>OX388283.1:15000-1215000 GCA_947579855.1 Anticlea derivata | reverse complement strand
CGACTCATTTCCACCCACAAATCATCTTTAATAACTCTATGGAGTCACAGCTCCAACTTAAAAGCCATGTTAGTTAAAAGGACAGTCATAAAGGAAATAGAAAATAAAGGAAATGAGAGTTCATAGACCCAAAAGGTAATAAATTTATTCGGGGGATCTAATTTTATTATAGTGCCCGCGTCTTGGCTGGCATGGTATCTAAATAAAAAGTAGTATATATGCCATTCTAGGTGAAGAAATCTCTCCAAAGTTTCATCGAATATTTAAATAGGTACAGCTAATCTTTGAGAATAAAAAAAAATCTCAAAGATTAGCTGGTATGCGTTTTAAAATTAATTAAAACGAACATAAGCTACCGCAACAGGTTATTTTTAAATTCCGAAAATATCTTCAACTTTTGATGCTGACTGTGCAATCAAATCCTGAAGACCAGCTGTCCTCATCGCACTGTGGGCTCTCAATTGCCATAATGACCGTCTCGCACCGTTACCGTTCTTGGAGACGTAGGGATAGGAAATTGCAGATCCCCGGATCTTTGTGGCTTTGACTTGCGATTGAAAGAACGCCTTGTGCGTTCTGGCCGCCTGGTACTTCAGAGTTATACAATATGTTCCGTAACTATTATACCACCCCGAAAGGGGTATATTCTATCAACAAAAAGAAAAAATATTAGCGAAAACACAAAAGAACTATTGTGTTTTCAATTAGCACCCCCAAATTACTCGAAAACGACTCTAAACACATTTTTTTTAGGCTCGCACGACTTGTGCCTTTGCCTGTTTCTTTCCTGGTCATCCTGTATTAGGTCAGTGAGTAGGTTGAGGTATGGTGGCCCTGAAAAGGGCTTAGGACCGTCGGTGAAAGAATCAGTTTAGTGAAAGGATTAAATCTATATATAACTCTTTATTGATTACTACACAATAAATAATTTAGAGAAACATGACACTCAAAAGGGTAACTAATGGGTATCCTTATCGCTGAGAGTGATATCTTTCAGGCAAACTTTGGATGGAACGAAATATAGCAGAGCTTTAACGAATGTGTAATGTGCGCCTCTTTAAGACTCCTTTCGTGCACCTGCCGGTTTTCTAACGATGTCTCACGATGACGCGCTGAACAGAAATATCTGATAACTAAGGGGATACTCAAAGGACGCCCAAAAACTTCATCTATGCCTACATTTTACTACATTCACCTAGTTTTCCGATAAACGGCAAAAAATGAAAACCTCAAAAATCTGTCGATCATTTTTAACGGATTAATTCCGATTCGCAAATTTACCGAACCGAACCGAACGCAAATTTATGCAAAACGGATCTACATTCGCCACTTAGCGCACGATTTTTTCCACTAACGTTGGAAACCTTGGATTTAATGGACGGATGAAGTTACTTTTTGCGACACTGAAAGAGAAAATTCTTTAAAAAAATCTTTGAATAAAAACAGAAATAGTCTTACGACTTGTACCCCTTTTGTTGGAGGAGGTAGCGCACAGCGAGATTTTCTCGCTCTAAATTGGAGCAGCCCGCCTGGAAGGTACCTCCGCCTTACAGAAGATCGCAGCCAAATAACATTATTTGTTTCAAATAGTGTTGTGTTCCTGCGGTGAGTAAGGTTGCCAGAGCCCTATAGGGGGGAGGGGTTCGGCAAGTAACGCATTAGCAATGCTCTGGGTGTTGCTGATGTTAATAGGCGACGGTAACCACTTATCATCAGGAAGGCCGTAAGCCCGTTTGCCTCCGTATAACATGCAAAAAAAATGGTAGACATTTTCTCAGATCTCCAGGTGATCAGGTCCTCAATGATGTCTATGGGGGTTACTGAGGCATGTCCGAGCATCTGGAATATGCCCAAATTTTGCAGTTGTGTGTATTCCATATGTTTTTGCGCGTGTGTGTGTGTGTGTGTGTGTGGATGCAAGCCCATCGCCGCTCTAAGAATCCTACTAATATTATAAATGCGAAAGTTTGTGGTTCAGTCACACGGTGGTTCAGTAACGGCTCAACCGATTTCGATGAGACTTTACCACTTTTTAATAATTTTTAGAGTTCTATACCTAAAGTAGCATGGCCGTGACGGCCCCGGCTGAAGAATAGGCCCCTCCATATCTACCTATCCGCGGATGTCGTAAGAGGCGACTAAGGGAAAAAAGCTAGGGGATGGGCAGCAGCGTCTCCTATTTTAACAACGATAGCTCTAACTGCGCTCACCAACCCGCATGCCCAGCGTGGTGAGTATGGGCAAATCCCCCCACATGATAGGGAAATCGCTCTGTCTGTGGGGGAGGCCATGTTCAGCAGTGGACGTCGTACGGCTGAAATGACGATGATGATGATACCTGAAGTAGCATGTAGGCTACTTTTTACGTGTAGGTACCACGCTGCGGGCAGAAGCTAGAACTTAAATAAATAACACCCAACAGTCACATACATAGTTCTGACCCCACACTCGGATTCCCTGTGTCGTGGGTATCAGAAACTACCGGTACCATGGTACCACAACAGACACGAAACAAATAATTGCAGATCATGCAAACATTGACGCACTATTGTCATAATAGCATATAATCACCTAGCCGTTTTCGGCTACAGTGACTTGGACTTTGGACTCTATCAAGTTTAGGGGCCTTGATGTTTAGCCCTTAAGTGACTGGCGTACCCAATTTTTGCCGTGAAATATGATCATCATCATCATCATCTTCCTGCCCTTATCCCACATCATGTGGGGTCGGCACATGATGTATTCTTCTTCCATTTCCCTCTATCAGTCGTCATCTCAACACTCACTCCTTTCTTCACCATATCCACTTTCACACAGTCCATCCATCTTTTCTTTGGCCTACCTCTACTCCTACATCCATCCACATTCATATCTAACACTCTTCTTGTCACATGACATTCTTCCCTCCTCATGACATGCCCATACCAAGCTAACCGATTACTCCTCAGCTTTTCCGTCACTGGCGCCACTTTCAAACTTCCTCTTACATACTCATTCCTTACCTTATCCATTCTGGTCACTCCACACATCCATCTTAACATTCGCATCTCCGCTGCGTGCAATCTTCTTTCATCCGTCCCTTTGGCAGCCCAACACTCAGAAATATGCCGTGAAATATGATGTGCCGTGATAATAGTATGAAATAATTTGTATACAAAGATATTTATGGCTTTGTGTCCTCATTAGTTATAGTTTAGTCCATAAGGTGTTGGGTAATTTTAAGGGCCTTTTAATGCTACGAATGTGAATTAACGTATGTAAATGTGTGTGTGTGTAATGTGAAAGTAACGACCAATCATTGATATTAACAAAATCATTTTGCAGTCTATGTAGAACACTATAATTTACTGTATTACGTTCTTGGCATTCCTTCTAAGTAATAATTCATAGATATTCCAAATTCGTGATGCATCCTCGGACTCAGAAAAGGAATTAGGTTAATACGTGCATGGAATCTTGAGGCGCCTATTGACTGCGCACTGTTTGTAATAACAGCTAAAGGCGTTTGCGCAACAATAAATAAATATTTCGGACATATTCACTAGTACTATGGGTACCAGAGACTGATATACATAATAGATATATATTTAACACCCAGACACAGAACAAACATCTGTGTTCATCACACAAATGTTTGTTCAGTGCGGGGATCGAACCCGCGACCTCTAGCGCAGAAGGCAGAGTTACTACCAACTGAGCTATGAGGCCAGTCAATAGGAGTTAATGGCTTTGCTTAGTATTATCGTCTGAGACGCAAGGGGCGCGTGTTCGATTCACGCGCCCTGCGGCACAAATGTTTGCATGATCTGCAAATATTTGTTCACCGACATAGCTCTCAGAATCAGCAAGTTGAAGTGGCAGTGGGCAGGCCATATAGCTCGCAGAACCAGCTTGTCGTGTCACTGATTCTTTCTTGGTCATCATGAATTAGGTCAGTGACCAGGACAGAAGTTTGGTGGCCCTATAAAGAGCCTATGACGGTCGGTGTAAGAATCAGTGTAGTGAAAGGATTAAAGTGCGCCTCTTAGAGGCTCCTTTCGTGCACATCAAAACCGATTACCTATGAATAAAGGTTCTCGAATCGCGACCACGAACAGGACGGCGGTGGAAGACCCGATGGACCGATGACATTGTGAAGGTTGCGGGAAGTCGGTGGATGGAGAAGGCTAAAGAATGTTTGTCGTGACTTTCTTTGGGGGAGGCCTTTGTCCAGCAGTGGACTTCATCAGGCTGATGAAGGTGAATGATGACCTTAGTCAAAATGCGCCTATTACTATTTATTACTATCTATTAGCATCGTTGCTACAGTCTTCCCGCTATCATAATGCGATTAAGATGGTTTGTGAGTCTGTTTGTGCCAGCTGCCATAAGATAGTATCTACTCAACCGGGTCACTGACCTAATACTGGATGATCAAGAAAGAATCAGTGACACGACAAGAAGAAGAAGATCGGTATTTGGTTTAAATTGCTTTGATAAATTCGTGATGTGGGTTCAGGAACAATTGCATTCAGAAGACAAGAAGAACAAGGCAAGAACCGACTTTAAAAAAGGAGGAGGTTATCAAATCGGCGGTTTTTTTTTCTTGTATGTACAACGATCCGATTTCGGTGGTTTTTCGCTGTCGTGTATACGTTTAGCAAACGTAGGAAAACTAAGAAGAAATCCTTACTAATATAGAATGTGTAAGTCTGTTTGTCGGTTTTCCTTCTTTCACGCAGCAACGGAGCAATGGATAAACGACAACTTTTTATCTGGATACTACGCGAGTGAAACTGCGGACGAAAACTAGATTAGTAATATATTATGAAAAGGAAAAGGAGTTTTCGAGTGTCAAGAGCACTAATTGAGTCTATAACATAAGTGCAGATTTCTTGGCACACCAAACAAAATTTAATTTCAAAATTTACTATCTGAAAATTTATTTCTAATATTGCGATGCTGACTATAAATGTGTGCAGTTTTGCTGCCAAGGATAGAGCTGTCTCAACCGGCAAATATGGATGAATTGGCAATACCTTTTTCGGATATTTTGAAAACATCGATAAAATAATCAAAAATTCGGTTCAATTTTATAGACGTAACATACGAGACGACATAACCAGAGGTATTTTTTTATGCACAGCTCATGTGGCAAACAAGCATACGGCCCACCTATTGGTAGTTGGTTACCGTAGCCCATGGACGCTGGCAATACCAGAGGCATCGCGAACGCCGACTCAGAACCTATTACTAGTACCAGAATAAATAACCAGTTTCGTTGTGGAAAAATCGTTTTGGAATTAACGAACACAGCTCTTTCATATGACACCACACTTTAAGATTCATTATTTTTTAACCCCCCTTTTGGAAATCTACAAGGTGATTCATAATATGTATACCATCACGAAAGGGGCTTATTCTACACCCAATTGACAATAAAGTTTGTTCTACGACTTTTGGAAACTCGATATATTTAATTGAAAAAACTCTATGCGCAAATCAGCTGTTTTGGGGTCAAATCAGGTCAACTTCAATGAATCAGCTGTTTTAGGTAGCAATTTGGATTCCGGAATTCTTAGTTAGTAGTAAGAGTTCGTAAGATAATAAAAATACCAAAATCAGCTAGGTAATTTGAGAAAGTTTGTGAAAAAAAAAAAGTTACTATTGATGTTTTTTTTCGCTTATATTATTTATTTTCTTTGATAGAATAACCCCCTTTCGGGATGGTATAAATGTTATGAATCACCTAAACAACTCCTTGGCCAGTTTAATTCACATTCTTACCAGCAAATCTTGATATTACGATCTAATGGCCTACCAAATTCCATGCTGGTCGGATCAAAAGGTATGCTCTAACAAATAAACATACAAACATACAACGCCGATTCGTCCATGTTATTTGAGAGATCTTCGCTCGCTCGATCAATAATGCCAAATGTACGCTGTATTCATATAATCACCACAGTCCTTAAACTTAAGTTGTATAATAACGACTGGAAGAAGATGACAACTATGCAAAACGCTATTTGGAGTTAAAATAGTTTTAACTTACCCAATAGGTTTGGGGCGGTTTCGTCACAGTGTACATAGAATCAGTATTGTACTTTACACTACTTACCTTTATTGTTAACTAGCTTCCGTCCGCGGTATTGCTCGCTTTATGATATTCCAGGCTATTTTACTAATATTATAAATGCGAAAGTTTGTGAGGATGTTTGTTGTTCAATCACGCCGTAACGGCTCCACCGACTTAGTTGAAACTTGGAATAGATAGAGTTCTTTACCTAGAATAGCATATAGGCTATTTTTTATGTAGGTATCATGCTAGCGAAGCCGCGGATGGAAGCTATTTTACACATCCAAACTTCATTCAAATCCGTTCAGTAATTACGGCCTGATTGAATGACGAACATGCAGACTCACAAACTTTTGCATTGAATATTAGTGAGAAGTAGGATAGTCGCTTATACTAGTCTAATGCCCGTAGTCTACACGTAGGCAAGTGTAGGGATCAAAGATAAACATAACAACAATAGTTTCACATAAAATTGAGCTACTGAAAAAATACACAGTGCACTTTAGTCAATTACCTACTGCTCAGTTGCAAAACGAGTAAGGAGTTGGCTTTGCCTTCAGTTTATCGTCTCGCGTCGTTAAGCACGTCATCTCTTCTATACATTGTTGCCAGTATCGCTCCAAGTTTTCGTATTAAGTTGTTTAACTGTGCTAGTTTTTGTTTTTACTATGTTTGAAAATGTTGGCGCCCCAACGTGGGGCAGGGTTGTGTTAAATTTGTACAGACTGCGGCTACGCAAAGTCAAAATAGTGTTTTATTAATTGGGATCACGAGGCTCATTTTGAATTGTCTTGAAATAACGCGGAAAGAATTCTGTTATCGACTACTAAGTGTGATGTCCTGACAGAATGGACTGGATTTGATTCATCATCATCATCATTTCAGCTATACGACGTCCACTGCTGAACATGGCCTCCCCCACAGACAGAGCAAATTCCTAATCATTTGGCCATAATCACCACGCTGGGCATGCGGGTTGGCGAGCGCAGTTAGAGCTATCGTTGTTAAAATAGGGGACGCTGCTGCCCATCCCCTAGCTTTTTCCCTTAGTCGCCTCTTGCGACGTCCGCGGATAGGTAGATATGGAGGGGCCTATTCTTCAGCTGGGGCCACCACGGCCAAAAATTTGATTGCACTGTAATATTCGCGATAGACTAAACTCTGTGCACTTCGTACGCTGAATCCTAAAGTGTGCCATAACAGTAGCCGGTTACTGTATGAACTTTGTAGGTTAAGTTGTTTGTTTTTATGGGCGAAGGAATGAGGGTGGACTATAAGAAGAGTAAGTATTCAAAATGTATGACTATGAAAATATTTATATATGTTTCAAAAGGTTTTTTTGTGATGGTTTGAGGCGACTTATGAACTCCGTCACAAACGGCCTTATTGTCAAACACAAAGCAAATTCCTATCGTGCTCATGGAGCAGTTGAAGTCGAAGTCGATTACCAGTTGAATAGGACAATATGGCCGCATGGTTGGCCATAAGGTCATACGAACTTACCATTACATATGAACGATGGCGTTTATCTACTGTGAGTATTATTCGGAGCCTAAAGACGAAATTCTTCGGAGCCTAAAGACAATCAGTGCTGACTTGTTGGCACTGAGACTTGTTCAAGAACTTTTTGCCTCATTCATACACAAGCTCTAAGACTTGCAGCAGGCTATGGAGATAGCTATGCTCAGAGCCATGCTACCCCTTGTTAAGTAAGATCAAGAATATAATAACAGAAAAAAACAATAAAATATAGTTTTTCATTACAATCATTGTTTATTTTATACATTTATATGGAACAGTTCCTATGGCATTATCGCCGCCACCGCCGTAGGCACTCAAATATTTACACATCGTATGGTGGGAATGGAACCAACTGTTACATTCATCAACATCATATCAGACGTAGGACGTCCACTGCTAAACATAAGCCTCCCCCAAAGTGCCACAACTAACGATCTTGAGCCTTCTCCATCTACCGACTTCCCGTAACCTCCAACACTGCGTCGCCCGGTTCGCGGTCGCCATTCGAGAACCTTTATACCTTGTCGGTTCTGCGAGCTGTGTGTCCTGCCCACCACCACTTCGACTCGCTAATTCTGAGAGCTATGACTATACAGACAGACTTATGTAAAATAGTATATTTCTATAAAATATCTTCTAAAATTGGACTTCAATGTAAATAAAACTACGTTTCAAGTATAAATCAAATAGTTTGTCTGCGCTCGCTTCGCACAGTATATAAAGTACGTCTACTCTCGGCCGATTGTAATCAACAGCCTGTACAGACTTTCCTCTTGCATTCAATTTGATACAATTCCATGGATTTGTTTGTACTTAGAATGTTAGTTATTTATCAAGGCATGACATAAAGTCCTAGATTACGGTTGTTATAAATCCATCGATGCAAACTTAGAATATAAGTAATCTGTCGAGCCATGACCTTACGTCATAGGTTACGGTTGTTGATTCCATCGATTTGTACTTAGAATGTAAGTAATTTATCGAGAATGACCTAATGTCATGGATTACGACTGTTATATTTCCATCGATTTTAACTTAGTATTTTAGTTATTTATCGAGCCATGACCTTATGTCAAAAGGTTGCGGGAAGGTTGCGGGAAGTCGGTGGATGGAGAAGGCTCAAGACCGTTCGTCGTGGCACTCTTTGGGGAAGGCCTATGTTCAGCAGTGGACTTCATCAGGCTGATGATGATGATGATGACCTTATGTCATAGATTACAGGACGCTTTCAAAGCCGCATTGAGGCTGGTCATTAAAGAAGCTTGACTAGAAAATAGTCAATGAAACGAATATAAAGTTGGAGAGCTATTTCGTGCATCATCATCATCATAAGCCTGATAAAATCCACTGCTGCACATAGCCCTTTCCCAGAGAGTGCCATGACGAACGGTCTTGAGCCTTCTCCATCCACCGACTTCCTGCAAACTTCACAATGTCGTCGGTTAATCAGGGGCCTTCCAACACTGCGTCGGTCAGTTCTTGATTGCCATTCGAGAACCTTTTACGTGTATATTTTGCCAATAATTGTCATGTACAGTTGTCACCTCATTAATCGCACTACCCGAGCTACCTTCCAGGTACAGATCGAAAATCTTCAGACCGTACACAGATTCAATGTAATCGAATTTTCCCTATCTATCTAATCAATTCGATTTACTGCACTGAAAACTGCAACATGGTAAAAGCCAAAAGTAATGAGAACTCATTCCATCAACACGAAAGATCGATCGCGAACGAATTAGTGCAAGTCTCAATCTTGAGCCATTGCTTTTTCCAACCTGTTCAGCTCTGCAGATTGGATGTCCAAATTGGTATGTCTGTAAAAGCACTCGCCAAACACGCCCCGGTGCCAATAACGGAAATAAAGTTAGGTTCTGATTCCAAATGGCATTTTCTTAAAATGCCGTTGGTTTCGAATTGTAATCATGATTTGTTACTATTTCTGCCAATAGGAACAGGATACAGTTTCAATAGAAGCATCTGATTTGTAGCCAGCAATCTTGTTTTTTTTTTAACTTACGTTGGAATTGAGTTTTGTACTGAGGTTTAGTGTATTGGAGAAGCGCCAATCAGTCTGTATCAGCTATGTGATTTGGAAGCTAGCTTGTTCGTTGTCGTTTGTCGCCTTGACGCGCGTTCTCAAGCTTGCGAAAACGCCCAATATGAAATAAGTGGTTATTGATTGAATAACAATAATTATGATTCTCGTAATGTGACGTTTGTGTGTGGAATATTTTACTTTGTATCCAAACAAACTAGGTCATCTATCTTATAACAAATCCCCATCAAGCTGATTTTATTGCTGTAAGGAATCAAATTTTTAAAATTTATTTATAAAGGGATTATTATTGGACTTACTCGGTTAAAAATAATCCGAAAAAGTACCTATTCTTATAAATAAAAAAGTAGAAAATAAGACCACTAATTAAACTATTTTAAAAGTTCAAAATACTTCGTTGTTAAACCGAAGAACTCCACAAAACAAACAAAGTCACGAACTTTAATTAAAACATACATTTTTGGCGCCCAACGCGGTACAGAATTTTCAGAAATTTAATTAATTTGTCTTTTAACGGGAACCTTGTTTATACAATGTTTCTAATGTTGTAGCTAAAGTGTCAGTATTCGAAACGTTTAGATTTAACTGCAAAAAGTAATCAAGTACCTACTGAACATTACCACTATTACTTACCAATACGTACTTGTACGAATACTTCATCATCATCATCATCAGCCTGTAGAAGTCCACTGCTGGACATAGGCCTCCCCTAAAGAGTTCCACGACGAACGGTCTTGAGCCTTCTCCATCCACCGACTTCCCGCAACCTTCACAATGTCGTCGGTCCATCGGTACGAATACTTATTCTGTGACAATACGAACCTTAGGAATATATGTATTTTGTAGCTGAAGCAGATGGTAGGAAGCTGATAGTAAGATTATTTACTTACCGTGTCACTGATTCTTTCTTGGTCTTCCAACGTATGTCAATGACCAAGCTGAGTTACGGTGACCCAGATTTGACAACACCAGCCTTAGGCATACTCGTAGTTAATCTAGCTGAAATAGATGATGGTAAGATTGTTTACTTACCGTCTCGTCGTCTCCCCGCGTATTTCAATGACCAAGCTGAGGTATGTTGACCCTGATTGCAAGTTAAAACTGTCAGGTAGTTTATTTGATGATTGATTGGTGTGTCGTTTTTCAAAGCAAACGGCGTAAACCTGTGTATGTTAACCTGCTTTGTTTTCATTCTTTGACTGCAACATTTTAAACGATCTAAGATAATCCTATTTGGTCATTATAGCGGTCAGGCGCCTACAAAGCGACCCTTAAAGTCCTTTTAATAATAATTAATTTGCTAACTCTTCTAGGGTATGCTTTCATTTTTATTTTTAATGGCAAGACTTATTGTTGATTTTAATCCCAGGTTTTACTGCAACAGGTACAACAGGCCGCATGCATGTTTGCTACCATAGTTGTTTAAAAAAAAAAAAAAAACAATTTTCCTTGCGTTAATCAATTAACTTTTTCTATATACCTAATCTTCTGATCCTGTCCCATCTGCCTTAGAACCCGCGTACCAATTTTCTAACCTGTTTCCCTAATTTTTTTAATTATAAAGAAAAACTATAAACAAATTAAAATCAAAATGGCAAGTGTACAAGTCGTGCGAGCCACAAAAAAAAAAACTTTCTTTCCCACTATTATAAATGCAAAAGTTTGTGAGGATGGTTGTGGTTAGTAACGGCTCAACCGATTTCGATGAAACTTGGAATAGATAGATAGATAAACTCTTTATTGTACACAGAGATAGAAAATAACAAAAGGGAGAAACAAAAAATATTACTTACAATGGGCGGCCTTATCGCTAAAAGCGATCTCTTCCAGACAACCTTTAATAAATAATAATTAGAATAGATAGAGGTCTAGTTCGGAATAGCTTACATTGAATCACCTTGTAATATTTGCTTTGTTTTCTACAATTTTGTGAATTTTTTTTTTTTTTTTTTTTTTTTATACTACTGAGGTGGCAAACATGCATACGGCCCACCTGTTGGTAAGCGGTTACCGTAGCCTATGAGCGCTTGCAATACCAGAGGCATCACGCACGCGTTGCCGACCCCGAACCCCCCTCCCCCTAAAGAGCTCTGGCAACCTTACTCATCGCAGGAACACAACACTATTTGAAAACAAATAATGTTATTTGGCTGCGATCTTCTGTAAGGCGGAGGTACCTCCCCAGGCGGGCTGCTCCAATTCAGAACGAGAAAATCTCGCTGTGCCCTTCCTCCTCGGAAATTGAAATAGTGAAATTGTAACTCGAATAAATCATGCCTTCGCTACTGTACAAGCTACTTCATTGCGATTCATTAAATTTGTAATCCGATAGACTAGAAACTCGAAAAGACCCTCACAAACGAAAATAGAGCAGACTGCTTCACAAATAATGCGCAATTTGCCTTGATCTGCGAATTTAGAACTTCTATTTCGAAACTAAATTCGAGCAATAACAGACTTTGAGCCTTGGAACAAAACACGCGATTTCCTTTGACGGCTATTTTGAGTTGCAGATTCGCTTTGCTCAAATATGTCATAAAACCTTGGGTTAGAGTTGATTGTTGTGCGAGTGTTAAAAGAAAGGTGAATGAATATTTAAGTTCTGTCTGTATTGTACAGCGCGACGTCGAAATGCCTCGGAAAATGTTCTTGCTTAGTGTCTTTTTAAAGAACATGGATTTTTATAAGGATTTATTTATAAACAAAGCGCTGGTACTTTCAAGCATCATCATCATCATCAGCCTGATAAAGCCCACTGCTGAACATAGGCCTCCCTAAAGATTACCATGACGAACGATCTTGAGCCTTCTCCATCCACCGACTTCCCGCAACCTTCACAATGTCGTCGGTCCATCGGATGGGAACCATCATACTTTCAAGCATTATCTGGTAATTTTAAGTATGATAAACGTCATATCTTTACGTCGCAGATACGGTAGAGCCTCTAGTCGAAAGTGTACAATGAGTTCGTGTTTGCCAGCGATGACACATTTTAGACTTGTTCGCTAACTATTGGCCTCATACACAAGCTCAAAGTCGCGCAACGGGCTATGGATAGAGCTACCCTCGGAGTTCACCACGTGATAAAATCTAAAATGAGGAAATCCGTAGAAGAACCAATGTCACCGACATAGAATTAGCAAGTTGAAGTGGCAGTGGGCTGGCAATATAGCTCGCTGATTCGACACCTGGGGCTTTCAGGGCAATTATTTCTTAATCCGGTCATTAACCAATACACTTGTGACCAAGAAAGAGCCAATAACTGATGATGAGCACCACAAGCGTAAACCGAAGGTTCATAATGATGTAAATATTAGGTTTTATATCAGTTGAAATCTGAAAACCCAATTTTTTTCGGGGTCCATTAGTAGAATGCGTCCCCGGGCGCCCCTTACCTCGTGCAAAATACTAATTAATTGTAATTAATAATACCCAAAATCCATAACTGAAACCGAAATTACTATCTGAATGAGTTACGTTCCTATCTACTGAAAAGATCTCTTGCTATGTTTGAGGCATCTCTTAAATTAACGCTTATCTTCGTAGGACGCACTTAGTTATGTCAATTTACTTGAAAATGTCATCGCTAAGAGCTTCCTTGAAAGCAAGCCCAGATAAATGATTAATTAAGAAAGTTATTTTAGTGTTCAAAGTGATCCTAGTCATTTTATTGAAATAAAAACCTTTGACTTTGACTTTGAGTATGGAGCATGGCCTAGATATTTTGGAATAAAAAATATATAGCCGCCTCTGGTTAATAAAATCAATCGATTGGGAAAACGATAATAAATTAACAAAATGTGTCAATAAAAAAATCGCCTAAGTGATATACATTCCGAGATGCAACAAAAAAGTCCTGAGGCAAAACATTATGGACGTATTCACTTATCACGTCTCACGGTGACAAGTGAGTAGCTCACGAACACTCGGGCCTCGGCCTTCGGTTTTAAAATCGAAAAAGCGAAAAGCGTTACAATGGCGTTCACGCAGTGTCCTTTTGAAGTAATTTCCGCTGTCATGTCAGCGGCAATTTTAGGTTATTTATCGTGTACGTGTGCACAGAAGACTGTATACTAGTAACGCCATAAAGTTTCACTCTGATAAAGTACCTTTTTAGGAGGAGGTATTCTCGTGCTTCTACTAATGGACAGTCACGTACAACGAATATTGTCGCTTATTAATTACTACGAACCAGCTAGAAAGGGGATTAAGCTAGATTTTCTCGCTCTAAGACCGCTCAAGATGGCGGACTAGTTATTTTTTACGCACTCCTATAATCCCCTTTCTGGCTGGTTCGTAATAATTAATAAGTGACAATATTCGTTGTACGTTACTGTCCATTAGTAGGAGCACGAGGTTATGCTTTATATTTGTTGGTCCTCGTGCTCCTACCAGTAGGAGAACCGAGTAGGAGCAAGAGGAAACGGTCCTTCGAGCTGGCACTGAAGCTCTACATTCCATTTTGTGAAAAACGATGACTCTTCTAGGCTTGGTCGCGAGGAACAGGCATTGCTTCTACTAGTTTCTAAGACGTTTCAAAGTAATCATTCCTAGTGATTTTTTTTTAGTTAAATTTTTTTTTACTTGTATATCATGTCCGTTTCAAAGTGATCCTAGTGGTTTTTTTTAGTTTTTTTTTATTTTATTTGAATATCATGTCCAAAGCTCATGTCGCACTATGCCGGTTAATGTTGGGAACGATACAATTTAAGTTGTAGACCACTATGTCGATTTGGGTCAGACGATTCAACTAGGTAGGTCCAACTTCGACAAAGAGGTCAATCCACGAATCCAACTCGGATGGGCAGCGTTTGGGAAACTTCGTCATATCTTCTCGTCGCAGATACCGCAGAGCCTCAAGATGAAAGTCTACAAACAGTGCGTGTTGCCAGTGATGACATATGGCACTGAACTATTGGCCTCATACACAAGCTCAAAGTCGCCCGACGGGCTATGGAGAGAGCCATGCTCGGAGTTTCGCTGCGTGATAAAATCCGAAATGAGGAAATCCGTAGAAGAACCAAGGTTACCGACATAGCTTTCAGAATTACCAGGTTGAAGTGGCAATGGGCCGGCCATATAGCTCGCAGAACCGACAACCGTTGGGGAACAAAGGTTATCGAGTGGCGACCACGAACCGGACGACGCAGTGTTGGAAGGCCCCCCACCCGATGGACCGACGACATTGTTAAGGTTGCGGGAAGTCGGTGGATGGAAAAGGCTCAAGACCGTTCGTCATGGCACTCTTTGGGGGAGGCCTATGTTCAGCAGTGGACTTCATCAGGCTGATGATGATGATGATAGTGATTTTATTGAAATAAACGCCTTTTGACTTTGACTTGACTTTGGTATACATGTCATGAATCGCCTTGTATTGAATGTAAAGTAATTTTACAATGGCAATACAAGAGTGAGATAGGCCAGGTGTACCTGTGAATTGTAGGGCCCTTTTTCAACGGGAGATTGTGTTTGCAACTCGTTAGGTTATTCTGTTTTAGAAATTGTCATTGTTGAGTTTTATTAATGTTTTTTTTTTGTTTTTTTACGGGTCAGTATTTATGAAATTTGTGGTTGCGGTCTGTCGATTTACATAAATACAATTTGTTTATGGCCTGTTATGGAATGTAAATAAAATTAATATTTTTATTTATTTGTCTCCTGTGTCTATTTGGGTCAACCGACGAATCCAACTCGCATGGGCAGCATTTTGGGAACTTCGTCATATCTTCTCGTCACAGATACCGCAAAGCCTCAAGACGAAAGTCTACAATCAGTGCGTGCTGCCAGTGATGGATGACATATAGCTCTAAGACGCTTCTTTGTTTTCGTTCTGAAAACTAAATTATGTTATCTCAATAGTCAGATATTTTGTAATACGATTTTTCGTTATAATTAGGTTTTTTTAAATATTACTGGTAACTTTAGCAAATCGTTTGGGACTTTGTTACCTCGGCACCTCACTGAAGCTTTAAATTACATTTTGTGAAAAAGGATCATCGAAAAAAATTATAGGCACCAAGCCGTGTTTGTTGCCTGATTCTTTTAGGCTTGGTCGCGAGGAACAGGCATAGCTTCACCTAGTTTCTAAGACGTTTCAAAGTGATCCTAGTGATTTTATTAAATAAATGCCTTTTGACTTTGACTTTGTTATAGAAGCATACACATTGCTTTTTAAAAGATTTACTAACCGTTATCGTGGGATCACTAAGTTTGTCTTTAGTTGTGGTAATTAAATTATGATTATCACTTTTTTTTGAACATAATATACATTTTCATTTATGTATATACTGGCAAGGTACAGTCGTTATATTTATTTCTTTAAACTTATTACGAAGTGTTTCTCTGGATCCCATGTTATTAACTGCTCGAACACAAATACGGTGTTTTGGGGCTGCAATCTAAACTAAGATAGTTGCTTATTACACAAGCTAACTAACTTACAATTTACTTAGTTAGAAACATGCAGATATGGGGTTATTAACATGAACACTGCGTATCCTCTTGTAACGTGTACGTAATAGCTTGAATATAAATAGAATACACACGGCAGGGTAGTTTGATGTTTTGATTTGTTAAATACTTACGGCTTTTGATACTATCAAAACATATACTAGGTATATTATATTGATTGTATACAAGGTGTATAACTCGCAGAACCGAACCCACAACCGTTGGGGAGTAAAAGTACGAATGGCGTCAACGAACCGGGCGACGCCGTGTTAGAAGGGCCCCCCCACCCAATGAACCGACGACATTGTGAAGGTTGCGGCATGTCGGTGGATGGAAAAGGCTAGAATCATATAATTTCTTTGTATAAGTCTCTATCCAAAGTTGACGAAGATGTAGATGAGTTGTATACAAAGTTCTCGAACCGTCCGTCCGTATGTCCCGCCGCTTTAGTATTCATAGCATCGGCGTCTTCCACCGTATTGAGACTACCCTCAATATTTTATTCAATTATATGTAAAGGAACTCCCCTTTTCTTCGCTACGCCATTTGCAATTTCAACTTGCAGCTGTTTTATTTATTTTATCGTGCAAATGACAGTTATAGATGTAAATTGATTTTATATCTGTTTCATTCCCCAGCGAGAGCGTTTAATACTTTCGCCACAATCAATGGTTATTTAAATTTTTTGTTACTTTTTTTTTGACGATTGAATAAGCCCCTTTCGGGATAGTACACATATTATGAATCACCTTGTACATGTTTCGGGTCTGAGTGTTGTGGTACCATGGTACTCGTAGTTTCTGATACCCACGATACAGGGAATCCCAGTGTGTGCAAGTAAAGAACCTCTTAGAGGCGCACTTTGATCCTTTCACTGCACTGATTCATTCACCAACGGTCAAAGGCCCTTTTCGGGACCACCATACCTCAACCTGGCTACTAACTAAATACAGGATGACCAAGAAAGAATCAGTGACACGACAAGCAAGCAAGCACAGCCTTAACAAAATCGCAAAGGTCTCTTGTTTTCATCTCCGACCGAGTGTGATGTACAGCCGCCTTAAGCAATACTACAATGCATTATCGATTCTAATCTAATCAAAAATGTAATAGCAATTGGCCTTTGATTAGTAATGGACGTTCAATTTGAGCCGTTTCAAATCATGTTATATGGCATAGCTTATCCGAGCATATGTATTACCATATGCAGTCAGCTCCGATTCCGCACGTATCGATGATCTTACTTGCACTTAGCAATTCATTTTCATTTATTTAGTACAAAGTACATATGGCTTAATGTAATGGGGTGTAAGGGGTTCCAGATAACACCTTTCGGAACCCAAGACAACCTCACCGGCACGTGGTACACCCTGCCGATCAGCGAATGAGGCTCTGTCGCTCCACCCACCAACCCGCACTGGACCAGCGTGGTGGGTTACGGTCCAATCCCCCCTATGATAGGCAAAAATAAAAGACGGCCCCCAGTCCCCGGCAGCTCCGCTATTCCTGGTACTGGTAGCAGCCACGGTAACGGCGGAGCAGGGGGTGCTAAGAATCCCCGGCAGAGGCCCAGCTACCAACCCCCACGAAACCTGGACCTGGTAACATTCAACGCACGAACGTTGAGGACCGACGAGAAGTTGATTGAGCTGGAAGAAGTAGTAAGTAAGTTGCGCTGGGATATCATAGGATTATCAGAAGTCCGAAGAGAGGGGGAGGACACGATAATCCTAAATTCCGGCAACTTATTCTACTACCGGGAGGGAGATCAGCTATCCCAACACGGTATAGGGTTTCTCGTTCATAAGTCCCTTGTCAACAATATTGTAAAGATAGTGAGCGTTTCGAGCAGGGTGGCATACCTTATACTCAGAATCACCGAACGGTATTCGCTGAAGGTCATACAGGTATACGCCCCACACTCGAAACGCCCAGACGATGAAGTGGAGGATATGTATGACGACATTTCAAATGCCATGCATGCCTCGAAAACACACTTTACAGTTGTGATGGGGGACTTCAACGCGCGGCTAGGCACGAGGAACGGCGATGAACTGAAAGTGGGGCAATTCGGCTTTGGACAGCGAAACCAAAGGGGCCAGCGTTTGGTCGACATCATGGAGAAAGAGGGACTCTTTGCGATGAACTCTTTCTTCAAGAAACGACCGTCCAGAAAATGGACGTGGCTGCACCCCGGTGGTTACAAAAGCGAGATAGATTTCATCATGACGACCAAGAGGCAAATATTCAATGACGTCTCTGTGATCAACAGGGTCAAAACCGGCAGTGATCACCGTATGGTTAGAGGCTCATTGAATATCAACATTAAGCTGGAAAGGTCTCGTCTGATGAAATCTACTCTTCGCCCAAGTCCTGTCCAAATTCAAAACCCCGAGAGCTTTCAGTTAGAACTCCAAAATCGCTTCCAAAGCCTGGCTGAATGCGAAACAGTGGACGAGCTGAACAACGGGCTAGTGGAAATTGTCCAAGCGGTTGGGTCGGAGTTCTTTAAGACCCACCGTAAAAATAGAACCCAGAAACTCTCTGAGCACACTCTTAAACTCATGGCTGTGCGAAACGATATGAAGCTGCATTCTTCAGTGGACAGGTCGAAATACGGCGTGCTCAATAGGCAGATCTCTAAGTCTATGCGACACGATTTGCGCCTTTTTAATACAGATTGTATTAAACACGCCATAGAGCGTAATAAAGGCTCAAAAGTGTTCGCAAAAGATCTGTCTATTGGACAAAGTCAGTTGACGAAACTGAAGACCGATAGCGGCAATATCGTCTCGTCGAAGCCTGAGATTTTGGGAGAGCTCGAGAAGTTCTATGGACAACTGTACACCTCATCGCAAAGTCCTGCTCCAAGCACGGCAAGCGATGCAAGAGCCCGTCTAACCCGGCACTATACCGAAGACATCCCGGACGTCAGCCTATACGAGATCCGGACGGCCCTCAAACAGCTTAAGAACAATAAGGCACCGGGGGAGGACGGAATAACGTCAGAGCTTCTGAAAGCGGGTGGAACACCGGTACTTAAAGTCCTTCAGAAGCTATTTAATTCCGTCATCCTCGAAGGTACAACGCCTGAGGCGTGGAACAGGAGCGTGGTGGTACTGTTTTTCAAGAAAGGTGACAACACCCTCTTGAAGAATTATAGGCCCATCTCGCTGCTGAGCCATGTCTATAAGCTGTTTTCGAGAGTTGTCACTAACCGGCTCGCCCGTAGGTTTGACGACTTCCAGCCTCCCGAACAAGCCGGGTTCCGCAAAGGCTTCAGTACCGTAGATCACATCCACACGCTTCGGCAGATTATACAGAAGACCGAAGAGTATAATCGGCCACTATGTCTAGCGTTTGTGGACTACGAGAAAGCCTTCGATTCAGTCGAGACCTGGGCAGTGTTACGGTCACTACAGCGGTGCCAGATCGACTACCGGTATATCGAAGTGTTGAAGTGTTTGTACAGTAAGGCCACCATGTCTATCCGACTCCAGGACCAGAGCACAAATCCGATCCAATTGCAAAAAGGGGTGAGACAGGGAGACGTCATTTCTCCGAAACTGTTCACCTCTGCATTGGAGGATGTTTTCAAGCTTCTGCACTGGGACGGACATGGGATCAACATCAATGGCGAATACATCACTCACCTTCGATTCGCCGATGATATAGTCATAATGGTAGAATCGCTGGAGGACCTTGGTGCAATGCTCAGAGACCTCAGTACCGTCTCCCAACAGGTGGGTCTTAAAATGAACATGGGCAAGACAAATATCATGTCTAATGCTCATGTCGCACCCATACCGGTAAATGTTGGGAACGATACCATTCAAGTTGTAGATCACTATGTCTATTTGGGTCAGACGATTCAACTAGGTAGGTCCAACTTCGACAAAGAGGTCAACCGACGAATCCAACTCGGATGGGCAGCGTTTGGGAAACTTCGTCATATCTTCTCGTCGGAGATACCGCAGAGCCTCAAGACGAAAGTCTACAATCAGTGCGTGTTGCCAGTGATGACATATGGCACTGAGACTTGGTCGTTAACTATTGGCCTCATACACAAGCTCAAAGTTGCACAACGGGCTATGGAGAGAGCTATGCTAGGAGTTTCACTACGTGATAAGATCCGAAATGAGGAAATTCGTAGAAGAACCAAGGTTACCGACATAGCTCTCAGAATTAGCAAGTTGAAGTGGCAGTGGGCAGGCCATATAGCTCGCAGAACCGATAACCGTTGGGGAGTAAAGGTTCTCGAATGGCGACCACGAACCGGGCGACGCAGTGTTGGAAGGCCCCCCACCCGATGGACCGACGACATTGTGAAGGTTGCGGGAAGTCGGTGGATGGAGAAGGCTCAAGACCGTTCGTCGTGGAACTCTTTAGGGGAGGCCTATGTCCAGCAGTGGACTTCTACAGGCTGATGATGATGATGATGACATTAAGCCTAGCTCGGGGCTGGAGAATAGGCCCCTCCATATCCGTGGATGTTGTAAGAGGCGACTTAGGGATAAAGCTAGGTTATAGGCAGCAGCGTTCCCTTTAAACAACGATAGCTTTATCTGGGCTCGCCAACCCGCATGCCCAGCGTGGCGAGTATGGGCAAATCCCCCAAAGGATTATTTCTGGAAATCTACATTTTTTCATTTACTGAAAAAGTGCTGTGTTTTATGGTAGTACAGGCTATCTCTATCTAGAGAGAGTTCTTTACAAACATTTTCGATAACTTTCGATTCTAATGGACCCTAAAAAAATCCTTTTAACGTTTATAGCATTATTGTTTCATTAAAACTTTTAATGAAGCCTCTTGTTCGTCGTGAAAAATATTTTTTTCCATTTTAGGGTTCCGTTAGTAAAACGAAAACGGTACTACTATTTATTTATTTGTGTTAATATAGAGATGTATAAGTTAAAAATAAGCTCTTCCTTTTTGTATATTAATAAGCTGGTTCAGTTGCAAGTTTGAATTGGTGTCACCGTTTTGTGGTTCTTTTCTGTGTATTGTGTGAAATTGATGAAAATCCTTTCACCACACACTGTCATTTTCACTCTAATCTCAATGACGACTATGAGACGATTAAGAAAAAGCGTCATAGTGTGGTCCAAAACTTTGTTAATCTTGCTTGAAGGTTGAATAAAGGCTTCTAAATTAGTTCGTCGTACCACTGGTTCTTTCGTGGAGGGTGTCCACGAAAGAACCAGTGTCCATATTCTTTAGCTGTATATTTTTCAAGCGTGGTTCTTGGTTCAGACTTGTTTTACGCTTTGTTGTATCGTATCGCACATTACTATGTCATTTTTGACATCTGAGACTGTAACAAAATATTCAGAACCTTTTAATTTTACCACAAACTCGCAGACAGCCCGTTTGCATTTGAAGTGAAAAAAGACCGCGTTGGGCGCCAATGAGGCTTTGCTTTGATGCCTTCCATTTCTATTTTTATTCAATTAAAAGGTTTTGATGGTTGATGAAGATTTCCATTGTTGAGTAATTAGCTTAAAGCTTGTTAATTACGCATCTGTAATGTGTCGATCATTATTCATATATCATACTTAATCGCCATGCATGGAATTCGGAGGAGAAATTAAAAATAATTCTATGCGTTAATGTTCGTATGAGTGGAGTGAAAAAATAAAATCAACTAAGAATACAACTTGGTCCTACCATCGCGTCTTATTGCCATTAAAAAGCATGCGTCAGCTTTATCTTACACTAATTCGAACCATAAATCTTTGAGACTGTCATCTTACGTCACCGCCTAAACAATATCTCTGAATTGCATTTAAATGAAAATTCGAAAAAGCATACATACAAAACATAGCTCACATATTTTTCTATAACCCTAGTGCCGAAGCAAATTCTGTTTATTTTTATTTCAGCCAGCAAGGTACTCTCGATTTCAATGTACTCTACAAAACGGTTAACCCCAGAATAAACACAACACCCCTATAAGCAAATCTCGGAACAGCTTAGCCGACCGGAGAGTTCGTTCAATGAATACAAATTGAAATCAAACGGGGCGAGCTATATGGTTAAACAAACAAGCACAATGTAGATAGCAGGATATTTGAAAGCGTTACGTATCTTCGTCTGTCATTTAACCATCATTGCAAAATAAATGAAATAGGAAATCATTCATGTAGAAATAGGCACTTCCATTCCCAAGGTAGACATCCTCTCCAGGCGATCCTAAGATTTCTAAGAGCATAGTCGGAGGCTTTCCCGAATATTTGGCACATGCCCACATTGCAGGAATGACCATTCCATACGTAGCTGGTTGCAAGCCCTTTACCGCATATATTTTTTCGAATAGAAAATCGCATTGGTTCACGACTTTCCACCACAATTTCCCATTAGGCCAACACGGCTATACACCGTCATTGCAATTGGAGATTTTCAAAGATCTCATTCTAAGTTATGGTAAATGGAATATCTACCATCAACCATCAACAATATTGAAAAATGATAGATCCAACCAATTTTTAACCAGAACAACAAACCATTAAAAACTAGGTGCTCCTGTTCCACAACGGTGCCTTTATTGCGTCTTTGTGACCAAAAATAAAATAAAATGTTACATATTTTTCTAAAATACACTGATGTAAAAATTCACTTTAGTTGTGTTAGGATCAATGATCATAACACATCGTCTACGTAAACAAACCTAGCGACCCGTACTCACCTACACACTCTCAGAATGGTTATTCCGCCACCGACGATTGTATTGTTGTCGACTGTTTCGGACCACAGCCCACCGTTTCGAACCCTCAGCACCCCTGACCTTCCGGATCGTTGGATATCGCACACCACTTTGCAAGTACATCTAAAACGTATCAGCCGTAAGTCAACACGCTTTTATAAAATCCAGCCACAATTCAGGCTTGCGGTCAAACTTGTAAACTCTCTTTTACAACCCTCGGTATCGCCGACCTTCGAGGTACATCGCACTTCACTTAGCAAGGATCCTTAATGCTAAGCTATTTGTTGGGTGCCAGTCGACTAGATGGGCTGCTATCAATTCCGGATAGATATTTTTAAAAACCACTTTAGCCGGAGTATCTATTTTATTTTACATCAAATGACATAGTGTGCATTCCCTTACAAAAACCGTTATAATTAGTATATTTTTGTCGCGTGTTGGAAGGCCCCCATCCGATGGACCGACGACATTGTTAATGTTGCGGAAAGTCGATGGACGGAACCGACTTCCCGCAACGGTCTTTAGAACGGTCTTACGTTCGTCATGGAAACTGTGGCCTGCCTACAATGTCCAGCAGACTTCTACAGGCTGATGATGATGATTGTTTATCTTGTCACGGGTATGAAAGTCAGCGAGCTGGCTGAGCTATGGTACCTATTTTTTTGGCTCTTCTTATCACCTTTGACCTACCTTATAAAATAATGACAGGTTCTATCGACATTACGACGACGTAAGTAATACTACAAAGAAAAATCCGGCTTTTTATCACCATAAAAAATATATTTTTCCGACTTTTTTCTTATCTTAACTAGCAACCCTAACCAGCTTAGTACACGATACTCGACAGGCGTGAAATATTTCGCTTTTGGCGGGAAAATAGTGCCTTATCAATGAACCGTGTTCGAGTCATCTTTTATACGATTTTCGCCTCCTTGTTATAACTTTTTATCTCTTTTTTGTCTAGATGGATACCGATAGGTTTTTCTCAAATATACAAGGTACAAGGTGATTCAATATGTATGCTATACTTTTAGAAACTCTACTTTCTCATTCATGCAACAATCAGCTGTTTTAGGTAGCAATCTTGATGTCAAACTTGTCGTAAGTTTAATAGTTAGTTCTATAGATGATAAAAAGACCAAAACTTGCTGAGTTGAAATTGTTAGAAAATAATATTATGAACCAACTTGTATTTTCTACGATCTACGGTGTCGAAAAGACGGGTTGAAAATGATTCACAACGTAAAGAGCCTGGTAAAAATGAAAAATTTCGAATTTCCAAAAGACGTAGAACAAACATTATTGCCAGTTGGATGTAGAATACGAAGAATTTTTTACGAGGAGGTAGGGCACAGCGAGACTTTCTCGTTCTAAATTGGAGCAGCAGCGAAGAAGGCCTTACAGAAGATCGCAGCCAAATAACATTATTTGTTTCAAATAGTGTTGTGATACAGCAGTGAGTAAGGTTGCCAGAGCTCTTTAGGGGGGGGAGGGGATTCGGGGTCGGCAACGCGTGCGTGATACCTCTGTATTGCAAACGCTTACCAAGCATGTTTGGTGGGCCGTAAGCATGTTTGCTACCTTAGATGTAGAAAAAAAAAAAAGGATTATTTCGGGATAGCATATATATTATGAATCACCTTGTATAATATTGAACACGATCGATTTCTCACACAGCGTTTGATCGAGTTCCTGATCCCCTATAACTCCTCAATCTAGATAACTCGATATTCTAAGATTACAAATAGTGTCGATTTGTAGATACTCAACCTTCGATCTTTCTCATACATGATATATTTGTATATTTTATCTCATCAATCGTACGTAAGGCTATACTTTCTTGGAGTAAAAATCCTACTATTCTATCCTACTAATATTATAAATGCGAAAGTTTGTGAGGATGTTTGGATGTTTGTTGTTCAATCACGCCGTATCGGTTAAACCGATTTCGTTGATCTTTACCTAGAATAGCATATAGATTCATAGATGCTACTTTTTATGTGGTACCAGGCGAGCGAAGCGGACGGAAGCTAGTACTGTATAAAGCTTGTCAGAAAATGGCTTTTGTTACTTAAAATTCTGACCATATCCGTCCTAAGAGTAGGTATGATTTGTCTAAAGCTTAGTGATTTTTAGGCAATTGTGTTATAAAAATTAAGTGATATAACAGAAAAGCGCTGATTAATCAGTGATCGCTCGATGCGGAATGAATAACTCATGCAAATCAGGACTAAATTATTACTGGTCGATGGTGATACGTCTCTGTTCCAAGCTAGGATCTTCGCTGGTAATACGTAGATAAGGAATTTACTTGAAGGCAGAAGTGTTAATGCAAGATTAGGTATTAGGCATTCAATTAATTATGTTCCGCAATAACTTTTATAGGTATTAGGTAGGTAATTATTATAGTAAGTGCATGTCTCTTTAACATAAAACACTTGGGATTTTATAAAACACACCAACCTTCGTCAAATCTGAAGTCATTTATTTTAAATCTTTTATTCGTTATTCATCATCATCTTCCTTCCCTTATCCCACATCATGTGGGGTCGGCACAACATGACTGTATTCTTCTTCCATTTCCCTCTATCAGTCGTCATCTCAGTACTCACTCCGTTCTTAACCATATCCACTTTCACACAGTCCATCCATCTTTTCTTTGGCCTCATCATCATTATCTCCTTCCTCATACTCATTTCTTTAATTCGTAATTATCGTTTGTCAATTTATTAAAGTAAGCTTTTATTTTTTAGCCTCACCCTGTTGGGTTTGCGCTAAACTGAAGCTCTGAATTCCATTTTGTGAAAAGGATCATCCAAAAAATTATAGTTTCTAAGACGTTTCAAAGTCCTAGTGATTTTATTGAAATAAGCACCTTTTGGCTTTGACTTCCACAAAGCTAGTTATTCTCCTATATCTACTCTCATAAACCATCTGTCTGCGTCTGCGTCACAGTATCGAGAATGTATGCAATATTAGCCAGTGTGGAGTTCCTATCGTGTGTTATGTCGCGCCGAGCCGACTTTACGTACACTTTATTTCTTATGAGCTTGAAATGGCAGCTCAATTTATGACGGAGTTTATTTTAAATCATGTTGCTATTCTGAAAAGTGCAGCCATCGGAATAAATTGACTATAAAAAATATTTCGTTCGGAACTGCGAGCTGATCTTTGTTGGCCAAATACTGGTGATCTTTCATCACGTGAATGACGCACGTGACTGTATTATCACGCTACTTGATATTGGATTTGAAACGTAGTTAATATATCGCTTGGCATTTAGGTTCGATTAACCTACAAACATGCAACTCATGTTCCATAAAATAATGTCAAAATTTAATATTTTTTGTCATTCGAATGAGGCAAGCCAACGACCATGTAACCCTCACAAATCTTCAAGTAGCCACAAAAACCGACTTATCACAAAAAGCTCATATCGCCCTAGACATCACGTCACATTTCTGTCCCTAGGGAAGAATCTAAGCCGTACGGGCTAATAACAAAGCCTAGTTTACCCGCAGAGCTTGTGATGGTATTAGCTGAGCGGAAGTAGAGACTCTTCTCTGTGTCTATGGGAAGTCGTGGCCAATTAACAATTAAAAAAACGAAGTTTGCAAACAGTGTCGTTCGATTTACAATTGACTGCTTTGCAATCACTAAAGGAAAAAAAATGGATTTTTTCCTTATATCATTTCCTTTTGTTGAAATAAGGAAGAAAAGGCATTAATTTGTCTTCAATAACAAAATAAAATATTACAAAATGTACGTAGGTACATTTTTACCTAGTAATTAGGTAGGTAGTAGTAAAAGTATTAGGTTATATTTAGTAGGTTGTTGATAGAATAAGTCTTTTCCGGGATGGTATCATCATCATCATCATCATCATTTCAGCCGTTCGACGTCCACTGCTGAACATGGCCTCCCCCACAGACAGAGCAAATTCCTTATCATG
Source organism: Anticlea derivata (assembly GCA_947579855.1). Taxonomy (NCBI): domain Eukaryota; kingdom Metazoa; phylum Arthropoda; class Insecta; order Lepidoptera; family Geometridae; genus Anticlea; species Anticlea derivata. The sequence goes on along the minus strand of OX388283.1, from coordinate 1,188,256 downwards.
TGGGGGGATTTGCCCATACTCACCACGCTGGGCATGCGGGTTGGCGAGCGCAGTTAGAGCTATCGTTGTTAAAATGAGGGACGTTGCTATCCCCTAGCTTTTTTCCCTTAGTCGCCTCTTACGACATCCGCGGATAGGTAGATATGGAGGGGCCAATTCTTCAGCCGGGGCCACCACGGCCACCGGGATGGTGACACCTCAAGGATCACCTTGTATTACTTATTCCAACTATACGCTTTCTCTATTAAAACGCTATGAATAATTCCCTTGCTCCCCTCATACGTCCCAATTTGTATCTATATATGGGTCACGTCGGCAAGCCAGCCAAAGCATGGGAGAAAAACTCGAAGCGTCACAGAAGAGATACCATCAGTTGATCAAGTAACGATCGATCGAATGTTTTACACGAGCCAATCTTCTTGCATGTCGTGTCACTGATTCTTTCTTGGTCATCCTGTATGCGCATTTCAGTTTGAGTTGCGATTCAGTTCGGTCATCTATTTTGAAGGACGTTAATATTCGAACCGGGACCGGAAATGAACCTTAGTTAGAACTGAATAGAACTTTTTTAAATATTAGCCCCTGATCAATCCAATTCCAATCATTCTAATTATGGAAAATTATAAACTATCACATGCTTAAAAAACAGTGAAGGAAAACATCGTGAGGAAATCAGTAAGAATTGCGATGGGCTTGCTAACCGGCATGTTTTTGAGAGGAGGAAGGGCACAGCGAGATTATCTCGTTCTGAATTGGAGCAGCCCGCCTGGGGAGGTACCTCCGCCTTACAGAAGATCGCAGCCAAATAACATTATTTGTTTTCAAATACCGTTGTGTTCCTGCGATGAGTAAGGTTGCCAGAGCTCTTTAGGGGGAGGGGGGTTCGGGGTCGGCAACGCGTGCGTGATGCTTCTGGTATTGCAAGCGCTCATAGGCTACGGTAACCGCTTACCAACAGGTGGGCCGTATGCCTGTTTGCCACCTAAGTAGTATAAAAAAAATAAAAAATAAATGTTTATATACTCGCTACTGAAAAATGTGCATGCACCGAAATGTTCGGACGAGCCTCTGTCTACACCTTTTAGTCTACATCTTCAAGGATGTGATCACCTGGAGATCTGCGAGGTTATCTAGTATGCTTGGGGATACAAGCCGTGAACCTTTTCCTTTTAACTTACTGCTTACAGTCTTAACTGTGGCGTCGTGCGTACGACAGGCTTAAGTAGAAAATCCAGTTCAATTTGTATGCATGTTCTGTAGCGAATTTTTCCTTGCGCTAGCTGGAAATACGCATAAATAATAATTACGATGTACTGGTACTAGTACGTCTTGTTTCACTTGAGAATCTTCGAAAATATAGACTTCTTATTACTATATGCTATTATGCTTCTATATTATGCTTCTTGCTTGAATATAACCTACATTAAATTGTTTAATAATATTTATTTATAATACAAGGTAATTCATAATATGTACAATATCCCGAAGGGGGATTATTCGACACCTAAATAATCAGCAATGTCTTTTCTATGACTATTGGAAATTCTTCATTGAACAGTTGAACACTATGCAATAATCAACTGCTTTGGGAAAAAATCAGTTCAAACTCATCTTATAAATAGATCAAAAACAGATCATTTGAAAAAAATTACCCAAGATACAGGCTAAACGCCTAGTTTGGGCCTCGACGATTTCTCAAAACTTGGTCTATGAAATCACTATATTATAAAACCTACCAATTTTGATGTGTAGATATCATTTTGGCAATAAATTACCTTTAATTGAAAACTTATCCAAAAAGATGTTGTTTTTTTCGCTATAATTTTAATTTTTTGTGTATAAAATAAGCTGTTTGCGGGATAGTTTACTACTTACAGAACACGTTGTATACAATTTCAAGTCTCCATAAATTTGTGTTCCCTCTTTATTAAATTTTGCTCCGCAGGGGGTTAGAATTTCATATTATTCACATATTCTGTTCAAGCTAGTGTGAATTACCTCATTGTAGCATTTTAAAATAATTGAATTACTTTAGCTCTCTTCATTTTATATTTAGTGCTAGCGACCCGCTGCACCGGTTACACGGGTATATTTCAGACAATTTATACAAAACCTAATAAAAAAAAATAAAAAAAAATTCCGGACATATCACACACGGTCAACTGATCCCAAACTAGGCATAGCCTGTACTATGGGTACCAGAGACTGATATACATAATAGATATATATTTAACACCCAGACACAGAACAAACATCTGTGTTAGTCACAAATGTTTGTCCAGTGCGGGAATCGAACCCGCGACCTCTAGCGCAGAAGGCAGAGTTACTACCAACTGAGCTATGAGGCCTGTGAATAATGAATTATACTATACTAAACTACTATACCGGCTGAAGAATAGGCCCCTCCATATCTACCTATCCGCGGATGTCGTAAGAGGCGACTAAGGGAAAGAAGCTAGGGGATGGGCAGTAGCGTCCCTCATTTAAACAACGATAGCTCTAACTGCACTAACCAACGCGCATGCCCAGCGTGGTGAGTATGGGCAAATCCTCCCACATGATAAGGAAATTGCTGTATGTGGGGGAGGCCATGTTCAGCAGTGGACGTCGTAAGGCTGAAATGATGATGATGAAACTACTATACCTTCTATACCTAAACTACTGTACCTTCCTCATCAATCACTCCCATTGGTGAAAACTATATGAAAATCCGTTCAGTCGTTTTTGAGTTCATCGCTTTCGGGCAGACAGGCAGACGCGGCGGGGGAGTTTGTTTCATAATATCGACTCCGTTGCGTAGCGGACGAGTGCCCCTCTGAGACGCAATGGGATCAATTCCCGCTCTGATCTGATGATCTGCAACTATTTGGTCCGGGTATGGGTGTTGTCTGATAACCACGACACAGGAAATTCTAATGTGGGGTCAGGACTATGTATTGTTACCGTTGGGTGTTATATAGTAAACTCTTCGCATTGTCTTCTTCAATGTGACTTAGATAGATAAAAAATATATTTGGCACTACAAACACACACAATTAACATAGATAAACAATTTTAAACTAAAGTACATACAATAGGTAGGTAAATAAATAATCAAGTGCAATTAAAAAAAGTGAGTATCTTAGAATAGCTAAGTTTTTATGGCTACAAATAGGCTATGGCTCAGTGAAATATTTTGCTTAAAAGCAAAAACACAGATTTTCAGCCAAAACCTGATCGAGAGCGAGCAGAACTAGCAGTGACATAAAACATTTCACTAACCGATCACAAAAAAGGTAAAGTAACACGCTTCACGACACTTTTACACTATTTTACACTCTTCAACAGGAACTCACGACATTTTATGCTTGGGCAACTACTGGTACGTATGGCTTACAATAACTTTTTAAAATCATTATAATTGGTCAAAGCTTCAATATACAAGGTGATTCATAATATGTGTGCCATCCCGAAAGGGGATCATTCTACATCTAATTGGTAATAAAGTTTGTTCTACGACAATTGAAAATTCTACATTTTTCATTGAAAAAACTCAATGCAAAAATATTTTTTTTTTCTTGTCATATCATTTAAAACTCAATTCTGCCGTTTTAGGTAGTAATCTTAATGTTGAACTTTTCGTACGTTTAGCAATTACTTTTATGCATTGAAAGACCAAAAACAACCAATTTGAAAAAGTTCGGAAAAAAACACAAAAAATTGATACCTGACTTTTGTTTTATTTTCCGCTAATTTTCTTTCATTATTCATAGAATAAGCCCCTTTCAGGATGGTAAACATATTATGAATCACTTTGTATGTATAACTTTATGTATAAAATTTAACCATATACATGCCTTTCTCAATTATGAAGGTGTTTGTTCAAAATATATCACTTTGTTGGTATTGTATCAATATGAAGCTTTGAAAATACTGCTTTATGAAATTGCATTAATACTAAGAGTATTTGGTTCATAATTTTATATAATTTAATGTATATTCGATTATGGACCAAATAGCCTGCCCTAATTTACAGCTTTACTATTTATATACTTAGTAAGCTTTACATAGATATATGCATCCACAGTTTTAACTTATTAACATACAAATGTACACAAGAAAATTGGGACTGACCGATTCATATAATGAAATATATAACGCGGTCAGTCTTGCATTTCCTTCATTGTACAACAATAATTATTGTATTTTTAATTAATAGTCTACCATGCACATATAAAACTAATGACAAACACACTCTTAAAAATAAATAAATAAAATCGGTGATAAATGATACAATAAACAAATTAAATGTATCTCACAGTACAAAACAAATACCAAGAACACTAGACACTTTGTCAATCATCATACAAAAGTATACAAAAAGATATATTTTTGATTGTTTCGTATTTTTTGTAGCTTTTTTATATAACTATCGAATTGGCATGCACATAACGCTATGCGGAGAGATATATATAAAATATAAAAAAAAAAGATATATAGAGAGAGTTTGTAAAGAGTGTGTTCGTCTTTATGTGTGCAGGGTTTGACTGGGCTGGAGGTGGTCAAGGAGGGGGACCGTTTTTACCGGTAAGTTTTATGTTAAGTTTTTCATCTTTATTCTTTCTAGTCTTAAGTACAACGTGATTCATAATATGTATAGGTATTATCCCCAAAGGGATATATTCTCAACCCAATTTGAAGGCCTCATAGCTCAGTTCTCTCTGCCTTCTGCGCTAGAGGTTGCGGGTTCGATTCCCGCACAGGACAAACATTTGTGTGATGAATTCAGATGTTTGTTCTGTGTCTGGGTGTTAAATATGTATCTATTATGTATATCAGTCTCTGGTACCCATAGTACAGGCTATGCCTAGTTTGGGATCAGTTGACCGTGTGTGATATGTACCGAATATTTAGAATATTTAAATTGACAATAAAGTTTGCTGTAAGACTTTTGGAAATTATTCATTTTACTTTGTAAAAACACTCCAAAAATCATTACAGTTCCAACTCAATTATTTAGCTGTAGCTATGTACGTTTAGTAATTAGTTAAAAAGATTATATGTAATACGTATAAACCAAAAAAGCGGATTTCTAAAAGTTCTAGTTTTCATATGTGATCGGAAAAAATATTTTTTTTTTTTTTTTTTTTTATTGGAGATGGTTAGGCGTTTGACCACCAGCTCACTTTTGCAAGTGAGATGTGGCCTAAGATGGAGCACGCTTTACCAGAAGGAACTTATTCACTCTAGATTTGAAGATATTGTTTTATTTTCGATCGCATTCTTTCTGTTTGTTTATAGAACAAGCCGCATTCGGGATAACATACATATTATGAATCACCTTGTATGTGCTTCATTTACTTCAACTTAAAATGCGATCCGCCTGTTTGTTTAATAATGCTTTCATCATCATTGGGAGTATAAATTCGTAATTTTCATTTACTTAAGTGTAATGTCTCAATTCTATTCATAAGGTTTCTGAAAATATTTATTATCATTGAGTCTTCTATAAGTAAGTAATTCTATTAGTAATTCTTTTCTATTTCCCATTTGTCAGTCTAAAAATCTTCTAAAAAAGTATTTCTACGCACAAAATGTGTTCGCATAATACTAGGTCCTTCCATAATTAAATAAGACGGTTCTCTGCACTAATATAGGGTGTAAAAAACTAAGTGATAAAAACAGGCTGACGTCCATCAAAATAAGCAATATAATCACACTTTATTGAATGAAAATAATTTCTGCAAAGTTTCACACTATCTCGAAAGGGGCTTATTAAAAAAATATACCCACCAAAATGTTCAATTGTTTTCTATTATACCCCCGATTTATTTAGAATCAACTTTTTGGTCTTATTGTCGTCTTTATAACTAATTATTATTATTAAACATAAGAGAAAAACAGCTGCGTAATCGAGTTTCAACTGATTTGACCCCAACAGCAGACTTTTGAGCAGTGTTCTTTCAATAAAAATTTTCAAATATCCAAGAGTCGCAGAACAAACTTTATTGCCAATTGGGTGAGTAGACACTGGACCGGTGTTTCCAGCTTTGCGGAGCTGTCGATTTACACCCTGTACATAAATACATAATAGTGTACATTATGTCGGTAACCAAACCACAGGCATGTTACGGAGGTAACTAACCATTTCCATTACTCGACCGGCAACTCATCATTTATTTAGCCTGACATATCGAGCGGAGTAAGCTTGGGATTGTTATTTGAAGTCGAAAAGAAAACTTAAAGAAATGTTGGGTTAATAAAAATTGATGTACAGCAATAAAATAGGTTATAGATTAATGTTCTTGCTAACGAAAAAATAACAGTATGTCTAGGATTATGTACCTTATTGAGAAATAAAGGAATCCTTATAGGATCACTTTGTTGTTCATCTCCATGTGAAGACGTTTTTTTACTCAGGAACGGCTGAAGGTATTAACTTCTGCGCTAGAGGTTTCGGTTCCCGCACTGGAAAAATATTTGTCAGATGTTTGTTCTGTGTCTGGGTGTTCAATATTTATCTATTATGTATATCAGTCTCTGGTACCCATAGTACAGGCTATGCCTAGTTTGGGATCAGTTGACCGTGTGTGATCCGGAATATTAAAAAATTGATGATGATTGTTTTATCCGCAGTGTCAGAAGACGTCCAACCAGTTCAGAGGAGCGCACCGCTGCTGCAGTCACCACAGTACACAGGTGGAAGGCCTCAACCATATAGTAAGTGTTTTCTGTAACAAAAATAATCTTGCACCCCATATTTAGGCATAGGGGTCTTATGGATCTGACTACGGCAGATCTATTTTAATTTGACATCTTTTTGTAACCCATTTTCGCAATAAATGAATCAAAATCAGATATCGGAAAAAAAAAATCTGATCAGTAGAAGATTCTGAATGTATACTGTAATTCTATGTATACTGTAATTTTGACTGGCCTCATAGCTCAGTTGGTAGTAACTCTGCCTTTTGCGCTAGAGGTCGCGGGTTCGATCCCCGCACTGGACAAACATTTGTGTGATGAACACAGATGTTTGTTCTGTGTCTGGGTGTCAAATATATATCTATTATGTATATCAGTCTCTGGTACTCATAGTACAGGCTATGCCTAGTTTGGGATCAGTTGACCGTTTGAATATGTCCGGAATATTTATTTATATTTATTTTAATTGGGACAAAAGTCGAGAGCCAATTTTTTCGATTCAATTTCGATGCAAAATATCATCTGCAAAGTTGTCCAAATAAAAATCACTTTCACAAAACACAGACGATATTCAATTTGAAATGCGCTTGCAAACAAACAAAATGGAAAGGAAAAATAAATTCCGTCAAAGGCTCCTCGTAAATAGGCAGAATTACTGAGTGGGGTAGGAACAACATTTTCCCTCTCACTCAATACATTCATTATGTTTTCATAAGTTATCGCCAAGTATAGTCTCGGGGGGGCTTCAGATATATCGCAGTGCCAAGTTTTGGTGTTGATTCTTGCCCAAGTCCCTGATACTGGAAGGTTAAAGGGTTGTAAGTTGGCCGGCCATATAGCTCGCAGAACCGACAACCGTTGGGGAACAAAGCTTCTCGAGTGGCGACCACGAACCGGACGACGCAGTGTTGGAAGTTGGAAGGCCCCCCACCCGATGGACCGACGACATTGTGAAGTGTGATAATTAAACACAGTAATATGGGGTAATATCAACAGTCCAACATCCTGCCGTGTTCCGGGTCCGGCAAGGAATGCCTACCCTCCCAAGTCAAGATAAGGAGGCCTATGTCCAGCAGTGGACTTCATCAGGCTGATGATGGTGAAAGGGTTGTCTGATAAAGGCTTTTTGGCAGGTTTCCTTAGAGTTTATCATCTTACATGGTTTAGAGCGACTGTGAGCTTTTTTTTAACTCTGACTAGTCCGCCGTTTTAATCACGATCTCTGGGTGGGCCCTACCATGTACTTTGTCTTAAGGTGAGGGTTTAATTATTTTATGATTTTTGAATTGTTTTTATGACAAAGATAACTTGAGCATTTTATTTACGTAAGTCCAAGCAGAAACGCGATTGGTAAAACTTTTCTCGATAGATTTATTTTTTAAAATTGGGTCCTCTGCAACAGTTTTTTCGAAAATACTCTGAGACCTATCTAACAAAAATAACTTTTTTTCAAATATTGTGTTAGACAATAGCATTGGGTACCTAGATCCAACACTTTTTAAAAAAAATATATAGTTTTTGAGATAATAGATATTTTCTTATATTTCGCTTACGTCGATTATTTTCGAGCGCCTTCGAACGCTTGCTATCTCTTTCCGCATTCAATTACAGAACATAGCGCTGTAGCTTTCTTCACTCCGCCCACTCGACAATTTATTATGATTTTTGTATCCTCTTAAAACTCGAAATTATCCACCGCCCTTTTATTCACGTTCTTTCGATGGGCCCTACCTCGATACCTTACCGTTTCGTCGCTTCTTTATGATTATGGAAGAATGGTCCTCTATGTCTACCTACTCCTAAGGAAAAAAAAGCTAGGGCATCAGTGTCCCCTATTTTAACAACGATAGCTCTAAGCTCTCAAACCCGCATAAAAAAATCAATACCTTTTTCGAGTTGTAGTAGATAAGTAGAAGTCATCATCATTACAGCCGTGGGATGTCCACTGCTGAACAAAGGCCTCCGCCACGGATTATCAAAGCGATTTCCTGTCCTGTGCGCGTAATTTGCCCATACTCACCGCGCTGGGCATGCGGGTTGGCGAGCGCAGTTAGAGCTATCGTTGTTAAAATGAGGGACGCTGCTGCCCGTCCCCTAGCTTTTTTCCCTTAGTCGCCTCTTACGACATCCGCGGATATGGAGGGGCCTACTCTTCAGCCGGGGCCACCACGGCCTACCTACCTACCGGATATATTTCTTGTGGATAGTGGTAGGATCCTATTCCAGAACAATTGGAAATTCTAAATGAGTCCCCGGACGAAGTTTTTAGGAAGTTTTGAGAACAAGACACGCTTTATGAGACGCTAGACCAGTTTCCTTTGGCTTTAATATGATTGTTGTGGCTCGCAATTACGTTAAGTAGTTTGATGCCCTTTTTAAAGTAGTTTAGTAGCCCGTTTTAGTTTGTTCAGAATGCAATCCTACTAATATTTTAACGCGAATAATAACGAATATTATAAGAAAGCGGCGATGGGCTTGCAATCTGTCAAGTATGGAATAATCACTTGCAAAATGTGGGCATGTGCCAAATGTTTGGACGTGTCTCTGATCCCTCTTAGACATCTTGGATCTGACCGTCGGGAGATCTGTTAGGATTTCTACCATTTCTGGCCACTTTCCATGTGGCCTAGAATGAAAATAAAAATCGTTTTGGAATCCTATCCTGCTATCCTACTAATATAATAAATGCGAAAGATTGTAAGGATGTTTAGATGTTTGTTGTTCAGTGACGCCGTAACGGCTCAATCGATTTCGTTGAAACTTGGAATAAACAAAGTTTACCTAGAATAGCATATAGGCAACTTTTGATGTACCTAGGTAACTACCTAACGCGTGGTAACTACCACGCGAGCGAAGCCGCGGGCGTAACCTAGTGTTTCATAAAGTCATAACATTCGGTTTAACTGCCTATCAGTCTTAACTCGTAACAGCCACGAACTCGTCATTTCCACGTCTGTAACTGACAAAGTAATGATATGCTAATCTCCGAAAACGGTGACGATTAAATAATAAACCGTCCGCATTATACGACTGAGTAAATTACGCCGGGAGAAGTGAAAAATGTCATGCATAAAAGATGTTTCAACTCGCACGAAAACTCAAATGAGCCGTTCCAGTTGAATAAAATTGAAATTTGTTTTAAATGCGCTCTCACCAAATGGCGCGAAGTGAGCTATCGCCATTTTGGATTCCGGAAATTGAAGTTTTCACTGTATGATTTGGATGATTATTTTTAAAATGCTGCCCGCGACGATTGCTTGTTCGAAATGTGATCAGTATGACTATAAATGCCCTTTTGGACGCTGTAATTCTGGGCGGCAGACGAAACTCCTCTTAAAAATACGGTGCCTGTAGGATACAATTGTATGCAAGCTTGTATGCTTTATAATGCGGATGGCCAAAGAGTGTAACTCGTTGCCGGCGTCTGTGTTTCCGAATACCTATAATTTGGGTGTTTTCAAGAGTAGAGTGAATAGGTTTCTTCTAGGCAAACGTGCTACACCGTAGACCACATCGTCACTTAACATCAGGTGAGATTGTGGTCAAACGTTAGCCTATTCTGTTTTAAAAAAAATCTATCCCATAGAACCGTGCATCTTACCGGGATAAAAACTAGCCTTTTTTTTATCATTCCGGCTGTGAAAAATGTCTATGACCGTCGCCGTCGGTGAAGGAATCAATGTAGTGAAAGACTTAAAGTGTGCCTTTCGTGCAAAAGTTTTCACTGCATGATTTGGTTTATTATTTAAAAAATAAAATATATAGGATCACGACTTTTATCCCCTAGCATGGTGGATCTTCAGGTCTCCAGACGATAAAACCCTTGAAGATGTCTAGGGGTAAGAAGTCAGAAGCACGTCCATTTTGGTACAAGCCCACATTTCGAAGTAGTATTCCACTCGTTTTTTTTTAATGTTATACAGAGGCAAACATCGTTACCGTCGCCTATTGACATCTGCAACACCTGGACCATTGCTAATGGTTTGCCTGCCCTGGAGGAATCTTCTTGTATTTTTCTAGAATACGTGACAGCTTGCAAGCCGATCGCCGCTTATAAGAATACTTACTAGTTTCCTCACGATGTTTTCCATCACCGCTTAATGCACGTGTGAAATATTTTATGCTAGAAATATATGAATTATCGCTTCGATAAAATATACGGCCGATGAAAGCTGAAACTTTTATGCGAATATTTACACTTTTAAGCTATTTCTGTGCTCTTAGTTGAGCGGTAATAAAATTTTGTGCCACTTTTAAGTAATGGTTTTATGAACGATGTGCGTCAAAAATATATTTATTATTCGCAAACATATTTATCCCGTATTTTATCGATAAAGCGTTGCGTTTTTTTATTAAAATTAATCGCTGTTTACATGAGCTTCCTTCAGAGGTTTTCCCACTATCCTACAACATGAAGGGCTTCAAGAAAATACAAGAAGATTCCTCCAGGGCAGGCAACGCATTAGCAATGCTCCTGGTGTTGCAGATGTCAATAGGCGACGGTAACCGCTTACCATCAGGTTGGCTGTAAGCCTGTTTCTGTCCGTATAACCTAAAAAAACATATATCTAAACAACAACACAATGGTGCCGATTCTGATGTTTCATTATCTTAATCTAACTAAATTTGTAGCCGTGGTGGCCCATTTCGGGATAGCATACATATTATGAATCAACTTGTATGTGAAAGCGACTACAACATTTTTAGTCCTGTCAAATTAAGCTAGTTTAGGTTAATTCAACAACAGAATGGACGTCATTGTCTTGATGGAAACTAAAACTAGCTCTAACCTGCACTAAACTTTTTCACTTGAAAAAGTTGCATACTGAACTTTGCCTACAGCGAGTGAAAAATAGTGAGTAGAAGAGCTTGAAATAAAATGGGACGAAGCATAAAAGGGTAGCGTTGCAAAAGGGTGCCCTGAATGTGGGTCATTTAGAATGTACGCCATCAAAACTCGTGTGAATACGTGCGCGCTCGATGGAATCTGCCGGTGGAATGAGCTGATACAGAGTTGTGACTCTAGGGAGTTGGATGGTGCTGGGTTGTCTATTGCAAATGAATTGTAACTAAATTATGTGACGTCGCTGCATCATATAAAATAAGATAATATGATTACAAGGTAGGGTACAGCGCGATTTTGTCGCTCTAAATTGGAGCAGCCCGCTTGGATTGGTACTTCCGCCTTACAGATTTATTTGTATCAAATAGTGTTTGTGTTCCTGTGGTAAGGTTGCCAGAGCGCTTTAAGGGGTCGGTGACGCGTGCGTGATGCCTCTGGTATTGCAAGCTAGGCTGTAGCCTAACTTGCAATAGGTACCAGAATACGTGGTTATAAGTGATAACCGTAGTAACCGTGATAACGGGGCGAAGTACTACTATTCTTAATGTCAAAAATGGAACCCTACAATTCGTTGCAAATTGCAATCTATTCAAACCTAAAATAATGGCAAAAGTAGCAAAATGCGTTGCGACTTTTTAATTATTTCCTGTTTTTATATCGTTAAGTTAAATTCAAAGCTGTACAGAATTGAAAATAACAAAAAACGTTCTTCCACACCTGCTGGCCGTGTAGGCATAACGCTTTAAAAATTTATACAAATGGCTCTTTTTTTGAGCCCACGGAATATACAGTTTCGTCTGACGGTACAATTATAAATAGAGGCACCGCGCGAAAAAAGTTCGGGGCAAAAGTTTTGATAGTTTCTGTTTTTTTTAATTTGGGTGATGGTTAAAGGTCACCAAAGTCACTATAATCTAATACCTACTTACAATAAAAACCTTTTATTAAATTACTTCCCTATCAAATTTGCAAACGTTGAAGACATTTTTGTAAAACTTGTCAAAATTACACTTTTTTACACGAAAATTGTCTTCTTAATCACACCCATCTATCTTCTTACATTATTCTTAAATTTTCCACGAAGCTATAATCAAAACACAACCTAAAATCTATTTATTGAAATATACTGTTAAGCTCGTGCACACAACCTTCCGTATTCGGGTAAAAATAAAGTATGTATCTAGTTAATTTTCAATTTTATCAACAAACAACTGTCGTTAATAGCCTCCATTGAAGCTCTAACGACCCATTTAGCTTTTGATATTGAGCATATTTCACTTTATAGCACGAAAATATTGAGTTTGTTTTCTATTCTGGGCTTCATAGACCATCTTCTCTATACAAAATTATGTGACTAGAGACAATGCACAGCTCATACCGGTAAATCCAAACAATCACTTAAATACGGGATATGTTTTCATGCCAGTAGAACATTTTTTAGAACTCGGGGTTGAAGCATGACGCGACCGAGTTCCTGTCGCGGGTGTTCATTTCTATTTTTTTATTTTCAGCCGTTAATATCCCACTGCTGGGCTAAGGCCTCCTCCCCATTTCCTGAAGGCTTCACGATCCTGTGCAACGTCAACCCATTCTACCAGAAATCGGTCGAGCTCATTCTGCTATCAGCGTCTATGTCTGCCGCGTCGACTTCACATTTTTTTTTTGGCTAAAATTAACAACTCAAACGACGGTTAAAAAAAAATCGGTAAACAGTATCCATTTTCGGTTGGACTATTGTAAAACCGTTTGTAAAACCGTTTGTTTCTCTTTCCCGATTTGCTAGTTAGATATTTAACTATCCTATTATAGAGGACGGTGACGAATTATTTCTGCCGTCGCGGTTCTTAGCCAATTACTACGAACACCGGATGCTTTTAAACAATTGACTCTGCCTCTGTTCTTTATCAATCAATTACTAATGGACCCCCTTCCATCCCTTACAATATTGTGGTGCAAATAACTTAACAAGGTTAATAGATTCGCGGGTTACGTAAAACATATAATTTCATACGAAAGCACTTAATATAAAAAGGCTTTTAGTGACAATGGTTTGCGCCTATTTCTGGTTAATATTGTTATCCTTTACATCGAACATGTGAAAATGTTTCATAATGGCTTCCCTATATACCACATCATGGTCAGACACAAACATAACTAAACAAATTTACCACTTATGGTACAAGTGAAAGGCGTAGATTTTCAGGTTCTTATAAGATCAACTAGGTAGCACAACACAGTTTGGAAAGCTGACGAAGTCGACTATAAAAGTTATCAACGACTGATTAACACAACGATAAGACATAAGCTCAAACGAACTTACTCTGGACGATAAAGAAACAAAACAAAACACCCGCTTACAAAAACTTCCAACACACACAATACGACATTCGGAAGGGGAACAGAGGAGATGTACAGACAGATATTTGACTTAAAGAATAACATCTGCAGATGCCTCAATCCAGCCGACTCCAGCAACAAGAGCTTGCAGCGATGAAGCATGCAGTCCCCAAAGTCAGCAGTCATGCGAAATAACGCAAAACGGTTTGTAATGTTCCTTACGGAATGACAAGTGTGGCACTAACCGAAAATATGCATATTAATTAATGATTGCCGATGTTTACGTGGATTAAACTTGTAGCATGACAGTAAACAACATCAATGTTATCAATGGTTCTTTCACCGTGTCAGGGCTCTTTAGGGCCACCATACCTAAAGGTAACTAAGAAAGAACCAGTGACCATGAACAAACCACCATCGTGAAGTTTCCTTTTCCTTGGTTGTCATGACCAAAATTTGATCTATCCATATTCCTTATCAGTTATCACAGCAGCATGGATAGTATCCTATCCAGTCACTGATCTTGGGTCGCAGACAGATCAAATATTGAGAATGGCAGTAAGTATTCGTGTTTAGAGCTATATTAAATACTCTAGTCTGCTTTACTAACAGTGACTCTACTTAAGGTACATACATACACTCACTTATATTAGCTACATAATCATGTACAGAAGTTTATATCTTTCGCCAAATTAATATAACAATTGTATTTTCATAAATTATGTCACCAGAATTATCTTTTTAAAACATTTACATACATTCATAGTAGTGGGTACTTAGATTATCTTAAGGTACACTTTTATATTTGCTTAATGTGTTATTTATTATATCTTTCACATATTATTTATGAAACATTTTGACAATAAACAGATTTTTACAAATACAGACTTTAATTTTTAATCCTAATACCACGCATGTACCAATCCCCTATTTGATGTTTAGATTAAGCACTTGTACGTTTTTGTGATAGAATCTTTGATGATTACCTACCTACATACATATATAAAATGTGGCACTTCCTCTCCAGGTGCACTTAATGTTTGAAAATATGTATGTAAAATGTATTTCTTACTAATAAACCGATATTATTTTCACAATTAGCGCAATTAAACAGCACAGATATTCTTGAAAATTGCATTACAAAATTGTTAGCACATTTTTTTTTAATTAGCCTGTTTCGGTCTTCAATGCAAAGGCCTCCCCCAAATCCTAATTGGCACTATGTAAATTTACGAGTACCACCCAAAATAATTGAACACGCGAGGTTCGAACCTACATCTTCGCCTAGGATCGGCATTAGCCATGATCCAAATGAGGCAGTGTTCGAAAATCATGGGCAGATTGAACTAACTATAGACCAAACAATTTCGTAAAGTACCTATCATTTATTTTCTTGTTTATTCCAGACATGGATTTCGGGAGTGGTGGGCCTCCGCCAGGAATGATGAAAGACAGACACGGACCTCCGCCGCCGCACCATCCGGTAAGCTAGTTTATCATCATCAACATTTTACCCGTACGACTTCCACTGCTGAAAATAGGCCTCCACCATAGATTTCAAGAAACATCATCAAGAACAATCATTTGGTTGGTTAGTTAGTACAAAAGTTCGGGGTAAATATCCGGGAAAAAAATGTTGATTTTTTCTCGTTAATATTTATTTTTATAGAACACGACCATTTGAGTTTAGTATACTAGTTAAGGAACACGTCGTAGTTATCGTATACGTTTGCTATTGATCTTTCTGAATTTTGTAAATAAAATGCCATAACAAGCAAAGTCACGGGTTGTAATAGTGTTCAATAAAGCTATCTAACTCCGGATCAACCTGTGCTGTTCCTGAAATACACTGTGTTATTAATAACACACCCTACCGGACAAACTCATGCAAATTTTATAGCATCTCTCTACGTTTATACTTACCTACCCTTAGTAGTATCGCGGTTTCATCTTATACCTCTTCATCATCATCATCATCATCAACCTGTAGAAGTCCAGTTCTGGACTTTGGCTTCCCCTAGAGTGCCATGACGAACGGTCTTGAGCTGTTTCCATTCACCGACTTCCCGAACCTTAACAATGTCGTATGTCCATCGGGTTCGAGGTCGCAATTCGAGAACCTTTATTCCCCAACGGTTGTCGGTTCTGTGAGCTATATGGGCTACCCACTTCAACTTGCTAATCCTGAGAGCTATGTCATTGACCTAAGTTCTTCTTCGGATGTTCCCATAGAAGATTAAGCCCTTTCAGAGTAAAAATACAATAGACGTAGACAGAAACTACTAATAAAAAGCCAAAATCGGCGGCCATTTTGCTTTGTGATGTCAGTGACAACCTTTGTCGCCGCCTTGGCCGCCCATTGTCACACTTTGTTTATATTTTGTTCTTGGTTTGTGTATTTTTCTTTTGGTGTCCAATAAAGTTATATTCTATTCTATTCTACGCTAAACAAAAACTTCAAAACCAACTGATATGCTTAATTTGATTATTAGTATTCGAGCTGAACTCGGGCTAGTCGTAAAACAAGGTCAAATTCTGACCCCATTAAACTTTTAATTACCAAAATTGACTTGATTATGAATATAAATGAAACCACTATCTACCCGCCATGTGAGACTTTAATATGATAGATTAATACAGATAAAGTTTATTGGGTGAGAGGTGAGCGGTAATGAAAGTGTTAGCCTATTTTGAGTGGCAAAGTTCATAAAAGAACCTTTTGTGGTTTAAGGCACTTTATACAAGGTGATTCATAACATGTATACCATCCCGAAAGGGGGTTATTCTAACAACAGAAAGAAACAAAATTAGCGAAAAGAGCTTGGTTGTAGAATAAGCCCCTTTCGGGATGGAATACATATTATGAATCACCTTGTATAATGCTCCCATTGTAGATTATTTTTGAAAAAGAAGAATGTATCATGTCTATTCCTTCATAAATCGTTACTACTAGCTTCCGCCAGTAACCTTAGAAACCCGGTATAAGTAGAGCCAATTTTATGTTTGCATATTTAGAAATTATGAAATCCGTTGAAGAACCAAAAAAATGTAAAGATCACTGACATAGCCCTCAAAACTAGCAAGTAGAAGTGGCAGTGGGCAGGCCACATAGCTCGCAGAACCGATAACCATTGGGAAATAAAGGTTCTTGAATAGCGACCACGAACCGGGGAGTAAAGCTGTTGTTGATAGGGGACGCTGTTGTCCATCTCCTACCATTGTTTTCTTTATTCGCCTCTTAAGACAACAACGGGTAGTAATGGCGGGGCCTATTCCACAGATGGGGCGATAGTCTATAAGCTCACTGTCCAGAATGTAATAAATAAATAAATAAATAATAGTGAATATTAGTTCTCAAATCTTGTGTTTGTACGACATTGTGAAGGTTGCGGGACGTCGGTGGATGGAGAAGGCTCAAGACCGTTCGTGGCACTCTTTAGGGGTGACCTAAGTTCAGCAGTGGACTTCATCAGGCTGATGATGATGATGATGGATCTTGTGTTTATCGAATGTTGTGTTTTTGTTTCCAGCGTGACGGCCGCGGCTACGGGCCCGACGGTTACTCCAACGAGGGCTTCGTGCCTCCCCCGATGCACCACCCCATGCCTCCTCAGAACCAGGTGATGTCAGGGTTCAGTGACGAATATGTGGGTAGACGTTTTATTTTTAAGCTTTATTTCTATTGCCTTTCAGCTGCTTTTCTTTTCAACGTCACTTTCCATTAGCTCAGTTAGTTTAGTTATCAGTTCTTCCTCATAAGGTAGACTCTAATTTCCAGGCATAGCTTTACCTAGTTTCTTAGACGTTCCAAAGTGATCCTAGTGATTTTATTGATATAAAAAGGTTTTGAGTTTGAGTTTTCGGTCCTGTCGGGTCTCTCAATGTCTTTGACCCAATGGGTGGACTGACGACCTACTTTGACGGCTTATTGCCATTCAAATGCGTAAATAGGCAACGGTAACCAATTACCAACATGTGCGCCGTTAATGCGCCGAAATCGCGAATTTAAAATCCGCCAATACTCAGTGATGACATTAAAGGATCTTACGTAACAGGAACTTGTTATACGAACTTGCTTGTCGTGTCACTGATTCTTTCTTGGTCATCCTGTATTAGGTCATAGACCAGGTTGAGGTATGGTGGCCGTGAAACGGGCCGATGCGCGTCTGTGAAAGAAACAGTGTGTTGAAAGGATTCAAGTTAGCCTCTTAGAGGCTCCTTTCCTGCACAACTTACCTAATTACTATGTATGTGACTGTAGGGTGTTATTTTTTTATTTCATCATCATAATCATCATTTCAGCCGTTCGACGTCCACTGCTGAACATGGCCTCCCCCACAGACAGAGCAAATTCCTTATCATGTGGGGGGATTTGCCCATACCTATAGTAATATGTTATCTGTGCCCATACTCTCCACGCTGGGCATGCGGGTTGGCGAGCGCAGTTAGAGCTATCGTTGTTAAAATGAGGGACGCTGCTGCCCATCCCCTAGCTTTTTTCCCTTAGTCTTACGACATCCGCGGATAGGTAGATATGGAGGGGCCTATTCTTCAGCCGGGGCCACCACGGCCACGGATTTGTTTGTTTTTTATTTATTTTAATTAATTTGTCTGTCTCTTTCAGGGAGGACCTCCACAGCAAGGAGCTGTGATGATGGTATACGGACTGGATCCGCAGACAGTCAATGCGGACAGACTGTTCAATCTTTGTTGTCTATACGGAAATGTGGTCAGAGTGAGTTTTCAATCATCGAAAGTCATCTTTTTTTTGTTAAAGTAGGATTAAATTAAAATGATACACAATTTTTTCAAACCTGCGGGATTCAAACCCGCATCATCGCCTTGAACCGGCAATGCGATACCAACTATCGCATGTAACGCATTACCACCTGTAGTGAAAAATGTGGGCAGTAGCAAATTTTTGGACGTACCTCTGACTCTCCCTTAGACGCCTTCAAGGATCTGATCGCCTGTAGATCTGAGAGGATGTCTACCATGCTTGAGGAAGTCGAAAGGCCTAAACCATTTTTTTTTTAAAGAAGTTCTGATATTCTTCTTCTGGTCGTGTCACTGATTCTTTCTTGATCATCCTGTCTTTAGTTAGTGACCAGGCTGAGATATGATGGCCCTGAAAAGGGCTTATGACCATCGATGAAAGAATCAGTGCAGTGAAAGGATTAAAGTGCGCCTCTTAGATGCTCCTTTCGTGCACATGTCACATTCATAATATGTATGCCATTCCGAAAGGGACTTATTCTACACCCAATTGGCAATAAAGTTTGTTCTACGACTTTTGGAAATTGGAAATTTTTCATTGAAAAAACTCTATGCGAAAATCATCTGTTTCGTGGTCAAATCAGGTGTTTTCGGTAGCAATCTTGATTCCGAAGTTCTTGTACGTTTAGTTATTAGTTCTAAAGATGATAAAATACCAAAAACAGATAATTTGAGAGAGTTTTTGAAAAAAAAATTAAAAATATAGAAGTTTTTTTTCGCTAAATTTTTTTTTTTTTTTACCTAATTATTATTTGTATCTCTGTTAGGAACAAACTGATATTTGTCTAAGGAGGTGGGCGTTGGTAGCTGCGTAACAACTACTGCAGTTATCATCGTTTTTCCCCAATTCATTACGGTACCTATGATAAAGTTCCAAATAAAAAAAAAACAATTTTCGTCGATAGAATAAACCCCTTTCGGGATGGAATACATGTTATTAATCACCTTGTATATCACATTCAGGTATAAGTAGAATATTTTCAAGAACTTTTGCCCGGTGTTCCAGATAAAATTCCTGAAGACTAAAGAAGGCACAGCCATGGTTCAGATGGGAGATGGCGTCTCCGTGGAGCGTTGCGTTCAGAATCTAAATAACGTGACGGTTGGCGACTACACACTGACGCTGGCGTAAGTTCATCATCATCATCCTCATAGCTCAGTTGGTAGTTACAGACGGCGACGGTAGAAGGCAGACTTCTATATTATTCGAATATAATTCCTTTCTTATCTTATTTTGAGAGGAGGAAGGGCACAGCGAGATTTTCTCGTTCTGAATTGGAGCAGCCCGCCTGGGGAGGTACCTCCGCCTTACAGAAGATCGCAGCCAAATAACATTATTTGTTTTCAAATAGTGTTGTGTTCCTGCGATGAGTAAGGTTGCCAGAGCTCTTTAGGGGGAGGGGGGTTCGGGGTCGGCAACGCGTGCGTGATGCCTCTGGTATTGCAAGCGCTCATAGGCTACGGTAACCGTTTACCAACAGGTGGGCCGTAGGCCTGTTTGCTACCTAAGTAGTATAAAAAAAAAAAAAAAACTTTTTATGCATCTAGACATAGACATAGACATTTATTTAATTGCCACCAAAACACACACATTTGCAAAACATTTTACAATAAACTTATAATAAAAGAAACAAGAGAAAAGTAATGAAAGTAAAAATGGTGTGATGTGTGCTGCAGCAGCAAAATGGCTTCGGCTCAGCATTATGCCTACTGTTTTGCAGCAGACGCTGGTATTCTGCCGAAACCATTACCTACACAGTCATTCAACCCTGTGAGAACAGTCTTATTAAGATTATGTTAGAATCGTATCTAAATAAAATTACATCAACAAAATTTGTTTACATACACATTTTTTTTTAATACATAACACACATTAAGGTGAGAATTTTCTTACATACTAAGATAATGTATATTTTTTAGGTTTACTAAATAATTAATTAATGGGTAAAGTTTTTTTTTTTTTTTTTTTTCATATAGTTATATTGTTGATTAAGTTGATTTAGTTTATTTATTTTTATTCTATTGTTTCAAAATTTATAATAAGTAATAAAAACGTTTGTAACAATGCTCACGTGAAGACATAATATCTATTGTAAAATCGATATCATGGAGAAGCCACCGGCTCCTGAAACACAGTTTTTACTAGTTCGGGAGCCTATGGGTTCATTTACTTGTCCAATATTTTATGACAATAAATAGCTTTTTGTTTGTTTGTTTGTGTTCTGTGCTAGAGGTCGCGGGTTCGATTCCCGCAGTGGACATACATTTGTGACTAACACAGATGTTTGTTCTGTGTCTGGGTGTTAAATATTTATCTATTATGTATATCAGTCTCTGGTACCCATAGTACAGGCTATGCCTAGTTTGGGATCAGCTGACCGTGTGTGATATGTCCGGAATATTTATTTATTTATTTATCATCAGGCTTCTTCTTCTTCTTGTCGTGTCACTAATTCTTTCTTGGTCATCCTGTCTCTGGTCAGTGACCAGGTTGAGGTATGGTGAACCTGAAAATGGCCTGTGACCGTCGAAAGAATCTGTGTAGTGAAAGGATTAAAGTGCGCCTCTTAGAGGCTTCTGTCGAGCACAAAATAATAAAAACATAAAAATCATCAGGCTAATGAAGTCCACTTCTGGGCATCATTATTTTAAACAATGCAGGGCACGGTTTATCGCTCTAAATTGGAGCAGCCTGGAAGGTACCCTACGCCTTACAGAAGAAGCAAAATAACATTATTTGTTTCAAATAGTGTTGTGTTCCTGCGGGGAGTGAGGTCGGCGTCGGCAACGCGTGCGTGATCTAAATTGTGAAGGAAAACATCGTGATGAAACCTGTCATAATCAGCTCCGCACCTATTGACCATGCCTTTAGTATACTAAAAAGACACACAATAGTACTATTCCGTTAACCTATTCCTCATTAGTTCAACAAATAAACTTAATAAGAATTCGACAAGTGTTCCGTAAATAGTATATTATCCCAACAGGGGCTTACTCTATCAACAAAAAGAAATAATACTAGAGAAAAGCTAAAAATTTAAATTAGCAATTCTTTTCAGACTTTCTTTTTGAACTTTTATTGCGTGTAGAATAAGCCCCTTTCGATGTTCGTATACATATCATGAATCACCTCCTGTATAAATTAAGAGATTATAGATAGATAGATTTTTGGAGGAGGTAGGGCACAGCGAGATTTTCTCGCTCTAAATTGGAGCAGCCCGCCTGGGGAGGTACCTCCGCCTTACAGAAGATCGCAGCCAAATAACATTATTTGTTTCAAATAGTGTTGTGTTCCTGCGGTGAGTAAGGTTGCCGGAGCTCTTTAGGGGGGGGGAGGGGTTCGGCAGGCAACGCATTAGCAATGCTCCAGGTGTTGCTAATGTTAATAGGCGACGGTAACCACTTACCATTAGGAGGGCCGTAAGCCTGTTTGCCCCCGTATAACATAAAAAAAACTTTTTACTCACAGGACGCTGTACCAAGTGCCTGCGATAGTTAAGATGGAGCAGGCTTGAGCACCTATACTATCCATTTAGCCTAGTCGGCCTAGGGTTAATTGATTCAGGCGTGACTTTGCATGAAGTCCATTCTAATATACTAAATAGACACACATATATATTATAGTACTATTCCGCTAATCTATTCCTCGTAAGTTCAACAAATAAACTTAATAAGAATTCGACAAGTGTTTCACCTCTCTACGAGGCATCATCAGGAAGGATTGACTTGCTGTGCGCTGGTAACTCGTCTTTCTGCTCAGTGCTCGGCGAGGCAACACGTCTCGGAGTTTTTTTTTTTAATAAATATTTCGGACATATTCACTCGGTCAACTGATCCCAAACTAGGCATAGCCTGTACTATGGGTACCAGAGATATAATAGATAAATATTTAACACCCAGACACAGAACAAACATCTGTGTTTATCACACAAATGTTTGTCCAGTGCGGGGATCGAACCCGCGACCTCTAGCGCAGAAGGCGGAGTTACTACTAACTGAGCTATGAGGCCAGTCACTTTCACACTATAAACTATGAATGATTCCTTTACATATCATTTACTTTTCAGCTTCTCAAAACAAGCGTACCTGTCGGAGGTTATGAACCCGTACCCGCTCCCGGACAAGAGTCCGTCCTTCAAAGACTACGTCGGCAACAAGAACAACCGGTTCCTCACTCCAGCCTCGATACACAAGAACAGGATACAGCCACCTTCGAAGGTATTATTTCAATTCAATTCAATGCATTTATTTCAGCTTAATAATTAATTATTTCAGCCATAGTACAAATAATAATTATAATAATTGGTAGGTAGATAATTAGTGAATTAAAAACATTTTAACTTAGTGGGACACACACAAACGCATGGTATTATGTGTGCGCGTCCAATGCTTCATGAAAGCGCAGTCCGTATCCAGTCTTCCGGCTATAAGTTTCAGATAGCTACTGGTACCGCCCCTAACCCGCCGCATCAGGGATGCTGTTCTGTTGCGGATGATTGCATAAAAGTCATCAACGCGGGACTCTGCAAACATCCCGGACGCGCTACAGAAGCGGGGCAGTCCCAGTAGCACTCTGAATCCGTTATTAAACTGGACGCGCAAGGCATTCCGGCATTTCTGCATGTAGTTAACCCTCTCTAAACAAACTTATCTTGACAGCTGTACTGCATCGCGCGAATATTATTCCAGTATCAGCATCATCGTCTTCCTGCCCTTATCCCACATCATGTGGGTTCGGCACAACATTGTATTCTTCTTCCATTTCCCTCTATCAGTCGTCATCTCAGCACTCACTCCTTTCATCACACATATCCACTTTCACACAGTCCATCCATCTTTTCTTTGGCCTACCTCTTCTCCTACATCCATCCACATTCATATTATTCCTCATCATCATCATCAGCCTGTAGAAGTCCACTGCTGGACATAGGCCTCTCCTAAAGAGTTCCACGAAGAACGGTCGTGAGCCTTCTCCATCCACCGACTTCCCGCAACCTTCACAACGTCGTCGGTCCATCGGGTGGGGGGCCTTCCAATACTGCGTCGCCCGGTTCGTGGTCGCGATTCGAGAACCTTTAGTCCCCAACGGTTATCGGTTCTGCAAACGATGCCTATATGGCCTGCCCACTGCCACTTCAACTTGCTAATTCTGAGAGCTATGTCGGTGTCCTTGGTTCTTCTACGAATTTCCTCATTTCGGATCTTATCACGTAGTGAAACTCCTAGCATAGCTCTCTCCATAGCCCGTTGTGCAACTTTGAGCTTGTGCATTATTCCTGTAGGATAACAAATAATCATATTCCCGTTTTAACAGTTAGAATGCTGCCGCTTTTGACGAAAATTTAATAGCTAAAAAGCTGATCCGATCAATCAAAATCGTTGATACAGTTCATTTCTTCAGTAATCTCGGCGAGTCACTAGGGCGGAGTCTGTCTACGTCATACGTGATCTACTGAAATTGACACTTATGCCTAACATCAAGATCAGAATTTTTGACCTGTTCATAAAACATCAACTGCTTCAACATAGATCGGAACTACACTACCTCTTATTTAGGTATTATTTCTCGGCCTGTGTGCCTGTTGCCATACCCTAATACAGGGTCCACATGAGAATGTTTATTACCTGTAACCAGCCATGTCAAAGCAATAAATATATTGAATTTAGAAACCGGCCATAAGACGTTTCAAAGCGACCCTCGTAATTTTATTGAATAAACATGGTCAAGCCATGTTTGTCGCCTGATTCTTCTAGGCTTGGTCGCGAGGAACATGCGTAGCTTCACCTAGTTTTCAAGACGTTTCAAAGTGATCCATGTTATTTTATTGAAACCTCGGTCTTTTTATTTCCAGGTGCTACATTTCTTCAACACGCCCCCCGACGTGTCGGACGATCAACTCTTGCAGGTGTTCAAAGACTACAACGTGACTCCGCCGCACACAATCTCCAAATTCCCTCTGAAGAGTGAGAGGTGAGCTAAATAACTGTATATTCTAGGTGATTCCTAATATTGTATTCTATAAGGGTTTATTCTATACCTAATTGGCAATAAAGTTTGTTCTGGAAGTTTTGGAAATTCAATAATTTTCATTGACTATATTGATAAAATGTACTAACAATTTTGGTGAACAACCGAAATAAAAATAAATTAAATTAAATTGAATAAACTCTATGTAAAAAACAGCTGTGTTAGGGATTTCTATATAAGCCCTTTTCGGGATAGCATACATATTATGAATCACCTTGTTTAAATATAATATAGTTACCTACTATATTAACTAATAATATCATTATCATCAGCTTATGAAAGTCCACTGCTGGACATAATGCCTCCCCCAATAATATAATATGAATAATTGTTAAGTTATTTAGTTACATACTGAGTCTTTCCGTTTATATACATAGATGATTTATTAATCGCTTCTCCCATTTCCAGATCTTCGTCAGGCCTCATGGAGTTCCAGAATATATCGCAGTCCGTAATGGCAATAATGGCGTGCAACCACGCGACCATCACACATCCAGGTAAATATAAACCCAATGGTAACATAATCAGCCTGCTGAACGTAGGCCTCCCGCAAAGAGTGCCACGACGAAAGGTCCTAGGCCTTCGCCATCCGCCGACTTTCCGGAACCTTGACAAAAGGATTCCCTTTGTCGTGGGTATCAGAAACTACGAGCAACATTTATTCATATTCATTTATTACTTACTTAGTACTATTAGTAAACTTCAGTATCAGCCAATTTTTTACGTATCTTCAACGTCCGACTAGGAACCCTTAATGTTTCGCATGTCCCGTCTGTCCGATTTTGTCAGCCGCTCTATTCGCAGACTATTAGTGCTATTATGCATTTTGACTCTGACTCTGACATGATATTATATTATTGACTCTGATATTATAGGTACTATATGTATCAACGTCATACTTCGTGCACCGCCATCCATTATCGTTTGTTCATTACTTTCCATCCTAAGGTTGCCTGGAAAAAAATCGCTTTCCGCGATAAGGCCGCCCATTGTACTACATTAAGTTTGTTGTAGATTTAATATGGAATCCTTGTGTACAATAAAGTGATAATTTATCTAAATGAAATGAAATAAATTTATTTTGACAAACACAGACAGAAGACACAAAAAACAATAGAATAAAGGTTAACGATAGGGAGATAGGTAGACTTAACACAGATAAAATACAGTACAAACAACAACACATAAGTAGGTATCTATGTCATTTACAATATATGTATATAAGTGCTAATTAGTCTCCCGTGCGTGTGAGCCAAAACAGGCATGCTCTCAGCATAATGCCGCTACACATTAGGATAACATGCAGCGGCGCTGGTTTTCAGACCAAACTTAACGGGTGACCTCACGAACCAACCAATAAATACATATACATAATAAATTAAAAATATGAAATGCAATCGCAAAGCAATCTAAGCTAGTGTGGTGACATGATAATATACTATCGACAAAGCCCCCATGAAATAAACTTCCGTGCAAAAAAACATATCTATATATCTGACTCTGACTTCGGTACATAATAAGTGTCGCTGAAAATTCCAGGTGCAAAATTCCCGTTCGTGATGAAGCTCTGCTTCTCATCCTCGCGGCAGATCGGACAAGGCAAGGGGCAGCAGCCGAAGGAACAACGGCAAAACAACGGCGTCGAACACGAGTACTAGTAAGATGCGCTTTATGTATGTAGCCCCTATTTAGGGGTAGTTCGCGGGAGGTTGGAAATTCGTGTTTTGTGGGATAGAAATGGGACAGTGGATAGTGGCACGAGTTAATAAGACATTGTATGTGTGCCCGCCCCTTTTTAGGGGTATAAGTTGGGACTATTGAATATTCATGCTATGTGGGGTACTAGTAGAAATAGGACAGTGAATATGCTCGAGTTTCTAAAATAGGTACCCCTTTTTAGGGGAACGACGCGGGGAGGAACAGTGCTGAAACTTTATGGAGGTAAGTTAGAAAAGGGTGCAAGAAATGCCTTTTAGGAGTTAGGGAATCGCGTTTTGGGGTAGTTTTTATAAGAAAAGTTTTGCATTTTAACCAACAATTCTAGTTTACGGATTTATTTTGCGAATTGTTTTTAAAAAGAAAATACTGTTTTGTTAATTCATTTTGTGACTGTTTTTGGGGCTAAGTACAGTCACCGGCACGAAAAATATACATTTCTTAATTTTCAAAATGATGACACAATACAGACGAATATGGAACTAGGTTAAGTTGAAAGTTGATGCTTAGGTACTTATCTTTCTAGATTATACATCATTTTGAATATTATGAAATATATACATTATAAATATGACTTATACTTAAATAAAGGTATGGTTAGGTAGGGATAAGGAAAATATTTACAGTTATCGATAAAATCTCTTTACGTTTTCAATAAAGCTGGGTGCCCTGGGTTAAGTTAAGTTACAAAACACGAATTTTCAAGCTTCTGCAAAGTATTTTTAAAACAAGTTTGACTCGAAAACGGCCGTTATAAAATGTGTATTGATGTACGCAAGTGGTTTTAAAAAAAGACATGTAAATTGTATAGGGACGTTGGACCAATGTTAAGTCGATTTGGTGAGACTTTTAATGGTGTTACTTGGCATTTTACCAATAAATCTAGATGTAACCAAGAAAACTGAGACCGACTTCATTTATAACCATTTTGTCTAACAATAACTGAAATTTCTAATATATCAATATTTCAACGTAGGTACAATAATAAATTATAAAGTGTGTTTTATTGGTAAAATGGTAAAAACTACTATAAAAAAATAATCCGTGTTTTATTTTATCGTTAGCCAAAGATAAATGTTACCGATCTTAAAATTATGTTGTTGACTAATAATGTAGATAAAAAAATATTTAGTGTTTCGTTTTTTCTGTCTCTCGCTACTGAAATATTGTAGTTAAATTGTATAATCTAATTCTGAATATAGCTGCACAAATGTAGATAGTATAATATGTTGTATGTAGGTAATTTAGTGTTTATTTTCCTTTCTATTGATGAATCCTGCCATTATTTTTTGAAATTATTATGTTTATTATCTCAAAGATGTATGTAGTTTGGCTGTCTGTAAATGGTGTGATTTTTACTTTTTTATCCCACAAGTATTTTGTGAATGAAGAAATTTTTGAGTGCCCTCATGAAAAAGGTGTTTTCCTAAATATTTTCTATAGCGGCCTAATTCTTTAAATACACAATATTTTATTGTAGGTATTGAGATAGACTCGTTCAGCGAAAAAACATTTTTCTAGTCAAAATTTTTAAGCATTATTTAATTGCATAATAAATATTCTAACGGTGATTTTAGACTGATGACCTCTTTCCTTGATCGTTTTAAATTTTCTAAGCAAAAATTTAAATATATTCTCTAAAAGATATTTTAAACCTTTTTATTGTAGGGACCATAGACTTTGACGTGACAATCTCTATGAATTTGCTTCGACCTTTTTAAAATATTTAATAACTCTTTTCTGTACGAGAGTACATGCCGAGCAAAATTATAGAGATGTCTGCTTTTACCTAGTATATAATATTAATTATTTTGACGAAAAAATATATTTATTCTTCTATCTTCTACACTTTTTCCCATGTTTCATATTTTTTAATAAAAAATATGGAGTTGTCTCTGATATTTATGCATTTGTCGTAAAAAAATGAAATTAAAAAAAATGTGGTGGGCTTTCCGTTCCTTATGTAAGCCAAATAACTAAGCCAAAGTTAATGAAAGTTTAAGCTATATAAATATTAATAAAAAAATATATTGTACATAGATGCTGTTAAAACATTATTTCGCGCCCATAGTTGTTGAATAGTACAATCGAGTACAGAAGTGTCATGTTTAATAAAAATATGTACCTTATTATGGCAATGTCTTTGTAATGATATGAATTATCTATCAAACTAATATTATACATAAAATAAATTAAGATTTGGAGGAGTCACATATCTTTTGTGAAGTATGCTAATGTAATGTATAATGTCAATTTGAAAATTTATGAGCATTATATAGATTATTAATGTAATAAATATGTACAGTCGTGCCCAAATGCCAGTTATATTTTTGTGAAGTGATTGCAACAGTGCTTTTTTAAGCTTGACGGATACTAGATTTGTACTTAATAGATATACCTAGTTTTAGAGTAATTCGTGCGCGACTGTACATTTTGCTTGTATTGTCGGATATGTAATAATGTCAATTTAAAGTACCTAGTTTTATTTAGTGTACGTCTTGAGAAAAATGTATCAATTATTATTATGCTTGGAAATCACATATCACAGTGACAAATAATATTATAATAACAAATTATAAATACCTAATACATTGTAAATTGTTGCATAACATGTCTTTTTCGCAAATTTTAAGAACAACCACAGATTCGCCGGCTATTTTTGCTCAAACTTTGGTTTTGATTTCATGTTTTTTTCTTCTTTATTTTTCTTATCTACTCATTGATCCTGACATAACCTTTAGGTACTACCTTCTTGTACATAACCTTTAGGTACTATCTTATACAAAATTCACAGTCTCTTTGCGGAGTATTTTTTGGATACCGAATTATACACGCTCATTTTTATTATTTGAATTATTGTAATTATATTTAAAATAGGTAACCCACCTACTAAAGTTCAAAAACAATAATTCATTCATTTAACGAAAACTCAATTAATATTTTATAAAATTAGACATGAATTAATGATACAAATGATACAAAACAAACCAAAGGGGTATCTAAAAATTTCCCCGCATTCTCAGCCATAACAAACTTGAGAAATAACCAAAACTTCCAAACTCACATATAACTATTTGCTTCTAGCTAACGGCGAACCGGAGGGGCACAAACACACACACATATCAAGACGGAAGCCAATACACAGACACACACAGGCACAACACCTACGAGTGCGTTGGGGGGAGGGAAAATGTTGCCATAATATTACAAAAATCATCCTATAAATAACTTATTTGACATTCTAACATACTTGCACGGGTCAAATTGTTTTGTCAACACGTTATGTATATTTTGATTTAGGAATGGATGATTTTTCTCACAAATGGCAACATCTTTATAATTCCTTTTACATTAATGTGATTTAGATCACTCTTATAAAGACATTAACAGATAGATTTCTCTATACCTAATCTAATTAAATATAGACACATAACATGCGTTTTCATTGTT
Source organism: Anticlea derivata (assembly GCA_947579855.1). NCBI lineage: Eukaryota > Metazoa > Arthropoda > Insecta > Lepidoptera > Geometridae > Anticlea > Anticlea derivata. The sequence continues at coordinate 1,158,425 of OX388283.1, read as the reverse complement.
ATTAACACGTCAATTTACATTTCCATTTTATTTCTTTATTATTTTTGTTCTATTTTATTTTCTGAGGGACAATATTAATAAATATTTTCCGTTTGAATGCGATCGCATTTTTCTGTTTATTTTGAGTTTTAGGTATTGGTAAGGTAATATTCCCATATAATTTGTGTAACGTTAGAATTTACTAGTTTATTAGTTTTGTTGCGGTGCCATTTTCAAAATGCAAATTAAATAATGAACACGAATGTTCATGAATTTTGAAGGTGGTACTGTTTTCTGTTTTTTACACGATTTGTAGTATTTGATATTAGTTTGTGAGTAAAAACATAGTTTTTCTTATTCACTGTTTTTGTGTTCTTGACTTTTGAAATTGAAATAGTCCACGCATATTTTACAGATTTGTTACGCGCCATTCATATTTATAAGAAGCTTGACAAATGGCGCTGAAAATCTAAGCTTTTGCGTGAATTAATTATTAAAATTGGTTGTTTTGAAAACATGTCAGTTGTGAAAATGTACAAGAAATAAAGAAACTGTGGTATAAGATAGACATTTGAGTTTCATTTTGTTTTTTAGGAACACGCTTAGAGTGTGCATGTTTAGTTGGTTTTTGCATGAATAGTGACAGAAGAAAATTCCTTTGACCATTTAAATCTTTAAGAACCAAAAAAATCTATGTGTAAGAATTAGATTAGCACTTTTTAGGCTAGTAGTAAGTGTGTCATTGCAATGTCAATTATATTCGATTAGTGGGAAATATGACAGTACGGATTTTCTATAATATTTCTAAAAAGTAAAAAATATAGTGATTCTACTTTCAAGGGAGCCTACAAAACGATTAGGGGAATTTAGGTACGGAACATCATGTTGCGCTATTTTCTCTTAACTCTGTACTATGACTAAGATAGATGTTCGTACGGTGATCTATGTGTAGTTTGTCTATGTTACTGTTCATCCGATGTATCATAGCCACCATGAACATTACCGTACGAGGAAATTTATTTCTAGTAAAATTTATAGTAACCTACTGTAATCAGGTGGTAAGATCCGTAGGGTGAACGTAATGTTATGTATTTCTTTCTTCTTTGGATTCTGTCTTTAGTCCTTTTAGATTTAGAGAAAGTGTATTTTAGTAATTTCCAAGACTTATTTTTCAATTTACTAAAAATAAGCAGTGATGTAGCCAAGATAGGTTCTAATATAGCAGATTAATAGTACCTAACACAATGAAGTAAATGTTATCAGGTAAATAGATGCATATCTTTTTCTCTAGAAATATTTTCGAAATGAAAAAATAAGTGTTTAGTATTAGACTTTGATGTCGTGATAGCTTTCTTGTTTTTTGTTGATTAAAGTTTTGTTTTGTATTGTCAACGGTATTTTCTAGAAACTGTCAAGTCACTGACGAATGACACTTCTCACATAAATGAACATTTAAAACAAAGTATTACTGTCAAATTCACAAAAATTACACTAAATTATTAAAGTCGCTTTGTCATGCTTCACGAACCACAAGAACCATCACTCTGGTATTACAATAAAATTTACATTAAGACAATTGTAACTTTGACAATTTTCATTTAGATTAATTATTTCATTGGATATTAGTCTCGTAGTTACATGGTGAACATTAAATACATGGCAAACACAACAATATTCTTTCATTTATACCTACACACCCAACATTACCTACTTACTATGCTAATTTTCTTCTTTACAATTTTACGGGTAGGTTAGTAGGTATTTTTATGAACTATACTAACATTTTCATATAAAAAAACAACTCTGCACTACCAAAACACTAACGCCCGCCGAATAAGTGATGAAGGACTTGTGTACGCGACTGTACATTACACGAAGTTCTTGCAATATTTTATGTCGCTTTATCGCTCGTAGAACAACAATAAAAAAGTAAAGATTGTCATTGTGCAAGAATTCGCGCCCTGACTGAGGGTTACATATCATTACCTACACGGAGTCAGAAAATTAAAATTACAAGTGTAGGAAGTGAAAAACTTATACTTTGCAGTCGCTCACGTCGTTCATTGTATCATATTGACCGCAAATATCCACAATTTTGTACTATTTCCTTTAAGTGCCTCTCAGCATTCCAAATGTCAGAATTGTGGTAGCTGGAAGTACCCTAGAGGTTTCTGATATTTGCCACTTCCATACAAAACTTAGACACTCATTGCCATATCTTTTGCATGAATGCATAGAGCTTGATTTTTATGCGGCACTAGAAGCTCACGGACCCTAATGGTTGATATAAATTTCAAGTTGATACCTTTACCTAACTGTGTCTTAGAAAAAGGGTCTTGACAGACGGATAGACGGACAAGAAAGTGATCCTATAAGGGTTTATTTATTTATTTATTTAGGGACTACAAACAACTACATTATATGTGTAAGATATAGTGAGCAGCAGGTACATAATTTCGTTACGTTTTTTCCAACCCTACGTAGGTACGGAACCCTAAAAATATGTATGTTGTCTTAAAAATAATATCGGTAATTAATTTCTTGTTGTTTGAAGTAAATTGAATTTTATTATTCCACTCAGCATTTCATCTTCCAAATCTTTAAAATAAATTGCTCAATATTCATTCAACCACAACTAAATTCACCACGTGGTTAAAATATTTAAAAAAATATCTGTGGCCGTTTTAGTAAATTGCATTTTAGCATTTTATTCCTACACTCAAGTTTGTTTTGGTACCTACACCTACCTATCTAAGCTAATTAGCAGTTAATTTTACATCTTTTTCCATAATGGGATAAACATTTAAGTTAGTGGGAAATCATTGCCCAAATCTTTAAAATAAATTGCTCAATATTCATTCAATCACGACAAAATTCATCACATAATATCATAAATTCATCACAAAATACATCAAGAATTTTATCGAAGAGATATTAATTAACGTGTAAAATGTAAGTATATTTGAATTATTTAACGTCCTTGTTTAATTTTAATTGTAATTAGGAAAAAAGTTATTTACATAGCTGCACTTGAGACGCGAAATGATGTAAATTGTATAGAAATAAATAATGGTTTTCGATTCGTGTTTTTCATTTCTAAATCCAAGTAAAAATAACTTTAGAGGGTTTAATTATTTTATGATTTTTGAATTGTTTTTTCTCAATAACCGCAAAACGCACAGTTTTGATTTTTATGACAAAGATAACTTGAGCATTTTATTTACGTAAATCCAAGACAGAAACGCGATTCGTAAAACTTTTCTCGATAGATTTATTTTTTAAAGTTGGGTCCTCTGCAACAGTTTTTTCGAAAATACTCTGAGTGAGACTATCTAACAAAAATAACTTTTTTTAAAATATTTTGTTAGACAGTAGCATTGGGTACCTAAATCCAAGATACAGAAAAAAAATAGATAGTTTTTGAGACAATCGATATTTTCTTATATTTCGCTTAGGTCGATTACTTTCGAGCCTTCTAATGCTTGCTATCTCTTTCCGCATTCAATTACAGTACAATTATAGCGCTGTCACTTTCTTCACTCCGCCCACTCGAAAATTTATTATGATTTTTGTATCCTCTTAAGCTCTAAAACTGCAATAAGTTCGTGTGTAGGACCTACATTGTAGCTAGGTGAGTAAATATCAGTAGCTCACCAGCGCCCAAATGCAACTTTTTGATCTTCCCGCTAAAACCTATTCGGCACGTCAAATTCAAGGTCACCGGAAATTAAAAACAGAGTTTGTAATTCGTATAAAATTAAGTCACAATCACTCGCTCAATACGACGAAATTAAAAACAGAGTTTGCAAGTTGAATAAAAACTTGTTCACAGTGCACTTCTTCTTCTTCTTCTAAGAAGAAGAAGACAGTGCACTTACAACTGATCGCGTCGATCGTCGTCCAACATCTTTGCATTTTTCCATCGCTTGAAAAAAATCTATGCTCATTCAACCCTCTTGCATGCGTTAGCATCCTATTGGTCTGTGCCTCTTGCAAAGAATCGTCATCGACGACAGGAGGCGTACTGCCTGTTTAAAGTAGATTGTAGAGAGTAGGTAGATACAGTCAACTAGTTTGATTTGTGGGCCTGTAGAACCTTTCATACTAATCGATCGAGTAATCGAGGCCGAGTAAAATGCTGACTCCGTCACTTACATAAAACTGTACGTGACTGTACATCTACGTCGCAACGCCATAGCTGCATCTACCAACTTCTTAGATCTGGCAGACAAAGAATTTGTAGATTGATCGACAAGTTAACAATCCCTTTAATAAGATCCCTTTTGTTGAGACAAAAGGGAGTTACGTCACTGGTCGATATTTTGAAAAGGTTCTACACCGTACATCAAGTACGTAACTATAAGCAGCACATCAGCAGTGCGTTATTCATCTAACTTCTTTGGTATAAGTTCTGCTAGGTTCCACTATGCCACGCGTTTACAACACGAGCCAATTTTGAAGTACTTAGTAGCTATTTATTTAAGTATAAATAAGGCGTGCACGAAAATTGCATATTCATCGTCACAGGTCTTTTCTGCTAATTTAGTTTCGTGTGTATTTAGTTTTAGTTTCGATTTCGAGTATGCAAATGTTCCAAATTACACATCACTAAACCGGAAGCTGCCAGCGCCACTACATTTCGATGACAGAATTGACAGCTGACAGCTCAAAACCAAACAAAAAATCAATCAAATTGAAAACGTAATGGTGGCTGCCTGTGTGTGCTCATTGCCGACAACATAACTTTTTTCTAAAAAAACATCTAAACTTGAAGAAACCAAAGAATTTTGTATGGAATTTTCTATTAAAACCTCAGGTAATGATTTTAACACTTTAGTTTAAAAGCTTGATTGATATTCTTGGAGGATGACACAGAATTTATCTAAAATGGCGGCCTTATGCTCCTTAGAAATGCATCTATTTACAACTTTGACGTGTTTGATTTTGTAAGGTGGTAGCAATTTTAAATAATTGCACGTAAACAAAACATTGGTGGGTGATACCGAAAAGTTTTAGAAAAATACTTTCCAAATTAATTTTGAAAAGTTCTCATTACGTAACTCGCCGCTGCCTACTTTTGTCCTTAGTTAGATTCAATTTCAAAGAGGATTTAAGTCACGATTAGTGTGAAATAAATCATGGTAATTATTAATAAACTTACAAGACTTTACTTACTAGTACTTGTATCGCCGTGTTGCTCGTAGCACCGACAACAGTTGGAGGATAAAGGTTCTAGGATGGCGACCACGAACCGGACTACGCAGTGTTTGAAGACCTCCCACCCGATGGACCGAGGAAATTGTGAGGGTTGCGTGAAGTAGGTGAGAAGGCTCAAGACCGTTCGTCATGGCACTCTGGGGTAGGCCTATGTTCAGCAGTGGACTTCAGCTGATTATGATGATGACGTAGTGTAGTATTTGAATAATTACCCAGAATCCACCTCTTTTCAGTATGACGCATTGCCTTGTTTGTGATAACCATGGCCCTTTTGGAAAAAACCACATCAAAAACGTATTCGATGAAAGTGTAAGTAGATCTCTGTCTGATTTACTAGGTGATTCAGAATACTATCCTGTAAGGGTCTTATTCTACACCCAATTGGCAATAAAGTTAGCTAAACAACATTTGGAAATTCGATATTTTTCATTGATAAAACACTATTCAAATATCAGCTGTTTTGGGGTCAAATATGTTTAGAATTATTCAGCTGTTTTAAGTGGCAATTTTGATGTCGAACTTTGGGTAGGTCCAATAATTAGTTAAAGAAAAATAGATGTTTATAAGACAGAATGAGCTGCAAAATAAACATTTTAAAGTAAAATGTTTATTTTTAAATGTTACTTTTACAACTTTAATAATCGAGTTGGACTATATTCAGTCCCAAGCTTTTTATCATGCTATAATTGTCTGTTTGCTAAAAGATTTTTTAAGAGTATTTGTAATTTAACTTTAAATTAACAAATTGATAACTTTAGCACACTGCTCTGGACCTTATAGAATCGTACACATTGCCCTAACTACTCTAACCCTAGTGAACCTAATCATAATTTACTCTTTTCAGAGCAAATTCCCAAGTGAACGAAAGCTTCTGGATATATTATGTGAAATCATTAATATGGAATTAGATGAGGCGAGAGTACATACCACGATACTGTGCACAGAATGTCACGTAATCTGTTCCAATTATGATATGTACAAAACGAAGTAAGTATGATATTGTACAGGCTATGCCTAGTTTGGGATCAGTTGACCATGTGTGATAAGTCCGGAATATTAAAAAATATATATTAAAAATAAGTTGGTCAGTGTCGGCCCTCAGCGGAAGAACAGTGTCCATTACATTTAAATAGTTTTGTGTTCCTGTTTAGCTTTTTAAGGGTGGAGGGGGTTCGGGGTCGACAACGCGTGCATGATCCCACTGGCTATTGCAAGCTCTCATAGGGTTTGATTCCCGCTGCGGGCCAAATGTTTGCATGATCTGCAAATATTCGTTCCGGGTCTGGGTTTGTGCTGATACCCACGACACAGGGAATCCTAGTGTGGGGTCAGGACTATGTATGTGACTGTTGGGTGCTATTTATTTTATTTATTAAACTAAATATTTTTTTACAGTCTGGCCACTCTAAAGACGAAACTGTCAGACCTTTTCTACAACACTCAGGCGAAGGCTTCGCTCACAGATATGGCTGTTATAAAGCCAGTAAAAGCAGCTACTCCGGAGAAGGCTGTGAAAGGTAACAAAATAAATCTAAGTGCCTTCGTCCACGGAGCTACTCAAAAGGAACGCGTTACAAACAGTAGTCACTTATGAGTAGCCCGACTGTCGTAGCACTAGTATTTCAATGGCGGTTCGTCCACGACGCTACTAAACACAAACGCGTTTGTAGCTAGTCGCCTCGTGACCCGACATGTTTCGAGAAACTGTTGAAAAATTAACAAACAAAAAGTAATGATAAGTGATTCTGACGTCTATGCCAGTGGCGAAGTAATAATTCCATGTCATCGCTTGAATTATCCCTATTCATGTTGATTATTTTAGGCCGTGGTGGCCCCGGCTGAAGAATAGGCCCCTCCATATCTACCTATCCGCGGATGTCGTAAGAGGCGACTAAGGGAAAAAAGCTAGGGGATGGGCAGCAGCGTCCCTCATTTTTTAACAACGATAGCTCTAACTGCGCTCCCCAACCCGCATGCCCAGCGTGGTGAGTATGGAGAAATCCCCCCACATGATAGAAATTTACTCTGTCTGTGGGGGAGGCCATGTTCAGCAGTGGACGTCGTACGGCTGAAATGATGATTTTAGTTTTCAAAACTTTGTTTTCATAAAATCGTGTACTGAGTGACTGTTTCTCAGGAAATTCAAGTAGCGTCGTGGACGAGTCAGCGTTTCCAATCAGTTCGCAACTCTGGTTTCTAATGAGTTCCGTCACATTTGCGTAGCTCCGTGGACGAACGCGCTTTGTGATTCTGTCTTCTGACCCATTGCATGATGGATGGACCAATAAAGAAAAAAATCTAATACCTACTAATAATGTTTTTCTACAATAGGAAAATTCGTGGTACCAGCCTCAAAACTCCAGCCACTGCCAGCTGACTATCAACTCAATCTGGGAAAGATAGCAGCCATGGCCAAACCTAAAGCACTGGTAAGAGTCGATAAAACTCCTGTTGTCGTGTCACTGATTCTTTCTTGGTCATGCTGTATTAGGTCAGTGACCCGGTTGAGGTATGGTGGCCCTGAAAAGGGCCAATGACCATCGATGAAAGAATCAGTGTAGTGAAAGGATTAAAGTGCGCCTCTTATAGGCTCCTTTCGTGCACGTGTTATGTCTTTGAATTTTTAGGTTCTAGGACATGCCGGTTTCCTCACGATGTTTTCCTTCACCAGTTTTTAACAATCTTAGCAACATTTAAAACGTTGCAAACTTGACAAGGGAAAACTTCAAGGTCTTAGCTTCTTCCTTTTCCTGTTTGTTAAACTTCAGACGTCGCTAAAATTGATAAAATCATCCTCTATGTTACGAACTTCATTACTGTAGTGTATGCCTTACGCCACACTGGCTGGTTCCTCAGCAGGACAACACACATATCAATATCTCACAGTAACTTCCCGCGCGCCTGCTCGTGCCGGCTTGACCACAGACTGACTGACTCCCAGAGAGTACGTATACATCTCTCCATCTCAGGTGTCATCTGTTATCTGTCACTGTCAGTTGTCCCCCGGAGTCAGCATAAGTTAAGGAATGCAGGTATCCTTAAATACTAGTCACTACAATTACCATTACCCTTACGCAATAGCACCACTAATCTTTATTTTTAACCGACTTCAAAAAGGAGGAGGTTCTCAAGTCGGCTGTTTTTTTTTTTTTGTTTATGTTCCTCGATATCTCCGCCAATACTAAACCGATTTTGATAATTCTTTTGCTGGTGTATAGAGTATGATCCCGGGGTGGTCCCATTTTAATTTAATTCCCGGGGGATTGCTACATGTCGCGTAAAACTTAAAAAAACGTCATCCTCTCTTGAAATCACGACTTGCCGAATTTTTTTTGTCGGCTTTGGCATGGTATGGTTATCCCCGCGACTTCGTTTGGTTGCTGCTATTTTTACATAAACTTTTACCTTAGGGGTTGTGTGTCAGGAATTCCTTTCTGTGCATCCATACGTTACAACAGGAAGCTACCCTGCTTTTATACTCTTAGGCTTTTGGTTAGGCTCTGCGTTGATTTTCAAAGAGAATAAAACCACTACGTTTGATTGTCATTCAGTCAGTCAGTACCGTAAGAGTTATTATTGATGATGAATGGATGTCATAGTTACTTTTGTTCTTTATTCGAAAGTGTAGGTGGTCAGTGTCATCCTCAGTAGGTAAGCAAAACGCAAAGAGGTTGATACCAAAAAAAAAGAGGTTGATATTAATCTTGTAAATATTCAGGAATTTGAAGTCGGTTTTTAGTTTATGTAAAAAATATTTTATTTACTTTTCAGACGCAGCAACCGCTTGTAAACCTGAAAATGACAATAGGCAACTCAGTCCTGACCCAAAGTCTTGCGACCTCAACGGTGAAATTGGTGAAGCCCAACACACTACCAATACCAAATGACTCCAGCACCAATATCAGTGAATGGAACGTCAGCAGCTTGCCCAGTGAGATATTCTCCAACAATGATGTGAATGATGGCAATGATGAGAATGATGGCAATGATGTGAATGATGAGAGTGACGACAATGATGAGGGTGGTAAGGAGATGGAAATTGATGAAGGTAACTATATCTCATTTTATCTTCATCATCATCATCATTTCAGCCGTTCGACGTCCACTGCTGAACATGGCCTCCCCCACAGACAGAGCGAGTTCCTTATCATGTGGGGGGATTTTCCCATACTCACCACGCTGGGCATGCGGGTTGGCGAGCGCAGTTAGAGCTGTCGTTGTTAAAATGAGGGACGCTGCTGCCCATCCCCTAGCTTTTTTCCCTTAGTCGCCTCTTACGACATCCGCGGATAGGTAGATATGGAGGGGCCTATTCTTCAGCCGGGGCCACCACGGCTGTATGTGGATGATACGATTTATTTATGGTTTAATTCGTGCTTGCGAACGGACAGCGTGGAATTATGGGGCTTTCTAGAGTGCTAATTTATTCAAGGGGATTACTAATATTATAAATAAAATAGAAAAAGTTGCCAAAATATTTTTTCTTATACAAATTAATGAAATTGTATTTTTCTTGTAATTTCCTAGTTTTTCTGATTTTTTATTTTAAATTAGTTAATAGTTAATTAGTTATTTTAAATGAAATTTTGATTTTAGATTGCGATGCTAGTTCGGTGCCTCGATTTGAACCCATTTTTATTGATTCATCCAATATAAAGGTAAATATATCACAGACTGTGGCATTGTTTGCACATTGAGTATTATACAAGTGATTGGACGTGCCTCTGACTACCCCTTTAGACATTTTCAAGGATCTGAGAGGTTGTCTACTATGCTTGGGGATAACAGTCTTGACGCCTATCATTATTTTACTTTCCTGCCACTGGTTCCTTCTTGGTCATCCTGAATTTGGTCAGTGACCACGTTGAGGTAAGCTGGCCCTGAAAAGAGCCAATGACCGTCCGTGAAAGAGCCAAGAAAGAATCAGTGACACGGCAAGAAGAAGACCGAGGCGATGTGTAGGTAATTGCTATAATTTCAGACTGAGGATGCGGACGGAACTCAGTACATCAACTCTGAGGACTTCGAATTGCTACTCGACGGTCAGGAGGGAGAGGAGCAATCACGTGAGTGTCCCGTTGATCGAGAGAGCGAAGCGAAACCTCTCAAGCAACTGGGGCGAATCGGCGTTGTATGATACATAGATAATAAATAAATAAATATAACGGACATATCAATCACACACGGTCAACTGATCCCAAACTAGGCATAGCCTGTACTATGGGTACCAGAGACTGATATACATAATAGATAGATCAAACATCTGTGTTAGTCATAAATGTTTTTCCAGTGCGGGAATCGAACCCGCGTCCTCCATCGCAGAAGGCAGAGTTACTACCAACTGAGCTATGAGGCCAGTCCACAGATTATATCTGAGATTATAGATTATGATAGATTATATCTTTATTAATAATAAAATAATAATTTGTTTGAGCATAACTTCGGAACCGCCTATCCGATCTGCATGGAATTTAGTAGGTCAACAGTGGTGCAATTTTTTTCTTTTTTATTCTGATATATGATAAAAATACCAAAAACAGCTAAATTAAAAATATTGAAGTTTTTTTTCGCTAAAATTATTTATTTTCTTTGAAAGAATAACCCCCTTTCGGGTTGGAATACATGTTATGCTCAGCTCATATCAGCTTGTATATGGTTTTTGAGATACAACGAAAATACTTTTTATTACAAAAAATACGTATCAGAGAATGAACAATTCATATATTCGGTAATATGGTAAAATGGATGACTCTCAAGAAATCTCCTGACCTGTTACATATTTACATATTATACAGTACATATATATCTATTATGTATATCAGTCTCCGGTACCCATAGTACAGGCTATGCCTAGTTTGGGATCAGTTGACCGTGTGTGATTATGTCCGGAATATTTATTTATTTATTTATTTATTACAGATACAATCGTATTGGACAGCAACAATTCAATACTGCAGATGATTTCGGGCCAAAAACTAGTTTACGAGAACGGGCAGCTGTCTCTGGTGATGGACGAGAATGATGATGGTGATGATGCGGATGGTCAAGGTAAGAGATGCACCTGAATCTGTTCAGAAATTATTGTAAAAATTTACCCTCAAGTGCGAGTGCGACGCAGTGTGTGACGAAGAAAAAACCCCCAACCGATGGACCGATGACATTGTGAAGGTTGCGGGAAGTCGGTGGATGGAAAAGGCTCAAGACCGTTCATCGTGGAACTCTTTGGGGGAGGCCTATGTCCAGCTGTGGACTTCTACAGGTTAATGATGATGATGAAGTGCGCGTAGGACTCGCCCCCTGAGACTCCCGTACATACACGGGGTCAGAAAATTGAACCCTAAGTGTAAGAAGCTTCAGATTGCGGTATGATATGGACCGATTTATGAATTTCGTATTTATTTCTTAATGTCAAAGGACCTGCCTTATTGTCAAATTAAGTACCCTTAAAGTTTATCAGGCATTGAGTGGACCTTTATTATGAAAATACGCTTTAAATGGCCTGTCTAATACATTAATAATGATTATGGTGACCTTAGTGTTCAATATAAATTTTAACTCAAGCCTTTTTTAAGAAAAAGGTCCTTGAACGGGTTCCGTTTTTCCATAATGGGGTATGGAATAGTAAAAATAACAAATTGTGAAGTCAAGATATGAGATAATGTAATTCTTAAATTAAATCTACCACAGGATCCTTCCCTATAAAGTATAAAAAAAACACATATGACCAGACGTTTTGTAATAATCTGTTAAAAAATTAAAATATTTTCAGATTCAAATGATGAAGAATCTCAGATTGAGTTACAAGTGTCAGGGGACGAAGAAACAGCCAACGCAATAATAGCGGCCACTCAAGAACATGGTTAGTACTAAATGTAGGATGATCAATAACATGGTTAGTACTATAAGTAGGATGCTCAAGAACATGGTTAGTACTTTTTGTAGGATGATCAAGAACATGGTTAGTACTATAAGTAGGATGATCAAGAACATGGTTAGTACTATTAGTAGGATGATCAAGAACATGGTTTGTACAATAAGTTAATTTAATTGGAGCAGCCCGATTGGGGAGGTATCTCCACCTTACAGAAGATCGCAGCTAAATAACATTATTTGTTTCAAATAGTGTTGTGTTCCTGCCATGAGGGGAGGGGTCGACAACGCGTGCGTGATGCCTCTGGTATTGCAAGCGCTCATAGGCTACGCTAACCGCTAACCAACAGGTGTGCCGTGTGCTTGCTTGCCACCTCAGTTGTACATAAAAAAAAAAATAGGATGTTCAAGAACATGGTTTGTACATTTGTTCGCTTATCCTATTACACTCTGGATACTTATCTATCAGGGGTATTTATGTTCATAGGTACCACGCGTATAAGTATATATATTTGCAGGTGGCGCCTTCATAAAGGTGGAGAGTGGCGAGATGTACAGAGTGAAGTCTGTACTGAGCAAGCCTTCTGAGTCCAGTCCGGCCGACACGGCGGCGCAGCTGGTGGCGCGCGACGGCGACGGTGACCAGTATCGTTGCCTGGTGTGCGACAACCAACATGGTTATTATATCTATTTTTATTTTAAAGTGATACACTAGCCCACTAGGTAATATTTTCAACAAGCAGACAAATTATCTTTGTTCTATTTATTTGGCAGTATTTGTAAATTTTATTTTTTATTATGTTCTAATAACCTATGTACCTATTTTAAAATATTATTTTTAGTCTCCATTGAATTTTATTTTCTTTCTTTCTTCTTTCTATTTAAATCTAATGTTATCATAATAATTCAATTTAAGTCATATATTATATTTTAATATAATTGTTGCTATCACTTTTAAAATAATTTTATCTGTATTCTTGGTAGTCTTTTATTACTACTATATTGTCTTTGGTTTGAATCAACTTGTATATATTGGCCTCACTATAAAAACCATAGAAGTGATAAATTCATAATTGGCCTCACTATAAAGTGTGAAAGTGATAACTTCTTAACTAATATAAATAAATATAAATATTCCGGACATATTCACACGGTCAACTGATCCCAAACTAGGCATAGCCTGTACTATGGGTACCAGAGACTGATAAATTAGATACATATTTAACACCCAGACACAGAACAAACATCTGTGTTTATCACGCAAATGTTTGTCCAGTGCGGGAATCGATCCCGCGACCTCTAGCGCAGAAGGCAGAGTTACTACTAACTGAGCTATGAGGCCAGTCAAATATAGGTACTTTTGATTCCAGGGCCGATCAAAACGACGTATACGGGCGATGCGCACAGCATGGTCAAGCATATGAAGGATCAACACTCTGCTAAAGTCTACATATGCACCCTATGCTCTGTTATCATGAGGAATAGATCAGAATACGCCGAGCATGTGGGTAAGTTTCAATAAATAAGCCCGAAGAAGTCCATAGGCCTCCCTATGGTCCTCTTTTAAGTTAGTGTGGGTGTTAACATATAAACTACATGGATAGTTGTGACCTCACACTGAGATAGAGCGCAGGTGGTAGTGACCCAAAGATCGTGGATTCAAATCCTGTTCCCAATGGATTTTCTAGATGCGCGCTACAATACTATGATAAGGAAACCGGCATGGCAACACTAAACAAACACGTGACAACAACGCTACTGAAGATGAATCGCGAAGACCTAAGGCTGATGGTGGGCATCATCACAGGCCACTGTGATCTCAACCACCATCTCCTTAAGATTGGAGCTACAGACAGCGGCCTCTGTCTTCAGCACGAAGAAACAGTGGAGCACGTTGTACTACATTGCACTGCCACAAATGAAGCTAGGCTCAAAACAGGAATGCAGGAGGTGATCGGATCCTGCTCCTCTTCATCCACAGCATCAACGGGGATTCTCGAACAATGTTGGCACCAACCCAGGGTCCTTCTCCGTTACTTTAAGGAGTTGGGCTGGCTGGGGTGAGGTCAGCAGGGGGACAATGCACAATACACCCCAAGTGCAGATCTGCATTGGACGTCAGTGCAGATCTTATTCCCCCATTTAGAATTAGAATTAGAAACCGGCATGGCCTGGAACCTAAAACGGCAAATATGTGAAACGACATGACTGCACGTAGGGGCGCTTTTTAATCCTGTCACAACGGTTGGCCCTTTTCAGGGCCACCACACCTTCTTCTTGTCGTGTCACTGATTCCTTCTTGGTCATCCTGTATTAGGTCAGTGACTCAACCTAGTCACTGACCTAATATAAATAACCTATAAACAAGTGACCAAGAAAGACTCAGTGACAACAAGCTAGCACGCTACATCACACTTACAAAAGTGAGTTGGTGGCCAAACGCTTAACCAGAATTAATTAAAAAAAAAAATCGCAAGCTATCTATAATATTACCCGACTGTCGAGAAGGAAGAATAAATAAATAAATATTCCGGACATATCACACACGGTCAACTGATCCCAAACTAGGCATAGCCTGTACTACGGGTACCAGAGACTGATATACATAATAGATAAATATTTAACACCCAGACACAGAATAAACATCTGTGTTAGTCACAAATGTTTGTCCAGTGCGGGAATCGAACCTGCGACCTCTAGCGCAGAAGGCAGAGTTACTACCAACTGAGCTATGAGGCTAGTCAAAGGGTAAAGAAGGGTAATTTTTTTTTTATACAACTGAGGTGGCAAACAACCATACGGCCCACCTCTCGGTAAGCGGTTACCGTAGCCTATGAGCGCTTGCAATACCAATGTATAGGCATCACGCACGCGTTGCCGACCCCTCCCCCCTCCCCCCTAAAGAGCTCTGGCAACCTTACCGCAGGAACACAACACTATTTGAAACAAATACTGTTATTTGGCTGCGATCTTCTGTAAGGCGGAGGTACCTCAGGCGGGCTGCTCAAATTCAGAACGGAAAAATCTCGCTGTGCCTCCAATGGTAATGTTTACATACATACATTAAATCACGCCTATTTCCCAGAGGGGTAGGCAGAGACCACGGCTTTCCACTTGCTACGATCCTGACATACCTCTTTTGCTTCATTCAATCTCATCACATTCCTCATACATGCTCGTCGGTTTAGGGTACTCTTGACCTGGCCTTTTTCCAAAATGTCACCGATTTGGTCGCTAAACGTCTATCTTGATTTATCTATATAATATACCTACTTTATTCTGTTTATACCTAGTTAGTAACTTCATAAATAATTTTCTTCATAATTTAAGATACATCATCATGCCCCTTCTCTATTCTTTTCAGTCCAGTCCATCCTAAGGTTGCCTGGCAGAGATCACTCTTAGCGATAAGGCCGCCCATTGTATTGCAGTGTAAATTTGTAATTGTGATCTTATGTATTATTTCCGTGTGGTGATCAATAAAGTGTTATCTATCTATCTAGGTCTTCCCCTTCCAACGGTTCCATTCACACTCATATTATGGTAATGTTTATTAATTAATTTTTGTGTGTTTCAGGGTGGCACACAAAAAAATTGCCGCAGTCGTCCAAATCCCGCTCGTACAGCTGCGACGTCTGCCCGAAGAGCTACCACTCGCGCAGCCTGCTGCAGGAGCACATGAACCTGCACACCGGCAGCCGGCCGTATGGCTGCCACATATGCGAGAAGTCGTTCGCCTCCAAGTACACGAGGCAGGCGCATCTCAAAACCCATCAGGTTAGTGGCTGCAGCGACGTTGATCATGTGGCAATATGCATGCCACATACTTGCCCCTAAGTATACAAGGCAGGTGCATTTGAAAACTCAAGGTCAGTACAATGATCAACGTTTTTAGCAACGTTGATCTTGTGGCCATATGCATGCCACATACGTGACAAGAGGTTTACCTCGAAATATGCAAGGCAGGTGCACTTGAAAACTCATCAGGTTAGTGGCTGAAGCGACGTTGATCATGTGGCCATATGCATGCCACGTACATTGCGCATTTGAAAACTCATCAGATCCAGAAAGTTACGACTTTAGCAGCATTGATCATGTGGCCATACAGCTCAATAATTGAGTTTGAACTGATTTGACCCCAAAACAGCTGATTTTAGCATAGACGTTTTCTATGAAAAATGTTAGATAGATAGATAGATAAAAATTTATTTGGCACTATAGACACACACAATTAACATAGATAAACAATTTTAAACTAAAGTACATACAATAGGTAGGTATAAATAATCAAAAGAGCAATTTTGAAAAAGTAGGTATCTTAGAGTAGGCAAGTTTGCGCGTGCTGCAGTACGACAAATAGGCTATGGCTCAGTGAAATATTTTGCTTAAAAGCAAAAACACTGATTTTCAGCCAAAACGTGATCGAGAGCGAGCAGAACGAGTATAAACGAACAATGCGTAGGTACCTAGCTGTGAATTTGTGTTGTTGTGATTGTGTAGTTTGCTATCAATGATTACAAAATATGAAATATAATAATATAATGACAATAGTGCGAAAAAATATAATAATAATAATGAACAAAATGAGCTTACAATATTTTTGTTTATTTTTGGCATAGGAAGTGCTTGGGAACACCCTCTATTTGCTTTTGCAATAAAAACTTTTTAAGCTTTAATTTAAATGTGTATTTAGTGCTAACATTGCGAATAGGGGGAGGAATATTATTCCAGCACTTCGTTGCCGCATATCTGAAACTTCCCCTAAAAGCTGCAGTCTTGTGATTGTGATAGGAAAGTGCAGATCTTAGGGACCGTTGAAATGTTGTATTTCCAAAAATTGTAAAACAAGTTTTATTGCCATATGGGCAGAATAAAATATGTATGTATACATTTGAATCATATTGTATACTAGGTAGTATAATATTGTAGAATTGTGCATGAAAGAAGCCTCTAAGAGGCGCACTTTAATCTTTTCACTACACAGATTATTTCACTGACGGACAGAGGCCCTTTTCAGGGCCACCATACCTCAACCTGGTCACTGACCTAATACAGGATGACCAAGAAAGAATCAGTGACAAGCAAGCAAGCAGTATATATTCAAATAGATCTTGACAGATTGCTGGCTATTACTGATGATTGAAATTATTCCAGGTCCGGCCTCGTCCGTTCAAATGCAACACGTGCGGCAAGTCATTCCTATCGCAACAAAATCTGATGCAGCATGAGAAAACACACCTGGGGATTAAGAGCTTCATCTGTAATATCTGCAGTATGTTTTTTATTTATGATATTCGGATTTAAAAGCCCCACCAACTCACTCGCAAGAGCTCTGGTTGAAAAATAAATAAATAAATATACCGGACATATCATACACGGTCAACTGATCCCAAACTAGGCATAACCTGTACTATGGGTACCAGGGGCTATACATAATAGATTTAACACCCAGACACAGAACAAACGTCAGCGTTTATCACATTATTTTAGTCTATGGCCGATCGCCATGCGCGCATAGGAAAACTGACTAATTTTTCACGCCATTGCGATAAAAAAATAGACAACTCGTTTTTACAGTTATTTTTAGTATTATTTTATTCTCAAGTGTGTTGAAAAACGTCGTATGATACACGTGTGTATTGATGATTACCGTTACCCCCAACGTTACACACTTTTACCATAATTTTTATTTTATTTTATTTACTTAAAGTTACACTATTTTTACAGGAGCACCTAATGCAATAGTGTACTATTATCGACAGATAAGGCGTTTGGCACACAGCACAGTCTGGAAATCCACGGCGTCGTGCACAGCGGGCACAAGGCGCACGTGTGCGGCGTCTGCGACAAGGCCTTCGCGCGCCGCGCCGAGCTCGCCGACCACGCCAGGACTCACACCGGTTAGTAACCATGCTGGGACACTCCGGGTTACTACCCATGCTTGGATACACACTGGTTACTAACCATGCTGGGATGCACACTGGTTACTACCCGTGCTGGGATACACACTGGTTACTAACCATGCTAGAATACACACTGGTTACTAACCATGCTGGGACACACACTGGTTACTAACTTTGCTAGGATACACACTGGTTACTAACCATGCTGGGATACACACAGGCCAGTAACCATGCTAGGAAACACACAGGTTAGTTACTACGCTAGGCTACTACGAGGTAAGTGACCTAGGATACACATACTACTGCCAATACTGCTGTATAACACCTAGCATGCATCGCATTGCGTCCATCACATGCGTTGGTTAGTCTCACATGCTGTAGTTTAAACGGCTACCTCACCCTTCAAAGCTGAACACAGCAATGCAAGCATTGCTGCTTTGCGCGCAGAACTGATGGCAGAACTTCCTCAAACGGATTCAGAGAGCCTTCCTGCTTTTAACTTTATAGTTTTTTTTTTATAATAAGAGATCTGGCTAGCTTACTCACAGCAGAAACAATACACTATTTGAAACAAATACTCTTATTTGGCTGCGATCTTCTGTAAGGTGGAGGTACCTACCCAGGCGGGCTGCTCCAATTTAGAGCGAGAAAATCTCGCTGTGCGCCTGTGACCTATCTCCTCGTAGAGTAAAACAAAATATTTTATTTATTTCAGGCGAACGCCCTTTCGAATGTGACATCTGTGGTGCGAAATTCTCTCAGCGTTCAAATCTACATTCGCACAGAAAAGCGACGCACTTCGATGATAAGCGACACGCCTGCCCCGACTGTCCTAAACGATTCAAAAGAAGAAGGTATGTCATGTCAGTCTTCGGTTTACAATTTTATGTGCAGGTTGATAAAGCGGGGGAAGTCAGCCGCCCTTGTCCAACCCCGCACTCCAACCGATAAGATTCCGACATTGTTCCAGCCCACTTGATGTTAATTATCTGGTGCCCACACCAATATTTTAAGATGTTCACAAGTTCATCAGGTAAATTTATGCTTTTTAGCTTCTCCCACAATATATTATATGCCACCAGATCAAAGGCCTTGGTTAGGTCCAGGAAACAGGAAATAACCATTGGATTTTTTTTACAAACAAATAATAATAAAGGGGGTAAGGCAATAAAGTTTTCTCTACGACTTTCGAACTCTATGCAAATGCTTTGAGGTCAAATCAGTTCAAACTCAATTTTATTATTCAGCTGTTTTAGGTAGGTAGGTATTTATCATGATTTCCAACTTCTCGTATCCTACTAAAATTATAAATGCGAAATTTTGTGAAGATGTTTGTTGTCCAATCACGTCGTAAAGGCTCAGCTGATTTCGTTGAAACTTGAAATATACAGAGTTCTTTACCTAGGATAGCATATAGGCTACTTTACTATTATTAATTGGATTCCGACAATAATCAATTATTATAAAAATAAGTAATAATAAAAAAATATATACCATCATCATATCCTGCCCTGATCCCACTTCGGGGTCGGCACAACATGTTTTTCTCTTCCACTCCCCTCTATCAGCCGTCATGTCAGTATTCACTCCTTTCTTACTCATGTCGTCTTTCACACAATCTATCCCCCTTTTCTTAGGTCTACCTCTTCCTTTATATCCTTGACTGGCCTCATAGCTCAGTTGGTAGTAACTCTGCCTTCTGCGCTAGCGGTCGCGGGTTCCATTCCCACACTGGACAAACATTTATTTGTGTGATGAACACAGATGTTTGTTCTCTGTCTGGGTGTTAAATATATATCTACTATGTATATAAGTCTCTGGTACCCATAGTACCGGCTATGCCTAGTTTGGGGTCAGTTGACCGTGTGTGATATGTCCGGAATATTTATTTATATCATCATCATCATTTCAGCCGTACGACGTCCACTGCTGAACATGGCCTCCCCTACAGACAGAGCAAATTCCTATCATGTGGGGGGATTTGCCCATACTCACCACGCTGGGCATGCGGGTTGGCGAGCGCAGTTAGAGCTATCGTTGTTAAAATGAGGGACGCTGCTGCCCATCCCCTAGCTTTTTTCCATATGGAGGGGCCTATTCTTTAGCCGGGGCCACCACGGCACATTAATATATATACATGTAACACCTTGGTTGAGCGATGGTTGCGTGACAGACTGCTGCAGTACCACATAAAGGCGGCGCACACGGGCGAGCGGCCGCACCAGTGCGAGGTGTGCAGCGCCACCTTCGTGTACCCCGAGCACTACAAGAAGCACGTGCGGATACATAACGGCGAACGTCCCTACTACTGCGAGGTAAAACATAAACTAGTACTTATTATAATGTATCTACTATAGGAGAGTTGGAGCTTCTTGTTTGCAGGGAGATGAGTAAAAATGAAATGAAATTAAATGAAATAAGTTTTATTTGACGAACACAGACAGAAGACATGAAGAAACAAAACAATAGGTTAAAAATAGGGAAACAAAAAACAGGACAGCAACATAAAAGTATGTACCTACCCAGGTTTAAATAAATAAGTAACTCAGGTAGGGGCACTTAATAAACAATAAAATTATTATAAATAAAAAAAAGAAAAAACCTTAAAGCTACATAACAAATTATAAAATACTAGATACCTACTAAAATACGGAAGTTAATGTTACCTATTTCTCCGCACCCACCAGCCTCCCGTGCTGTGTTAGCCAAAAAGGCATAGTCTCAGCTTATTGCTGCTACACATTTAGATATATGTAGCAGCGCTGGTTTTCAGGTCCGCGCGCTCCTAAGAAAATCCTACCTAAATTCCTAATTCTATCTTACCACTAGCATTCTTATGTTACGTGTAGTTATTCCTATCTAGTTAAAACTATGAAATTAAAAACGTTTATTGAATGCTTAAATCTATGTACAACTTATTCTACCTACTTATAATAAACTTATGCTAGGTACGCTACACTACTAATAATATATAGCTCGCAGAACCGATAACCGTTGGGGAACAAAGGTTCTCGAGTGGCGACCACGAACCGGACGACGCAGTGTTGGAAGGCCTCCCACCCGATGGACCGACGACATTGTGAGGGTTGCGGGAAGTCGGTGGATGGAGAAGGCTCAATGTGCCTATGTTCAGCAGTGGACTTCATCAGGCTGATGATGATGACTAATAACATTACATACAAATTTAATTTAAAAACATATAGCATCGCTTTAGGGATAAAAAAAACCTGTTATGATGATAAACTGTATTCTAAATAAATGTACGAAAAAAAAAACAAAAATCATTAGCAAGTTGAAGTGGCAGTGGGCAGGCCAATTATACAAGGTGATTCATAAGATGTATGCGATCCCGAAAGGACTGATTCTACAACCAATTGGTAATAAAGTTTGTTCTAAGACTTATTTTCGAACTTCGAAATTCGACATTATTCATTGAAAATATGCGAAAATCAGCTGTTTTGTGGTAAAATCAAGTCAAACTCAATGAATCAGCTGTTTTAGGCAGCAATCTTGATTCCGAGCTTCTTGTACGTTTAGTTATTAGTTCTAAAGATGATAAAAATACCAAAAACTGATAAATTGAGAAAGTTACTGAAAAAAATTAATAAAAATAAATGATAATATTGATGTTTTTTTTCCATAATATTATTTCGAATAATACGAATTGGTATTTTTTGAGTTATTACAATAAACTAGCTGTTAGCCTGGATTCCGTCCGCTTTTATGTTTTTTTTTTAGGTGAAAAGCTGTTTGCAAAATTATCGCATTGCCGATACAAAATTTTTCGTTCGAAATTTTTGAGTATCATTTAGAATTGTCATAGCTATTTAAATTATTAATCTAAATATCATTTTTGTTTCCAGATCTGCGGCAAAGCCTTCAACTCGCGCGACAACAGAAACACGCATCGCTTCGTACATAGCGACAAGAAACCGTACGAGTGCCTCGAGTGCGGCGCCTCCTACATGCGGAAACGTATGCTCGTCGCACATATGAACGCCAACGTACGTACATTATATACTAATATGTACGTAGCACAATAGAAACGCGTCGCTTCGTACATTATAAACTAATATGTACGTAGCACAATAGAAACACGCGTTGCTTCGTACATTATATACTAATATGTACGTAGCACAATAGAAACACGCGTTGCTTCGTACATTATAGACTAATATGTACGTAGCACAATAGAAACGCGTCGCTTCGTTCATTATAAACTAATATGTACGTAGCACAATAGAAACCCGCGTCGCTTCGCACATTATAAACTAATATGTACGTAGCATAATAGAACCACGCGTCGCTTCGTACATAATAAATTAATATGTACGTATCACAATAGAAACGCGTCGCTTCGTACATTATAAACTAATATGTACGTAGCACAATAGAAACACGCGTTGCTTCGTACATTATATACTAATATGTACGTAGCACAATAGAAACACGCGTTGCTTCGTACATTATAGACTAATATGTACGTAGCACAATAGAAACGCGTCGCTTCGTACATTATAAACTAATATGTACGTAGCACAATAGAAACACGCGTTGCTTCGTACATTATATACTAATATGTACGTAGCACAATAGAAACACGCGTTGCTTCGTACATTATAGACTAATATGTACGTAGCACAATAGAAACGCGTCGCTTCGTACATTATAAACTAATATGTACGTAGCACAATAGAAACCCGCGTCGCTTCGCACATTATAAACTAATATGTACGTAGCATAATAGAACCACGCGTCGCTTCGTACATAATAAATTAATATGTACGTATCACAATAGAAACGCGTCGCTTCGTACATTATAAACTAATATGTACGTAGCACAATAGAAACACGCGTTGCTTCGTACATTATATACTAATATGTACGTAGCACAATAGAAACACGCGTTGCTTCGTACATTATAGACTAATATGTACGTAGCACAATAGAAACGCGTCGCTTCGTACATTATAAACTAATATGTACGTAGCACAATAGAAACACGCGTTGCTTCGTACATTATATACTAATATGTACGTAGCACAATAGAAACACGCGTTGCTTCGTACATTATAGACTAATATGTACGTAGCACAATAGAAACGCGTCGCTTCGTACATTATAAACTAATATGTACGTAGCACAATAGAAACCCGCGTCGCTTCGCACATTATAAACTAATATGTACGTAGCATAATGGAACCACGCGTCGCTTCGTACATAATAAATTAATATGTACGTATCACAATAGAAACACGCGTCGCTTCGTACATAATAAATTAATTGTATATGATACATGCATGGATTGCGGGCTGTTGGGTGTTATTCATTATTATTATTTATAAGATTAGTCACTATTTTAACCAATTTATTTTGTTGCAGGGCCATCTAACGGAATCAATAGTAGTTAACCAGCCGAGAGTGACGAAAGTCAGTGAAAACGTTAGTAAACTTTTTTTAGAGTTCCGTACCTCCTTGTAGGAACGCTTAGTCTGTCTGTCTGTCAAGACCATTTTTTTCAGAAACGACCAAAGGTATTCATTTTTTTCAAAAAAAAAAAATATATATCTTGAAATGTATACCAACTACTAGCTTCCGCCCGCGACTTCGCCCGCGTGGTACCTACATAAAAAGTAGCCTATATGCTATTCTAGGTAAAGAACTTTATATATTTGAAGTTTCAACGAAATCGGTTGAGCCGTTATGGCGTGATTTAATAATAAATTGAAGTCTTTATTTTTAATTAATTATATTTTGGAGAAGAGCGTTATGTATGAATATGGATGTATATAAGAGTAGAGGAAGGCCAAAGAAAAGATGGATGGACTGTATTAAATATGTCATGAGTAAGAAAGTGTGTGTCGTCCGTGTGAGTGTAGATGTCGGCTAACAGAAGAGTGTGGAAGAGGAAAACATAATTATTGTTTTCCTCTTCCACTTATTCTTTTTCTTATTGTGCCTACCCACATAATGTGAGACAAGAGCAAGAATATGATGATGAAATTAATTATCTTCCAGATAACCTTTAATGTTTCAGATTATAACAGACAAGTTACCAGAAACTAAGGAATTGGAAGTGGAGAAGAATCTTGAAGGTAAATTTATGCTATTCAACATCATAGCCTGTAGACATTCTCTTTGAAAAAACTCTATGCAAAAAATGAGTTGTTGTGGGTTCAAATTCCTGCCTGCACATTAACTTGCTAATTCTGAGAGCTATGCGGGTGACCTTGGTTCTTCTAGAAAGAAAATAAAGTGAGAAAAAGATTTAATTGTAGTTAGCGTCACAAATAAATATATTCGGAATATTAGAAAATAAGAAATGATTTAAAATGGTTACTTGACTTTGTAGTATCTCGTTTGACTCAGCTAGTCTCGTTATTGACTTCCTGTAAAGTACAGTGAGCGCCGAGTGGCGGCGCTAGTGTCGTTTTCCGACCGCACTCGAGGACAGAGTCGATGCGGGCAGAATGCCGGCAGTTGAGTTTAGACCATAGAGTAACTTTGTTTAGACTACTTCCGTAGAGGATTTTTTGACAGGTAGTATTAATGTTTAAAATGTTTAATTTCTGTTTTGATTTTCTTATATACATTTTCAATTGACTTGATTTATTTATTTATTGATTTATTTATTTATTTTATTTATTTTATTTAAATTCTTTTTTTTTTCCTAATATTATTAATGCATGTCAATTTTTATTTTTAATGTATTATTGTATTCTAATTTTAAGTAATTTAAATACGATTACAAAATGAATGAAATGAATGACCGCCGGACCGATCACTTCTCTGAACATAAACTGTCACGCTCACCATACTACTGAAAAAGCGTGATTTTATTGTTCGAGCTGTATTGTACTGGTTTGTTTGAGTACCCTGGAAAATGGATCTGCCCAGACTGCCTCGCCCACGCTCGAGCCGTCATATATATTCTTTCTCTTTCTTTTTCTACGGATTTTACCACGCAGTGAAACTCTGAGCATAACTCTTCATAGCCCGTTGCGCGTCTTTGAGCTTGTGTATGAGGCCAAGCGACTAACAAACTTTACTGCAAACAAACAGACACTAGTTACTTTAGCATTTATGATATTGTGCGTTTTTTTTTCAGATGGAACGATCAGCGCGAACTCAGATGGTGTGATCACCATGAACTCTGAGAGCTTAGGGCCACCACAGGTAAATAATAATAACACCCAATAGTTATATACATAGTCCTGACCCCACACTAGGATTCCCTGTGTCATGGGTATAAGAAACTAAGAGTACCATGTCACCACAACACCCAGATCCGGAACTGATATTTGCAGATCATGCAAACATTTGTCCCGCAGCGGGAATCGAACCCGCACCCATTGCATCTCAGGCGGGCTCTCACCCACTACGCTGGTGAGGTCATGAAAATCTTTCACTACTTCAACCAACAGCCTGAAGAAGTCTTCAAGGCCTATGCCTTCCCCAATGAGCACAATCTTCACAATGTCATCGACCCAGCGGGTGAGAAAGCCACGACGAACGGTCTTGAGTCTTCTCCATTCGACGTCCCCCAAACATCACAATTTCGTCGACCCATCGGGTGGGAAAGCCACGACGAACGGTTTCATAATGTAGTCGGTGAATTGGGGGGATATATATATGAATCTGTTTTTTTTTATATTTTCCTTCAGCAGAATATCACGGACGAAAACGGGACAATACTAAGATTCATCCAAGTCAAGATGCCGGATGGAAAAGATGGCTGGGTAGCGCTCAACGACTGACAGAACACTGAAGGGGCCGAGCACACCAGCACTTACACTGTCGTGTGTTCGAGTCTCGTTGAGGATTAATTAGCTTTTGCAATTGGCCAATTTCACCAAGTTTCCCATCTCTATAAATAAAATATCAGAAGACAGCTGTTTTGTCAAATGCCGTAACTGACTTTTGACACTTACCCCTGCTGTACCAACCCTAAAGCCTTGTTCAAACGGCGTGAGATATATAAAAATAAATAAATAAATATTCCGGTCATATCACACACGGTCAACTGATCCCAAACTAGGCATAGCCTGTACTATGGGTACCAGAGACTGATATACATAATAGATATATATTTAACACCCAGACACAGAACAAACATCTGTGTTAGTCACAAATGTTTGTCCAGTGCGGTAATCGAACCCGCGACCTCTAGCGCAGAAGGCAGAGTTACTACCAACTGAGCTATGAAAGTTTCTAAATGAACTTTATACGAGTATTGAACAAAGTCAATTTGTAGTTTGACATTGTTTAGTTTGCCTTTATTTAGTTGAGGATCATCTTAATAAATTTCAGACATTGACATATCTCACGCTGTTCGAACACGGCTTAAGTATTATAAAGTGAAAATCGAATAGATGGCGCTAATAATCAATTGATTATTAGCGCTATCTATTGATAGACTCCGCACCTTTGTCTGATCTTAAGCGGCGATGAGCTTGCCGTCATCTAAAGGAAACTGGCGTGTATTGGGCATTTCCTAACAGTGTTTGGACTTGCCTCTGCCTACCCGTTAGGTATTTGATCACTTTTGTGATCACCTTTCTCTTTGTATTTACATGAAAATGCATATATTCTAAACCAATGCATTTATTAGCAATAAATATGTACAATTTTACTACAGAATAACCTTGGTGATATGAAGTAGAAATTTTCAAAAAATAAACTAAACTCAATAATTTGAACCCTGATTTTTCACAGAAAAATTCAAAAAATCATCATTAATGTACTTATTTCACTTTAACAACAGTTCATTCATTATGCCAAAAATGAATCTAACAAACATTTATCTTAAGTTATATTTTCATTCATAAGGAATACTACCTACTGTACTACAATAGTGACCTTAAGTAACGATTTTGATTCCTTGTTAGATAGTATTGTACCCATTAGTCAAGTAACCTGCAACAATATTTGTAAATAGTGTAAGATATAAGTAGCTAATTTTTAAATAAATTATACATTTTAATCCAAATTACTTTATTTATACATATTAGGTAAAAACTTAACTATAACCCTGAGGGCGTTTAAGGACTCGCAATTTCGAAAAACAGCAACCACAAATGTTGCGTCTGATGGGTAGTGACTAGCCGACTTCACTGTACGCGCTTTACCGCGTGCGCGCGCCCAAGAACCTGCGTCTGTGCGAGACTAACGGTCTCGCGTGATTGCGAGGTGGTGACTGGCGAGTGAGACCGAGTCTCGAGTGATTGCGCGTAGTGACCGGCGTGCGAGACTTAGTCTCGCGTGATTGCGCAAGGTGAGTGGCGCGCGAAACTGACATTTATTCTGCACGCTTCAGGAAACAGTGTGGCACTTGTTTGTGGTACAGTCCAACGGCGTGGTAACGCGCGTACTATTAAAGATGGCTTATCCCATTATTGCCTAACTAGAAGCTTACAATTATTAGAATAGAAGACAGAATTCTTCTTGATAGCCCCCAAACTATATTATCTGCCCACAGTACCAATTTGATGAAAACAAAGTGCCTGGTTTGTGTATGAAGACATCAGCGAGTTGTCTGTAATCTGCAGAATCTATGAATATTTGACACTAACTAAACAAGTTTTCGGTGGCCCGTTCAATCTGCCAATCAAACGTTGACAATGCCACCCTAGCCCGATGCTCATCGATGCCCATATCAACTATACGCTGGACTTTGTTGTTGAAGTCGGATAAGACATGAGGCCCTCCGGCATACATGTTGGTCCAATGCCGAGCGGTCATTTGGAATAGTTGGAAGTTTTCTTTGAATTGCTTAGCAACAACTGCATCTTGAGGGTCATCGGGCTCTCCGGCTGAGAGTAACGCTTGTATTGATAATAGTACAGTTCTGAGGGTAAGCGCTGCGGCCCATTGATCTTTTAGTATATCCAGGCAAATTGCTCCTGTAACGGATGAAACATTTGGGTGCCAGATTTTGGTGATGAAGCGGATCTTCGGTGGGTTGAAGGGGTAAGTATCAGGGACTTTTATTTCGAGTATGAACCGCCCTCCTTCGTATGGAGTTTCGCTAGGACCGGCTATTTCTCCTTTCAACTCTGTCCAACTTTCGTTAACAAGCTCCAGTTTTATGGCCCCTCCTGCTACCTCCTCGCTTTTGATAACCTCTTTGAACTCTCTCTTGATACGTTTGACTGCTATATTAGCCATTTTTGATGGTTATTTTGTCCTGGGAAGGTAGTTTATAACCTGAAAAAAATAATGTTACTTGTATTCGCTGTGAAGGAAGTTTGTAAACGGCTGCTTCTTTGTGTAAATGGACTAATGAATTCTTTGAATTCACTTATCCCTCAAGGAATTGAAAATGAGCCAAAACCGACAATGATAATGCAAACTCATTCACTTACTGCGTTTTTGTTTTGATCACGAAATACAGCACAACTATTTCGATTGTATGAAACTATTTTAGTTTTTTCAACACAATCAATTTACAAAAGTCCTCTGTTTTTCTAAAACTCTGGCGAATTTTGTTGTGAAAAACGAAATACTTGAAAATTGCTGCTGCTGGCTGCTTGACGTTTTGATCGAGATTTGTTTGTTTGACATAACATGACAGGGTAGGCTTGACAGTTGGCTGAATGACAGTAGTTTTTTTTACAGATGACAGTAGATCGATGGTCCCTACTCGCTCCCTACTTATATCCGCTCGCGGCTTACCTATGCGGCACCGGCCTGGTACGCCTTGTGCTCAGCCACCAACAAAGGACGTCTGCAGGCGCAGCAAAACATCTCGCTACGAATGTGCACAGGGGCGGGGCGCTACGTCCGTAACGATGTCATCGCCCGTGATGTGCAGATCCCTAGCATCAGGCAATTCATAGTGAGATTGGCGCGCTGCATGTACGACCGCGCCGACAATAGCTACCACATCCACCTCAATGCCCTAGCGCCTACACGCGCGACCACCAGACAGCCGAACCCCTGGAGGCCCCTGCCCCGAGAGATTTTATGTGCACCCGAGGAATCATCCTCGGAAGTTACATAGGAAAAATAAAAAACAAACAAACAAAACGCTGAAATGAGCCCCCGACTACGGAAGAGCATCTCAACGAAGCCACGAGACCTAGAAGTAGTTGCTTCTTTAGAGTAGAAGCCAGGGCGAATGGCGCAAGCCAGAGGCCCTTACCCGCAGCTCAAGAGAGAGTTTGCAGATGACCCGATTGATTGGTCCCTACCAAAATTACTCTAAATTAATTCTTGGTCTACGGACCAGTAGGGACCATAGACTATGGTCCCTACTGGTCCGTAGACCGAGAATTATTCTACACCCAACTGGCACTAGAGTTCGTTCAACGACTTTTGGAAACTAGACATTTTTCGTTGAAAATATTATATGCAAAAATCAGCTGTTTTGGGGTCAAATCAGTTCAAACTCAAACAATGCCTCAACGTGCGATCAACGCACAGCGCTGAAGCTATAAAGCTGAAAAGAGACGTTTCATCAATATATGGAGCCTGGGCCTGCACTGTGTACACTACTCTAAAATATGGCTAAGCAATAAAGTAAACGTATTTAATTGGTTATTTTATTTAAATTGACTTCGTTCTAAGGTACATTAAGATTTTCTTCGACAAAGAGAGCAACACACAGCGCTACAAAAGTATGGCGGATGGACGTGCGTGAAATGTCATTTTGACAACCTACATTTATCTGTCAAAACAAAAACATCAAATCCAACAACATGACATGAAAAATATGTCAATGTCATGTCAAACGCCAATTATAAACCAACATGGCGGCCTTCAAATAGTGTTCACATAGTAAAAAACTTACCAGAAGAACTATTCTTGTACCATCGCATTTGTCTACAAATTAATGAAATTGTATTTTTCTTGTAATCTCCTATTTTTTCCTAATTTTTCTATGTAGTGTACATGGACCAGGCCCAGAATGAAATGGCTCCTTTGGACAGTAGCTGCCTTATATGCCAAACATATCCACTGAGGAGCGATTTTCTAAATATCAGCCCTTATGAGAGTAAAAAGGGGTTAAAACGTTGTATGAAAAATCGTATTCGAAGCTACAGATTTAGTTGAAACTAACTATAAATAATGTATAATAGAAATAAGAAAAACTTTATTTTTAGATTTTCAAAACAGGGGTAGTGTAAAAAGGGTAGCTAAAAGGGTTTAAGTTTGCATTGGAGAATCTTAACGCTTGGAGAGATTTATCTGAAACTTGGTGCAAACTTTTAAAGTCAAATAATGAAATACGGACTTTAGTTTTTTTTCAAAACTGCCCCTATTTATGAAAATACCAAGCGAGCATAACCGCGGGCTTACGCTAGTTAATAATTAAGATGATAGATAATAATACCAAAACAGCTAAATTGAGAAAATTTGGGAAAAATCTAATAAAAAAAAAAAGAAAATATTGATGTATTTGTTCGAAAAATGTATGTGCGCGTGCTCAGAATGGTGAAGGAAAACATCGTGAGGAAACTTGCGGCTTATTCAGCTCCACTATTGACTATGTCTTTCCTGTGGATATGGTTGCCTAGGCTGAGAGGATCCTTATTCTATACATTCTCATCATCATATCATTCAGGTGGGCCGTAACTAAGCCAGTTTGACTCCATATAACATAAAAAAAAATTTTAGGTAAAGAACTCTTTTTAATTTATAGATCTTATTCTAATTAAGTACTTTTATATGTTCATTTGTTGTTTCTTTGGAGCATTAGTCCAATCCATTGTATCAATTACTTAAACGGGAGGCGGGCACTGAAAACTGCTATACACTTTTTAATTTAACTAATGTAGTTTTTATAAATTGTTTTTCATCATCATCATCATCATCAGCCTGTAGAAGTCCACTGCTGGACATAGGTCTCCCCTAAAGAGTTCCACGACGAACGGTCTTGAGCCTTCTCCATCCACCGACTTCCCGCAACCTTCACAATGTCGTCGGTCCATCGGGTGGGGGGCCTTCCAACATTACGTCGCCATTAGGCCAACACGGCGATAATGTATCCACGACACAGGAAAGGAATAAAAGAACAGAAAAAAAATTGGTAAGTTTTTTATTATTTGGTAACAATGTAAAGAGTGATTGAAAACAAAGTGTGCAAAAGCAAAACATTTAAAAATTGAATCTAATTATTATAAAAACCACAAAAAATGAATTCCGTTTGTACTTGAAACAAAAACACATCATATTGAATTTACTTAAGTAGGTACTAAATTAAAATTGTGGACTCAAATGGTAGAAAACACGACTTTTATACCCAAGAAATCCAGGCGATAAGATCCATGTAGATGTCTAATGAGGGTAGTCAGAGGTACGTTGAAAAATTCGGCACAAGCCCACGTTTCATTTTGCGGTCGCTCACGCAGTTCATTGTATGATATTGACCGCAAATATAACTTGGTCTCGTAATAATCAAATTTTAAGGGTAAGAAATAAAAATTCCTCAATTCGTCACAAAAGCTCTTAGCATTCCAAATTTCAGAATTGTGAGGTAAGTACCCTAGGCATTTAAAGTCAAAGTCAAAAAGCGTTTATTTCAATAAAATCACTAGGATCACTTTGAAACGTCTTAGAAACTAGGTGAAGCTATGCCTGTTCCTCGCGACCTAGCCTACAAGAATCATAGACATTCATTACCATAACTTTTTAAGCATTGAGCTAGAAACTTGATTTTTATACGTCACTATAAGCTCACAGACCCTAATAGTTGGAATAAATTTCAAGTTGATACCTATAGCCGTGTCTGAGAAAAAGGGTCTTGACTGACAGACAGACGGACAACAAAGTGATCCTATAATGGTTGTTTTTTTTTTCAAATGAGGTACGGAACCCTAAAAACTGGTTATCACTATAAAAATAAATACAAATTGTGTACCGGATACCCACGACAGCTCGAACGGGGAACCTTCCACTAGGCCAACACGAAAAAAATGTTAAGTACCCACCTATCTATAAATGTAGAGGTATTTTACATGTCCGAGTGCACAGGACAAGTGGCGCCGAAGCAGGTATCTCCGTAGTCGATGCAGGGTCGATCGGAAGGCTTAAGCGGCTCCGCCTTAGCACAGAATTGGATCACACTGGAACACAAGCAAAGTCAGTATAATCTCATCATCATCATCAGCCCGTAGAAGTTCACTGCTGGACATAGGCCTCCACAGAGAGTGCCACGACGAACGGTCTCGAGCATTCTCCATCCACCGACTTCCCGCAACCTTCACAATGGGTCATGTTATATCATCACAATGAAAAAAATGTTTATTAAGTAGGAAGAGTACTCAAATTTTAACTCAAAATAAACTTTACTCCGAAGACGTAAGGATCATTTTAAAATAAATATTAGATGACATATCGCAAGCCGTTTGAACACGGCTTTAAATAGCTCAAGTTTTTCCTATGTATTTGGTCTCCATGCATTTGAATATAGGGCATTACCCGTAACCGTCTCTATTGAATTTACAAATTCTATATAAATTTTTATTTGGTTTTATTATGAAATTTTAATTTGGTCTTGACATTTTGTTTAATCGTTTTTTTGTATAACAGTATAGATAATAAGAATGCATTCCGAAATTTCAAAGTTTCATAGTTTCGAAATTCCGGACCATTTTGCCATGATCTGCAATTTCGAAATCGACGCTTCCAGTTTCGAAATTTCGAAACTGCTTCGTTAAAGTGAAAATGAAGTGAAATCTATTAAATAGTACATTTAAAACAAAATTTTGCCTTCATTGTGCGTTTTCTGGCGGGTACTAAGATTTTTTTTTGGGAAATCTACCTTTTTTACTTAAATACACTTCCACATCGAACAAAAAGTCTTATTTTCCTTAATTTTTCGATCCTACATCCAGTTTCGAAATTCCGAAACTTCGAAACTCATGAGGCCAATTTCATACGTCAGTTTCGAAATTGAGAATCTATGAAACTGCAACCCCTAATAAGAACCTTGTACGGCTTTTAAATTGTATCTAATCTTAAACAAGAACTTTAATATAAAATGAAGTTAACACTCTGGTACATGTATTTCAAACAATAAATTACTTTAATAATTTACGGGCATTACCCGTAATCTCCCGTCTCCATCCACTTGGCATCGATCTTGTTGAGTTGCTCCCACTTGCCCTTCGGCAAGCCACAGATCAAGTCGGCTTTCACGGTCCGCACCGCTATGATGGGCGCTGGGATGAACCCTACAATCAATTTATAATATACTTGAAGGTTATTCATAATATGTATGCCATCCCGAAAAGGGCTTATTCTACACCATATTGGCATTAAAGTTTGTTCTACGACTTTTGAAAATTGGTCATTTTTCAATGAAAAAACTATGCGTTAGGCTGTTTAGGGGTCAAATCAGGTCAAACTCAATGAATCAGCTGTTTTAGGTAGCAATCTTGATTCCGAACTTCTTGTACGTTTAGTTATTAGTTCTAAAGATGATAAAAATACCAAAAACAGCTAATTTTAGCAAGTTTTTGAAAAAAATTGTTGTTTGAAATGTTTTTTTTTTCACAAAAATAAATTTATTTTCTTTGATAGAATCTTCCCCTTTAGAATCGAATATCATTTATTTGGCACACACATAAACACACAGACATATAGTGGACAACAGTACATACCCAACTATTCATATATCCTTTCGGGATGGTATACATTATGAATCACCCTGTAGAATCAATCCGTTTTTGTTACCACTAAATTGAAATTTATTTTACATATATGTATTGTTAAAGTTTGATTGTGTTTATTGATAACATAATTTACGTTTATCTATTATGTATATTCTATTAATACATGTATTCTAGACTAGCTGTACCCGCGCGGTTTCGCTCGCGTGAAATATTTGAATATCTGCTCTGGAAAGTCTGTTTGTAACTACGGCTGAAATTATGATAAATCACCATTCAAATACCTTGAAGCGCAGGTTCGAATCCTATGACCGGGTTCCAATTCTTCTCTCCCAACAGCTTCCGGTAGTTGAGATCTCCTTTGAACAAGATGGCGACAGCGTATTGCAACTTCCTGTACAGATTGTAGTCATACTTCTTCATGTCTTTGTAACAATGCGGCCACGTCCAATAGTCTTCGGCCTGAAATATCCAAAAAAATTACATTATTATTTATATTACTAGCTTCCGCACGCAGCTTTGCTCGCGTGGTACCTACATTAAAAGTAGCCTATATGCTATTCCAGAATATAATCAATCTCTATACCAAATTTCATCCAAATCCAAATTGACCCACAAACATCCAAACGTATTCAAAAACTTTCGCATTTCTAATATGAGTAGAATAAATAAATATACTTATATATATATAAATATTATAAATAAAAAAATTATGCTTGCTTGCTTGTCGTGTCACTGATTCTTTTTTGGTCATCCTGCATTAGGTCAGTGACCAGGTTAATTGAGGTATGATGGCCTTGAAAAGGGCTTATGAAAGAATCAGTGTTAACTGGCCTCATAGCTCAGTGGTAGTAACTCTGCCTTCTGCGCTAGAGGTCGCGGGTTCGATTCCCGCACTGGACAAACATTTGTGACTAACACAGATGTTTGTTCTGTGTCTGGGTGTTAAATATATATCTATTACATATATCAGTCTCTGGTACCCATAGTACAGGCTATGCCTAGTTTGGGATCAGTTGACCGTGTGTGATATGTCCGGAATATTTAGTGTAGTGAAAGGATTAAAGTGCGCAGAGGCACCTTTCGTGCACATGTCACATGTCTTCGAATTCTTAGGATTTAGGACATGCTGGTTTCTTCACGATGTTTTTCTTCACCGTTTGAGAGCACAAGCATTTAAATGGAAAATTCATTGGTGCACGACAGGTTCGGAACCCACGACCTGTGGATCGGAAGTGGCCCCCACTAACCCCCCTACCACCCACCACGTACGTACCATAACGGTGAAGGTGCCGTCGTCGACGAAGGCCCTCCACTGCTCCCCGAGCGTCCTCAGGCTGTCGGCGCTGATGACGCGCGGGGGCTCCGGGGCTGCTGGCGCTTCGCCCTCCTTGGGCTCTGAAATTGTCAACCAAATAATTAATTTGTTATATTTTCTTACTGTATTTTATAAATATTTGTTCGTAGCATACTCGCACTATGAATGAATGAATGGCTTTTATTTGCATGAAGTATAGTATATATAGGTACATGGTCTTTTACATTTATGGAGATAGTGTCATATACTTCGTCATATGTTACTTTTAAGTGAAGAATACAAAATGTGGATTCAAATTGGTTCAAGTATGTACTACATTATCTTTAACTAGCCTATAATTAACCATAAGAAAAACTGTGAATCCTAGATTACTGAAATTAATAAATCATCATCATTGACTGGCCTCATAGCTCAGTTGGTAGTAACTCTGCCTTCTGCGCTAGAGGTCGTGGGTTCGATTCCCGCACTGGACAAACATTTGTGACAAACACAGATGTTTGTTCTGTGCCTGGGTGTTAAATATATATCTATTATGTATATCAGTCTCTGGTACCCATAGTACAGGCTATGCCTAGTTTGGGATCAGTTGACCGTGTGTGATATGTCCGGAATATTTAATTTATTTTTTTATTTTTATCATCATCATCTTCCCGCCCTTATCCCACATGTGTCAAAGTCAAAAGGCATTTATTTCAATAAAATCACTAGGATCACTTTGAAACGTCTTAGAAACTAGGTGAAGCTACGACTGTTCCTCGCGACCAAGCCTACAAGAATCAGGCAACAAACACGGCTTGGTGCCTATCATTTTTTTCGATGATCCTTTTTCACAAAATGGAATTTAAAGCTTCAGTGTGGTATCGATCGAACTAGGTAAGGCTCAAAAGAAAACGAATCTTATTAATTAACTTTTGTGGCTGTGGTGTCACTGCGGCCACAACTGGCCTATTGTGATCGCCACTTTATTTGTGGAGCCCCTTTACAGGGCCTTTAAAGTTCACCGCAAATCCCAGCAGCTGTTAGAAACTGAAGGATTTTCTTTGGGGAAACTAATCTAATTATAATCCCTAATAAATAAGAGCTTATAAAATGTGAAAAAAAAGAAGACAAATGTGAGCTTCAACAAATGATCTAAGGGCAGCACACGCTACACTTGATGAAATATGATGTGGGGTCTGAACAAGATGTATTGTTCTTCCATTCCCCTCTATCAGTCGTCATCTCAGCATAGACATAGACATTTATTTAATTGCCACCAAAACACACACATCTGCACAACATTTTACAATAAACATTAGGTACTTATAATAAAAGAAACAAGAGAAAAGTAATGAAAGTAAAAATGGTGTGATGTGTGCTGCAGCAGCAAAATGGCTTCGGCTCAGCATTATGCCTACTGTTTTGCAGCAGACGCTGGTATTCTGCCGAAACCATTACCTACACAGTCATTAAACCCTGTGAGAACAGTCTTATTAAGATTATGTTAGAATCGTCAGGGAATAGGTTTATAAATATAAAAATTAATAAAGGTGGAAAAGAACAATGGCAAACTGCATAGTGTAATAATGATAAAAATTATATAATAATAATAAAATTAAAATGATATATGTGCATAACAGCCCTAAAAACTGACTGGCCTCATAGCTCAGTTAGTAGTAACTCTGCCTTCTGCGCTAGAGGTCGCGGGTTCGATCCCCGCACTGGACAAACATTTGTGTGATAAACGCAGATGTTTTTTCTGTGTCTGGGTGTTAAATATTTATCTATTATATATATGAGTCTCTGGTACCCATAGTACAGGCTATGCCTAGTTTGGGATCAGTTGACCGTGTGAAAATGTCCGGAATATTTATTTATTTAAAAAGTCAGCACGTGAAGGGTGCACTGTAGCTATTGGCACCAGACAACCCAGTTTTTTGTTGCTCTAGCAACATAATTTTAGCACTCGCTCCTTAGTAACCACGCAGCTTCGCTCGTACCTACATAAAGAGCCTATATGCTAAGCCTATATGCTATTCCAGAATATAATCCATCTCTGTACCAAATTTCATCCAAATCCGTACGGTCGTTTAGCCGTGATTGAACCAGGAACATCCTCACAAACTTTCGCATTTATAATATTAGAAGGATCCACATGTCAACAAACTGACGACTGTTTTTGTTTTTTTTTTATGTTATAAGGAGGCAAACTGTCTTACAGCCCACCTGATGGTAAGTGGCTACCGTCGCCTATCGACATCAGCAACACCTGGAGCATTGCTAATGCGTTGCCTGCTGAACCCCTCCCCCTAAACAGCTCTGGCAACCTTACCAACCGCAGGAACACAACACTATTTGAAACAAATACTGTTATTTGGCTGCGATCTTCTGTAAGGCGGAGGTACCTCCCAGGCGGGCTGCTCCAATTTAGAGCGAGAAAATCTCGCTGTGCTGTGCCCTAGCAGAAACCCAGAACCTCAGAGTAGTGGGGCGACACCGATAAACTTGCGTCTTAAACGCGAGGGCTGTGGGGTCGATTCCCGCTGCGGGACAAAGTATGGTGGTCGTGGGTTCGAATCCCGCCTTTTTTCGCTGACATGCAAGACAAGCTAGCAACATACATGCTAGCAATATGTTCTAGAATAGGAAGGTTGCGGGTTCAAATCCCGTCTGAGTCGATCATTTTTGGGATATTATAAAAATCTATGTACCTGGTTTTGGTTCCGGCTGCACGGTTCTATTGAAACTGGCTTTTACACATGAATCTATAACGAATCTGAAAATAATAATTAATAATAATAAAGCCATTTATTTTTCTCACACAAAAAGGTTCTTAAGTAGAGCTAGTAGAGTACATTGGTAGGCAGCTAAATTGTAGACCTGTTTTGTGGGAAACTGGTGCCTGAGAAAGGTTTGTAAAACAGCAGAGTCACCAGAGAAAATGAATAATAAAACAGGTAAATAAAATTAATTTCATCATCATTTCGGTATAGCGTACATATTATGTATCACCTTGTACCTATAGGTAACTTACTTGAAATCTCTATGTGTAACGTCCGACACAAACCATGGCATGTTTTTTATGTGAAATCTTATCTGGAACGAAAGAAAATTAATAAAACACAATAATATTACAAAATGGATTACAAATAAAAGTCGTTTCGGTATGCCAGAACCAAGCTTATTGTGGTTTATGAGAAATAAATTCATTTCATTTCAATTCATTTCATTTCAATTCATTTCATTTCAATTCATTTCATTTCAATTCATTTCATTTCATTTCAAGCTCTTTCAAACGACACCCCACTTCATACATTCGTATAACTTTTTTTCTATACCCTCTTTTGGACCCCTAAATACAAAGTGATGCATCATATGTATGCTATGCCGAAAGGGGCTTATTCTACATCCAATTGGCAATAATATTTGATCTACGCCTTTTGGAAATACGAATTTTTTTATTGAAAAACTCTCTGTAACAATCAGCTGTTTTGGTCAAATCAGGGTCAAATCAGGTCAAACTCAATGAATCAGCTGTTTTAGGTAGCAATCTTGATGCCGAACTTCTCGTACATTAGTTATAAAGACTATAACAGTATCAAAAGCAGGTCATTTAAGAGTTTGGAAAAAATCTAATAAAAAAAATTGCAAAATTTTGATGTTTCTTTCACTAAAGTTCTAAACCATACCTCAACCGGCTCACTGACTCAATACAGGATGACCAAGAAAGAATCAGTGACACGACGAGAAGAAGAACTAAAGTTCTTTGTTTTTGTTGATAGAATAACCCCCTTTCGGGATGGTATACATGTTATGAATCACCTTGTATATCTTTGTAACCCCTTAGCCGATTTAACTCGTAATGTTACCAGAAAATTTTGATAGTACAACCTACATAATACCATGCAGATCGGATTAACGAATGTTATGGTCTAACATGTCGACATCTTTAATGATAACATTTGTATAATATTTAATTCGCTAAGAGTATTTAAGTTTTAATTTTAGACAGTAGGCACTTTGGTATATACTGTAAGCTTGCTGTTTTAACTGAAATAAATAATTCTAATTCTAATAAATATACATATGGTCTAACAAATATAAATACATATCGAGCAGATTCGTTGTTCGAGACACCTTCGCTCGCTCGATCAAAAAAGTAAATAGGTTCTAAAAAAACTAGAACCAATTATATTTTAACTAAAGTTGTTTTTACCTTTTGTACTATTTGTTGAGATATAAGAAAGTGTGCTAAACATAGATCAGCGAATAACTCATAGCCAGCATTGTCACATACTATATCTGAAAAAAAAAAAAAAAGAAATATATATATTTTAAAGTTTATTTAAAAATCATGCAAAGCCTCAGAAACCCCATTTGATAGAAACGGCAATAAATAATTTGCAATAAATTAATTAAAGCGGATTTTGGTTCATCATCATCATCATCATTTCAGCCGTACGACGTCCACTGCTGAACATGGCCTCCCCACAGACAGAGAGCAAATTCATTATCATGTGGGGGGATTTGCCCATACTCACCACGCTGGGCATGCGGGTTGGCGAGCGCAGTTAGAGCTATCATTGTTAACATGACGCTGCTGCCCATCCCCTAGCTTTTTTCCCTTAGTCGCCTCTTACGACATCCGCGGATAGGTAGATATGGAGGGGCCTATTCTTCAGCCGGGGCCACCACGGCCACGGCTTTTGGTTGCATGAGGCAACTTTCCAAAGGATCTTGGTCCCCGGGGCCCACGCGACCCAGGCCACTCAATAGGTAACTTTATTTCAGGTAAACAATATAATAACAAAAGATGGAATTTTACTTATTCTACGGCCCATATACAAATATATACCTGGTTATGATGTTGGTGGTGGTGGCGGTGATGATGATGATGGTGATTATGTTAATGATGATGGTGATGATGATGTATTATTACAAATTTAAGCTCTAAATCATGTAAATTTCGTTGATGTGCCTAATAAATAAATAAATTATTGCAATAATGAAAACTTACCAAACATAACAGCTTGCCCTAGCACCATTTTGGCGGGGCACGGTATTTTGGGCGCCTCAGCGTCCTCGGGGGGCGGGGAGGCGGGGGGAGACCCCTTCAACGAGCTCTTAGCGCTGCCCGGGAAGGACGGAGGTGGCTGGTGATGAAGAATACATTTTATTACTAGTTACTAAGACATTTAAAAGTGATCCTAGTGATTTTAACTTAATAAAAATACAATAATTCAGTATACATACTACTATGAAGCTAAAAATTGTATGATTTATTAACTACTAATTTCTAAGTGATCCTAGTGATTTATTGAAATAAACATCCTTTTGATTTTGACTGTGAATATTTATCTACCAAATAATTCAAATTCAAAAGTGAAAATTCAATTAATAAAAACAAACTCTGCAATACTCTGCATTACACAACGCTTTTGGACGAACCGTACCCCGTCAAACGCAGTGTTGGAAGGCCCCCCACCCGATGGACCGATGACATTTTAAAGGTTGCGGGAAGTCGGTGGATGGAAAGGAAAGGGCTCAAGACCGTTCGTCGTGGAACTCTTTGGGGGAGGCCTATGTCCAGCAGTGGACTTCTACAGGTTGGTGATGGTACCGTCAAACGCGATTATGATCAGGGCCAGGAATTACCAACTCGACTAAAACAAACTTAATTGTTTCCCCAAAGTTTAGGAGAAGAAACACCACGTTGGCAACACTGGCGCCGATAATTGGCTCTGATTGCATGGAGTGAAGAGTCGGCTTTAAAACGATTTTAAATCTAATCTATCTACATTATACATCTAATTATCTAGTTACAAAATTATACATCTAATTATCTAGTTACTAAATTATACATCTAATTATCTAGTTACTAAATTATACATCTAATTATGTAGTCAAAAAATGATATAAAACCTCATTTTTGCACAAAGGCATGCCAAATGATGTGGCAAGTCTATGGCAACTGCATTGAAACTTGAAAGTAGTGTTCTGAAAACGATTTGTCAATTCAAAAAGATTTATTAGAAAAGTATTCATGAAACATTACAATTTCTTGGACAACATGGCTATATAACAAAATGTAAACAGCTAATATACATCTTATTTGGACTGGCCTCATAGCTTAGTTGGTAGTAACTCTGCCTTCTGCGCTAGAGGTCGCGGGTATGATTCCCGCACTGGACAAACATTTGTGACTAACACAGATGTTTGTTCTGTGTCTGGGTATTAAATATATATCTATTATGTATATCAGTCTCTGGTACCCATAGTACAGGCTATGCCTAGTTTGGGATCAGTTGACAATGTGTGATATGTCCGGAATATTTATTTATTTTTATACACAGTTGTTTACACTTAGTTATTTCGGCAAATATGTAAATTTCTGAAAATTTGAAATTGTTTTGCTGATTTTATTATTTAATTTGCAATCTTGTACAGTAGTGAGAATATCTTAGCAGTCGCTGCAGCCATTTCTGATACCAATTTTCTTATATTATTATACATCATTTCAACCGTTCGATGTCCACTGCTGAACATGGCCTCCCCCACAGACAGAGCAAATTATCATGTGGGGGGATTTGCCTATACTCACCACGCTGGGCATGCGGGTTGGCGAGCGCAGTTAGAGCTATCGTTGTTAAAATGAGGGACGCTGCTGCCCATCCCCTAGCTTTTTTCCCTTAGTCGCCTCTTACGACATCCGCGGATAGAGATATGGAGGGGCCTATTCTTTAGCCACCACGGCCTATTATTATTATATTATTATTAATATTCATATATTATTTTACTCACAGCTGCAATAGCTTTCCCTAGAGCTTCCGCCTTAGCTACAACCTGATCCGCGACTTTGGCCGTGTCGTCTACGAGGAGCTGAAAACAATATTTTTCATTACCTATCAGACATTTATGAATAATTATGTATTTATAATTTAATGTAAGTCTTTAATCATTTGAGTCTACAATCATCTACAAGGTGATTCATAATGTATACTATCTCGAAAGGGGGTTATTCTATCAACAAAAAGAAATAATACTAGCGAAAAAAAACATACTTTTTATCATTTTTGTTTTAAATATTTTTTCTTAAACTTTCTCAAATTAGCTTTTTTGGTAATTTTATCATCTTTAGAACTAATAAGTTCAAGAAGTTCAGAATCGAGATTGCTACCTAAAACAGCAGACTCATTGAGTTTGACCTGATTTTACCCCAAAACAGCTGATTTTCGCATAGAATTTTTTTAATGAAATATTTCGAATTTCCAAAAGTCGTAGAACAAACTTTATTGCCAATTGGTTGTAGAATAAGCCCCTTTCGGGATGGAATACTTATTATGAATCACCTTGTATAAAGGTAAGGTATATAAGAGTGTATATCATCTGTATTTATTTATTTCATTTTAAATTAATTAGCATGATTATAAAAACAGTTACACTAGTTAATTAAAAGATTATACAATTAGAATTAGAAATAAAATTAACATACAATAATAATTAACAGGCTATAAGTAATCAAATTATAAATTTGTTTAAAAATAATACACATTGACAGGCCTCATAGCTCAGTTGGTAGTAACTCTGCCTTCTGCGCTAAAGGTCGCGGGTTCGATTCCCGCACTGGACAAACATTTGTGAGATGAACGCAGATGTTTGTTCTGTTTCTGGATGTTAAATATATATCCTATCTATTATGTATACCAGTCTCTGGTACCCATAGTACAGGCAATGCCTAATTTGGGATCAGTTGACCGTGTGTGATATGTCCGAAATATTTATTTATTTATTTTAATATAAATGAGATCAACAATTAATTTAATTCAATTAAATATTATCATAATATAACACAAAATAGAATAATATTAATAATAAACATCACACTTTCATTCGTATAAAATCTTTTAATCATCTGTAAATAGCGAATAATCATTCGTAAAGATATAAATCATCTTTAAAGGAACTAATATTATCTAGGGCCTTAATTCATCTGAGAAGGACTAAAGACAATAGTCAGCTCTCTTACCTTATCTTTAAGGTCTATAATCATCTGGAAGGGATCAATAGGCGGCACAGATTGTTGACTACTGCTGCTTTTGTCTTTGGTCGGGCCAGAAAGGTTTACTTGTTCGCCGACTGACAGTGATAGATCACACTTATTCGCCCAGAGGCAGATCTGAAAATACACAGTGTTTCATAATATGTATAGTATGCCGGGTACTCTGAACCCCTGAATAGGCAATCATTTTGTTATAGGACTTATTATTTTATACAACTAAGGTGGCAATCAGTGCGTGTTGCCAGTGATGACTTATGGCACTGAGACTTGGTCGTTAACTATAGCCCTCATATACAAGCTCAAAGTCGCGCAACGGGCTATGGAGAGAGCTATGCTTGGAGTTTCACTATGTGATAAGATCCGAAATGAGGAAATCCGTAGAAGAACGAAGGTCACCGACATAGCTCTCAGAATTAGCAAGTTGAAGTGGCAGTGGGCAGGCCATATAGCTCGCAGAACCGATAACCGTTGGGGAGTAAAGGTTCTCGAATGGCGACCACGAACCGGGCGACGCAGTGTTGGAAGGCCCCCCACCCGATGGACCGATGACATTGTAAAGGTTGCGGGAAGTCGGTGGATGGAAAGGGCTCAAGACCGTTCGTCGTGGAACTCTTTGGGGGAGGCCTATGTCCAGCAGTGGACTGCTACAGGTTGTTGATGAAGGTGGCAAAGAAGCATACGGCCCACCTGTTGGTAAGCGGTAACCGTAGCATATGAGCGATGGCAATACCAGAGGCATCCCGCACGCGCTGCCGACACCGAACCCCCCACCCCTAACGAGCTCTGGCAACCTTACCGCAGGAACACAACACTATTTGAAACAAATAATGTTAGTTG
Source organism: Anticlea derivata (assembly GCA_947579855.1). Classification (NCBI taxonomy): domain Eukaryota; kingdom Metazoa; phylum Arthropoda; class Insecta; order Lepidoptera; family Geometridae; genus Anticlea; species Anticlea derivata. The sequence goes on along the minus strand of OX388283.1, from coordinate 1,114,649 downwards.
GCTGCGATCTTCTGTAAGGCTGATCTTCTCCCCAGGCGGGCTGCTCCAATTTAGAACGAGAAAATCTAGCTGTGACCTACCTCCTCCAAAACTTCTCACATATACAAGGTATTTACTATACAAGGTGATTCATAACATGTATACTATCCCGGAAGGGGCTTTCTATCCAACAAAAGAATAAAAAAATAAAAAAAATTGCGACACCTTGTCAGATATATCCTTTTTTTTTTTTTTTTTATGTTATACGGAGGCAAACAGGCTTACGGCCCACCTGATGGTAAGTGGTTACCGTCGCCTATTGACATCAGCAACACCTGGAGCATTGGCTAATGCGTTGCCTGCCGAACCCCTCCCCCCCCAAAGAGCTCTGGCAACCTTACTCACCGCAGGAACACAACACTATTTGAAACAAATAATGTTATTTGGCTGCGATCTTCTGTAAGGCGGAGGTACCTCCCCAGGCGGGCTGCTCCAATTTAGAGCGAGAAAATCTCGCTGTGCCCTACCTCACTCCTATTAAAATATGCTACTAATATTATAAATGCGAAAGTTTGTGAGGATGTTTGGATGTTTGTGCTTCAATCACGCAGTAAACGCCCAACAAATTTCGATGGAACTTCTAGTAAATTGAGTTATTTACCTAGAATAGCGTATAGGCTACTTATTATCTAGGAAGCACGCGAGCGAAGCCGCAGATGCAAGCTAGTGTAAGTAATAAGACATAAGCACGAACACGGTATGGCCGTGGTGGCCCCGGCTGAAGAATAGGCCCCTCCATATCTACCTATCCGCGGATGTCGTAAGAGGCGACTAAGGGAAAAAAGCTAGGGGATGGGCAGCAGCGTCCCTCATTTTAACAACGATAGCTCTAACTGCGCTCGCCAACCCGCATGCCCAGCGTGGTGAGTATGGGCAAATCCCCCCACATGATAAGGAATTCGCTCTGTCTGTGGGGAGGCCATGTTCAGCAGTGGACGTCGTACGGCTGAAATGATGATGATTATGGTGATGAACAGAAAAGTGAATATTGGTTTTTCAGACTCACCTTCAAAAGGGTCATGAAATCAGCCTTTCGTTTGTCCTTATCGCTCTGGGGTAGCATAGTGACCACTTTGTCTGCGACCACGCACATAGCCTCTAAGCTAGCTGCAAACGATTGGTCCTTTTGCTCGTCAAACGGGTCGAATTTCTTTAGACCTTTGCTGAAAATAAAGAATGCGAGAAATTTTTATGCGATCATCATCTCCCTGCCCTGATCAAAGTCAAAGTCAAAGTCAAAAGGCATTTATTTCAATAAAATCACCAGGATCACCTTGAAACGTCTTAGAAACTAGGTGAAGCTATGCCTGTTCCTCGCGACCAAGCCTACAAGAATCAGGCAACAAACACGGCTTGTTGTGCCGATCCCACTTCACATGGGGTCAGCACAACATGTATTTCTCTTCCACTCCCCTCTATCAGCCGTCATATATGTAGTCTAAATGTGATAAGATTAAACATACCTACCTACCTAATACTAATCCTACAGCCCCCGGAAGAAACTAGCTACTCACAACACAGGGAATCCTAGTGTGAGAGCTAGTGTCAAAGTCCTTAACTTCTTACACCTAATAACATACCTACTATTGAACTAATGGTACTAGGCCCTTAACGCTTAGAGTATATTAAATATAATCGATGTAACCCTTGTCAAACTTAAACTTCTCACAACTCAGGGTATCCTAGTGTGAGAGCTTGTAATCAATGTACCTACTTTAATAGGGCCTAGACTAAGCTTTCGTTGTCATTGTACACTACATTTTTTTTTTGATAAATAAACTTATACTTATAAGATATCAGTATTCACTCCTTTCTTACTCATGTCGTCTTTCACACTATCTATCTTTTTTTGGTCTACCTCTTCCCTTATTTATTGCTTGTGAAAATCAAAATTCCAAAGATTGTTTACCTCTTTTATGTCGCGGTCGGGTGCTTTATCCTACTATTATTATAATTGCGAAAGTTTGTGAGAATGTTTGTGGTTCAATCACGCCGTAACGACTGACTGACTGGCCTCATAGCTCAGTTGTTAGTAACTCTGCCTTCTGCGCTAGAGGTCGCGGGTTCGATTCCCGCACTGGACAAACATTTGTGACTAACACAGATGTTTGTTCTGTGTCTGGGTGTTAAATATATATCTATTATGTATATCAGTCTCTGGTACCCATAGTACAGGCTATGCCTAGTTTGGGATCAGTTGACCGTGTGTGATATGTGCGGAATATTTATTTATTTTTATTTATTTATTTATTTAACGGTTCAACCGATTTCGTTGAAACTTGGAATAGATAAAGTTGAAAAAAAAAAAAGTATACAGACTACAGTTAACTTCATTCTACAGTTTTGAGGTATTTTGCAGACAACTATTTGGTTAAGGTGGAAGTATCAAGTGGTTTCCTCACTAGGCTAAGCCTGTATTGAAGAAACCAAGCTACGATTAAATCAAAAGGAAGATGGCTCGGACAACAGGTGCGATTACCATGGTACCAATATTCTAATAAACTTATATAGGTATATTATTTTATGATTAAAGCTGAACATTATAAACTAGTAGTTCCTCTGTATCATCATAAGATGATGACGCAAGCCACTTATGTAAAACATGTTTTGCCTCGGTGACAGTTTTGTTTTTAATGTCACAGTATTACAGTTCCGTACCTAGAATATCATATAGGCTACTTTTTATGTAAGTACCACGCTAGTTTTTAATAAATATTTTATTTATTTGAAAGTGGTAATGATAGTATATGGCTTAAGTTCGTTCGTCGTGGAACTCTTTGGTCCTCCTAATAAATTTTACCTTTGTTCAGCAGTAGACCTCTACAGGCTGATGAGTCATAAATCATACTTTTTATTGCCTGAAATACATGTGTTATAGATGTTATACATTTTATAAAAGTAGCAATGTATTCTGCCTGTTCAGGCGTGCAATTTTGAAATAACAATTTAAATTAAATCAAAATTAAATAATATAAACAAAACATGCAAAAAATAAAAATGACAACAATTCGAAACATCTTGATAAAATTGAATAATTAATGTCAGACAGTTAAAATAATAATAATAGGTATAAGAATAGAAAAATAAATTGATTAATTTAAGATAGGAAAAAAAAAAGAAATTATTTGTCAGTCATAAATTCATCCAAAGAGTAATAGCATTTACTATTCAATAATGATCTCAGCTTTTTCCGAAACAAACAACAAGGCAGCTCTCTTAGAGACTCTGCTAGATTATTGTAAATAAACGGAGCTGTGCAAAATATACTTTTACGCATAAATGTAGTCTAAGAGTTCCGAGTTCATGATGTTCCGAGTTCATGATGATGAATGATTGTATGTAAGGATTGTAGAATAAGTCCGTGGACTCTGCCTACCCGTTAACTAAGTCTTACCTGAGCTCGCATCCCTCTCTGAGTCGCCTGTAAACGTAGCATTCCGTGAACACCCACACGTTAGTGAAATACCGCGGACTGTCCTGCGCTTGTAACCATAAATTCCACTTTTTTGCGTCCGGCGTGTCTACTGTCAGTAGGTCGTACTGTTTGTTTGTCATCAGATCGTTTTTGAGCTTAGTGATGTACTGGATGTACGTGCGGATGTCTTCATCGTTCTGGAAGGAGAAAATTTTGTAAAAAAAAAAAAAATCGGACATAGGTATACCAGACTGGCCGCATAGCTCAGTTGGTAGTTGGTAGTAACTCTGCCTTCTGCGCTAGAGGCCGCGGGTTCGATTCCCGCACTGACAAACATTTGTGTGATGAACACAGATGTTTTTTTCTGTGTCTGGGTGTTAAATATCTATCTATTATGTACCTATATCAGAATCTGGTACCCATAGTACAGGCTATGCCTAGTTTGGGATCAGTTGACCGTGTGTTATTATTATTATAACTTTATTTCAGGCTGTCATATTACACAAACATGTGTAATATGCCATGGGCCAAATTAATAAATACCTTACAGACTAACATACATATAATATTATATTATATATATCCGGAATATTTATATCACCTTTTGTGCTCCTTTAATTTAATTTAATCTACAAGGTGTTTCATAATATGTATACTTTCCCGAAAGGGGAAGTTGAACATCAAGATTGCTACCTAAAATGATTTGAACTGATTTTCCCCCAAAACAGCAGATTTTTGCAGCGTTTTATTGCTAATTGGATGTAGAATAAATCCATTTCGGGATAGCATACATATTATGAGGCACCTTGTATATAAAAAGCACTAAAACTTTAATTAATTATCAGAAATAGGCGCAGGTGTGATGTGTGTCCCGCTTGCGATAATCGCCGCGTTAATTATCGGCAATAGACGCAAGAGCGTCTCGCTTGCGATAATCGCCGCGTTAATCATCGGCGATAGACGCAAGAGCGTCTCGCTCGCGATAATCGCCGCGTTAATTATCGGCAATAGGCGCAAGTGTGTCTCGCTCGCGATAATCGCCGCTTTAATTATCGGCGATAAGCGCAGGTGTCTCGCTTGCGATAATCGCCAGGCAAGTAAATAAAATAAACAAACTCACAGCGCTATGCGCAGACTTTATCTTGGACCCCTGCCTCGATAGATAGTCTATAACTTTAGTTAGAATGATTGGTAGTCGCTCTTTTAACGAATAGTACGCAAAGCTCCTGAAACAAAAAAATACATACATACATAAAATAAACTACCAAAGGGGCTACCAAAGGGACGGATGAAAGAAGTGTGCATGCGGCAGAGATGCGAATGTTGAGATGGATGTGTGGAGTGACAAGAATGGACAAAATAAGAAATGAGTACATCAGAGGAAGTTTGAAAGTAGCGCCAGTGACGGAAAAGTTGAGAAGTAATAGGTTAGCATGGTATGGGCATGTCGTGAGGAGGGATGAAAGTCATGTAACGAGAAGAGCGTTAGGTATGAATGTGCATGGATATAAGACTAGAGGTAGGCCGAAGAAAAGATGGATGGATTGTATTAAAGATGACATGAGTAAGAAAGATGTGAGTGCGGAGATGACGGCTAACAGAAGAGAGTGGAAGAAGAAAACATGTTGTGCCGACCCCCACATAATGTGGGACAAGGGCAGGAAGAAGAAGAGACATACATACATAAAATCACGCCTGTTTCCCAGAGGGGTAGGCAGAGACCACGGTTTTCCACTACGATCCTGACATACCTCTTTTGCTTCATTCACTCTCATCACATTCCTCATACATGCTCGTCGGTTTAGGGTACTTATGACCTGGCCTTTTTCCAAAACATCACCGATTTGGTCACTAAACGTACGCCTAGGTCTTCCCCTTCCAACGGTCCCATTCACACTCGCCTTGTACACCTGTTTCGTCAATCTTCTTTCGTTCATTCTCTCTACATGACCAAACCATCTCAGCATACCTTTCTCAATCCTCATCACTACGTCTTCTTTCACCCCACAACGCTCTCTTATCACACTGTTCCTCACTCTATCTTTCAAAGTTACTCCACACATACTTCGCAAAGCTCTCATTTCCACTGCATTTATCCTACTTTAATTAAATTTTAACAAAAAATATTACATTTAATTATATTAATTAATTCTAAGTAAAGAACTCTATCTATTCCAAGTTTCATCGCAATCGCCGTTACGGCGTGATTGAACCACAAACATCCTCACAAACTTTCGCATTTATAATATAATTATGCTAGCTTCCGATCGTGGCTTCGCCCGCGCGGTACCTACGAGGATAAAAAGCCTATGTTATATTCCAGACTATAATCTATCTCTGTGCCAAATTTCATCTAGATCCGTTCAGCCGTTCGCGTGACTCATCCAAACGTGTCTTGTATATCCCTAATGTAACTAAGGATGATTCAGTGAAAAAAAAATTGCAAAGTTATTATTCAAAATTATTCAAATTTACTTTTTAAATTAATTGAACTGTTGATAAATGGTGGAAATAAAAAAATTCAGTACAAAAAGTAGGCCGCCCGAACAGGGACTTGAACCCTGGACCCTTGGATTAAAAGTCCAATGCTCTACCGACTGAGCTATCCGGGCTATGAATGACTGCGTGAAATTATCTTTCTTATACAGAAACGATACTAGCTATGAATAAATACTCTTATTTCTGTTTGCGTAAATAATTTTATTGATTTAATGGTTAGTTCCTCCGCGTAAACTATTTTCGAACTTTTAGCCTTATGAGAAGGTTTATTTTAGAATGGATTGTTGGCAATTTATAGCAACATGAAAATATTGGTTTACAGTACGTATTTACAGAAAAAAAAAAAAAATTCATAATTTTTCAGACGCATAATTTGATGATTATCTTGATAACCTAAAGTTCTAGATTTAATTTTTTTTGTTGTAAATGTTATTAATAATACTATCTCTTGGGAAATTAACTGAATTTGAATAATAATTATAGGTAATGGCTCTAAGATAATTATTATCAATATTGACCCAAGATCACATAACATATGAATTTTATTGATAGACATTATGTACCTAATATACCTATAATGTGTTATATAATATGTACATATTATATAACACACTATTAATAAACTAAACAACTACACTATCTCCACATTTAGTTAAAACATGTTGAAAGTGTCTAACTACAATTAGGTCAAAGTCAAAAGGTGTTTATTCAATCAATCAATTGCTAAGATCACTTTATCATAGAAACTAGGTGAAGCCTGTTCCTCGCGACCAAGCCTAGAAGAATCAGGCAACAAACACGGCGCCTATCATATCGTTTGATGATCTCTCTTTGTTATTTTTTAAAATACAAAAAAATATATATCCATAAACCATAGCAATCCTAAATATTATGTAAAGGAAGAGGGTTTGTTGGTTGGTTTGTCCTTTTTGTCACACAGCAACAGACAGAACAATAACAACCATCCTTCTAATATTATAAATGCGAAAGTTTGTGAGGATGTTTGTTGTTGGCCCAAACGGCCAAACGGATTTGGATGGGTACAGATATAGATTATAGTCTGGAATAACATAAAGACTACTTTTTTATGTAGGTAAAACGCGAGCGGACCCGCGGGCGTGAGCGCCTATCATATCGTTTGATGATCTCTCTTTGTTATTTTTTAAAATACAAAAAAATATATATCCATAAACCATAGCAATCCTAAATATTATGTAAAGGAAGAGGGTTTGTTGGTTGGTTTGTCCTTTTTGTCACACAGCAACAGACAGAACAATAACAACCATCCTTCTAATATTATAAATGCGAAAGTTTGTGAGGATGTTTGTTGTTGGCCCAAACGGCCAAACGGATTTGGATGGGTACAGATATAGATTATAGTCTGGAATAACATAAAGACTACTTTTTTATGTAGGTAAAACGCGAGCGGACCCGCGGGCGTGAGCTAGTTGGGGAATAATGGTTTTTAAATAGCCACAGACCGGCCACATACCCAAGCTCTGTTGTGCGATGGGTATGTGTGGTGTAACCTAGTGTCTCGTAGTACCACTACAAGATAAAATCCTAAATGAGGAAATCCTTAAAAGAACTAAGGTCACCAAAATAGTTCTCAGAATCCTGAGAACTAGGCTAGGCTAGGAGAACTAGGCATGCTGTATAGCTCACATCGATAACCTTTGACTAAAGGTCTTTGAATGGCGGCCACGGATCGACCTCCCACATGATGGACCGATGACACTGTGAATGTGGAAGTCGTTGTGTGGAGAAGGCTCAATACCGTTCGTTGCGGACATTGCACACTTTGGGGGAGGCCTACGCCCAGGAATTCAGGACGGTGATGATGATGGGGTACGTACTTCTTGAATGTTCCTTGAAGCTGTATATTTATTGGAGTAGCGGTACTCATAAATGGCTCTATTTTCTCCACTTTTATGAACGGCCCCCCGTATATGAACTCGGGCTTACAGCATTCGTCTACGTCGCATACAACCGGGTCGCCGCCGCTCACTGATGATGTCTTAGACGTTTTCGATGGACTCTTTGAGGTACTCATTTTTTGCGGTTTTTATTTATTTTCACTGTAATTTTGATTAATTTTCACGTACCCATCGGGATGTTGTTATTATTTGGATTTGACAGCAATGAGCAAATCAGCTGTTCGCTGTTGACAGATGCGATTTGATTTTGACGTTTAACTAAAAATGGAATTCGCGTTTACGAAGGCTGTTACGATAAACTTTTGTTTTCAAAAGTATTTGAATATTGAAACGAAGAGATGTTAAATATTACGAGCTACATTTTTGACGCTTAAAGTATGTTAGACATACGTATATCTATAGAAAAACCGCACCGCGGCGATGTAGTTGAAAACACACACAATTGCCTTCCATATTTAAAGTGGAGTTCTGTAACAACTCATGGTTCCCCACGAAAACCGAGACAATTAAACGTATCGGTACTCACATTCCGTAGATACCTTCCATCACTACATTTCTTGGCGTCACTATCTTCATCACGGGCAGGTTTTCAGTATCAACGGGCCAATCGTAGGCCGGTCCACCCATTTTGATTTAAGTATTTTTATTTAAACTTTTGTAAAATGTAAATAGTGTAGATCTTATGTTGAGCAAAACACATGCGCGACCAACTAACACGTAACAAGAAAACGCATGAGTTGTTTGGCCATGAAAGTACTAAAAATAGAAAACTTTTGGCCTCATTATTCCCATCCCACTTCAAAAAGTACCTACCGTACCGTATCGCAGATCGAATGAGTCTTTATTGTTCATTTCATTAATTCACTGATTCTTTCTAGTTACCTACCTTCTTACTGTAAACTTGGTAGGTACTACCTACCTACCTAGGTATGGAATGTGGGTATGCGGGCCGTGCTCGGAAGCGGCTTCCAGACACCGCCGTATACAGATATACTGAGAGAATGTTACCAACAACCCAAAGTCCTGCTTTGCTATTTTAAGGAGCTGGGCTGGCTGGGGTAGGGTTAGCATAGGGGGACAATGCACAAAACACCACACAGCGGGAAGTCAGTGCAGGTCTAACCACCCCCGATTAGAATTAGGTATGGAATGTTAATTCTGTTCACGCAAGCTTAGTGCATTGCATGCGTGCAACTGAAGTCCAAGCACGAATAAGTTACGTCAGCGTTACGTTTATACGATAGAAAATGTCTAATAAATAATAGCATGAGATCATCGATGACTGAAATCTTTTTTATTTTGATTGGCTGTTTGTAGTTTACTATGATATCGTAAGCGAAACGTTATCGTGAATTATTCGTACTTGGCCCACTGACGAGTGTCTTTTAAGCCATAAATTAAAAGCATACATTTTAGTAAGTTAGTATATTTAAACCAAATCATGCAACTTAAAACTATAAATCATACAAAAGTTAGGTACTTAAAGTACTCTAGAAAAAGTAATAACTAATATTATTTAGTTAAAAACACATACATTAAAGAAAAAGAAATTATTTCTAATTTAATTAAGACTCAGTCAAATCAACCTTAAGATCTAATACATTTTCAAATTAAAATTACATTTTAAATTGCGCATTCATACAGTTTTTGTAAGTGAAGCTTTTTTTGAATTAATCATTATAAATGTTATATATTTTCATACAAATTGTATGTTTCTCAGCTTTTTTTAAATATTGTAATTCATCTACATACTGCAACAATCAAAATCAACTTCATAAAATATTTTAGACACATCTGAATTTTGTAGCTTTATCCAAAATCGATACATTTCAATTCGTACCTACTTTTATCGCTCTGTAGGATGAATAGAAGGAGAAATAGTGCTGACATTACAGCTTATTGCCATTCAAATGCGTGTCAGCACTATTTTACACGAATTTGAACCATAAATCTTTGAGACTGTCAATATACGGTATTTCACAAACTTTTTCAAAATTAACAAAGTCAAAATAGGTTTTTTTTTTTTTATATATAAAAAAAAAACCCAAGAAGTCCAACGGCATGCCGAGAAGTGGAAACCTACGCCACTGACTTGGCTTACGAAAAGCCCAAAAGAGAGCCGCCTGCAAGCCAGGAAGGCTCCAAGAGGCTAAGCCCAGAGACCCGGGGATCGCAGTCCTCGCGAGTAGATGCCAGGGCGATGGGCCAAACCAGCCCGAGGCCCTTACCTGCAGCTCCCAAGAGAGCTTGTGGACGACCCGGATTGATTGAGGTTTTTTTATCTATGATTTTTACCGAATGTGATCCAATAGTAAAATGCAGTCAGGGCACTATATTATTATACCTACTACATTTACATTAACATCTGAGGTAATTTATTTGGAACAAGGCTTATCAAAAATATGAAATTCCTTAAAAATTAAAAAAAAAATACAAGTGCAAAATAAAAGACATTTTTTAAATTAGGAAGGTTTAGTAACTAAGCTTTCCTAATTTGAAAATGATCTTTTTATTACCTACTTACTTAACTACAATTTAGTTAAAGGAAATCGCGTACTGTTTTACGCGGCTTTAGCCAGCACCAATTCAACAAGGCGGTTAATTTTAAAAAAATCTAAATTGTTGAAGGTAATTTAACCACTAAGGTTTACACTAATTTGGATTTTACCGATATCAGAATAAGAACGTTCGTATTTTACTTAGTTATTCGTTTATGGTGCTAGTTATGTTACTAATTTTTTTTATAAAAATACAGCATACGGCGGTTTTTTTAGCATTTCTAAATTCTAACCGAACTTACACTAATTTGGACTTTACTGATAGCAGAATAAGAACGTTCGCATAATAATAAAATATGGTGCTTAGCGGATTTCTATTTAAGTAGGTACTAAAAAAATCTGATATTTATTATAGATAATCATGCCACATTTACAAGTAAAAAAAAAAACTAATCACATGCACGGCGATTGTAGTTCCTAAAGCATTTTAACTTTGGCTAGATCCATCGACCATACTCTATCTACAATCTACATTTTAGGTGGTATGCAAATTGAGATGCCAAATCATGAAACGTAAACTCCTAACCCTTAAGATCACTAGGTGTTTGTAATTTTTACAATTACCACAGTTATAAAAAAAATTATTAATAATAATAAAATATAAAAAAGTATTGTCAAATAATATTGTATGGAATTATCTCGTTACACGACTCGAGCGCCAATGGCGCTTTTCCATACAAAAGTAAAAAATTGGCACTCAATAGAAATTTTCATCATAATTAAAATAGTCATACAAAATAAAAATTATGCACATTATTGGTGACATGATTATGTTAGATTTAGTCAGATTGTTAAAACTTGCATATAAAATACCCTCATATTCATATTCACTCACTAACTCTATCGGCTCGATAACTCTTCTCTTCTTTTAAAGCCGTTACAGTTAGTGAATAAATGGGTTGAACTATTAGAAAAGTATTCTTGATTTACAGAAGCGTTGGTCAAAAAGTTTAAACATTAATGTGTAAAATCAAAGTCGAACAAGTAAACATATAAAAGTAATTTAAAATGTTTGCTTATAAAAATTGTTAAAAACTATCATGATTAAAATAATAGTCAAGTAAAAATTTTGTCAGAAATAGTTAAAAAAACACAATAGTGTCAATTCTGTTGTTGCATTCTTCTAAACTAACTTAGTCTGATCTGATAGCTCTAAAAATGTTGTATCTCTTTCCTAAACAAGGATGGCTATAATTTTAGCCCTGTCAAGTTAGTGTAGGTTAATGGAGTGTTAATGCAAGAACAGAATCGAAACTAACAAAAAAATATAAAATTGCTTATAAAAATTGTTAAAATGTGTATGGACTATGATTATGGTAAAAATTATTTCAGTTAAATTGTTAAGTCAGTCATTAGGATTGTAGTAAAAAAAATCTTAGTCACAACTTTTTAAGTCTAAAATATATTTTGAGACAGTAATTTAACTACTGTTTATAGTAGAATGAGATATCGTTCAATGAGCATAAAAGAAAAAAAAAACATTCCTATGTAGTAAAATGCACTTAAACTCAATAAACTTAAAAACCATTGTATGAAAAGTAATATTAAAATCACTTCTTGAAGCCTACCTTCTAAGTTACTACATGAACTATCTGATAAGTTCTACAAGGTGATTCATAAAATGTATACTATCCCCTACCATACTAATGTTATGGAGCTTATTCTTTCAATTAAAAGAAAGAATATTAACGTATATCGAAATTATTTATTCTTTCAGTTTTTCCCGATTATTTAAATTTGGTGTTTTGGTCTGTCATCTTTATAACAAATTATGAAATGTAAGGCTTTTGATTGCTACCTAAAACAGCTGAATAATTAATTGAGTTTTAAGTGATTTGGAAGTTCGACATTTTCTTTCAAAATTCAAAAGTCGTTGAACATACTTTATTGCCAGTTAGAAGATACCACACCGCATATATATTCTACACCGCAATAAGTTACTTTATTGCGGTGTAGAATAAGCTCCTCTCGGGATAGTACTCATAATTATGAATCACCTTGTATAATTAGCAAAATTACTTACAAACCATTTGCTAAGATAATTTTAGAATTAAAAATATACTAGAAGCCAATACAATATTGCATTAGTTTTAAACTAATTAGTGCATTATTAGTAAGATTAGTAGCTAAATAAAGTTAGTAAAATGCACATCATCTCTGCCATACACATAAATTCCGCCACTATTCACAATTGCCTGTTTTATGTAAATCCATGAGTTGAATAAACATAATTCAGCTGAGTTAGGTACAATGAATTTATAACATCTTGTCTAGCTAGCTTGAAACTCTGCTACCTATACAGTTCCTCTTGACATGCTTGTTTTTAAGTTAGTATGCATAACTACTTAAGACAGTACCTTAGTATATAGATACTTAAGCTCTCTTAAGTATGCGACTTCAGACAAATTCAGAGTGAAATGTTTGAATTTTTCAACAGATTTATATTAATTTACTTAAAGTAGTAATCACAAATACACACACAAACAATAATTCTGTCCAAAAATCAACACAAAGCAAGCGAATTTTAGGTTAAGTATGGGTATCCTTACATACATTTCACAGCAAATTTGGCTGAAGTATACCTATACTAGGGGCCAAACCAAAGCAAGCTAATACCTACGCCTACCGTTGCTCTTGACGCGCGTGTTCTTAAGTGTGATGGTGGTCGACTGGAGAGGCTGGCCGTTGTTGCCACTGCGTAGAACCGGACAATAGGTGCTGAAAAGAAGAGAAGAAATAGAATTATTTTGTACAGATATTTTTTAACAGGTATATCTAAAGATGGTGTGGGTAAGATGGCAGAGGGAAGAATGCCATGTGACTAGAAGAGTGTTAAATATGAATGTGGAAGTATATAAGGGAAGAGGTAGACCAAAGAAAAGATTGATAGATTATGTGAAAGACGACATGAGTAAGAAAGGAGTGAATACTGATATGACGGCTGATAGAGGGGAGTGGAAGAGAAAAACAAGTTGTGCCGACCCCACATGAAGTGGGATAAAGGGCAGGGAGATGATGAAAGATATAAACATAGTTTTTAAAGTCAGCAATACTGGTTTCAAAGATATAACTCAATACTCACTGAATAAGAAAAAAAAATGGTATACCTTACTAATCCTACTAATATTATAAATGCGAGAGTTTGTGAGGATGTTTGTGGTTCAATCACGGCTAAACGGCCGAACGGATTTGGATGAAATTTGGTACAGAGGTAGATTAAAGTCTGAAATAGCAAATATAGGCTACTTTTTATAAAGGTACCACGCGAGCGAATCCGAGGACGTAAGCAAGTCTCAAATAAAACTTCCTAACTCCAATATTTAACATACTTTTCTTCAATGTGGTTCTGGGACACATTGTATACTAGCTTCCGCCTGCGGCTTCGCTCGCGTGGTACCGACATAAACAAAAGTAGCCTATATTTTATAACTTTTTATTTTATTAATAAATAAGTTTGATTACTCAATATTAATTTTATTAGAATATACACTTATACATACTATATACATACTATAAAATATAAGATAAAATAATTACAAAATAAAATAGAAACTAAATAAACAAATAATTTTGGTCATGCGGCAAGGTGCCAAGAGCACTGGCTGCATTCCCGCGTTGAATTGCCAAAGAAATTCTTTGTGCAAGGAATGAGCCAGCTCTCTTATCACCGGCGGCGTCGACCAAAGTTGGTATAATTTTTTTGAAGAGCTTTTTTGTATTTGGGCCCCATGGTCCAAAGGTTTCTACACCAAGCGGCGTAAATATGTAGTCACTGGAGAGTACTGAATATTTTCGGCGATTGGCGTTCTCAGCTGCTTCCGCTGCAGCTCCCGCCTTTTGCGATGTCCCACTGAGGTGAGAGGGGGCCTATATTTGCTATTTCAGACTTTAATCTACCTCTGTACCAAATTTCATCAACTCCGGTCGGCCGTTTAGCCGTGAACTACAAACATCTAAACATCCAAACATGGACTGGCCTCATAGCTCAGTTGGTAGTAACTCTTCCTTCTGCGCTAGAGGTCGCAGGTTCGATTCCTGCACTGGACAAACATTTGTGACTCACAGATGTTTGTTCTGTGCCTGGGTGTTAAATAGATATCTATTATGTATATCAGTCTCTGGTACCAATATAGGCTAGGTTATGCCTAGTTTGGGATCAGTTGACCGTGTGTAATAAGTCCGGAATATTTATTATTATTATTAAAACATCCTCACAAACTTGAACAACTTTTGACTGGCCTCGTAGCTCAGTTGGTAGTAACTCTGCCTTCTGCGCTAGAGGTCGCGGGTTCGATTCCCGCACTGGACAAACATTTGTGACTAACACATATGTTTGTTCTGTGTCTGGGTGTTAAATATATATTTATTATGTATATCAGTCTCCGGTACCCATGGTACAGGCTATGCCTAGTTTGGGATCAGTTGACCGTGTGTGATATATCCGGAATATTTATTTATATTTGTTTATGAATATTTAAACTTTCGCATTTATAATATTAGTAGGATTGATGAGACCCACAAAATATAAAGAAATATGAAATATAAAGACACTTACATGGTATGTGCATTATCGCCGGATGCTCCACATGTGGAGCACACATGTGACCTCAAGATGGGGCATGTGACCACATTCTTATTCCCAACTTTTTCCTTCACAGTATGGTTCATGTACACCAGTGGTGTCTCTCCGTTCTTTCGACAGAATGTACACATCTTTGCAGACTCATAATTTGTGAAAGATGTGCTTGGTCCGATCAAGGGTTCTTTGAAGGGAGTCTGCATTCGGGGAGAGAATGGGGAACGAGGCGGTGGCGTGATGCTTGGAGTAGTTTTGGGGGATAAGGAAACTCTAGGGGATGTTCTGAGCTGAGGGGTTTTGACCGGGGAAGGGAATTCAAAGCCTCGGCTCTCAGATGGAAACAGCTCGTAGATATTTGGTGTGTACTTGTGTTCGAGGGATTTTGGTGGCGTGTGGGGTATACTTGGCTGCCAAATTGGGAATTCATCAATACTTTGCAGTGGTGCTTCTGGCATTGCCATGATTTTCCTGCCAATGATCGGCCGTTGACGTCGGACAATCAGTGGGGTTTCATAGAGTTGCTCAGCTGGGTCAAGGTTTTTCATATCTGGGCATTGATTTCTCTCTGGAAATTCTGGGTGATTTGCAAATGGCCTCACATGGCCTTCAAAAGTACAGTCTGGTCTTATATTGGCTTCGAAAGACTCTGCTCGGTAACTGTATTCATGCCTGTATTGGTTTTCATGCTGATCTCGTCTCCATTGAGGGTTCCTCTGATACAAGCCTGGTTTCCGGGCTTCTTCTGGTCGGAATTCCGGTTGAAACTGGTGTGGAGTCAGATCAGGGAAGGAATCTGGTGATGTTTCTGTGGAGCTTGAAGATTGTGCAGTGGTGGACTGGCTGAATGAGTTAGTTCTAGCCAATGGGGATTGGAACATGTCTGAAATATAGAAAACAATATCTTAAAATATAAAATACTTATAGTGTGTTTGATAGAAGAAAATTAAAGATAAAAAATGTCTATCATATAAACTTAGAAGAGTTGTATTTTAGAATTCGGACATGAAAACTAGTAAGAATCTGGTAAGGTTTTTTCGAATGGCGACCACGAATCGGGCGACGCAGTGTTGGAAGGCCCCCCCACCCGATGGGCCGACGACATTGTGAAGGTTGCGGGAAGTCGGTGCATAGAGAATGTTCAAGACCCATTTGGGGTAGGCCTATGTTCAGCAGTGGACTTCATCAGGCTGATGATAATGACAATGATGACTTCACTGTACATATGAAGCTATAGAATAAGTTCAGAAGAGATTAGGTACCTCATCATCATCATTTCAGCCGTAAGACGTCCACTGCTGAACATGGCCTCCCTCTCTCCGCCTCATAGATTTTCAGAGCTAATTTCTATCATGTACTTAGGGGATTTGCCCATACTCACAACATTGGGCACGCGGGTTGGCGAGCGCAGTTAGATAGAGCTATCTTTGTGAAAATAGGGAATGCTGCTGCCCATCCCCTAGCTATTTTAGTAGCATTTTCTTTCAGAAATTGACCTTTTCATGAATCAAAATTCAACTCACCATTTTCGCCTCCAGTCCTCCGATAACGATTCATTTCAGTCATAAAATCGAGCATACTCTTCCTGGGATACATTTTCATGCCTGAAATATCATGAAATAATACTATTTACACACATTTTTCGCGATCTATTTACATTTTTCCACTACAAATACATTCACAAAACTTTCTAAGAACTTTAGTTTCAAAAGTTTTGCGGAAATGACGACATCCGTCAGCCAGCGAAGTCGTCGCACAAAAAACAAACTTCCTTGTAAACAGATGCTCATTTAACTTCTTTTTCGTTATTCTGTCCCGATTACAAGAAGAAAAGCTCAAAACGTAATAAATAATAATATCTTTTGATTTATTAGTAGGGTTTTGATGCAAATTATCACAAAATAAGAAATTTGAAAAGGCTGACCCGAAAGTGGCGCAGATTCAAAATTAATTGAATTTTAGAAATGATTTTTCCTGAGGATTTTTCACAAAATGTATTTAATAATTATTATTTTCTTAAATTGTAATTTCAATATTAAATATATATAAATGATTTTTCCTGAGGATTTTTCACAAAATGTATTTAATAATTATTATTTTCTTAAATTGTAATTTCAATATTGACTTGACTACCAGTACCGTACCACCACTATATCAACCGAAACAAAGGTCACAGGGATCAGCCTAGTACCATCATCAAATACCATTACCGTCAGTTTGGTGACTAGCACGGTGAAAAAGGCTTTTACAGAAGAAAGGTTATTTAAACGAGCTAGCAGTGAATAGTCAAACCAGGAAAATAGAGCTAAATAAATCAAAAATAGACAAATTTACTTCTACTTCTACTTACTCTTATTTTATTTATTTTTGATCTACCACTCCTACCTACCTACCGACATCGACTGAAGAACGCGAGCAATAAAGCACACTGCGATCGTGAGGTCGCTGTAAAGGGTTCCATCTGAAAACCAGCGCCGCTACACTTCGTGTGCGGCATCAATGCTGAGATGGAACCTTTTTTGGCTCACGCATGCACCTCGGCACGGACTAATGAATACCCTAGTTTTGTTACTTCCTACCTACTTTTGTTTTGTTTCCTCCCTACCTTTTGTACCTAGTGTATTTTTTTTAGTTTGTGCTGTGCTTGTGTGTCCAAAATAAATGTATTTTCTTTCTTTCTTTCAAATTAGATAAGTCACTTAGATAATCCTGACCCCAAACTGGGATTTCCTGTCCTGCTTGGTTATCAGAAACTACGAGTACCATGGTACCACAACAAACAGACCGGGCACAAATATTGCAGATATAAATATTGCATATTTTATATTATAGATATAAATATTGCATTTGCCGGAGCGGGAATCGAACCTACGTCTCAAGACGGGTTCGCTACGCCACTGAGGTCAGCACGGTGAAGAAGGAGTTTTGGTAGACACAAAAGAACCGTTATTTGAAGGAGCTAGTTAAAATGACGAGATATTTTTTCTACAATAAAACAGAACCGTAGAAGAACCTAGGTTACCGACATAGCTCAGAATTAGCAAGTTGAAGTGGCAGTGGGCCTGCCATATAGCTCGCAGAACCGACAACCGTTGGTGAACAAAGGTTCTCGAGTGGCGACCACGAACCGGACGACGCAGTGTTGGAAGGCCCCCCACCCGATGGACCGACGACATTGTGATGGTTGCGGGAAGTCGGTAGATGGAAAAGGCTCAAGACCGTTCGTCATGGCACTCTTTGGGGGAGGCCTATGTCCAGCAATGGACTTCATCAGGCTGATGATGATGAAACAGAACCAAAAACTTACCAGAAGTAAGTTTATGAAACTAAACTTAACACGATCACAGAACTTTCACAAAATTGATAACGTCCTCACTCCATGAAATTCACGCGACGAATGAAGAAAAAACAATTTAATTCGGCGGTCTTTCGGCTTCGCTCAAAGGACACCGCCATTCAAAAAGTCCTTTGCGGCTTTCTGCAAAGGGGTGCCGACTTTCTTTCGGAGGCTCCTGTAAGAAAAGTCTTGCTACTCGACGATAGATGGCGGTAGTGGTACTCTTATTTATTAAAAAAAAATAAAAGCAATTTAGTTTATTTGATTTAAATGGTTTGTGTTGTTTATAAATTCCATGGTCTTTATGTATGTGGAAGGATATAAGGGGAGAGGTAGACCAAAGAAAAGATGGATAGATTGTGTGAAAGACGACATGAGTAAGAAAGGAGTGAATACTGATTTGACGGCTGATAGAGGGGAGTGGAAGAGAAAAACATGTTGTGCCGACCCCACATGAAGTGGGATAAGGGCAGGGAGATGATGGTCTTTATGTATGTGTCCCTATTAGTAACAAATTAAGAATCAAATGGAAATTATCGACTGAAATCTTCGACAGAATGGCTTCATGATTCGACTTTTCCTCAACAGGTGGCGCTATTACAAATTTACTACACAAGTCAAATATAGTTGAGTTGCCTAATGGGTTGAAGGTGTTCCTCGCTCGACTCCAAAGGCTGTGGGTTCGAATCACGGTCGTGCACATTGATTTTTATATTTGGGGAAATGGCGAAGGATATCATCATGACGAATCCCGCGCCTGCGTTATTACAATTCTACATTAGGTAGGTAGGTATCTAGGATCATAATCTAGGACTTCACCTACCATTCCGGGTAAGGTATGATAATGCAATAATGTAGGTACAACAATGCAATTTCCAACTAAGGAACTTACTTTATTTATTCTGTGGTATCAGATGGAAATGTGGAACAAGGTTCCAAACAATTATAGGTACCTACACCTACCTGATTGTCCGATGCAGTCTGTTTTAGGGCTTCAATCATGGGTGATAGCGAGTTAAAAATCTACACTGCGTGCATTCGGGAAACTTTGCGTTCCGACTGACTTGCAGACTGTATGTCGCCGGATCGTAAAAGTCGTTCGTGCTTGGTTGATATAATTTTTCTGATGCCCCATCCAGACCCTCCACGAGGCTGCGCGAGGGAACGCGAGTGCAAGAGTTAGGCTGCGTTTCCACCAGAGATGTGCGAGGATGCGAGGGATGTGTTTGTAAAAAAAAAAAATGACCTACCAAAGGCATTAAACCAACCCATGACACTGTTTGCTGATGATAGCACTGTGACTATAAAATGTAATGACATTGATTCCTATAATTCTGACATTAATAATTCCATAACATCAATAATTTCCTGGCTTGACAACAATAATTTAAAAATAAACATACAAAAAACAAATATAATGCATTTTAGTCAAAGAGCTCAAAATCCAGCTGACATTAATCTAGAATTCCAAGGCTATAACGTTAATCAGATTGACTCTACAAGATTCTTAGGTATACAAATTGACAAAAAATTAAATTGGAAAAACCACATCGACATTCTTAGTAGGCGAATTAGCAGCTCCGCCTATGCCTTATACAAATTATCATCTACTGTTAACATAGAATCATTAATCATAGCGTATTATGGAATGGTTGAATCTGTACTCAGATATGGGATAATTTTTTGGGGAAATTCAACCGATAAAGACATTATCTTTAAAAGACAAAAACGATGCATGAGATCGATGTTTAAAATACAAATGACTGATAGCTGTGAGCCACTGTTTTTAAAACATAAGATTCTGACACTTCCGTCCTTATATATTTTTGAAATAGCGTTGTTTGTAAGACAGAACCCTCATCTGTTTCCACGTATGGGTGACGTCATCCGTAACAGACGAGATGACAACAGACTCCGAATGCACAACTGCAAAACAGCTTTGCTACGAAAAAGCGTAGTCTGTATGGCATCAAAAATTTACAATAAAATACCCTCAACATATAAAGTTCTGAGTGACAATTTATTTAAATCTAAATTTAAAAAATTGTTAGTGAGTAAGTGCTATTATAATATTAATGAATTTTTAGAGGACGCATTGTAATCATTGTTAATTTTTAATTTGTTATTTTTTTTTTCTTTTTAATACGATTTTGACATTCTTCTATTTTAAATTTTAGTTATACGATTTTTGACATTCATTTATTTGTAATTTTGCATGCCGACTATGGTAGAACATAATTGAAACACTATTTATTTTATGACCATTGTTAACCTACATTATGTTCAAGCAAATAAATTTATCTTTATCTTTATCGTTATCTTTAAAGAACCAATAGAATCGCCTCATTTACCTCGCCTCGGTCAGCACAGCTATGATGAAGCGATTCTATTGGTTCTTTACAAACACATAAATATATATAAATATATTCCGGACATATAACACACGGTCAATTGATCCCAAACTAGGCATAGCCTGTACTATGGGTACCAGAGACTGATATATATAATAGATTAATATTTAACACCCAGACACAGAACAAACATCTGTGTTAGTCACAAATGTTTGTCCAGTGCGGGAATCGAACCCGCGACCTCTAGCGTAGAAGGCAGAGTTACTACCAACTGAGCTATGAGGCCAGTCTACGCTCTACATCCCTCGCTACGCATCCTCGCACATCTCTGATGGAAACGCAGCTTAAGGACGGTGCGCCGGCCGCCGCCGCCCCGGCGCCTCGTCTTCCCTCGTCTTCCCTCGCCTCGCCTCGCTGTCGCTCCGCTTCGTGTAGGTTTTTCGGGCGCGACTCAAAGGACGCGAGATAAAAGACGTAGAGAAACACGTAGCGGATAGAGAGCGGAGAGAGAGAGTTGCGGGCAACTGAATAAATCGAGAGTGTGAATGGCTCGCCAAGACTCGTGCCGAGCGAGAGCCTCTACGAGGAGGCGCCTCGCGAGAGTCTGGATGGAGCATGACAGAAATAAATATTCTGCTGAGGGCAGCATAAGGTTGTAACTCGAACCACGCGCATTTTATTATAGGTAGGTACTTAGAGTACAATCATCGTTTGTTTATTGTTTTTACGTATCGTATGACGAGACTTGACGTCTCTGGAGATGTGAAGAATGAGGTTGAGTAGGTACTTGTTTAATGGTATTAGGTAGTTTTTGACAGGTTTAACCTATCAAGCGTCTGTCGTAAGCCAGAGTCCCGCCCGCCTCGTACCGAAATGTATGGGAAAAGTTTTTCGCGATTTCTGACATTTCTAGTACTCAAACCGTAGTCGGTCCGGTCGAGGAACAGGCATAGTTTCACCTTTTTTTTTTTTATACTACTGAGGTGACAATCAAGCATACGGCCCACCTGTTGGTAAGCGGTTACCGTAGCCTATGAGCGCTTTCAATACCAGAGGCATCACGCACGCGTTGCCGACCCCGAACCCCTTCCCCCCTAAAGAGCTCTGGCAACCTTACTCATCGCAGGAACACAACACTATTTGAAATAATGTTATTAGGTTGCGATCTTCTGTAAGGCGGAGGTACCTCCCCAGGCGGGCTGCTCCGATTCAGAACGAGAAAATCTCGCTGTGCCCTACCTCCTCCTCCTAGTTTCTAAGACGTTTCAAAGTGACCCTAGTGATTTTATTGAAATAAAAACCTTTGACTTTGACTATTTGAAACAAATAATGTTAAACTTAAAAAACAGCTGTTTTGGGTTCACATCAGTTCAAATAATGCTAAAAAGGAGCCATTTCATTCTGGGCCTGGTCCATGTACACTACATAGAAAAATTAGGAAAAAATAGGAGATAACAAGAAAAATACAATTTCATTAATTTGAAGACAAATGCGATGGTACAATAATAGTTCTTCTGGTAAGTTTTTTACTATGTGAACACTATTTGAAGGCCGCCATATTGGTTTATAATTGGCGATTGACATGACATTGACATATTTTTCGTGTCATGTTGTTTGATTTGATGTTTTTGTTTTGTCAGTTGTCAAAATGACATTTCAAGCACGTCCATCCGCCATATTTTTGTAGCGCTGTGTGTTGCTCTCTTTGTCGAAGAAAATCTTAATGTACCTTAGAACGAAGTCAATTTAAATAAAATAACCAATTAAATACGTTTACTTTATTTCTTAGCCATATTTTAGAGTAGTGTACACAGTGCAGGCCCAGGCTCCATATATTGATTTTTTTTGCTAAAGTTCTTTCATTTTGTTGATAGAATAACCTTTCGGGATTGTATACATTTTATGAATCACCTTGTATATGTACCTAATGAAATAGGAAGCCGTAATGAATATTCCGTATTCTGAGGAATAATGTGTAGGGCCCCGGCTGAAGAATAGGCCCCTCCATATCTACCTATCCGCGGATGTCGTAAGAGGCGACTAAGGGAAAAAAGCTAGGGAATGGGCAGCAGCGTCCCTCATTTTAACAACGATAGCTCTAACTGCGCTCGCCAACCCGCATGCCCAGCGTGGTGAGTATGGGCAAATCCACCCACATGATAAGCAGTTTGCTTTGTCTGTGGGAGAGGCCATGTTCAGCAGTGGACGTCGAACGGCTGAAATGATGATGATGATGAGGTGTAGGTCCACAGCTGAACAAAGGCCTCCCCTATAGATTTCCGGAAACAATCATTTTTGATATTACCCAAACTCGCCCACGCTATAAAATGCAAAAGCCCGAGTTACGTACCTAGTATTTTACATCTAATTTTGGTCATAAAATTGTACTTACCTACCCACTATTTATATACCTACATTGCAACACATCAAAAGAACCGAATCTTGGACTTACTTGGTAACAGAATCACGTCATTTGGCCCGGTAAACACATCACCGGGCCAGTTAAAACTTTTTTTTCCCATGTGGCCCGGCGCCGGGCCAAGTCACCGGGTCAGATGGGATACACTCATTTATTCATTCATCTAGACTTTCTACACAATCATCATCATCTTCCTGCCTTTATCCCACATCACGTGGGGTCGGCACAACATGTATTCTTCTTCCATTTCCCTCTATCAGTCGTCATCTCAGCACTCGCCATATCCACTTTCCCACAGTTTATCCATCTTTTCTTTAGCCTACCTCTACTCCTACATCCATCCACACTCTGGTGGTGTTAAGGTGTCCGTTTTCACTAGCATCTTTGGATTGATACTAAGCTTTTAGCAGGCCACTGTAGAACCTTTTCATACTAAATCTAGACAGGAGGTAGGGCACAGCGAGATTTTCTCGTTCTAATTTGGAGCAGTCCGCCTGGGGAGGTACCTCCGCCTTACAGAAGATCACAGCCAAACAACATTATTCGTTTCAAATAGTGTTGTGTTCCTGCGGTGAGTAAGATAAGATAAGATAAGATAAGATAAGATAATTATTTATTTCACTTAGGTACATTACACTTCCAAGTAGCCCTAATTACCAAACTAAGTATAAACTTGTATTTTGGCAAATAGTGCCTGCCCTTCATTTTATCATTTGAATTTTCGGCAACGCGTGCCTGATACCTCTGGTATTGCAAGCGCTCATAGGCTACGGTAACCGCTTACCCATTGGTGGGCCGTATGCTTGTTTGCCAACACAGTAGTATAAAAAGAAAAAAAAAATCTACCACTCAAAGTGTCATCGTTAGACTTGCCAGAGAAATGATTAGAAGTTTGAAAAGGTTTTACAGACTTCAAATCAAACTGTTGACTATACATCTTATTTAAGGTACTTATTCAATATTGGCCTTCTCATCAGAGCCATAAAGGAAATCAAATATTGCCCCATAACCTTAACAATAGTACACACCAAAACAATTAACTTTAATTGCAAAATCACAGGAAAGGAGAATTGCCCACTTTTAATTGACACCATAAAGAACCTAATCTTAATCACTGCTCTCAAAATACTGGGTGTGAGTCGATCGAGATCAGAGGGTTCCGCAACCATTAGTAAGTTGAGAATGTTGAGATGTACAGGTATGATTGCTTCGCTAGGTCGCATTTTACTTTAAGGCGCTACACATATCATAATAAAATGTCGAGTGGGCGGAGTGAAGAAAGTGACAGCGCTATGTACTATAATTGAATACGAAAAGAGATAGCAAGCGTTAGAAGGCGCTCGAAAATAATCGACGTAAGCGAAATATAAGAAAATATCGTTTATCTTAAAAACTATCTATTTTTTTTTAAAGTGTCTTGGATTTAGGTACCCAATGCTATTGTCTAACACAATATTAAAAAAACAGTTATTTTTGTTAGATAGTCTCAGAGTATTTTCGAAAAAACTGATGCAGAGGACCCAACTTTAAAAAATAAATCTATCGAGAAAAGTTTAACCAATCGCGTTTCTGTCTTGGGTTTACGTAAATAAAATGCTCAAGTTATCTTTGTCATAAAAATCAAAACTGTGCGTTTTGCGGTTATTGAGAAAAAACAATTCAAAAATCATAAAACAATTAAACCCTCACCTATAAGATATAATATGGGAAGACATAGGTAGACCAAAAGATGGAAACGATTACGATGCACAAAATGAGCCTCTAAGAGGCGCATTTTGTGCATCGTAATCGTGTCACATGTCACATGTCTTCGAATTTTTAGGTTCTAGGACATACCGGTTTCCTCACGATGTTTTCCTTCACCGTTTGAGAGCATTAGTAAAGCGCACATAAATTTTCCGAATGGAAAATAAATTGGTGCAAGACTGGGACTCGAACCCACGACCGAGATGTTGATGAACCTGAATCGCATTAATTATTCTTAGTAATATTTTTACTTTACTCACACTGAAATCAAAATGAATAATTTCTTTCAAAGTCAAAGTCAAAGTCAAAAGGCATTTATTTCAATAAAATCACTAGGATCACTTTGCAACGTCTTAGAAACTAGGTGAAGCTATGCCTGTTCCTCGCGACCAAGCCTAGAAGAATCAGGCAACAAACACGGCTTGGTGCCTATCATTTTTTTCGATCCTTTTTCACAAAATGGAATTTAAAGCTTCAGTGTGGTGCCGATCGAACTAGGTCAGGCTCAAAAGAAAAGTTATTTTCTTTTAAGTTAAGTTATTTACTTTGACAATCAATTCCACCGTATTATTGTATGTATACATATTGGGGTGGGACAGATAGAATCTAAAACATTAATATGCTAATTTGTGCTTGGCCGGCACGAGACTTCGTCGTCGTCGACGACCGCTGGTCGGGCCCTGGTCCTAAGGAACCCTAAAGCCTAGTGTTGGGATCTGTAGATAAATATCCAGCACGTGAGAACCGATCTAAGATCTTCCTCTGAAATGCACTGGACTAACTTAAAGTGCGTGTGAGCATTACGTATGTGGATCATCATCATCATTCATCATTTCAGCCGTACGACGTCCACTGCTGAACATGGCCTCCCCCACAGACAGAGCGAATTCCTTATCACGTGGGGGGATTTGCATACTCACCACGCTGGGTATGCGGGTTGGCGAGCGCAGTTAGAGCTATAGTTGTTAAAATGAGGGACGCTGCTGCCCATCCCCTAGCTTTTTTCCCTTAGTCGCCTCTTACGACATCCGCGGATAGGTAGATATGGAGGGGCCTATTCTTCAGCCGGGGCCACCACGGCTGTATGTGGATGATACGATTTATTTATGGTTTAATTCGTGCTTGCGAACGGACAGCGTGGAATTATGGGGCTTTCTAGAGTGCTAATTTATAGAAGGGGATTCATAATTGGATCGGATTGGTGGTGATCGGAAATTCACTACCACGTGATAAGATCCGAAACGAGGAAATCCGTAGAAGAACCGACTTCACCGTCATAGCCCCTTCGTCCATGACGCTACGCAAAAGTGACGGAACTCATTAGAAACTAGAGTTGCGGACTGATTGGAAACTCTGACTCGTCCACGACGCTACTGGAATTTCCTGAAACTCAGTCACTCAGTACACGATTTTATGTAAACAAAGTTTTGAAAACGCAAATAATTAACATGACTAGTGATAATTCGAGCGATGACATGGAATTATTACTTCTCCAGTCACATAGACGTCAGAATCACATATAAGTACTTTTTATTCGTTCATTTTTCAACAGTTTCTCGAAACCAGTCGCCTGGCGACCAGCATGTCGAGTCGCCAGGAGACTAGTTACAAACGCGTTCCTTTTGAGTAGCGTCGTGGACGGACGCGCATTGAAATACTAGTGCTATCGCATTCAGGCTACGCATATCAGTCCGCAACTCTAGTTTCTAATGAGTTCCGTCACTTTTGCGTAGCTTCATGGACGAAGGGGCTAAGTGACTACAGTTTCAGTCGCGTTCCTTTTGAGTCGCGCCGTGGACGAAGGGGCTAAGAATTAGCAAGTTATTCCCCCACCCGATGGACCGACGACATTGTGAAGGTTGCGGGATGTCGGTGGATGGAAAAGGCCCAGTAATTGTTAATATTTTTTTTTAATGTTATACGGAGGCAAACAGGCTTACGGCCCTCCTGATGGTAAGTGGTTACCGTCGCTATTGACATCAGCAACACCTGGAGCATTGCTAATGCGTTGCCTGCCGAACCCCTCCCCCGTAACGAGCTCTGGCAACCTTACTCAGCGCAGGAACACACTATTTGATAAAAAAAAATTAGGCTGCGATCTTCTGTAAACCCAGGAGGTACCTCCCCAGGCAGGCTAAAAATGTAATAAATAAATGAATAAAAAATGAATAAAAAATGAATAAAATTAAACAGGAAGTCCATGTTGACTGGCCTCATAGCTCAGTTAGTAGTAACTCTGCCTTCTGCGCTTGAGGTCGCGGGTTCGATCCCCGCACTGGACAAACATTTGTGTGATAAACACAGATGTTTGTTCTGTGTCTGGGTGTTAAATATATATCTATTATATATATCAGTCTCTGGTACCCATAGTACAGGCTATGCCTAGTTTGGGATCAGTTGACCGTGTGTATATGTCCGGAATATTTATTTATTTTATTTATTTATTTATATATGATGCACAATGTTAGTACCTACCCTTTTTCTTAGTACCTACATACCCTTAGAGCTTACACCATCATCGTGCACTAATTGCCCCTAGAAGGCAGGTAGGTTAGTCCATTTAGCCATCCATGGCAATTGTTTCGTAATCCTGACCTGACATGCAAATTTATATTGTTTCGTTGAGAAAAACGAAAGTTGCAAGGTCAATCACACAGGTATTTGTTACAGTTCTTCTTCTATATACATAGCTCATACCTAGTAGGTATACATAGTAAGTACGTAGATACCTAGTACCAATGACAAGATTCAAGATGTTTATTTGCAGAAATAAGTGTTACCTGCAGAGAGGTCTTAAAGCTATGAATATGGCACTTATAAACTTATTCACTCTTTTCGAGCATCGCAAATTATTATTTTAGACGAAAGACTGTAAACTTAACACATACTATACTTAGTAAATTTTTGGGTATAGTATAGAAACAGGACTTTTTGAATTTATATAATATACAAATAAGCAACATTCACTATAAAGTTAGCTATAGGAAACATAATACAAGGCACAATAATATAGATAGATAGATAGATAAAAAATGTATTTGGCACTACAGACACACACAATTAACATAGATAAACAATTTTAAACTAAAGTACATACAATAGGTAGGTATAAATAATCAAAAGAGCAATTTTTAAAAAGTAGGTATCTTAGAGTAGTCAAGTTTGCGCGTGCTGCAGTACGACAAATAGGCTATGGCTCAGTGAAATATTTTGCTTAAAAGCAAAAACACAGATTTTCAGCCAAAACCTGATCGAGAGCGAGCAGAACGAGTACAAACGAACACTGTGTAGGTAGCTGTGAATTTGTGTTGTTGTGATTGTGTAGTTTGCAATCAATGATTACAAAATATGAAATATAATAAATTAATGACAATAGTGCGAAAAAATATAATAATAATAATGAATAAAATGATCTTACAATATTTTTGTCTATTTTTGGCATACGAAGTGCTTGGGAACACCCTCTATTTGCTTTTGCAACAAAAACTTTTTAAGCTTTAGCCCCTTCGTCCACGGAGGGACTCAAAAGGAACGCGACTGAAACTGTAGTCACTTATGAGTAGCCTGACTGCGATAGCACTAGTATTTCAATGCGCGTCCGTCCACGGCGCTACTCAAAAGGAACGCGTTGTAACTAGTCACCTGGCGACTCGACATGCTGGTCGCCAGGCGACTGGTTTCGAGAAACTGTGTGAAAAATGAACGAATAGACAGTAATTATAAGTGATTCTGACGTCTATGTGACTGGAGAAGTAATAATTCCGTGTCATCGCTCGAATTATCACTAGTCATGTTAATTATTTTCGTTTTCAAAACTTTGTTTACATAAAATCGTGTACTGAGTGACTGAGTTTCAGGAAATTCCAGTAGCGCCGTGGACGAGTCAGAGTTTCCAATCAGTCCGCAACTCTAGTTTCTAATGAGTTCCGTCACTTTTGCGTAGCGTCATGGAAGAAGGGGCTTAATTTAAATGTGTATTTAGTGCTAACATTGCGAATAGGAGGAGGAATATTATTCCAGCACTTCGTTGCCGCATATCTGAAACTTCCCCTGAAAGCTGCAGTCTAATATAATATGTATAATATTCATATTCATTTATTGCCAACATGTACATGGATAAAGCTTAGGTGTAAGGGTAGCTTAAGTAAGTACATGTACCCTGTAGGGCGCTGCAAATGTCTTGTTTTACATACATTTAAATAATAATAATAATTGGTAACTTATTCATTAAATGTCAAATAACAGTATAGTATAAACAGTCAAAAATAGCATTGGATAAAAACAATTCAGGTTAAGCTAGGTATCTGTTTATGATGTCGTCAGTCGTTTATTTATTACAAAAGCTTATCAGATAGGAATTCTTCCACCGAGTAATAGCATTTATTTAAGAGTAGATTTTTTAATTTGTTATGGAATACGGAGGATTTTAGCTCTTTTTTAATAATGTCAGGAATTTTATTGTAGATATTTATTGACCTAAATTCAGGACTTTTGTAGAGTATTTTTAGTTTTGAAAAAGGTAGTATTAACTGGTCCTTATTGCGTCTATTGTAGTTACTATTGTTTTCTTGTTTGGAGACAAAGAAATGTCTGTATTTTCTTACGAAGAGGCACATTTGTAATATGTAAATACAGGGTAATGTTAGAAGATTTTTTCCTTGAAATGTGGCTTACAGCTTTGTCTTTGTCCAATATTTACTAGTATTCTAATAAGTTTTTTCTATAGTCTAGTTATAATTCAGCAGCTTCTGCAATCTCATAAAGCACTATTAAATAAAGCACTTATTTATTAGTGCTATTATACACTTCACATATCTAATAATCATCAATTAGTTCCCACTTGCAATGATAATAACATATTGTGGATCCAGAGCGTGAGGAACTGATATTCTAGCTTGCTTTATTGCAACAAAATCATTTTATGAAGAGTCTGAGGCTGAGTCTGAAATTCTACGTGGTAAGTAGTTACGCAAAAAGCGTAACGGGAAGTGTAGGTAGACGTAGTTGCAATACGAGGTGATTCATAACATGTATACTATCCCGAAAGTGGCTTATTCTACACCCAATCGGTAATAAACAAAGAGGATTATATTTATAAGTCACTACGTTTTAATGAAAAATGTTTGTAGGGTCATTGTTTATAAGTAGGTACATACTACACCATACAATAGGTAGCGATGTAACCAATCTTTTACAAAAATATTGTAAAAGATTGGTTACTGGAGCAAGACTATGCCTCAACTGAGCGCATATTAGTTGTTTTAAAGTAAAGCTCCATATCATATATTATATTAAAAAATAAACATAATATAAGAATCCATAATTTAAAATTTGCTTTATATAATTATATAAAAAATCTTATATCCTTTACCTATTAGTGAATAATATGTATATAGGTACAATTAATTGTAATAATAATTGATTTGTAATTTAGAATATCTAATAATTGAATTAAAAAGTAATAATAATAAAAACAACACATAATAATAATATTTTAACGGTACAGTATATTAGATATAAGCTTATTCACTTCTTTGCACAAATGTATGCTTAAAGTCTCAATGGCTTGGCGGAGGGCATTGGTATGCCATAACACAGGCAATCCTAGTTTGGGTACCAATGTTGTCCAACCAGGAATATTATAGTTCATTATGTTACTAATTACATAAAACTTAATATTGCATGTTATTGTTAAGTCTGTTGTATATCAAATAAATTTCAATTTCATTTCATTTCAATTTCATATAAGCGGGCTGGAGCGTAGCTATTAATAGACGCGAAGCCAGTCGCCCATAACCACTCATACGGTTTACACATTATTAATAGAATAATTTAATCAAGTAATAAATTCAGTGTTTCGGTATTTCCGCGTTTTCATTTATACACCTAATAGACTATAGACATTGAGAATAGATAGTGATCTAACAAAGTTTGTTCTAAGACTTTTGGAAATACGTCATTTTTTATTGAAAAGTCACTATGATAAAATTAGATGTTTTGGGGTCCATTCAAATTCAATTAAAAAAAAAAAGAATATATTGACGGTTTATTTCTTTTCGTTTATAGAATTAACCCCTTTCGGGACGGTATACTTAAGAATTATGAATCACCTTGTATTGTCTTTGGTTGTAGGTTGTTGTTATTGTTTGTCGTGTCACTGATTCTTTCTTGATCATTCCCTGTATTAGGTCAGTGACCAGGTTGAGGTATGGTGGCCCTGAAAAGGGCCTATGACAGTCGCGCGTCGGTGAAAGAATCAGTGTAGTGAAAGGATTCAAGTGCGCCTCTTAGAGGCTCCTTTCGTCAATTCGTGGTTGTAGTTTAAAAGGTTATACCCGCTACTCGGGGGTATAACCGTAATTGTAGAGTACAGTAACAATTAAGTAAACAAAATTCTTACGCTTAATTAGGGTGCAAACATAGCCCCGTACCATCAACTTTGCGATTTTGTTCAGGCGGAACTTAAGTTGCAAGTCTTTAGTTTAAGGTTCTAATTCGTGTAAAATTGCGCCGACTCGAATGGCAACAAAGACGTGATGCTACCGTATCGAACTCTGTTGTAATGTGATCGATGTCACGTCATTTGTCGTTTTTTTTTATACATCAGAGGTGGCATACAAGCTTACGGCCCACCTGATGGTAAGCGGTTACCGTAGCCTATGAGCGCTTGCAATACCAGAGGCATCACGCACGCGTTGCCGACCCCGAACCCCCTTTCCCCCTAAAGAGCTCTGGCAACCTTATTTACCAAAGGAACACAACACTATTTGAAACAAATAATGTTAGTTGGCTGCGATCTTCTGTAAGGCGGAGGTACCACCTACCTTTTCATACGAGCGATGCAAACAAAGAACAAAGTTATTTACAAACTCTCCTTATCTCCTTCAAGGACTAGTGGCACACGAATGTATATTAGAAAGTCGAGGTAGTGGGATCGAGTCCGGAATTACATCAGAGAATATTAAACAGTGATGAGTGGACGATAATCAATGTGATTTACCTACCCAATGCCTTCTAACAACTTGACGACCTTGTAATAATACCGAAGATTATTGTAAATGACATGAGTACATCAGAGGAAGTTTGAAAGTAGCGCCAGTGACTGAGAAGTTGAAGAGCAAAAGGTTAGCGTGGTATGTTCATGTCATGCGGAGGGAAGAATGTCATGTGACTAGAAGAGCGTTAAATATGAATGTGGAAGGATATAAGGGAAGAGGTAGACCAAAGAAAAGATGGATAGATTGTGTGAAAGATGACATGAGTAAGAAAGGAGTGAATACTGATATGACGGCTGATAGAGGGGAGTGGAAGAGGAAAACATGTTGTGCCTGAGACGAGATGGCTCAACTGTTTCTTATGTATTTTGTAAATATTAACTTGTATTAGTTTTAAATTTCTTTCTGTAAATAAAGTATGCTTAAATTATAATCTACAGATTTTAAATTTGCATGTACACCATTGTAACACATACATTCTGACAAATAAATAAATGATTGATTGATTGACCTCAGTGGCGCAGTGGGCAAGCGCCTTTTTTTTTTTTTTTTTTTAAGAGCGGAAAATGCCGTAGCGTAGCTTGTCCTTTCCACCATGGGGTGTGGCGGAAAGGAGTATGTGGGGCTCAAACCCACTAAAAACCCCCCTGTGAGCAGTCCGCCTGGTTGAGGCGAGATGGGGGGGTCGTGTTAGCATTCACTATCAGTGGGCAAGTGGACGCAAGATACCCACCCATCCTTTATTGTACACAAGGTTTACATATTAAATTTACAACAAACTTAATGTAGTAAAATGGGGGGCCTTATCACTGAAAGAGATTTCTTCCAGGCAACCTACATTACATTTTATCAAGATGTATCGAATTGTTGTCTTTTTTATTTTTTGCATGTTTAGTTTATATTATCTAATTTTGATTTAATTTATATTGTAATTTAAAATTGCACGCCTGAACAGGCAGAATACATTGCTACTTTTATAAAATGTATAACATCTATAAAACATGTATTTCAGGCAATAAAAAGTATGATTTATGATTTAATGATTTACATTAAGGAGCTAGGTAGATAGATAAGAAATTTATTTGGCACTACAGACACACAGAATTAACATAGATAAACAATTTTAAACGAAATTACATTACATATATAATAGGTAGGTATAAATATACAAAAGAGCAATTTTTAAAAAGTAGGTATCTTAGTGTAGGCAAGTTTGCGTGTGCTGCAGTACGACAAATAGGCTATGGCTCAGTGAAATATTTTGCTTAAAAGCAAAAACACTGATTTTCAGCCAAAACCTGATCGAGAGCGAGCAGAACAGGTAGGTACATTTTATGAGGCTGTGGCTGTGGCCAATATTTAATATTCTTTGTTTTAAAAAAACTATTGACCAACTCCATTGGCTAAGCTAATTACAGAACAAAGATTAGGCAGATTAGGGTTCCGTGGTTTAATGTCCGATTGTGTAATCCATTCGGATCAGTACCTACTGTCAAACTTTGATTTATGATGGAAAGCGAAAGGGGTGCGCAACATTTTGGTCCGATATTTTTGTTCAGCTTAAAAAGAAGTCCTGTTCTTCTACTACTGTCCCTTTCTTGGCCACCCTGAGCTAGCTCAGTCATCAATTTCAAGGCTAATATTAAAACACAAAAACTAAAGCTTCTTTTCTTATGAATAATTGATCAAACAAGTTTTGTAAATTAAAATAGGTTCATTTACCCTAGTACTCTTTTTTGTTTTTGATGTTATACTGAGTCAAACAGGCTTACGGTGCCACCTGATGGTAAGCGGTTACCGTCGCCTATTGACATCTGCAACACCTGGAGCATTGCTAATGCGTTGCCTGCCCTGGAGAAATCTTTTAGAATCTTTTTCATTTTAGTATAGGCTTCAGGGCCACCATAAATCAAATCAAATGGTATTTATTTCAATGAAATCACTAAGGTCACTTTGAAACGTCTTAGAATCTAGGTGAAGCTACGCCTGTTCCTCGCGACCAAGCCTACAAGAATCATACCTCAACCTGGTCACTGACATAATACAGGATGACCAAGAAAGAATCAGTGACTCGACAAGCAAGCAAGCAAGGGAACTTATCTTCCTACCCATTGTAGTGTGGACAGAAACGAGACAAGGACATTTTTTTATTTAATATTATACGGACGCAAACAGGCTAACGGCCCTCCTGATGTTAAGTGGTTACCGTCGCCTATTGACATCAGCACCACATGGAGCATTGCTAATGCGTTGCCTGCCGAACCCCTCACCCCCTAAAGAGCTCTGGCAACCTTACTCACCGCAGGAACACAACACTATTTGAAACAAATAATGTTATTCGGCTGCGGTCTTCTGTAGGCGGAGGTACCTCCCAGGCGGGCTACTCCAATTTTTAGCGAGAAAATCTCGCTGTGCGCTACCTCCTCCGAAAAACTGCTAAGTGATGACCGGCGGAAGTGGATAATGGTTGCCTATCTCTGAGCCATGATCTTCTTACTGGCTCAAGGCCAGTGTAATTACGATACTCGATGTACAGTATTGTAGCTATCACTTTAATTGATCGAGCGAGCGAAGCGAAAGAAGGATCTCTCGAATCACTTGGAAGAACCGGCGGCGTTGTATGTATGCTACAAGCATTCAAAGTGATTCTTGTATGGGAAAGGACTTATTCTACACAAAAAAAAATATATTTTCCCCCAAACTTTCTTAAATTAGGTACTAAAAATAGGTAGCTGTTTTTATTTTTATTACGATAGTTCGGCTTTTACGTTCAATAAGTTTGTCTTCAACGAAGTATATGACATTAAACCATTTTTTTTTTTTCGATTCGAACAGATTTTTATATATAAATAAATAAATATTCCGGACATTGTCACACACGGTCAACTGATCCCATAATAGGCATAGCCTGTACTATGTGTACCAGAGACTGATATACAATAGATATATATTTAACACCCAGACACAGAACAAACATGTGTTAGTCACAAATGTTTGTCCAGTGCGGGAATCGAACCCGCAACCTCTAGCTTTTTACAGGTACTTAGGTACAGTTCTGCCGTTTTTGCCTTTCGATCCGAAGGTGTGAGTTCAAACACGGTCGCACAACAATGCGTCTCTGTATATACTATACTTCATGCAAATAAAGACATTCATTCATTCATTCATCAAGATGGCTACCTCAAACACCTGATTCATTGTGTTTTAACAGATTTGACGTGGTCACTGCCTACCCCTCTGGGAAACAGGCGTGATTAAATGTATGTATGTGTGAGTTCAATGAACTTGCTACGTGTCATATTTGACATAACATTATGATTATAATCTGACGAAATTCACACCAACACGTTTTTGTTACCTACCTATGTCGTTGTCCTAAAAATGGCTTTACAGATTTTGATAAAGCTTTGCTGTGGGTTGAAAAGCTTCAACAAGGTCAAAATAACTTGGGAATACCATCCTTTGCTTCGTTCTATTAGTACTAGCTTCCGCCTGCGTCTATGCTCGCGCCGTACCTACATAAAAAGAAGCCTATTATGCTATTCTAGGCAAATAAACACTATTGTATGAACACTATTGTGTGAACTATTTCAAGTTTCGTCGAAATCGGTACAGCCGTTACGCCGCGGCGTGATTGAACCACAAACATCCAAACATCCTCGCATTTATAATATTAGTAGGAAGGAAGTAGGTAGAGGTAGGTCGTGAGCTACGTCGATGGTCTTGGTTCTTCACGTTACTTTTGTATAGTGCAACAAAATCGTTACATTGTAGGCTGCTTAGAATATAAAAATTGCAATTAATAGGTTGAACTTTAATTATTCATCATTGACACATAACAATATAATTAAAATCATTTTGATGATAAACATTTCAAAGCATTCATCAAACAAATCATTCATCACTCGCAAGGCGACAAAGTCAATAGATCTAATCTAAGTCAAAAAGAACTTAATCAATAACGTAAAGCCGCGTTCAAACTGAGAGCGATACACTGTATCATGCCATATGCCGATATGGCATCTGAAAATGTATTTCAAAACTACGTCGCTTCGCTCGCGTGGTACCTACGTGGATAAAAAGAAGCATAAGTGCTATTCCAGACTATAATCTATCACTGTGCCAAATTTTATCCGGGTTCTGGCGTGATTGAGTAACAAACATCCATCCGTCCAAAATCCGTCCTAATTTGTAGTAAGATGATCCTTAGCTCCACTGAATAAAGTCAATTTTGAGTTTGACTTGGGCTTGCGACATTGTACGCCGTTAAATGTCTAACTCAAGTCAAAACTGACATTCATCAGTAGTAGACGATTCAACATGTTTATAATGTATTTCAAAATGATCCTTATCATTTTGAAATACATTTTAAACAAATCGCGCCCCATTTGAACAAGCAAATGATCGTGCATACCATAAATTATAATAACTTTAAAAACGTGTCAGCCTGTCAAAAAAAGTAAGAAAATGCGCTTAGAAAAATTTCGATACAATCGTTTGTTGGTAACACTAATGTTTAATTATTGGCTACCGATGCTATGAAATTACAAAAGAAGAAATAAAAGATGCGCCCTCCTCTATGGTCTATAAAAAGTAAAACTGTTCCGAATGTGTAGCAGTGCGTTGTGTGAACTAGATCACTCAGATCGTTGCAGTGTTTTGCGCGCCAAAAGTTTTCGCGGCAAAGTTTAGGAGTGTTTTTTTTTTGGAATACTGTTTGTGACATCTGCTTTTGTGTTCGATAAAAAAAGTGAGTTTTTGAATTTACTCTAAATAAAAGTTATTAAAAATAAAGACGGTCATGTGCAAGAACTCGCGCCCTGAGGGCTCCGTACCATTACCTATGGTCCGAAAATCTAAATTTCAAGTATAGGAAGTGACAAAGTTATATTCTGCGGTCGCTCACGTAGTTCATTGTTTGATATTGATCGCAAATATAACTTTGTCTCGTAATAATCCAATTTTATGGGTAAAATCATCGAAATTCCTCAATTTCAGCTCTTAGCATGCCAAATTTCCGAATTGTGAGTACTAACTGGAAGTACGTAGAGGTTTTTCATTTTTGCCATTTGAACACAAAACTTTGACATTCATTGCCATATCTTTTTAATCCATTAAGCGAGTAGCTTGATTTCTAGTCTTATTTTACCAAAAGTCCTATGTTTGTAGTGTAATAAATATAACCAAAATAGGTAAACAAACGATTGTTCTAAAAGCCCACGACATCCAAACGTAAAGTTTTACGTAATTAACGTAATTGTAACTTTTGTAACGCGTTTACGTTAGCTCCTGATACCATCTTCACTTTCGAAGTATGGGAAAAAAGGTGTTACTTGTTATTCGCGGTATAAATGGATATTCTTTTGTTAGTTACAAGATGTATTTATGTAATTTGAAAGAAAGTAAAAGTGAAATTTGGAACTTTACTTCTCTTGGTCAAATTAAAGTTAATTTAGATATCAGGGGCGCTAACGTGTTCTTAACCCCTCGCATTTTTTAAAGTTAATTTCAGCCGTAGGATGTCCAATGTTGAACATAGGCCCCACGGATTACCAGATTAAATAAATAAATATTCCGAACATATTCACACGGTCAACTGATCCCTAGGCATAGCCTGTACTATGGGTACCAGAGACTGATATACATAATAGATATATATTTAACACCCAGACACAGAACAAACACCTGTGTTAGTCACAAACGTTTGTCCAGTGCGGGAATCGAACCCGCGACCTCTAGCGCAGAAGGCAGATTAGATTCCTGAGATTAGATTCCTGTCGTGTGGGAGGAACTTGCCCACCATACTCATACATAGCTCAGTAAATCTGCCTTCTGCGCTAGAGGTCGCGGTTTCGATTCCCGCACTGGACAAACATTTGTGACAAACACAGATGTTTGAGCTATCTGTATTCAAACAGGGGACGCTGCTGCCCATTGCCCATCCCCTAGCTAAAAAACGTAAAAGCTTTGTGAATATGAATTAAAATTAAAAGTTTTAATCAAAGTCTAAGTAAAAGTATATTTAGTGTTTTTTTTATTTCTCTTTCGGGCTGGCTAATCTGGCTATGAAATCTTAGGCCTTACTACCACATCTTACGAGGCGAGGTTATCAAAGTTGAATTGGTTTATTGTGTAATAACATTTAATTGTCCTAAATAAGCTATGGATAGGAACTTAAGTAATTAACTAATTTTCTGTTATGTTTTTTTTCAGATATCTGTCAACATGGTGTACTTAAAGGTACGTAATTTTGAATCGTGTAAGAAATCCTGGGAAAATTGTACCTATTAGAAAAAGTATAATACTTTCATAAATAAATGTGAAAGTTTGTCAGGATGTTTGGATGTTTAGATTGTTCTGTATTCTGAGTTTAGATATTGGATGTTTGTGGTTCAATCACGCCGTAACGGCTCAACCGATTTTGTTGAAACTTGGAATAGATGAAGTTCTTTTCCAAGAATAGCATATAGGCTACTTCTTATGTAGGTAACACGCGAGTATACTACCTTTACACTTTGTTTAATACCCACGTAAGGTTACCATTTATCTTTCAATTTTTTTTTTTTATTTTGGTTAAGACATCTATTTGTATTACTTACGCCATTCCATCTACTGATTACAACAATGCAAATACATAATAATAAGGCTCTACGAATCTGTGAAGGTAATTTAAAAGCTACGCCTCATAAACCCTTCTCATTGAACGATTTGAAGACATCATTTTCCGTAAGATAATGTCACGCAGTTGTACAATGTACAGTCAACCAGTTTGATTTGTAGGCTGTATTTTCACACTTCTTCTTGTTGTGTCACTGATTCTTTCTTGGTTATCCTGTATTAGGTTAGTGACCGGCCAGGCTATTGTGTAAGCAAACTGGTAATGAAGATCGCAATTTTAGGGATGATTTTATCAATTCTAGCTACATCTGAAGTTTTTAACTCATGAACAAGAAGAAGCTAAGGTCTTAAAGTTTTCCCTTGTCAAGTTTGGAATGTTTTTAATGTTGTAAAGATTGTTAAAATTACCTTCAAAGATACGATCTTCATTACCATTATGCTTACACAATTGCACCACAGGTTGAGGTATGGTGAAAACTTTAACAATTTCAAGTTCAACGAAATTGGTTGAGCCGTTACGGCGTAGGTAATTGAACCACAAACATCGTCCCTCACAAACTTTTGCATTTATAATATTAGTCGGATAGGATACGTACCTACTTATGTAGGTACCTATCTAGTTAATACCTATTGGTACATAAATAATTGCAGTTGTGTCGAATCGAAAATAACACGCATTGAGAGCAGAATTGCGAAATTTTTGATAGGCCCATCGAGTTATGGTATAATAACAATGATTATAGCTTGGTGTTTTTATGTATTGTTGCATGCCTCTTGGTAACTAGTAGCTAGTATGGTAGGTACTAGGGATTGCAGAATCGGGTAGTTTTTAAGGAACCGGGAATACCGGGAAGCTTCACATAGGGAACCGGGAATTCCCGGGTATTTCGGGAAATTTCGGGAAAAATATTTTACGTCTAGGCGAAAGGTTTAAAGTTAAACTGTCATAGCTTAATATTAACCAACCGCACATACTTTTGCATGTCGCAGGTTCTGATCAAAAGGATAGAATAAAGCTATATCACTGTTGATCTGTTTAATAATTTAAGCATGTAAGGTAAGGATATTGTTGATTTTTATGCAAGAAAAACAATGTAAAATTTCATAAAAAAAAACTGCATTTATGTTCGATTGAGTAGATATAAAAAGAGGGGAAATGAATGAAAAATTAATAAGTATCAATTGAAATGTTTTTATTAAAGACAATTTTAAAAAAATTAAAAAATACTTTGAAACGAACATAAATGCAGTTTTTTTTATGAAATTTTACATTGTTTTTCTTGCATAAAAATCAAAAATATCCTTACCTTACATGCTTAAATTATTAAACAGATCAACAGTGATATAGCTTTATTCAATCCTTTTGATCAGAACCTGCGACATGCAAAAGTATGTGCGGTTGGTTAATATTAAGCTATGACAGTTTAAACCTTTCGCCTAGACGTAAAATATTTGCCCGAAATTTCCCGAAAGAACCGGGAAACGATTTATGATTTCCCGGTTCCTAAATTGGCAAAAAAAAACGGGAATTCCCGGGTATTTCGGGACCGGGAATTCCCGGGACCAAACCCTAGTAGGTACCTACCGACCTGCCTAGGTAGGTACTTGTATCGCATTATAATGCCTATGTAGGAATTTCGGATTTTTTAAAATTTTAGACTCTTAAAACCATTGGACCGTTGGAAGGGGAAGACCTAGGCTTACGTTTAGTGACCAAATCGGTGACGTTTTGGAAAAAGGCCAGGTCAAGAGTACCCTTAATCGACGAGCATGTATGAGGAATGTGATGAGAGTGAATGAAGCAACAGAGGTATGTCAGGATCGTAGCAAGAGGAAAACCGGGGTCTCTGCGTACCCCTCTGGGAAACAGGCGTGATTTTATTTATGTATGTATGTATTAGACTCATAAACTATTGTACAAGGTGATTCATAACATGTATACCATCCCGAAATGGGGTTATTCTATCAACAAAAATAAATAAAATTAGCGAAACAAAACACCAATATTTTTATTCAATTCAATTCATTTATTGACCATTTCGTTATAGCATATAACATAGACATGTCAGGTTTACAGTCATTACAGTTCTTTACCTACAAGTAACGTTCATATAATTTTACAAAGATTTTAGATTTTAATAGCTAATTTATAGTTTCTACTCCACATTCAAATCAGAAAATGAAACATTTAAATATTCCGCGACATGGTAAAATGGATGATTTTCAAAAAATTATCTAAATTTTTTAATTTTTTTTAAATGAATAAGCCTCTTTAAGGATACATAGTATGCATGTTATGAAACATCTTGTATAAACGCTAATCTTCTAATACTATCTAGAACACTGTAATTACTGTTTTAGCATAACTATGGTTCTGTGTTCTCATGATCTGAAGATTATGCGCATTTATATTCAACATTGCATTCTCCACTGGTGCCCTAGCGGCAAGTACCCTGACTTCTGCTCCTAGGGTCGTGAGTTCGAATGCAGTTTACTGGAAATTTGCGTCCCCTGCCCCTGACCAAGCCCCGACACCAATGCGGCCGTGGTGGCCTCGGCTAATGAATAGGCCCCTCCATATCTACCTATCCGCGGATGTCGTAAGAGTCGACTAAGGGAAAAAAGCTAGGGGATGGGCAGCAGCGTCCCTCATTGCCCTAACTGCGCTCGCCAACCCAGTGTGGTGAGTATGGGCAAATTCCCACACACCATAGGAAGTCGCTCCGAAAATATGTGGGGGAGGCCGATGTTGCCAGTCATAGGCCCTTTTCAGGGCCACCATACTTGAACCTGGCTACTGACCTAATACAGAATGACCAAGAAAGAATCGGTGACACGACAAGCAAGAAGCATTTCATAGGACGTCCACTGCTGAACATAGGCCTCCCCCATAGATTTCACGCGTACCGACCTTGTACGGCCTGCACCCAAACAATAATTAGGGGGGATTTGCCCATACTAGCCACGCTGGGCATGCGTGTTGGCGAGCGCAGATAAAGCTATTGAATAGGGAACGCTGCTGCCATCCCCTAGCTTTCTTTCCCTAAGTCGTTACGACTTACGACATCCACGGGTAGAAATGGAGGGGCCTTTTCTTCAGCCGGGGCCACCACGGCGAGGTAGGCAGGCAGTTACCTTTATGTTATGTTATTACAGTCAAGTACCAAGTAGCCCTTCCTCTCACTAGTTAGTAGTTACATAATGCGTTATGTTTCCCACACAACAATACATCGTAGGTAGGTACTAGCAGTACTACCTAGATAGCTAGGCCTTCGGAGAACGGTCACTCAGTCTAGATTTCACAACGTGTCTACCTACATATGGGTAGGTTAATGTACTAATTACAGCTTAATTAGGTAGTAGGCTGATGGGATTTTGTGGTTGACTAAAAAGGTTGAACGCAATCTTGAAGGGTTAATGAGTTAATAGATATTTGCAGTAGTATTTCACATAGCTGTTGAGAGCATTGGTGGTACCCAGTCTTTCGATCCAAAGGCCGTATGTTGGAATCCCGGTCCCAATTTCTTCACCGTGAGACTCGAAATGAGAAAATTTTGACGATTTTTGTAGGGGTGCTTTTCGTGCACACCATACAATAAAGGCGGCCATGTGCGAGAACTCGCGCTCGGAGGGTTCCGTACCATTACACGGGCTCAGAAAATCAAAATTTCAGAAGTAGCCGTTATAAAATTAGACCTTTCAATTCCAGGTCCTCCTCATCAGCCTGCTGGCGACCCTGGCTGCCGCGGAGCCCCCAGTGTGGGGGTATAACTACAACGCACCCCAGAACAACTATAATTCAGCTAGTAATAACTATTTACCTCCGAGCACAGGTATTATTAAAAAACAAACAAGCTTTTTATAAAACGAAACTTCCCTTTAGTAGGTCCAATAAAATCAAAGGCCCTTTATTATGAAACTGAGTTTAGACGAGGTCTAACTAAACCCTGGTTTTCGTCAAACCAAGCCTACAAGAATCAGACAACAAACACGGCGCGCGTGCCTAGCGTTTTTTTCGATGATCCCTTTTCACAAAATAGAATGTAGAGCTTCAGTGTGGTGCCGATCGAACTAGATGAGGCTCAAAAGAATAATAATCAGAAGTTTATCTGAAAATCTATGGTGAATATGCTCAGCAATAACTGATGACAATCCTCAAATGATGATGATGAAAATGAGGAAAATCCTGCTATCTCAAAACCCTGACGCCTGTAAGCTCTCAGTCTACTAAAAGTGGGTATGTTTTCAGGTTTCCAACCTCAAAGCAACTATCTCTCACCTACAGGCTCTGGACCAGGTCACGACTACAACGGAGGTCAACACGGACATGGACAAGGACATGAAAATGAGGTGGTAAGTCACAAAAATCTTACTGGAAATGTCTGTACCTCCCTACTTAAACATTGTTGTCAATTCTGTTGTTGCATTAAAGAGCTGTCAAGTTAAGTTAGTTTTGGATAATGCAACAGAAGAATCGATATATTGAAAACGTCTATAAATAACGTGAAAAGTTTGAAAAAATAGATCCATAAATTAGATTTTAAGGAACACAACAAGGAATAAACTTTTGGATATAAGTAATG
This sequence comes from Anticlea derivata, assembly GCA_947579855.1. Lineage (NCBI taxonomy): Eukaryota > Metazoa > Arthropoda > Insecta > Lepidoptera > Geometridae > Anticlea > Anticlea derivata. Next base: position 1,071,576 of record OX388283.1, on the reverse strand, counting down.
TCCATATCAGTTTTACCAACAATAAAAATTAAAATTTTGATAAACAGCTAATTCATTAAAAATACAACCAAGGTTTTGTGCAAGCTTTGTAATAAGGAGAAATGAAAATAAAATTAAAATCAATAGAGACCAGAATATTGGTTTTTAATCACGTCTCTTTTTGTGCAAATTATAAAGCAGAAACGATTTGATCGGACTCAGTTTAAATATACTATCATCGGATGAATAAAATATATCACCGTAGTCGCCAAAAGTTATACTATTCGGGAAGAAGTCCAGATCTGCCAATTTCCTAGCTGTTCCGTTCTCACAGTTCATATGAAAGATTCCGTCATCCGATATTCCAAAAGTATCAGGTCCGTCTACTATAAAATGAAAGACTGCTTTTAAGTCCTTGTTCTTGATCACTTCTTGTCCACGTAAGGAACAGTAAACACCACACATTGTCACTATATGTATATTCCTTAGATTATCAACTTCGAATTGCATTACAGTCTTTAAGTCAGCAGCTTTGATAGCTGTTCTTCCTCCATTGAACACTTTGTATATCATGTGATTGTTCGCGTCTAGTAGATACATATCATTGTTTCTCACGACTAACTTCATTATATTCATGTTGTACAGTGCTATGTTGTTCGCTTCGTTGGTCAATGGATCGTACTTGTACAATCCGTTATCTGAACCGAAATAGACATCACTGGTTTCTGTATCTATAGCCACAGCTTTATTTCTGGCTATACCTTTTATTTTTTTTGCTTCTTTAGTTATGATATTGATGAACGCTCGCCCGGAGTTTTGTAGTTCATCATCCATGTACATGAAGAAGAGATTCCTGCTTGATGAATCATACGTCAGTTCTTTTGGGCTTTGGAACTTATCTGTCAGTAGAATCTTCTTGTAAACCCTCGATCCGATTTGTTGTAACGGTGTATCTGTCACAAATATGCGCATTGCAGCGTGTACTACTATCGCGTACGCGCAAATTATTAAAAAAAATACTCGCATTTTTAACGGGTATCTTATTCAGTGTCACATTTTAAACTGGCTGAGTCTCGCATTTCAGAGTTTTATCTCATTCCTGCCAGACTATTATGGTTCTTATATAATTAGGAATACAGATTAGTGTCCAGTTAATTGCTCGTTACGGACAATTAAACGGTTTAAATTAGTAAATTGATGTAGATATGCAAGGTCACATGGAGGTTACATTACTACTGCACACAACACATATGCCCCTTAGATAAAATCTAGGTCATTATGTAGATAGGTAATGCATGACATTGACTCGAATCATAAATAAATACCTACCACATAGATACTACTCGTATGTACACAAATGGTTAGACATTTTCGTATTGGTGTATCTGCCAAAATAAAGGTCGAATGATGACCATGAAACGGACGACGCAGTGTTGGAAGACCCAAAGGACCGACAACATTTTGAAAGCTGCGGGAAGTCGGTGGATAGAAAAGGCTCAAGACCGTTCATCATGGTATTCTTTGGGGGACGCGTATGCCCAGCAGTGCATCTCTACAGGCTGATGATGATGATAATGTTATCTGATTATTATGGATTAAAAATCGAATATTTCAGTAGGTACTTAATCCTTCTAATATTATAAATGCGAAAGTTTGTGAGGATGTTTAGATGTTTGGATGTTTGTTATTCAATCACGCCTTAACGGCTCAACCGATTTCGATGACACTTGGAATATAAAGAGTTATTTACCTAGAGGCTAGAATAGCATATAGGCTATATTATATAGGTGCCGCGCGAGCGAAGCCGCGGGCGGAAGCTAGTTTAGAATAAAATGAAAACAAAATGTTAATTTATTGTTAAGACTAGGAAACTCAACAATTTTTACTCTTATTAGGCTTCAGTCTCACTATCCTCGACTCATCAGCATAAATTATATTATTATCATTATCAAACGCAACACCAAAAGCATCATCAACGTCCAACACCTTTTCTAAAACCACCTTCTCTTTATTCACGGTGAAAATTCCATCCTGAAGACAAACATACAACTTCCCGTTAGCATCGGTAGTCATTCCTCTTACTGTTGAGTCCTTAAACAGTTCGTAAGCAATAGCATCTTTGGTACCCTTCGGTTGACCATAAAGTCCCGTAGCGTTTGTGAAAAACATGACGTTGTCTTGGTCTATAACAAAGTTGTCCACTTTAGTATCTTCTAAATCTTTGAATCTTGAAGCTTGACCGTTTTCGAATGTGTAGAGGAACTGCAAAGGGTATACGGAGTAATATAGGACGTCTTTGAAGTATAAATACCAGATATCGCTATCCTTTTGGCCGAAAAACTCAGCCTTGTCCATCCCGTAATCATATTTATAGATGCCATCGCTTCCTCCTATATATATTTCATGTGTCTTCTGATCTACAGTTTGAGCGAAACCGTTCTTAACTCCTTTAATATTATGAAATTCTTTTGTATTTAGATTGATTCTGGCAGTTTTGAATTCATTTTCTTCCTGTTGGACACTGTAGCTGAAGTAAACAATGTTTGTGCTATGGTCGACGGTTAAAAGAAAGGGTCTGTCCAGGTCTTCGTGTAGGACCTCAAGGTCATGGTAGACGCCATTAACTGTAACACCATCGCAGTTATCTTTGATGACGCCAGCGTAAGCGGTTAACACGCAAGTTAGTACTAGAATAGTCTTCATTACCTGAAAATATGTTGAATATTTTTTACAAAAATGGATTTAGTACACTTCTAACACATCTGTGCCATCTCTAACTTTGGTGGCATATTAAATTGGTGCAGAAAAAGAAATGTCAGTTTTTTTTTACATGTTAATTTAGGAGCCTGAGTCCCGTGTCCGTATTGTTCGTTAGTTACTCACTTGTCACCGTGAGACGTCAAAAGTGAGTATAGTTTGACGGTTTTTAGGGGTGATTTTCGTGACATCTCACAAAAACAGTTATCTACATTATTGACGTCTCACGGTGGCAAGTGATTAACTCAGGACTCGGGCCTCTGGTAACAGAAGTAATTATTTTCTAAGCTTTCAGATAATGTTAGATAACGAAGCGCAAAGTAAAAAAAATATGAATGTCCATTATCCCCAATAATGGACATTCTCTCAAGATCTCCAAGTGATCAGATCCTTGGAGCTATCTAAGGGGTAGTTAGAGGAATTTCACATTTGGCACAAGCCCACATTTTGCAGGAGTGAGAGGAGAGGAAAACGCCGAAGCTTGTAATTATTTTAAATAAAATTTGCTATAAGTATAAAATACAAACTCACCGTATTGCGCTGTTGCCATCTGATAACTGAACTGAATTTGAATGAGATCACTCATTAATATAAACTAATACTGATATCAAATAACAAAACAAAAATATAAAAAAACAAAACAAAACAATAATAAGACTTGTTTATTTTACTGTTATCTTCGAAATCACCTCGAGGTCTTCTCATAAAGAATTGACATCAGTTGTACCTACTTAGATTCTTAAATATTGGTGATAAAAACGGCGATACCTATAAATGTACATTTGATTTGGGCTTATTCTACACGCCATTAGCGATAAAGTTTGTTGTACGACTTTTGAAAATTCGGCATTTTTAATTGAAAAAATATGCGAAAATTGCCTAATTTGATGTTTTTTTTCGCTAGTTCGAAGTTCATTCTTTTTGTTGACAGAATAACCCCCTTTCGGGATGGTTCATCATCATCATCATTTCAGCCGTACGACGTCCACTGCTGAACATGGCCTCCCCCAAAGACAGAGCGAATTCCTATCATAGGGGGGATTTGCCCATACTCACCACGCTGGGCATGCGGGTTGGCGAGCGCAGTTAGAGCTATCGTTGTTAAAATGAGGGACGCTGCTGCCAATCCCCTAGCTTTTTTCCCTTAGTCGCCTCTTACGACACCCGCGGATAGGTAGATATGGAGGGGCCTATTCTTTAGCTGGGGCCACCACGGCCTATCGGGATGGTTATCATCATCATAATCATCATCCACAACCTGACCTCACCCACTGCAGGGTATAGGCCTCCCTTTGCATGTGCCAAACTCCTCTATCCTGTGCAAGCTTCATCCAGTTATACATGTTATGAATCACCTTGCAGATGGCTACACAACTTTTTTTGTTTTCAGCCGAAATCATACGAGTTCGGTTATTCGGTGAAGGACGCGCAGTCAGGCAACGATTACAACAGGCACGAGAGTTCCGACGGCAATGTCGTCAGGGGCGAGTACAGGGTGGCCCTACCCGACGGCAGGTTGCAAATTGGTGAGTTTACCCTATTTCTGAAAAGCAAGTTCGGGTGCTATAGCCGTATTAGGCCCGACTTTCAGTCGCGGGTTCAATCTCGGACCTGAATCAATGAGATTTCTAAAGGAGCCATTTCATTCTGGGCCTGGTCCATGTACACTATATAGAAAAATTAGGAAAAAATAGGAGATTACAAGAATAATGCAATTTCATTAATTTGAAGACAGATGCGATGGTACAAGAATAGTTCTTCTGGTAAGTTTTTTACTATGTGAACACTATTTGAAGACCGCCATGTCGGTTTATAATTGGCGTTTGACATGACATTGACATATTTTTCATGTCATGTTATTTGATTTGATGTTTTTGTTTTGTCAGATAAATGTAGGTTGTCAAAATGACATTTCACGCACGTCCATCCGCCATATTTTTGTAGCGCTGTGCGTTGCTCTCTTTATCGAAGAAAATCATAATGTACCTTAGAACTTAGTCAATTTAAATAAAATAACCAATTAAATACGTTTACTTTATTGATTAGCTATATTTCAGAGTAGTGTACACAGTGCAGGCCCAGGCTCCATATATTGATGAAACGTCTCTTTTTAACGGTGAATGAACATCGTGAGGTAATCAATACCTAAGTATTTTTAAAAGCGGCAATGCGCTTGCAAACTGTCACGTATGGTATAGAACCTACGAAATGAGGGCACATGATGACTACCCATCTCATCTGTAGATCTGAGAGGTTGTCCAAAGAGACTTCCATGCTTGGAGATAAAAAGACGTGAGGCTAATTTTATTTTTCTACCTGCTTCCGCATGCGGCTTCGCTCGCGTGCTACCTTCATAAAAATAGCCTTTATGCTATTCTAGGTAAAGAACTCTATATAGGTATACCAAGTTTCAACGAAATCGGTTGAGCCGTTACTTTCGTATTTACAATTATTTATCCTACTAATATTATAAATGCGTGATAAAATCCGAAATGAGGAAATCCGTAGAAGAACCAAGGTTACCGACATAGTTTTCAGAATTAGCAGGTTGAAGTGGCAGTGGGCCGGCCATATAGCTCGCAGAACCGACAACCGTTGGGGAACAAAGGTTCTCGAGTGGCGACCACGAACCGGACGACGCAGTGTTGGAAGGCCCCCCACCCGATGGACCGACGACATTGTTAAGGTTGCAGGAAGTCGGTGGATGGAAAAGGCTCAAGACCGTTCGTCGTGGAACTCTTTGGGGAAGGCCTATGTTCAGCAGTGGACTTCAACAGGCTGATGATGATGATGATTATAAATGCGAAAGTTTGTGAGGATGTTAGGATGTTTGTTGTTCAATCACGCCGTAACGGCTCAACCGATTTCGTTGAAACTTGGAATATAAATAGTTCTTTACCTAGAATATTATGTAGGTACCACGCAAGCGAAACCGAGGGCGGAAGCTAGTATAAAATAATTTCGACTTGCAGTGACCTACCACGCTGACTGGAAGACGGGCTTCCATGCTGACGTGAGGTACGAAGGTGAAGCGAGGTACCCTGAGCCCACCAGGAACAATCAACAGAGTAAGTCCATCATTGACCTCAGTGGCGTAGCGAAAGCGTGCCCGTCTGAGAAGGACTACAGTATGGGGTTCTTCAAAAAGGGCGTTTTGAACTTTTTAAGGGGTCGGCAACGCGTGCGTGATGCCTCTGGTATTGCAAGCGTACATAGGCTACGGTAACCACTTACGAACAGGTGGGCCGTATGCTTGTTTGCTACCTTAGTTGTATAAAAAAAAAAAAAAAAAAAAAAAAGAACAGGCTAAGCTTCACCTAGTTTCTAAGAAATTTCAAAGTTATCCACCTAGTGATTTTAATTTGAATTTGATACGCAAGGGGTGCTGGTTGGAATCCCGCTGCGAGACAAATGTCCTAGAACCTGGAAATTCTAAGTCATGTGATGTGTGCTCGTAAGGAAGCCTCTAAGAATCATTTCACTACACTGATTACTTCAACGGCCTTTTCAGGGCCACCACCTCAACCTGGTCAGCTGGTCACTGACCTAATACAGGATGACCATGAAAGAATCGGTGACACGTCAAGCAAGCATCAAACCTATACTGTTTGTACCTGTACTATACTAACCTATACTCAATTTGTTTTATTTGACATCTGACTTCATTGTAATTATTATTGACCGTATTAAAAGTACAATTTACATAAAACCCGTTTTTGATGTCTCTAACTTCAAGAACATAGGACTTTCATACAACCATTCAACCTCCATTTGATCCCGTTAGGAGATGAATTTTGCAAAATCCGTTCTTATCTCGCGCCCACACCCCATAAAGAGTGCCTGTGCCAAATTTCAGACTCCTCGGCCCAGTAGTTTCCGAGCGTTCGTGATGAGTCCATAAAATGAGTGGACTACTCCTTTATATAATAGATTCAATTATTTATCGTATTATTTGCTGATTCATTATATTTTCTTATTATTATTATTTGGTTATGTGTTCATATTAAACTTAAGGAGAAAATTTACAAAACGATCATAAGACCTGTCGTATTGTATGGATCTGAGTGTTGGGCTGCCAAAGGGATGGATGAAAGAAGATTGCACGCAGCGGAGATGCGAATGTTAAGATGGATGTGTGGAGTGACCAGAATGGATAATGAGTATATAAGAGGAAGTTTGAAAGTGGCGCCAGTGACGGAAAAGCTGAGGAGTAATCGGTTAGCTTGGTATGGGCATGTCATGAGGAGGGAGGAATGTCATGTGACAAGAAGATTGTAGATATGAATGTGGATGGATGTAGGAGTAGAGGAAGGCCAAAGAAAAGATGGATGGACTGTGTGAAAGCGGATATGGTGAAGAAAGGAGTAAGTGCTGAGATGACGACTGATAGAGGGAAATGGAAGAAGAATACACGTTGTGCCGACACATGATGTGGGATAAGGGCAGGAAGACGATGGTAATTGGTTGAACCGTGTTAATCAAAGTAAAACAAATAAATACTTTTACAGGTGGCTACAACTATAAATCACCAGACTTCAGCGGTTCCTTGTCTGGCTTCGGGAGCCACCAGCAACCTTCGAACGCGTACGGCCCGCCCGGTTACCAACATTAGGCAGGCTAACTGATTGTTTCTTGGTCACCTGGCTTGCATTTTGACCTTTACTTGACCTTGTACTCTTGCCAGTTAGACGACATGTGTAGGCACCTAATGTTTGTAAACCTAAAATTGTCTTAGCGATGTTTTTTGGAGAGAATTGTCTGTTTGTGACCACAAATAATATAAAAATATGGATCAATTTTGTTGAAAAACAATCAAAGAAAGTCCATCGCACTAGTTCTTTCTTAGTCAGCCTTTGGCATTCCAAAGCATGGTCGCTGACCTGAAGCAGGCTGACTAGGAAAGAACCAGATGCTAATATTGAAACCTCAGATTGAAACATCATAATTCATAGCAACGTACCTGCCACTGATAAGTACAATGACATAACTCGATAAATCTAGTTTTTGCGTAATGATAAATAATAATTTAGCGACTAAAGGTCTGGTGCTTACCTCGGACAAAGGATCGGTATAGCGATCCAACGAGGTAACGTTGCCAGCCTTTTTGGTCACACTGCCTGTGTTTGGTGATCAACTCTGTTTTCTACATATAGTCGCAGATTTCATTCCTAGAATTAATTTGTCATTCATTTTTTATATTAGTGTGTTTGTGGAAATAAGCTACTTTTTGAAATGATTTTACAGTTTTTAAAACGTGTTTTTTGAGAATTTTTGACATATTCTTTAAATTGTTAATTTCTTTTATGGTACCCAATTTAATATACAGACACAGAACGTTAATTGAAAATTATGTAGGTACCTTTTGATACATACATTAGTTTTACAAATGAACAGTATTAAATTAGAAAATAAATAGTTATTATGTAGTGATACCTTAAGTTTTTATACTAATTATATTCATAAATCATACTTTTATTGCATGAAATACATGTGTTATAGATGTTATACATTTTTGTATGTTTTATTACTAAAATAAAAAAATGAAATATGTGTATTATTTATTATTAATTATAACAAAACAAACTTAGTAAGTGGAAGTTGTAATTCCACTTAATAATGTAATTTTTATGACAAATTTCACTTTAGCCTATTTAAATTACTTACAGAAACAATATTTATTAATGTGTGGATACTTATCTCTCACGCATTTTGGTTCATCGCCATATCTGAAAGATTTAATGAATTTTTAAATAAATAATACCAATTTAAGTTAGGAGAATTAGGTACTAAATTGTCTTTGATAATACCTACCTACCTTCATTGGATGAAGAAGGCTCAAGACCGTTCGTCGGGCCAATCTTTGGGGAGACCTGTCTCCAGCAGTGGACTAAGTCAGGCTGATGATGATAAAGGTGGTGGTGGTGGTGGTGGTGATGATGATGATGATGGTGGTGGTGATAATGATGAAGGTGGTAGTGATGATGATGACTCACGGGTTTATTCTGGAAATGGCTTGCACAGTGATGGTGAAGATGTCTTCTTTCACGATGTACTGCATCGAACCTTCGAATATAGACTGACCGGGATCCATTATAATCTGAAAATTTATTCACATTGAAAACTCAGATCGTCACTCGTTCTCTCTTGATTATGCTTGCTTGTCGTGTCGCTGATTCTTTCTTGGTCATCCTGTGTTAGGTCAGTGAACAGGTTGAGGTATGGTGGCCCTGAAAAGGGCCTATGACTATTAAGTGTTCGATAAATAGTAGCCTATTATGTCTAATCTAGGAAAAGAACTCTATCTATTCCAAGTTTCATGGAAATCGGTTGAGCTGTTACGGCGTGATTGAACCACAAACATCCAAACATCCTCACTAACTTTTAGTAGGATGTTGGAACCTGCCTCCAACTCCATTGGCGCACTATCCTATACCTCAACCTGGTCACTGACCTAATACAGGATGACCAAGAAAGAATCAGTGACACGACAAGAAGATGAAGGTCCATACCGTTGCCTGGTAATATTCGTTGCTCGCTTTCACGTGCTTGGCCAGCTCGTATTTCCCGATGTAACGGTCCACCTCTCTCCTACCCTTGAAGCCCAGCATGCTGTCATCCGGGCTCTGACGCAGGACCCCCTGGATCGAAGACAGGGTTCTAGTAGCGCATTGGGAGCTAAAAATAACATTTTAATATTATCATCAGCCTGAAGAAATCTACAGTACATAGGCCTCCCCCAAAGTACAACGACGAGACTTCTCCATCAACCGACTTCCTGCAGCCTTCACAATGTTTTCGGGTGGGCCACCCCTACCCCACCCGACAGACCGAAAACATTGTGGGGGCTCCCCATCCCCGACTTTTTATGCGAAGATCGGGGTTTCGAACCCAGTCAGTGTCAGTGAGTTACAACCCCTATTTCACTGCATAAAGATTATATTTAGAGACAAAGGGTAGCCTATGTCCATCCCCAGGATTAATCTATCTCCTCGCCAAATTTCATAGCGATCCTATCAGCCGTTTAGTCGTGATGCGGTAAGAAACAAACAAATACCTAAACAAACAGAGTTATGTTACATAAGCATACAAAGGATGGATGGATATTAGTAGGCACCAAGCCGTGTTTGTTGCCTGATTCTTCTAGGCTTGGTCGCGAGGAACAGTCAAAGCTTCACCTAGATTCTAAGACGTTTCAAAGTGATCCTAGTGATTTTATTGAAAAAAACGCCTTTTGACTTTGACTTTGAGGATAGTAGGATTTAAAAACGAAGTGTTAATTCAGAAGGTCTTTGATCATCTTTCCTAGATATCTATACCTAATGTGCAGACATTTTCCCAAGGAAAGATGATCAGAGACCTTCTCATGGCCATCAACTGTGCTCCTGCTAACTTATTTGTTGCGTACCACTTCTTTAGCAAAAGAGTAGTCCACAACTGGAACATGTTACCGGAAGATGTTGTTTCAAATCAAATCAAATCAAAGTAATTTATTTCGTAATATAGGTTAGGTACAGTTGTTACATAATACAATACAAATTAGGAGCAGCCATATTCAGCGTTGTACGCATGCAATATACATATTTTCAAAAAAAAATAAGTAGGTATGTCAGAGCTTTAAATTACAATAAAATAGTGCTATTACAAAAAATGTCATTAAAATAATCATGGGTTGAATATTAAGCCCTTTCCAATAGTAACTTTTTCAGTCTCACTTTGAATACTACAAGGCTTGAAGTATCAAGTAAAGGTTTAGGTAGGTGAGTGTTTCTGCTACATCTGTCAATGTATTTAACAACAAGCTCGACAACTGGCTACGAATCAACGAATCAGTGCTCAAAAAAGTTAACCAGACATGACAATAGACTTTCAATTTCGACACTGTGAGATGTAGACACATCAGCGGAAGCTGCTCGTCTATAATCAAATAAATAAATAAAATAAATAATCTTGCTATTGTTATCACTTTAGGTATACTTTTCAGGAGGAGGTAGGGCACAGCGAGATTTTCTCGTTCTAAATTGGAGCAGCCCGTTTAGGGACTTACCTCCGCCTTACAGAAGATCACAGCCAAATAACATTATTTGTTTCAAATAGTGTTGTGTTCCTGCGGTAAGGTTGCCAGAGCTCTTTAGGAGGAGGAGGGGGTGCGGGGTCGGCAACGCGTGCGTGATGCCTCCGGTATTGCAGGCGCTCATTGTATACACGTCTGCAATTCAAAATCGGCCCTAACGGAAGACCAGCGCGGGTTGTTATCAACCCGCTCATGATGAGTTAGGGTCCATTTTGCAGCAACATGTATCTGTGATTGTTTAATGAAATGAAATGAAATGAAATGAAATCAGTTTATTTGCTAAAACATGGTAGTCGAATATAATGCTGTTCTTATGCAGTAAGCGGGCGCACATGTTTTTGCTACACAAGCATGCAAATGTTTTATTTAGTATAGTAGGATTACAATAATTTAACAAAAAATACCAAAATTTAAAAATTTTAAAACAATGTCGTTATTATTACAAATTAAGATACGATTATATAAAATTAGAGTCATAGTTAAAAACAGTCAAGATTATAAGCTATATTTATATTAGTTGCACAATCTACATTAATTAAATTGGATTTTAGCAATAAGTAGGTAATCATTAGTCAAGTTTACAGTCTAAAAATTCAGCAATAGAATAAAAACATTTATCTGCTATTAAAGTTTATGTTATTATTGTTATTTTATTGTTTTTGTTTTTTGTCTTTTAGTATTCTTTTAAATAATATATATACGTACAATATAATATATATACGTACACGTAATCCGTTTTGTACTTGCTAAAGCTTTTTATCAGCGGCTAGGTAGATACACACTATACATCACACACTCCACAAAAACACATACGCTCCGGTACACTACACACACACACACACATGCACATTTATGCGATTAGGTAAATCATATTTTGTTAATTTCGTAATTAGTATAATAGTATAGGTAGTAGTTATAATTAGTTTTTTTTTTTCTTACTGTATTTTTATATATATTTTCTTACATTATTGGTGGAAAATACTAGTATGTAGGTTGCTGGTTCAAATTTAACTTTCCAACCATAGGGGGTGCGAATGGGTATTCACAGGGTTTCTACGATTGCTCAGGGAGATCTGATAGGGGTAGGTAGTGGACTGTATTTGTTACGAATTAGAATAGAATAACAGGCCTAGAAAGATCCAATAGCACTAGTAACGATCCTCTAACGGTAATAGGACGAACCAACTGCTGCAGGTGGGTAAATCACAGGAATATATGGGTGATTCTTCGGAAACTCAGTTTTTGTCTGACTTTCGTGGCACATTTTTTTTTGTTGAAATTACTCATAATAACGAAATATTCTATATGTAGATTTGATTACTAATTTATTGGTAGTGGAGGGAACTTTATTGGCCTAACGGTTACGAAGTTATTCAATTTTAAAATTATGGTGTCCATGGAGATCAACATTCATACCACCGAAATCAAATATACAAAATTATTGAACTTAAATGTGTTGAAATGTACGTTTTGTTTGAACTAGCCTATTACAATCATTCTAAGAAGGAATTTCGGGTAGGTTTATAATAAAAAAGGTAGTAAGCAGATAAAAATATATTAATTTTCTTAAAACTAAGGAACAAAATTAAATATTGTTATTAAATATATAAACTAAGAGAGTATTACAAAAAATCTAACATCAATTATCACGATCACATGAGATCAATCTTATAAATAATCAGTCACGTTTCTAGATACTAACGGTGGAGTTATACCTAAATTAATAGTAAAATAGGCTTATCTAATCCCTCCCATATTCATTGGTTATAAGCTATATGTATTTACTTCGAGCATTGCAATCTGAGCAAACCTGGCTGAAGTTATTTTGATTGAGATAAAACAAATTATTAACAAAAATCACAATAACAATATTATCTATGTATATTAATAAGCCCTCAAATTTGATTTTCGTGGGTTTCACTGACCTTTCGTGTACTTTTTGTCCACGAAAAACATGGAAATCAAAACCACGAAAATCAGAAAAAAGTTGAAAATCCTAAATAATTTCTTAATTTGCTGGTTTATGTTACATTGATGTCTGCAGTAGAAATTAGGAACACAAAAAGTATATATTATTAAAACAATTAAAACAATAGGATTAGTATGAACGAATTTATAGTCTACATGGTAATCAGAACTTGCGGTATACCAAGCCACGGAAAGTGATTACTTACCGTAATTTCGAAGCGACGCGGAGACATGGACACGTGCTGTTCTCACCACTGATGGATCGCGACTGACAGTTTGTCTCTGTCTAACAACTATTCACGTAGTTACTAAAGTACAGTTTTTATGAATGAATTAGTGCGCGCCATGGCAATCAGAGCTAAACGTCGGACGCGAAGTTATCTAGTTGTATCTTATTAACTAAAGCTAATTTTTGCGTAGTAATAGTGTCTGTTAAGCCAGTAACTATCTGGTTTATTGTGAACCTGTGTGAAATAGTGCTATTATTTATAGGAAATGAGATAAAAAATTATTAACACTAGAACATGAGGTCCGGACGCACCACAAAAATCAGTATTTCCACGGTTTTTATTTATTTTTACTTATTTAGAACAGGAAAATTAAAAAACTAAAATAGGCCCCCCCTATTACTTTTGGCTAATCTACTATCTGAAAAAGAATCATAGGGCTACGGATACTTTTTATGTGTTTTTTCGAGTCGGACACGTATTTTTGAGCCCTCTGAGAATTACCCAATACAGCAGCTTTAAGGAAAAGGAGCATGCACGTACCTGTAGATTTCTGGATACCAGGACCAGCGCCAGGGTCTACGTGACCCGGCAAGAAAATCCAGTTAACCTAGGTACGTAGCATACTCGCACAATGTTATTTTTGAGCCAGTGGAATACAAAATTGGTTCAAGAACGACATATATACATCTAGCCTATATTAAACGATAGGTAAATTGTGAATCCTAGATTACTGAAATAAAAAAAAAATATGTACCTGTTATAATATAAGTTGTTGCAAATAAAATCATATTCTATTCTATTCTATTCTCATAGGCTACGGTAGCCGCTTACTAACAGGTGGGCCGTATGCTTGTTTGCCACTTCAGTTGTATAAAAAAAAAGTCTTACCGGAAATCAGTAGTGAGGCTATCAATATAATCAGCCAGCGCCTGCGCAGCTCGATTGTACAAGGGGTCTGCGCTAGATACCTCCTGCCATTTGGTGCACGCGCACCAGTGAGGCATTATACCTGCTTCTGCGCAGGACCTGTTCTTTATTATCTGCAGGACACAACAGGATAAAAAGTAAACGATATATAATTATACAAGGTGATTCATAACATGTATACCATCCCGAAAGGGGGTTATTCTTTCAACAAAAAGAAATAATATTAGCGCAAAAAAACATCATTATTTCCATTTTTTTTTACAATCTTTCTGAAATTAGCTGTTTTTGGTATTTTTATCATCTTTAAAACTAAAACCTAAACGTGCAAGAAGTTCGTAATCAAGATGGCTACCTAAAATAGCTGATGTATTGAGTTGGTGATTAATAATATATGTATTCCATCCCGAAAGGGGCTTATTCTACAACCAATTGGCAATCAAGTTTGTTCTACAACTTTTGAAAATTCGACATTTTTCATTGAAAAAACGCTATGCTAAAATCAGCTGTTTTGGGGTCAAATCAGGTCAAACTCAATGAATCAGCTGTTTTCAGTAGCAATCTTGATTCCAAACTTCTTGTAAGATTAGTTCTTAGTTCTAAAGATGATAAAAATACAAAAAACATCTATTTTGAGAAAGTTTGAGAAAAATTAAATGAAAATATTGATGTTTTTTTTCGCAAATATTATTTCTATTTGTTGATAGAATCCCCTTTCGGGATGGTATACATGTTATGAATCACCTTGTATATATTGAAATAAAAAACTTTGAATTTGACTTTGAGTACAGACTCGTCAATAGTTAGAAAAAAATATAGCTCTACTGTAATCGTTTTCCAAAAACTCTAGCGTCTCGTCAATTGAGAGCTTCTTTACGTCAATAATCTGAGTTTAATTTTTATTGGGGGTTAACTTACAGGTTCCAATAAGCTCAATCCCCTCTCCAGACCAGACCCTGGCACTTTATATCTATTCCTGTGGTCTTTTAGGTCGAAAATATCGAGGAAAGTTGCGTGCAAATCATAGTGTGTGGTCAACACTTCCGAGTTTGCGATCAAATTCTTAAGAGCTGAAAAGAATGAGCTTTTATTTTCAACTTAAGTGACTTGTTTATTGTTTTGTCAATGAAAAATGCCAAGAACTAAAAAGTCGTAGAACAAACTTTATTGTCTTTACTAGCTTCCGCCCGCGTGGTACCTACATAAAAAGTCTCTGTACCTACTGGCCTCATTGCTCAGTTGGTAGTAACTCTGCCTTCTGCGCTAGAGGTCGCGGGTTCGATTCCCGCACTGGACAAACATTTGTGACTAACACAGATGTTTGTTCTGTGTCTGGGTGTTAAATATATATATATTATGTATATCAGTCTCTGGTACCCATAGTACAGGCTATGCCTAGTTTGGGATCAGTTGACCGTGTGTAATTAGGAAAAAAAACCATCTCATTTAGATAAACATCCAAACATCCTCACAAACTTTCGCATTTATAATATTAGTAGGATTGGGTGTAAAATAACTCCCTTTCGGGATGGTAAACAGTTATGTGTCACCTTGTATAATGGCCTATAACATCAAAATTATTGACTGTACATGTGAAATATGTAGAATAGCAAGCAAGCAAGCATAGGTAGAATGAACCTTCAGGTCTGGACCTCTTGAGCTTTTCAGGCAGGACCAGTGAGACGAAAGGCAAACGCTCTTCGATTTTACCTTGGAAGGTGTTTCGAATCGCTGAAAATCTGAAGTTATAAGAATAACAAAATTATAATTAAGTATGTCAGGATCGTAGCAGGTCGGAGGAAAGCCGTCTCTGCCTACCCCTCTGGGAAATAGACGTGATTTGTAGATGTAGGTATGTATTTGACAACTTTAATTACATAAAATATTTAGGACTTTTATTTACATAAAGAAAGTTAATACTACAAGTAAATATTTATAAATTACACATGTAACAGTTGAGCTATCTAAAGACCGTCACAAACGATCTAAAGATAGCTCAATTGATCCAGGTCACAACCAGTCGGAAGCGTCCCCAAGGCGTAATTGCCACGCTGGACGGCAATGCTTATCCGTTAGGCCAAATAGGAGCCAGCTCTTGGGCCACGCGTCATATTTTTTTACAAAAGTAAAAATATATTTTACTAATATTGTAAAAGTATTGTTGGGGAGTAAAGGTTCTTGAATGGCGACCACGAACCGGGCGACGCAGTGTTGGAAGCCCCCCCACCCGATGGACCGACGACATTGTGAAGGTTGCGGGAAGTCGGTGGATGGAGAAGGCTCAAGACCGTTCGTCATGGAACTCTTTGGGGGAGACCTATGTCCAGCAGTGGACTTCTACAGGCTGATGATGATGATTGTAGAAATCTCATGTCTCATTATGACTGCATCCAGAACTGATAACCTAGGTAATACCTCGGTCCATGATCCCCCATAACAATCAGCACTGTGTCACCAGTCTCATTGAACCTTCTCAGGAACACCACCAGGTCCTCATCAGCGAAGGTGATCAGGTTGAAGTCCTCATGAGTTATGCCAACTATGCTGGTCATGCCAAATTTCTTGCCATCAAGTTCTAGGAACTAGGAAATCAAAGTCAAAATGGCGGTCATTCATTTCGTTGAACGAACTTAATTGCCAATTAGGTTCAGAACTGTATTATCAGCCCCTTTGCTAGTGCTATCTATAAGCTTAGATCATATAGGTACTTATCTTAGTCTCTAAATAAGTAAAGTATGAGTTTCGGCAGATTGTGAACAAAAAGATCTGCAATTTTCTCAGAAAGAACATTAACTAACCGGATGGCTCATGACATTGGGGCAAACTTGAGTCTTTTATACCTACTTCTTCTTCTTGTCGTGTCACTGATTCTTTCTTGGTCATTCTGTATTAGGTCAGTGACCAGGTTGAGGTATGGTGGCCCTGAAAAGGACCTACGACTGTCAATGAAAGAATCAATGTAGTGAAAGGATTAAAGTGCGCCTCTTAGGCTCGTATTCAGAGACACGACTCAAGAATATCATTCTTTTTTATTTTATTTTTTTATACAACGGATGTGGCAAACAAGCTTACGGCCCACCTGATGGTAAGCGGTTACCGTAGCCTATGAGCGCATGCAATACCAGAGGCATCACGCACGCGTTGCCGACCCCGAACCCCATTCCCCCCTAAAGAGCTCTGGCAACCTTACTCACCGCAGGAACACAACACTATTTGAAACAAATAATGTTATTTGGCTGCGATCTTCTGTAAGGCGGAGGTACCTCCCCAGGCAGGCTGCTACAATTCAGAACGAGAAAATCTCGCTGTGCCCTACCTCCTACTAAGACCTCATCACAGATCAGCTGAACTCTATTGTCTTGTCTCTGAATACGAGCCATAGAGGCTCCTTTCGTGCACGTTGTATACCTACTAAGGCAGCATGACCAATGAAGCAGTGTTATCCAACTGACCTGAGAACTAAGATTCAGCATTAAACGGTGCTGTGGTGTCGCACCAAGGCAATGCCTTTTATTCACTCCGGTCCACCACTTCAAGCCAGTTCTAGACTCCTCGACGAATAAAGGGCGTAGGTAGTGGTCTGTGGGTTGTTGCTTGAAGCCGTTGAAGCGGTACTGGAAGGTGCCTATCCAGGGCATGTCTTCGAAGTAGGCCGTGCGGCCGCTGGAAGACATTCCCAATATTTAAGTTCTGCGGCGCTATTGTGTTAGCTAAATCGGGGACGTTCGCTATTTGGAGGATATATGTACAAGTTTCATAATATGTATGCCATCCCGAAACCATGTGGCAATAAAGTTTGTTCTACGCACTATACTTCATGCAAATAAAGCCATTCGTTCATTAATTCACTCATTAATTCATTCATTCACTCATTCATTCATTCACTCTTTCATTCTGACGGCTTTTGAAAATTTTGTTTTTCATTGAAAAAACTCGCGAAAATATCAAATCACGTCAAATCAGGAGCTCATTTGACCCAAACAGATGATTTTCGTATAGAGTTTTTGTGTGTTTTGTGTTTGTGTGTTGAGTGTGGGAGTGAGTGCGTTGTGGATCTCCTGCAGTAATTAACCATGACGGGCTAAATTAATCTCTTACCCATGTTCCTTCAACAGGCGGAATATGAACGGTGTGTCATCGACAAATCTATGATTTGTTATGGTTCGTCTTGAGTCAGGCAGTTCCAGCTCTAAATGGCCGGTGAGCAGAGGAAATAGTGCGCCAGGAGTAGCATCCATCACTATGTTATGGCTGATAAGTAAAATTGTTTAATAAATAAATAAATAAATGTTTTTATTCAGAACAAGCATTCACATTTACATAAATCAAATCAAATGTTTACATTATATAGGTACATGTAATGGCTTGTACTAGTACAGGTAGGTAGATTGCAGTATCGACACTAAGAACAAGACTTGTGTTGTAAATACCGCATTACTACTGCCCTCTTTCTACCAAATCCGTGGACAACGGGGCTGATTACACTCTAAGAACTTTAGTACCTATTTTAATTAAGTTTAGTAATATGTGAGTGCAATTGTTTGTTGTCCCAAATAAATAAAAAAAAAAAAAAAAAATTACCTTCCAGTGAGGGGACCGAATACTAGCCATGTTGATTATTGTTTGTTTTAAGTATTTTAACAATCCCTACGCTACTGACCGATTGATTGACAATCAACGCACAGCCTAACTCAGCTAGGGGATGAAAACTGTAATAAGAAAAAACTTTATTCATTTTCAAAGCCAGGGGGTGCAACTTTACGTCCTGGCGCATATGGTAGCTTCCTGTTGAAGCGTTGGGGTCATTAGAGGTGCACTAAGAAAGGAATTCAAACCCTAAGGGGGTGTAGCAGGGCTTGAAGGTAATACTTACTAAAATCATCATCAGCCTGTAGAAGTCCACTGCAGAAATAGTACTCCCCCAAACAGTTCCACGACGTACGGTCTTGAGCCTTCTCCATCCACCGACTTAACGCAACTTTCACAATGTCGTCGGTCCATCTGGTGGTGCGGCCTTCCAACACTGCGTCGGTGCATATAAAATCTCATACAAACCTCTTCATCACCACAGCTTTCAATTCCTTCACCAGAAAATCATAACTCTTTGGCATGCGCCTGATGAACCCGTTCCGAGACGTGGAATCAAACATCATAACCATGATGCTGATGTTGCTGTTCGGTGCGGGTTGGTGGGAATCGGTGTTTATCGACACCGGACGGAGGCCAGACTTGTAGCCGAACCAGCGGGAGGAAATAATACCTAACCTGAAGACATAAAGCATGATGCACTTACTCATCAAGTCCAGACGGTTGTCTGGTAGGTATTGCTGGTCGCGATAAGACTGCGGATATTTCCTTATCTAGTTTGTTTTACGTTTTCATCATCATCATCATCAGCCTGTGGACATAGGCGTCCTTAACAGTGCCACGACGAATGGTCTGAGCCTTTGCCATCCACCGAGATCCCGCAACCTTTACAATGACGTCGGTCCATCGGGTGGGGGGGCCTTCCTACTCTGCGTCCGCAGGTTCTGCGGGCTATATGGCTTGTCCACTGCCACTTAAATGGCTGCTTGGCGTCAAGATTTATAGACAAGGTGGCATTGACTGCACTAAGCTGGTATTGACCTAAAGCAGGGTCACCAATATAGGACCAGTATCATGAGGATATATTGTAAAAGGGTTAGAGTAGACGGACAGAGTGGCAGCAAAGAGGTTGAATCGTCAGTCAATTAAAACTCAACCGTCAATACAAATAACAAAATCGCCTTTTCACCCTCACAGTTTGTTTGTGATTTCAGCCGCATTTGAAACGCATTACGGTTGACTTTCAATTATAATTAGACCTTGGTGGTCCGGTCCCGGCTGAAGAATAAGCCCTCCATATCTACCTACCCGTGTATGTCTTAAGAGGCGACTTAGGGAAGAAAGCCAGGGGATGGGCAACAGCGACCCCTATTTTAACAACGATAGCTCTAACTGCGCTCGCCAACCCGCGTGCCCGTGGTGAGTAATGTGAGAATGGGCATATTCCTCCCGCATGATGCAAGGCCTATGTTCAGCAGTGGACAGTGGCGGATTTGCAGTCTTGGCCGCTCTAGGCCCCAGGCCATGTGCCGCACCTTTCTCAGCACCCGTTATTAGACTAGGTACATAATGAATTTACTTTATTGCCAACTTTATCTAAATCGATATCAGAAAAATTAACTATATTAGCTACTAATTTGTAAATATATTCCGAGATGATAAGATTTTCTACGACAATTTCTACAAATTTTTGGTCACTATTTGCCGCCCCTAATATTTGGCCGCCCTAGGCCCGGGCCTACTGGGCCTTTGGGCTAATCCGCCACTGGCAGTGGACGTCCAACGGCTGAAAAGATGATGATGATGATGATAAGTTTCAATTGCTTGCGATCCAGTCGCTCCGCCGCCACTCCGTCCACTCCGTTGACCCTAACATAGTTACCCATCAACATCAGTGCCTACGCAAGACACTTTAACATTATCGCTTCTGCTCAACACATATTTATCACCGCCATACACTTTGACAGGCTCCCCAATCCGGTTTTCGTAATCTGTCAAGAACATTATGTCACGGTATGTGCATACTAGATCCCTCATCTGGCTTTGGATGTGCTTTGTCGCTTGGCATTCTGATTTCTGTAAGAATTCAGAATTAGGTCAGGCCACGCAGAGATTTCCAGTGCTGTGTCTTACAGAGCTACTGAAGTGACTATCAAAATTACCTACTAGTAAGTAGATTATCTCCCAAGCCCAGATAATACCCAGACGTCGTCCAAACTCGTACTGGACCAGTATAATTGCACAAGTCTAGTCCAAACTCGGACAAGGCCAGTCAAACTCGCACTAGCCCAGTCCAAACTCATACTACAATAGTAAAAACTCGCACTAGCCCATACCAAACGTGTACTAGACTAGAAAAGGCTCGCGCTAGCTCAGTTCAAACTTCCACTAAACCAGTCAAACTCGTACTAGACAAACCCAAACTCGTACTAGACCAGTCAAAACTTCCACGAACGAGGTTAATTGCCTACGTACTTATTCGGTGCCATTTAAGAACCTATTTAAGCAGGTGACCTATCTAGGCCCATAGAGGAAGGTTCTATAGATACTTACATAACATTCGACCCAGTCCACACCCTCACAGACGAGACTGCCCACATCTTTAGTAAACTGCATCGCTTCATCAGAGAACGGATCCAGCACGGGCATTACGCATCCAGTGCCATTTTGTGAGGATATTAGCTCTTGGAGGCGCCGTTCGACCAGACTGATGAAAAGAGATAACTCACAGAAGAGCGTAGCGAGCCGCGAACTCATTCAGATTGACAGCGTAAACAATCAAAACGTAAAAAAGGATAGTTTGCTTCGCTCGCCAGTTTGGTAGGAACTCTTTCAGAATTCATTATCATCATCCACTGATGGACATAGGGCTCCCCAAAAGAGTTCCATGACCCTTGGTCGTGAGCCTTTTCCATCCACCGACTTTCCACAACTTCCAACTCCGAGGATAGCTCTTTTACGCGTCCAGCATTCAAAAAATTCAAAAAAAATTCAAAATATTTTATTTGGAACAAAAACAAATTTTACAATTTATAAACAATAGGAACACGTTGAAAAACTGCATTAGTTAAATTAAAAACTGTATCGCAGTTTCCAGCGCCCGCCTCCCGTTTACAGTAATTGATACAATTGATGGACTAATGCTCCAATGAGACATAAGTACATAACAAATGAACATATAAAAGTACTTAATTATAATAAGATCTATAAAATGAGTGACAATAGGGCTACGTCTATACAACCAAATATTTTTATTATTTTTTAATTGTCGTAGGCAAAATGAGCTTGGTTGAGAGAATAGGAAGTACCTATATGAGCTCAGGTTTGAGTGTAAAGAGTATAAAGTGTATTGTGTGTGTGGATGTGTTTGCGTGCGTAGGTGTGTTTATGTGTGTGAGCGTGGGAGTGTGAGTGCGTTAGGTGGTCTTGACAAGAAACAAAAGTTTACTCTTCAATGGTAACTTGTAAGCAGATTTTCGGTCTCTTCGTAAGAGAGTGTTAGGAGCCATCCCAAGGTTTTAATTTTACATTTATAAATTGTTAGAGGGTATATATTTAGCTTTTTGTTTATACTATTATATAGCATCGAACTAATGTAATGGTAATGGCGACCGGCAAGTGCTGTTTTACGTGATTCAATTTTACAGACCAAGTCGGATCTACGCTTGGTTTGTGACAGGAGGGGGTCATAAGGTAGCTGGGTATGTTTACGTAGAATGGTTTGTAAAATGAAGAGCTGCCGAAACGTGAGAACTTTGCATAGAGAAAATAGCTCTGACGTTGGAAAGCGACGTGGTTTATTGGACAGGACTTTTAGAATAAATCTCTGGGCTCTTTCAACCTTTATCGTTTCAGATTTTAATGTACCACCCCATGCTGCGATGCAGTATGTTAAGACAGATTGAGCAAGTGCAAAATAGGCCATTTTAAGACATTTGAGGTCCACTACATTGCGTAGATTTTTGAAAATGTATATTAGTTTGCGAGTGCGTGATACAGTGGACTCAATTTGGGGCTTCCATGACAAAAAACTGATCAATCATGACTCCGAGGTATTTTAAGGACGAAATTCTTTCCACATTGGGACAGTTACACGAGGAAATAAGAGGTATCTTGTTATTACAGTTATTGTGGGCATGAATTAGGAAGGAAGGCGGAGGTTGGCCAGATGAGTTGGGAGAGAAAGTGATTAATTTAGTTTTCGTCAAGTTAAGAGTCAGGAGGTTATTCGAAAGCCAATTCATTACCGTGTTTAGTGCTAGCTCGGCAAAGTTGAAGGTTTCTTTCCAATTTTTACCATTAATTAGGAGTGCAGTATCATCAGCATATGTAGTGACTTTACAGTTAGGAATTACCATGTTGCATAAATCATTTATATAGATTAGAAAGAGAGTTGGTCCAAGTACACTCCCCTGTGGTACACCAAAACTTACTGATGAATCACAGCTGGTAAAGTTATCAATTTTAACCGATTGTGTGCGATCTGAAAGGTAACTTTTGAATATTTGTAAAGGTATGCCACGGATGCCTATGTTTTCTAGCTTTCCAATGAGGAGCGGGATCGAGACAGTATCAAATGCTTTAGATAGGTCAAGAAATATGCCTATAGTTTTTTGTTTTTTATCTAGGCTCTTTATTATAGAATCTGTTAAGTTGATGACCGCGTCCTCAGTGGATATACCAGATCTAAAACCAAATTGATTAACAGATAAGATGTTATTGGAATTGAGGTAATTCATAAGCCTTTTATTTATTATCTTTTCGAATAACTTTGATATATTTGTTAAAACTGAAATTGGTCTATAATTGGTAATTTTCGTAGTATCACCACTTTTAAATATTGGATGAACAATAGCTTTTTTAAAGACATTTGGAAAGACACCTGTGTTAAGACAAAGGTTAAAAACAAAGTTAAATACAGGAATGAGTGTTTCGTGCTGCTTTAATAATTGAGGAGGGGATTTCGTCCCAGCCAAAGGCACATTTATCCTTGAGATGTAAGATAATGAACATTATGATAATGAACGTTCTCTTCCACACATTAGGTAGGTATCTATTTATGGAAGCTCGCTCAGCTCGCTGTTTAAGTTAGGAAGGCCTTCCGGCGGCCTATAAGCTTAGTCGTTACCTACTTGCACTAGACTTATTAACATGCTAAGTACCTTTAGGTTGATTAAAGAAGCTCGCTTAGCTCGTCTTACGATTGCGTTCGCTTGCGTCTTTCTCCTACCACAATCTACTATTTCACTACTCTCCTCCATTTTCAGTCTCCCAGTCCATAAATGTTTTACCGTCTGTTTGAAAAATAGTATGCAAACTGAGACAGTTGGAAGAGTAGATACCTAACCATTTGAATTACTTTAGGGAGCTTGCTTCGCTCGCTGGTTCCGTCGATGTAGGAAGGTAGGTACTTACTCATTAGTGCTCTTTATATCCGGGTATTTGAAAGGATCCTGCCTTATGAGGAACCAATAGGCAGATGTCGTAGCCAAGATCAAAGCTAGTGCAAATAGAAGGCATGGTCGCTTCCGAGTGCGGTAAAGTCTTTTTAGACAGATGGATAGCTGAAATGTTAACCAAAAGGTAGGTAGTTAGTTAAACTAGGTACTGCTTATTTATCTGCTTACCTTGGAATATAAATTCAGTGGTAACCTACTAACATCATAATTAGCCTGATGAAGTCCACTTCTGGACATAGGCCTCCCCCAGAGTGCCAAGACGAGTCTTGAGTGAGCCTTCTCCATCCACCGACTTCCCGGAACCTTCATGATGGCGATCAAGTCTTTGAAGATGTCTAAGAGGGTAGTCAGAGGCAAGTTCATTTAGCACATGCCCACATTTTAAAGTAGTATTCCATAAGTGACAGGTAAACAGGTTGCAAGCCTATCGCTGCTTACTGGTTTCCTCCCGATGTTCTCCATCACCGTTTTGATAAGTGTGGCTCCATCATCACAGTGCTAAGCGAGCACTTATGTTTTTTTTTTAAAGAGACGCCTTCAGAGAAGCATTGTTGTGCGACCGTATTTGAACACCTTCGGATCGAAAGGCAAAAACGGCAGAACTGTACCTAAGTACCTGTAAAAAGCTAGAGGTTACGGGTTCGATTCCCGCACAGGACAAACATTTGTGTGATGAACACAGATGATTGTTCTGTGTCTGGGTGTTAAACATTTATCTATTATGTTGGTATATCTGAAAGGCCGCGGTGGCCCCGGCTAAAGAATAGGCCCCTCCATATCTCTAACCGCGAATGTCGTAAGAGGCGACTAAGGGAAAAAAGCTAGGGGATGGGCAGCAGCGTCCCTCATTTTAACAACGATAGCTCTAACTGCGCTCGCCAACCCGCATGCCCAGCGTGGTGAGTATGGGCAAACCCCCCCCACCCCCACACACATGATAAGGAATTTGCTCTGTCTGTGGGGGAGGCCATGTTCAGCAGTGAACGTCGTACGGCTGAAATGATGATCAGTCTCTGGTACCCATAGTACAGGCTAAGCCTAGTTTGGGATCTGTTGACCGTGTGTGATATGTCCGGAATATTTATTTATTATTATTTATTAAAAAATTAAACACCTATAGTACATACCTTCCACAAAATAAATGAAAATAATTTCCATTGTTTCGCCTCCATTTTCAATTTACTTATTTTTTCCCGCTTCTCGCACACAATCCGTGATCCGTGCAAAAACCAATGACAGTTTGTCAAATTGACAGATAGCTGACCGTCCATAGACAAAACATCATCTTCATAATACTTTTTTCCTATTTGGGCTAAAGCAATGGATAGTCCATTTGACGTAGTAGGTACTTGAAGTGCTCATTTCATAGTTCGGGGGTTGATGGTCCGGGGGTCTAGGGCTATAGCTACGCTCCAAATCCAGGGCCGGCGAAGAGTCCGGCAAAACGTCGCAGGATCCTGCGAGGCCGTCTCGCAGTACCTACTGTGAATAAAACGGTTCTCTGTCAGTCAGTCTGTACGGTTTGTATAACATTAATTTAGGCGACGGGAGCTCAAACAATAAGTTTAAATAAATAAGTCATTAATTATAAATCATTAAAAGATCATTTATTTTGCTTTAACGTACTTCAGTAAACGAAATCTACCTAGTAAATAAATCACAACAGCTTACTCAATCACCTAAACAAGCCACTGGGTTAGATATGAGCCTCACTATTTTATCTAAAACAACATAAATAGGTTCATCCGCTGTTATAAAAGCCAGTTTTCTCACATCTTTCAATTCTCCTACCTTATCCAGCACATATTTATACTTATTATAAACGTACATACCATCCTTAGCACAAACATACGGTTTATAGTACGGATCAACGGCAATTTCATTTACAGCGTACTTCTCATGTGAATTTACAATCTTAGTACCGAGTTTTACTCTAAAAAGCTTATTGCTTTGCAGGAACATAATATTGTTATCGTCGTCTAGTATCAACTTATCAACTCCAACGCCTTCTAGCTCATAAACTGGATTCACGTATCCGAAATCAAATTTGTGTGCCTCCCGTCTTCTGTTAACGAAGTATATAGCGTTATCTTTCAGGAACAGACTCCTTATGTCGTCGTCGACTGGCAGTTTTTCTGGTACCTTGTCTTTTTTGTTATTATCTATCATGAAGAGTCCGTCTGAGCCGCCTACGTAAAGTCGGTTCACAGCCGGGTCTACTGCCAAGCCTGTCGCGTTTCTAATACCATCGATAATCCCAGCTTCTTGTCCATCTAGCTTGACGTAGCCTAGTACCCTGGTGGGCACATTAGCGATTTGTTCGAAAGTGAAGTAGGCAGTGTTGTCGTTTCGACTGAAGACTATTTGGTGGATTCTGTTGACTCCTTCCTTGATTATGTTGACGTTGTAGTATTTTCGGTTTAGGAAGAGGCCTGTGCAGGCGGCAGAGGCGGAAGAGATGAAGAGAAGTAGCAGGAACTTCATTATTTGATCTGAAAGGAATGAATTTTAATTAGTAAAGTGATTCGTTCTGGTGTCCGTATTGGACATATTGCGGATTGGACATATATACTTATTATTGTTACACTTTGGTCACAATAAGCTAGTAAAGCGCTAACCCTTTTAGAAACTAATTTCTACTATAGTCTTTGGTTGTAGTAAGCGACCACGAACCGGCGACGCAGTGTAGGAAGGCCGATGGACCTACGAAATTGTGAAAGATGCGGGAAGTCGGTGGATGGAGAAGGCCCAAGACCGTTCGTCGTGGAACTCTTTGCAGTGGACTTCTAAAGGCTGATGATGATGATGATGAGTACCTAGGTAGTGCTTATAAGGAGGCGAATAAAAATATTAATTTGAGATTTGTCAGGGGTGGACCCAGATACTTTTGACGGGGGCTTGAGCCCCTTAACCCACCCCCTGGGTCCGCTACTGCTTGCTTGTATTCGGAACTATACAGGCACAATGCCTTTCAACAACAATAGGTTAACGGGCCCTACCATGATTGTCATTCAAATTCAAGCCAGCCAGGACAATTTTAGACACGCTCGAATTTCAATAAAATTGAATAGAATAGAAAAACGTATACAAAAAATAGTCTATTTACACGAATTTGAACCTTAAATCTATGAGACTTTAAACCGCCTAAAAATCACAGAGTTGATGGTACGGCGCATGGGTCAAAAATTGCATAGAATAGCAAGTTGTGGGAAAGTGGTAATAAAATGATGCGAAGTGGTCATTTTGGTAAAGTAAAAGGACTATTACAACACCACCATACTTCAATACCGTAGCGGCATCAATAATGCGAATGCGGCTTACGGCAAAAAAAATATTTAAAAAGAGACGTTTCATCCATATGACCCTGGGCCTGCTCTGTGTACACTACTCTAAAATATGGCTAAGCAATAAAGTAAACGTATTTAATTGGTAATTTTATTTAAATTGACTTCGTTCTAAGGTACACTAAGATTTTCTTCGACAAAGAGAGCAACACACAGCGCTACAAAAATATGGCGGATGGACGTGCGTGAAATGTCATTTTGACAACCTACATTTATCTGACAAAACCAAAACATCAAATCAAACAACATGATATGAAAAATATGTCAATGTCATGTCAAACGCCAATTATAAACCAACATGGCGGCCTTCAAATAGTGTTCACATAGTAAAAAACTTACCAGAAGAACTATTCTTGTACCATCGCATTTGTCTTCAAATTAATGAAATTGTATTTTTCTTGTAATCTCCTAATTTTTCTATGTAGTGTACATGGACCAGGCCCAGAATGAAATGAAATGAAAATATTGGTCAAGAAGCATCAGAATAGAACCTACCTGCCTAGTTTACTCTAGCTTAAATAATGAAGCTCCTGCTACTTCTCTTCCGCCTCTGCCGCCTGCACTGGCCTCTTCCTAAACCGAAAATACTACAACGTCAACTTAGTCAAGGAAGGAGTCAAACGCTTTACCATTAACAATAAAAAAAAAAAAAAATCTAGTCAAAGTCAAAGTCAAGAGGCATTTATTTCAATAAAATCACTAGGATCACTTTGAAACGTCTTAGAAACTAGGTGAAGCTATGCCTGTTCCTCGCGACCAAGCCTACAAGAATCAGGCAACAAACACGGCTTGGTGCCTATCATTTTTTTCGATGATCCTTTTTCACAAAATGGAATTTAAAGCTTCAGTGTGGTGCCGATCGAACTAGTGGTTTAGCATTCATTTCACAACAAAAGCTCTCGAAATAAATGGGTAAAATTAGAAAGTTCTCATGTGAGAACTGATTATAAAATACTAGCTGATCCGCCCGCAACGTTAACCTTGACTCTTGTCACTTCGTACACTTGAGATAATGATTTTGCGACCCCGTGTTACGTGTTTTAGGAGGAGGTAGGGCACATCGAGATTTTCTCGCTCTAAATTGGAGCAGCCCACCTGGGAGGTACCTCCGCCTTACAGAAGATCGCAGCCAAATAACATTATTGGTTTCAAATAGTGTTGTGTTCCTGCGGTGAGTAAGGTTGCCAGAGCTCTTTAGGGGGGGGGGGGGGGGAGGGGTTCGGCAGGCAACGCATTAAGCAATGCTCCAGGTGCTGCTAATGTCACCAATGTAAATAGGCGACGGTGACCACTTACCGTCAGGAGGGCCGTAAGCCTGTTTGCCTCCGTATAACATATAAAAAAAGAGAAACGTGTGTACGGAAGCCTTAGGGCACGAGCCCTATCGCACTTGACCGTCTTTACTTCAAAGTAGATGTAGACGGGCCTAGTTTTTGTTATGTAGACTTTCTGAGAGCATGACAGGCTGTCTCAGTTCCCTCTGTGGTCGCTGTCATGAATAAGACAGCTCTGAAAGGCCCTTTGGGCGGTCAAGGACGCCCCTGTAGGACTGTCTACATCAAACTTACTTTTTTTTAAGTTTCCATGAGATAGGTACAAACAAATCACAGTAGGTAATGAAGCTTAGAGCCACGCGCACTGGCTATTCGCACCACGGACGAATGTGAACTGTGTGTGTGGTGATTGTGTAACAACAAGGGCATTAGGGCAGAGAGTTATCGATACAATAGATAGTTATGTAGCTACCTACTACCGGTAGTAGGTAGGTATGTATCTACCTACGTTCCCATCGAACCAACTTTTATTTGGTAAGGCCGCATCCGGTATGTGCCTTCAGACACATCCGGACCAAAGATTTCGGAGCAGAGCTACGCTCTTGCCGGATAGTCCAGATCCATCCGGCCGCCTAACATAAGACTGGTGGAGTTGTGGTAGGGATGATGGTGGTGGGTTCGAATCCCAGTCGTGTAAAAATGGATTTTCCATTGAGTTATTTTTTTTTTAAATATATTTTTTTTTTTTAAATATTCCGGACTTATCACACCCGGTCAACTGATCCCAAACTAGGCATAGCCTGTACTATGGGTACCAGAGACTGATAAACGTAATAGATTAATATTTAACACCCAGACACAGAACAAACATCTGTGTTCATCACACAAATGTTTGTCCAGAGCGGGAATCGAACCCGCGACCTCTAGCGCAGAAGGCGGAGTTACTACCAACTGAGCTATGAGGCCAGTCAAAGTCAGTTATGTGCGCTATATCTATCTACTTTCCTGTTAAGGTTGGAAAAGGAAAAATATCGTATGGAAACGGGCGAGGCGGAGGCGGCTTGGCCTTGAACCGAAGATAAGTGACATGACTAAGGTCTCACGTAGGTTTATTCTGTGTTAAGTTGGTGTACCTACTTAGGTATGTGTAGTTGTACTTAAGCCTATCGTTTGCCTACCAAAAGATACGAGAGGCACGATTCACGAGGCGCATTTTAATTCTTTCGCCGCACTGGTTCTTTCACCAACGGTCATTGGCGGTTTTAAGGACTGCTTTATACACTAGGATACTCGAGAAAGAACCAGTGACATGACAAGCATAGTTAGTATTTAGCTGAACTAATATGATAAGTGGCAAAATTCCGTTACACGAACACTAGACATACCTACAGTTCCCCATGAGGAAGATTTTTGTGTGAAAAAGGAACACAGTTTTTGGAGTCACTACGTCACAGACCAATAGGATGCTAACCACTACTCGGGAGTAATAGTGTTCTGTGATGCTAACGCTCTACGTACGCTAAAAGAACGCAACTATTTTCGAACGAAATGTATGTCTTCCACACAGTATGTTCAAATTCAAACTCACTGGACTTTTTGGCGGAAACTTGCGAAGTAATGTTGTGATCTCAATTTATTTTACAAAACTAGTGTTAAATTGAATAATATTGTGTAAATATAGTGGTGTTTTGCGTAATATTGATTGAGTAAACCGCACAAGTGAAATGAAATGAAATCATTGCGTATATCGTCATTTTTCGAGTTGGCGCCAAGAGGTCCCTCGAGGTTTTAGTAAAATAGTCACCATCATATCTTACTAAAACTGAACTTGACTTGACTTGACGGTGACTCGACGATCATAAACGAAAGAAAATGAAGAAAGATAAACAAATTAACAAGAAAAAATACACGTAAGACTTGGCAGTAAGGCCTAGATGCCACAGCCAGCCCAAAAGGGAAGAACATTTAAAATAAAAAAAAAATCAAACTCACTGTCAAAAATATGTACTATTTATGTCACTGTCAGGAAAGTGGGAGGTTAAAAACTTGCCAACTATACGGCATTGTTTGTGCCAGAGGTAGCATTATTTCAGGTCAGTCTAGCAGAAAAAAGATTGAAATTAAGGAAACAAACCTAAGTGCCTATACCAAAAGGCCAGGGAAACGATAATTAAACCAAATTCAAATAGATGCATAAAAAAGTCTCCAAAGTACTATAATATGTAATTCAATTTTTCATTAAAGATAGGCAAAAATAATGGACCTAGTTGGACCTGTTGGTGCTGCCCCGCACCTACCTCATCAAGGATGCTGTTTTGTTGCGGAACTTGCGGATGATTTGCGTAGAAAACGGTCGCCTAATTTAGCCAACAAATTTTATTTTAGCGAGTTGGCAGCCCCAGCACTCGTTTGAGCGAGCAATCAAACTGAATCTGCTGATTATGTATTTGTCTTTTGTATTTACAGACAGTCACATAAATGGGGAATAAATAAATTAGTAATGCAGTTTATTTAGTGCATTGCTTTGAGATTGAGAATTCAATAAATTCACAGTACAACAAACAGATAACGTCTATGTTAGTTCAGTAAAGTGGGCGGTTTGGCATTATGATCTGAAAATTATTATGAGTTATTGAATCTCGTATTTGCTGAAGAAATCTTCGAATCCAGTGAGTGCTTTTCGCTGCTTCTGGTTTATCCTAAAATATACTTACTGAACTTAATTTGTTTCGAAATAATTGGAACTAAGATCCGAATTTCCAGTTGCAGAATATTTTTTTATCGTGTACTTCGATTACATTTGCAAAAAATGATTCTTGAGTTACCATCTTAAGAGAAACCTACCTAGAATACTATTGTAATTTTCTTGATATCATTTGCTTGGGCGGCTACCCTCGCGAGGTACCTAGATAAAATAAATAAAATAAATACATAGGATATGTGCTATTCCAGAGTATAATCTATCTCTTTCCCAAATTTTAATCACTTTATTTATCCAGATAGGTTCAGCTGTTCTAGCGTGATTGAGTAACATATATGTATGATATCTGAAAATATTTGTTCCGGGTCTGGGTGTTGTGATACCATGTTACTCGTAGTTTCTGATACCCACGACACAGGGGATCCTAGTGTGGGGTCAGGACTATGTATGTGATTGTTCATCATCATCATCAACAACGACGTGTAGAAGTCCACTGCTGGACATAGGCCTCCCCACAGAGTTCCACAATGAATGGTCTTGAGCTTTTTCCATCCACCGACTTCCCATAACCTTTACAATGTCATCAGTCCATCGGGTGGGAGGCCTTCCAACACTGCGTCGCCCGGTTCGTGGTCGCCATTCAAGAACCTTTACTCCCCAACGGTTGTCGGTTCTGCGAGCTATATGGCCTGCCCACTGCCACTTCAACTTCCTGATTCTTAGAGCTAAATCGAATGTGATTGTGGGCGCTATTTATTTAATATAGATTTTGTTGCAGATGGCAGTTGCAATAAAAAGATGGTATCGATCAAGGAGGAACCAAGTTATAACTCTTGTAGTAATCCTTTTTTGTATAGTTTACTACTTCAGTTTGAACGACAGCCTGCACAGGGAGGAGGATCTAGATATAACAAGAAGGTAGGCTGAGGAATTGGGAGACATGGCTTAAGCTAACTTTCTTCTTCTATTTCCTTAAATGGCAGTAGTTTCTGTGCAAATGATTTTACGCATTTTAACATGCCTTTTCTCAATTGGTGTCGATTCTGTTGTTGCGGTGTTATCACCATCATTAATAGTGGATGTCCACTGCTGAACATAGGCCTCCATAGAAATTAACAGTCCGTAACACAGGTACGACCTAGCACGGCTGCTAAGTACGAAATTTTAATTAAATATAAATATTGCTAATTGTGATTAAGTTTCAAAATTTTGTATTTGTGTGTTTTTTGGTATTACATAAATAATAAATAAAAAATAGATTTCCGATCTTGCGCTAAACCCAAAAAAAGTTATTGTTACTTTACCACATGGGAGCTCATGTTATATTGGTTTTTAATTATCGTTGGACCTCAAAAACCGTAATTATGGCTTAAAATGCACGAACAAAGATTTTCTTAAGGCGCCCCACTTCAAACCCCTTTTGGGTTCCGATTTCTTAGCAATCCCTTGGCCGATTTAACTCATATTCTTACCAGCAAATCTTGATAGTACAACCTGTAGACCTTCCATGCAGATCAGATAGACAGTTCGCAAGTTATGCTCTAACAAATATTCATACAATGCCGATTCATCTAAATAGTTTGTGAGATCTTCACTCTATCGATCAATTGTAGCTGTTCTTGTAAAAGACTGTCGATCTGTCGGGACAGCAACTTGCTCGATTATCGTGTCACTGGTTCTTTCTTAGTCACTCGTATTAGGTCAGTGACCAGGTTGAGGTATGGTGGCCCTGATACAGCATCAATCGTCATCAACAGAATCGACACCAATACCGGCTTATTAACATGTAACTTCTGACAGGTGTAAGCTTAGTGAAGATTTGTGTTATAAAAACAAACAATGAACGTAATATAAATAACTCTTTAGGGGTAGTTAATATAAGTTACATGGAAATATGTCGGTCGGTACCAGTATTTAATAAAATATATTTTGTAAAGTGTGCACTACGCGCATACTATACAAGATTCATAATATGTATCCGAAAAGGCTTTATTCTACACCAAATTAGCAATAAAGTTTGTTCTACGACATTAGTAAATTAGACATTTTGTCATTCAAAAAAC
Source organism: Anticlea derivata (assembly GCA_947579855.1). Classification (NCBI taxonomy): domain Eukaryota; kingdom Metazoa; phylum Arthropoda; class Insecta; order Lepidoptera; family Geometridae; genus Anticlea; species Anticlea derivata. Next base: position 1,038,219 of record OX388283.1, on the reverse strand, counting down.
TATGCAAAAATCAGCTGTTTTGGAATCAAATCAGTTTGATACTCAATGAATCAGCTGTTATAGGTTGCAATCTTGACGTCGAACTTCTCGTACGTTGCTATAAAGATAAAAAAAAAACTAAAAACAGCTAATTTGAGAAAGTTTGCCAAAAATAATTGTGAAAAGTTTTTTTCGTATATTCTCTTCTTTGTTGATAGAATAACATCTCTTTCGGGTTGGTATACATTTTATGAATCACCTTGTTGTTTGATGTAGATTTTTGAACGATTTGTTTTTGTATTTGGCATGAAGTTTATGAGAGTTTAGATAGTGCTTACAACTTCCTATTTTTCTGAAACCAAAGAAACTGTAGTAGTACTATATTTTATTTGCTGAAACGTAGGCTTAAATGCATTTGATTTGAAAGAGCATAATTTAATTCTGTGTTTAATTTAAAACTAACTTACGAGTCTCTTAATCACAATTTCTTTTATGAAAAATGGGCCTCTTCCACCGTCGGTCAACAGATGAGATAGCTGAACCCAACGATCATTGGGTCTTTTTTGGTCACCTTGTTAATAGGACATTATCCTACATCCAATTGGCAATTCATTAATTAGATACTGTTAGTGTGGTGTGTCTATGAACGCGGCCATTTCTGATACCGAAGATCAAGTGAGGGTAGTTTCTTCAACTGTCGCCGTTTTCTCGACGGTAGCTTCAAAACTACAGTCTGCCCGCGACCACGATGGTTGCAACACAGTCGAAATGTTGGGAATAAAATAAAAAAGGTACACGATTAACACCCGTTTGATTTAATAAGCTTTGTTCTTCGACTTTTGAACAAACTTAATTGCCAATTGAGTGTAGAATAAGCCCTTTTCGGGATAGCATACATATTATGCATCAGCTTGTAACTTTCGGTAGAGGGGGCCCTACTAATCTGTTGGTTGAAAAGGCTCTTAACCTAAGCTTGGTATTCTTCTAGTTTGAAAAGCACTCTTGCACCCTCAGTAGAACTAACAGTAACCAGTAGAGCTGTACTCCTCAATATAACGAGCAGGTAAGCATTTCGCTTGTTCCTATAATAGTACATTTAAACTCGCGCCTCGTCCCTCGTCTAGTGATTCGTTCCGCACCTCGCGTGATCGATGGTAAATGAGTTGTCAGAGCTTCAACTCAATTTTCAGTCGGTAATCGCGAGGTCCTTTGACTCGTGACCAAAAACCGCTTCGGACGAGAGCGTTGCGAGTGACGAGACGAGGCGCGAGGCGAGCGTCTGTTCACACTCCTGTCTCGTGGCTCGCCTCGCGACTCGCACGCGAGTGTAAATGGGCTATAACGGGTAATATGACACGTCGGCAAATCTCTGGGCTATTTGGCAGACCACGTACAGAGGTATTTTAATCTACATTTATGTTATAATTTTTTAATATCCCAAAAAATTTCGACTCGGACGCGATTTACACCGCCGATAAATGCCACAAAGGTTACAACTTCTTTAAAATTTATTTGTTCAATCATTTGGATAACCTGATGTGTCATATAAGCTGCCATGAACTGTATTTAATTGTGTTATATGCAGTACTGCCGATTGAATGGACGGACCTGAAGTTAGAATACGGTGCGTAGAGACTATTTTAGTTCCATAAAAATGTATTGCCCCGCTGAACTGCTAACTTTACGCCCGCCTAGTTATTCGACGGTACTTATTTTTAATTTTATTCTTTTATGATGTTTGGAAATCTTTTTCATGGATAGCCGCTTTTATAAGTACGCGCTTAACTGCGATTAATCGCGTAGAGAGCTTACATAGAAAGAAAGAAAACTTTTGATTTGTCCCACAAGTTCACTGGGTAAACAAGGTGATTTATAATATGTATGCCATCCCAAAAGGGGCTTATTCTACAACCAATTTTCAATAAAGTTTGTTCTACGACTTTTGGAAACTCGACAGTTTTCATTGAAAAATTTCAGAAAGTTTGGGAAAAAAAGTAAAAATAAATAAAATGTAAATATTGATGTGTTTTTTCGCTAATATTATTTATTTTTGTTGATTGAACCCCTTTTTGGGATGGTATACATGTTATACATCACCTTGTACATACATTAGGTTTTGAAGGTACGGTCAGATCCTTGAAGATGCCTAAGGGGAATGCATTAAATGTTTTTTTCTTCAGTATTTAGAAGGCATGTGGATGGAATGATTATTAATTGTATGTTTTATTTAATGTTTTCAGAAAATCTGTGATTGAGTAAGTAGTACAAGCTTCATAAAACGCTTCATTAACTTAACTAAATTTGACCGCACTAAAAATTCAAACATCCATCTCTAACTTCACTGAAATCACACTTTGGGAAAACACATCCTCAGCCCAATGGAGCTAAAGCAACTCACCCCAAAGAAAATCCTTCAGTTTTTAAAAGCTGCTGGGCTTGGAGGTGAACTTTGAAAGCCCTGTAAAGGGGCTCCTCCTATAAAGTGGCGATCACAATTAGGCCAGTGGCCGCAGTGATACCATTACCACATAAAGTAAAAAAAAAAAACTTCACTGAAACTTAATTTAGATGATTTAATTTCTTTAATGTTTTAGTTTGATAGCTAAGCGCATACTATTAAAATATGTTATGATTACTAATAATATTATTATTAATAATATTAAAGAAGCCGGAATCGATATTTTTTTCAGCTGTCAAATTCTGTTTTTAGAAGCCCTCTAGTATTGCGCATGTCGTTTTGCTTGGTACTTAACATTTGCATTTTAGCATTAAACTTATGAACTGTGATATATGAACTGTGCGTTTTGACTGACAGTCAGTCAGGTAACAGTCCTACTAATATTATAAATGCGAAAGTTTGTGAAGATGTTTGTTACTCTTTCACACCGCAACCAATGAAGGTTTTGGAATGAAATTTGGCATGTAATAGTTTGGAATATCATATAGGCTACTTATTATCCGGGTACTACGCGAGCGAATACGCGGACGGAAGCTAGTTTTATATAGTTGTATGGAAATGCGGACTACGCACCGTTAGTTTTAACTGCGTAATTTAAGTGTTCTCTTTAATTGTTCATACATTAACACACGTTCATAATTCATTCATTTCACTGAACAGATAAACTGAACAACAGGTAAATGGCCCAGTTGAAACTGAAAGTGTGTAGCCTCACATTCAGTTTTCCTTTATACTCACCAGCCCATTCTTCATAAGCCATAGTTAAATTAACCCTTACAAAACCTTAATTTCATACTGTTTTATAGATTTACCAATAATAGAACATTAATAAAGATAATTCCATCAAAAATCATGAACATTTTAACCTCTGGTAACGAAATATCTCAAACTGTAATAATATAACCTCTAGTTTTACGCAGTCAAAATTATAATAAATTATTCCACAACTCAATTTCTGGAATGAGCTTCCTTCCGAGGTTTAACCACTAGCCTACAACATGAAGAGCTTCAAGAAAAATACTAAAAGATTTCTCCAGGGCAGGCAACGCATTAGAAATGCTCCAGGTGTTGTAGATGTCAATAGGCGATGGTTAACGCTTACCATAAGCCTGTTTGCCTCAGTATACATAAAAAAAAACTTTGTACTATGTTTTTTTAATAATACATATTATGAATCACCTTGTATAACAGTTCCTGCTGAAATATTTCTTGGCCAGAGGCTAGCCACAAATCAGAACATTGTTCCTATAATTATGAATTCATCATCATTACCTTTAGAAGTCCACTGCTGGACATAGGCCTCCCCCAAAGAGTTCCATGACGAATGGTCTTGAGCCCTTTCCATCCACCGACTTCCCGCAACTTTCACAATGAAGTCGGTCTATCGGCCTTCGAACACTGAGTCACCCGGTTCGTGGTCGCCAATCAAGAACCTTTATTCCCCAATGGTTGTCGGTTCTGCGAGCTATATGGCCTGCCCACTGCCAATTTTGGGGGCTTCGTCATGGAACTATTTGGAGAGGCCTTTGTAAAGGAAGAAAGATGGAATAGAAGAATTTGGGCCGCGAAGCAGGACTTTGGGTCGTTGGTAACATTTTATCCCTGTATGTGGCGGTGTCTTGTAGCCGCTTCCGAGCACGGTCCGCAGACCCGATGTGGCTCTACGCATCTTGTTATGTTAACATATATAATAAAAAAAAAATATTCCGGACATATCACACACGGTCAACTGATCCCAAACTAGGCATAGCCTGTACTATGGGTCACAGAGACTTATATATATAATAGATACTTAAATATTTAACACCCAGACACAGAACAAGCATCTGTGCTAATCACAAATGTTTGTTCAGTGCGGGAATCGAACCCGCGACCTCTATGAGCGAGCTATGAGGCCTGTCAAACATGTTAACAAAGATAATATATTAGACAGGTTATATATCAACTTTAAAATAAATTTAAAATTAGAGTACTAAAACAAAGTACAGCAGTGGACGTCTATAGGCTGATGACTAACAATTTATATAATATATAAAAATACATTATAATTTTTTCAAGAATTTACATTATTTCAAGGATTTTCAAGACCTGTATAAACCTCACAGGTACATAGAAAGCAAGCTTCAGGAGGCGCTGAAGGAAGACAAAGGCACGGGTTGCGAGTTCCCGCACCTTGACCCTTTTGCTAAAGAGGTGACGCAATTTGACAAGGACGTGCCGAAAATTCACTGCGAGGGCCGGGACTGGGTTCGGTGCTATGTATGTATTTAAGCCTTTATATACTACCTGCTCGTCAATGGCATATTATGTGTCATGCAAACCTTTCCTAAAGTAAGTCATTACAGCCCTACGGTCTAGCCGGGTCATAATGTTGTACTGAATTTCATTATTTCCCATGGGACATAATGTGATTTGAATTTGGAATGCAACCCATGTAGTCGTGCTTGATCGAGGTTGGTTTCAAAAATGTTTGGGTGCAATGAGATTTTATTCTAATTAGGCTGTATGTTATCATTTTCTTTGCACTGCCTACAAATAAAAAAAAAAAGTTCATTTTCACCCGCGCTCGAAGAAGGATTTATTCGAATATCGAACTGACCACTACAGAATAGACTACAAAAAAAGAAAAAAAGGCGCCAAGCGCTCAAACTGCTGTGCTGCTATCTACACCGAAATTCAGTTTCGATTCAAATAAACTTCTAAAAAATGTCAAGTGACGACGACAGTGGTTTTGATTCGACTCCAGAATGCATACAATCTGAAGCCTCTGGTATAGTTGGAAACTTACTTCCAGAAAAATCATTTCTTTATGCTTAGCAGTCATTGTTTTCAATTGCCTCGCAGAAAGTATAAAAAGTAGAGTATGCATCGCGGGCTTAAATGTGTATTTGTCTTGGGCAATCTTGAACCCCTCGTACTCAGGATTCTTGCCTTAACTCCCTCGCTCCGCTCGGGACTTAACCATAGAATCCCTCGTTCTCGGGGTTCAATATAGCGCCCGCGACATAATACACTACTTTAAGCCCTTGATGCATAATCTACTATTATATACGTATAGAAATAATAAGTAAGTATTTAGACCGGCATGTCCTAGAACCTAAAAAATCGAAGACATGTGACATGTGCACGAAAGGAGCATCTAAAAGGCGCACTTTAATCCTTTCACTACACTGATTCTTTCATCGACGGTCATAGGCCCTTTTCAGGGCCAACTCAACCTGGTCACTGACATAATACAGGATGACCAAGAAAGAATCAGTGACACGACAAGAAGGAGAAGCCTCTAGACAAGGGGACGGATGAATGAAGAGCGCATGCGGCGGAGATGAGAATGTTGAGATGGATGTGTGGGGTGACGAGAATGGACAAAATAAGGAATGAGTACATCAGATGAAGTTGAAAGTAAGTGACGGTAAAGTCGATAGTTTTGCTCGTAAGAATATGAGTAAAATCAGCCAGGTTGATAAGATATAGGGGGCATTAGGGGGTATCGATCGACAAAGATAATAATACAAATACCTACATGAAGTGGGGTGTCATATGAAAGAGCTTGTTCATACAATCCAAAATGAATTATAATCTAGGACATATGGTTTTTGAGGTACAACGAAAATAGTAGCATTTGAAAATCAATACAAGGTGTTTCATAACATGTATACCACCCCGAAAGGGGGTTATTCTATCAACGAAATGAAATACTATTATCGAAAAAAACAACAATATTTTCATATAATTTTTTTTCAAACTTTCTCATTCATTGAGTTTGACCTGATTTGACCCCAAAACTGCTGATTTTCGCATAGAGTTTTTTCGATGAAAAATTTCAAATTTCCAAAAGTCATAGAACAAACTTTATTGCCAATTGGGTGTAGAATAAGCCCCTTTCGGGATGACATACATATTATGAATCACCTTGTATAAAGTGAGCTCTCGTTTGGTAAAGTTTCGCGAATTTCGCAGCTCAGATAAGATTGGTTATAAAAACATGCTAAAGATGCGATTTTCAGAGTTAAAAATATAAATAAATAAATATTCCGGACCTATCACACGGTCAGCTAATCCCAAACTAGGCATAGCCTGTACTATGGGTACCAGAGACTGATATATATACATAATAGATATATATTTAACACCCAGTACCAGAACAAACATCTGTATTCATCACACAAATGTTTGGTCCAGTGCGGGAATCTAACCCCTCTAGCGCAGAAGGCAGAGTTACTACCAACTGAGCTATGAGGCCTGTCAATCTTAATTGTGCCTCAACGATCATCGAACCGCGCGTATAATTTTGTTTTCATTATTTCCAGTTATCAGAATGCAGGGTAGACAAAGAAATACTCAAAACAACAACCGGCATTGATTGCAAATACAGGGATATTCTATACGATAATGATAATAAATACACTATCGGTCCTCCGACGTCGGTGCTTAACGATGGCGTTTATACACTGCGCAAGAGTGATCACGTTAAAGTTAAATGTACAGGGAAACATGTTAAAGAGTAAGTTACTATCACTATCACTATTACACTTATAAATAACACTGTCAGTGTTATTAGTTATACTTATAATAAGTGACTCATCCCTCCCTCCCCCTTCCACCACCAGTCAAGCAGACGCACAGGTAAATACCACCCTTACCTGGTCGACATACCACAGTGTCGAACGAAACGTTTCTCATCATCATAATTTCAGCCGTTCGACGTCCACTGCTGAACAAGGCCTCCCACAGACAGAGCAAATTTCTTATCATGTGGGGATTTGCCCATACTCACCACGCTGGGCATGCGGGTTGGCGAGTGCAGTTAGAGCTATAGTTGTTAAAATGAGGGACGCTGCTGCCCATCCCCTAGCTTTTTTTTAATATTTTTTTTTATACAACATAGGTGGCAAACAAGCTTACGGCCCACCTGATGGTAAGCGGTTACCGTAGCCTATGAGCGCTTGCAATACCAGAGGCATCACGCACGCGTTGCCGACCCCGAACCCCCCTCCCTTCCCTCCCTAAAGAGCTCCGACAACTTTACTCACCGCAGGAACACAACACTATTTGAAACAAATAATGTTATTTGGCTGCGATCTTCTGTAAGGCGGAGGTACCTCCAGGCAGGCTGCTCCAATTCAGAACGAGAAAATCTCGCTGTGCCCTACCTCCTCCTTTCCCTTAGTAGTCCCTAGACTCTTAAGACATCCCGGCGTATTGGCCGTGGTGGCACCGGCTGATGAATAGGCCCCTCCATAAACGTTTCTGCTCCACTTTTATTATAAGTACTGCCAAAGAGTGGAATGATCTGCCTGCGTCTGTTTTCCCGAAAGAGTACAATCTGGGAGTCTTCAAAAGAGACGTTTCATCAATATATGGAGCCTGGGCCTGCACTGTGTACACTACTCTAAAATTTGGCTAAGCAATAAAGTAAAAGTATTTAATTGGTTATTTTATTTAAATTGACTTCGTTCTAAGGTACATTATGATTTTCTTCGACAAAGAGAGCAAAACACAGCGCTATTAAAATATGGCGGATGGACAAAACAAAAACATCAAATCAAACAACATGACATGAAAAATATGTCAATGTCATGTCAAACGCCAATTATAAACCAACATGGCGGCCTTCAAATAGTGTTTACATAGTAAAAAACTTACCAGAATAACTATTCTTGTACCATCGCATTTGTCTTCAAATTATTGAAATTCTATTTTTCTTGTAATCTCCTATTTTTTCCTAATTTTTCTATGTAGTGTACATGGACCAGGCCCAGAATGAAATGGCTCCTTTGGCTCAATAAGTTCTATCTGGGAAAGCGTGTTCCATCTTAGGCCACACCCACTTGCAAAAGTGAGATGGAGGCCAAACGCTTAACCATTATCAATAAAAAAATAAAAATAAAAGTGTTTTGAAAATATTATTACTATGTCTTCATCACTATCGCTATAATCACTACGTCGTCCTTCAAAACAATAATGTCAAATGCTAAAACCAGCTAGGTAACTATTGGTCTTTTATACAAAGAACCATTGCAATTATCTATAATCATCATCATCATCTTCATCATCATTTCAGCCGTACGACGTCCACTGTTGAACATGGCCTCCCCCACAGACAGAGTAGATTCCTTATCAAGTGGGGGGATTTGGCCACACTCACCACGCTGGGCATGCGGGTTGGTGAGCGCAGTTAGAGCTATCGTTGTTAAAATGAAAAAAAATATTTATAAATAACCTTAAATAATATTGTGTTCCGCAGTATACTTCCATCAAAATGGACCGGCCACGTAATAGGGTTCCGCGAATCCGTCGAAAGGGTGGAACCACCACCAGGTAGAGAGAGTTCCGTGGACGTGTTGATATTCGGCTTTGACTCCACGTCCAGAAACGGATTTATCCGACGAATGCCGAAGAGCTACGAATTTTTGACGAAGGAGCTGGGAGCTACTGTTCTAACGGGGTATGTGTGACCTTGAACTTGTTATCATAGCCCTGTTGGCCTAGTGGTAAGACTTTCAATCCGTAACTCGTACTCGTACGTCTAAGTCCCAACAAAATAAATCATACTACTCTACTTCCTCGATACTAATATTATAAATGTGGAACGCCGTAACGGCTAAAAATAAAAATGTGCGTCACGCGCGCCGTGTTTGTTGCCTGATTCTTGTAGGCTTGGTCGCGAGGAACAGGCATAGCTTCACCTAGTTTCTAAGACGTTTCAAAGTGATCCTAGTGATTTTATTGAAATAAAAACCTTTTGACTTTGCTGTGTATTTTTTATAAATAAATCGCGTCATGTAAATCCAAGCTCAACAAAACAAAACTAAATAATATTTTTCTAACTTACAGTTACAATATAGTTGGCGACGGAACACCAGCGGCCTTATTTCCTATCCTAACGGGTAAAACTGAGTTAGAGCTGCCTGATGTTAGAAAGAAATCTAAATACGAGGGCAGTTTAGATGATATGCCTTTTATATTCTACAAGCTGAAAGAAGATGGGTAAGTTTCATCCCTTTTTTCCATCTGACGGGTAACTTTTTTCCATCTGACAAGTAATTTTTTCCAAATGACGCATTACATTTTTGCAAACGACGCGTTACTTTTTTCCATCTTACGCGTAACTTCTTTCCATCTTACGCGTAACTTTTTTCCATCTGCCTCGCAACTTTTTTCGATCTATTGGGTAACAATTTTTCTATCTGACAGGCAGTTTATTCCATATGACCGATTTATTATTATGAATTATGAATCAAACACATAACTTTTTTCCATCTGACCGGTAATTTTCTTCCATATGACTGGAAAGTTTTTTTCCGTCAAAGGGGTAACTTTTTACCATCTGACGGGTAACTGTTTTCCAATCTAACGTGTAAAACTGTGTATGTAAACAACTGGTAACTTTTGTCCAGATGTGGGACGAAAGATGTTAAATAAGTAAAAATAAATATTCTTATTCCAGCTATAGAACCGCCTATTTCGAAGACATGCCTTGGATAGGGACCTTTCAATACCGCTTCAAAGGGTTCAAACGACAACCGGCCGACCACTATCTCAGGCCTTTCTACCTTGTGAGTATTCACCACACTGGTTTATTTTAAAGCACACTGATAGGTACTACACTAATATTACCCCTGAAACCTTCAGCTGACACCCTGATTGCGACATCGACACGTCGCACAAAAAAAAATGAATGGTCGAAATGGCTTAAAAGCGGACTTACGATATTTTGTTTAAATAGTTGATTTTGATTATGCCAGATGATAAAGCTAACTCTTCACTTCCCCGAAAAACGGTTATTTCTATGAGAAAAAAACATTTAAGTTTTTTTTGTATGGGAGAAAACATAAAATGCTTCATATCTCAGAATTCATCTAAGTTCTTGCTATGAAACTTAGAAAACATATTAAACTTCATGTTCTTAACATGATACCATTACAAACACGCACCCGGACGTGCCCGTTTAGGTGCCGTGAGAAGGGTAAAAAAATATTTATTTTTCTCTGATTCATTCCGTAAATGTGTTTAATATTATCTTATATTAAGGTATATATTGATATGGTCTGTAGAATAAGTTAAATAAGACCTGTAACTTTACTATAGTCTGAAATAAATGAATTAATATTATTTTACTATGTATATATTTTTTTAATTTATTTTAGGAGGAGTATAGTAGCGGGAAGAAATGGTGGCGTTCCAAAACTCAGAGGTACTGCGTCGGTGACACAATGAATTATAAATTGATGATGAACATCACCGAACAGGTGAGAGGTCAATTTCAAGGTACAATTACAATAACACCCAAAAATGCTTTAATTCGGGATCCGGAGAAAGTGTAGAGGATGTTTGGATTTTTGATCTTCAATCACGCCGCAACGGCTCAATCGATTTCGATGAAATTTAGATGGATAATCTTTACCTAAAATAGCTACTTAGGCTACTTTTTATCTGGGGACCACGCGAGCAAAGCCGTGGGCGCAAGCTCATATATGTCTTATTTTATTAAATTGTGCATTTTTGTGTGAGTCATAAATAAATAATAATAATAAAATTACACATAGACCACCAAATTCGTACTAATATCTTAGCAGTATCCTTTTTTCTTTCATTAATATTTATAAAATGTATTTACTCTGGTCGTTTCAGTCGTTTTAGCGGCTATACTAAAAAGTTATATGTTACAAAGTAAGAATTTGTAATTGGCAGTACGCTTAGTATTAAATAAATAAATAAAAAGTAAAATAAGTATTTATTTGCAAAAAAAAGGTTTAAGAAAGGTTTAACAAGTTAGTAACCTAGAAAAACTTATAAAATAAGCTTTTAAAGAAACAAAACAAAATAGAATAATAGATATCATTATTTTAAAAGTGCTGTAGATTATCTGTATATATAAAAGAACAAGGCCTCAACGTGCGATCAACGCACAGCCCAAACCGCTGAAACTATAAAGCTGAAATTTGGACAGTAGCTGCCTTATGCCTTATATGCCTTTAAATAGGGATTTTCAAATTATCCACTCCTAAGAGGGTGAAAAGGGGTTAAAACGTTTGTATGAAAAATCGTATTCCTTGAACCTACAGATTTGAAACGTAACTAAAAATAATGAATGATAGAAATAAGGAAACTGTATTTTTAGATTGTCAAAACTACCCCATAAAAGGGTGTAATGAGATGTCAAAGTTTGTATGGGAGAATCTTAACGCTTGGAGAGATTTATCTGAAACTTGGTACACATTCTCATAAAGTCAAATAGATAGATAAAAAAAATATTTGGCACTACAGACACACACAATTAACATAGATAAACAATTTTAAACTAAAGTACATACAATAGGTAGGTATAAATAATCAATAGAACAATTTTTAAAAAGTAGGTATCTTAGAGTAGGCAAGTTTGCGTGTGCTGCAACAAATAGGCTATGGCTCAGTGAAATATTTTGCTTAAAAGCAAAAACACTGATTTTCAGCCAAAACCTGATCGAGAGCGAGCAGAACGAGTACAAACGAACAATGCGTAGGTACCTAGCTGTGAATTTGTGTTGTTGTGATTGTGTAGTTTGCTATCAATGATTACAAAATATGAAATATAATAAATTAATGACAATAGTACAAAAAATATAATAATAATAATGAATAAAATGAGCTTACAATATTTTTGTTTATTTTTGGCATACGAAGTGAAAAGAAATACGGACTTTAGGGTTTTTCAAAACTGCCCCTTTTGATAAAGATACCGCGCGAGCGTACGCTAGTATGACAATAAATAAATAAAAAAATGTTTTTTTTTTGTATTTTTTCAGTTTTTCAATTTGGACGGCAAGCATTTCGCGTTCACGTTCATAGCGGACATCACCCACGACGACTTCAACATGATCGCGGTCGCCGACGAGGACACCGTGAGCTTCCTGCGAGCCTTCCGCGACTCCGGCCGCCTCGTCAACACTCTGCTGTTCGTGATGGGGGACCACGGACCAAGGTAACACCCTAGTTTTTACTTTGACTTCACATCACACACGGTCAACTGATCCCAAACTAGGCATAGCCTGTACTATGGGTACCAGAGCCTTATATACATAAAGATAAAAATTTAACATCCAGACACAGAACAAACATCTGTGTTAATCACAAATGTTTGTCCAGTGCGGGAATTGAACCCGCGACCTCTAGCGCAGAAGGCAGAGTTACTACCAACTGAGCTATGAAGCAGCTTTCGTCGTGGCAGCTACCGAATTCAAAATAAAATAAATATTTTATCAATCATTTTAGATTTGTAATCTTGTCTGTTTGTTACTTTTTCACGAATAAATGAATGGCTGATCGGGTTGTAATGAAATTTGCCAAGGAGATAGATAATAATCTCGAAAGGGTTGCAAAAGGGGTTGAAAGTTTCTTTGTGTAATCTATAATTCCTAAGTTAGGGATCTGTAAATTCATATTCAGTAAGAAATTAAGAATATGTGATGTATAAAAAAGAATACTTGTATAACATTTTTGGAAAATCAGCCCTAAAGGGGCAAAGTAGGGGGTGAAAATTATTATGAATGTGGACGAAGTCGCGGGTAAGAGCTACATGATTATAAACCGACTAAATAGATTGATATGCGGAATGGACGGTCTTATCGCTAATAATAATAAGTCATTTATTTCAGGCAACACAGAAAAAGCTAAAAGAAAGAAAGCGATATTTTCCAGACAACCTTTGGACGGAGACGAGCCTAAATTGATGAATAAAAATTCTACTTCCAGATATGCAAATGTCCGCGCCACACTGCAAGGAAAATTCGAAGAACGCATGCCTCTAATGGCGATCCACTTACCGGAAGCTCTGAAAAGGTCCAGACCGGACCTGGCGGCCATTTTCCAGAACAATTCGGACGTTTTAACGACACCGCACGATATACACGCTACGATACTAGACGCTATGGGCATGAGGAATTATATGAACGATTATAGAATAAAAGGAGCTGATTTGACTCGAGGAATGAGCCTTTTTGATCCGGTAAGTAACTTTTAAATCATCAACAAGATCCATACTAATATTATAAATGCGAAAATATGTCTGTCTGTTACCTTTTCACGACTAAAACGTGTATGAGCATTTTTCGTTTTTTTTTTTTTTTTTTTTTTTTTCACACGGTCAACTGATCCCAAACTAGGCATAGCCTGTACTATGGGTACCAGAGACTGATATACATAATCGATATATATTTAACACCCAGACACAGAACAAACATCTGTGTTTATCACACAAATGTTTGTCCAGTGCGGGGATCGTAACCGCGACCTGTAGCGCAGAAGGCAGAGTTACTACTAACTGAGCTATGAGGCCAGTCAATCCCTAAAGCGGGCAAAGTAGGGGGTTAAAATAATGAGGTTACTCGCTTTCATATAATTGCAGACGAATTCACACACATTGTCCCACACTAGGATTCCCTGTGTCGTGGGTATCAGAAAATGCGAGTGCCATGGCACCAGACCCGGAACCAATATAAATAAAATAAATAATAAATAAATATTCCGGACATATCACACACGGTCAACTGATCCCAAACTAGGCATAGCCTGTACTATGGGCACCAGAGACTGTTATACATAATATTTGCAGATCATGCAAACATTGAGTCTGACTTTTAGGAGCTTGCGATAAAAAGTAGTCTATATGCTATTCTGGGTAAAGAACTTTATCTATTCCAAGTTTCAACGAAATCAGCTCAGCCGTTACGGCGTGATTGAACAACAAACATCCAAACATCCTCACAAACTTTCGCATTAATTATATTAGTAGGAATACTAGAATTTATTTGAAATTTGAAAATTGGCATCGGATCTCGATGCACACGGAGCAAAGTGCGCGCGAAGCCGCAGGCATCCATCCATATGTAACGATAGTATTTTCGTATCCACAGATACCAAAGAACCGTTCATGCAGCGAGGCCGGAATCGAACCGCACTGGTGTGCTTGCGTCGCCTGGGACACCGTGTCCGCCGGCGACGCCGTCTACCGGCCCGTCGCGGAAGCCTTCGTGAACTACATCAACAGTCTTACTGAGTCGGTTAGGTGAGTCGCATCAGCGTCATAGTCATAGTCATAGTCATAGTCATAGTCATAGTCATAGTCATAGTCATAGTCATAGTCATAGTCATAGTCATAGTCATAGTCATAGTCATAGTCATAGTCATAGTCATAGTCATAGTCATAGTCATAGTAATAGTCATAGTCATAGTCATAGTCATAGTCATAGTCATAGTCATAGTCATAGTCATAGTCATAGTCATAGTCATAGTCATAGTCATAGTCATAGTCATAGTCATAGTCATAGTCATAGTCATAGTCATAGTCATAGTCATAGTCGCGGAAGCTTTTGAGCGGTGCGTGTGCGTCGCCTGGGACACCGTGTCCGCCGGCGACGCCGTCTACCGGCCCGTCGCGGAAGCTTTCGTCAACTACATCAACGGTCTTACTGAGTCGGTTAGGTGAGTCGCATCATCGTCATCGTCATCGTCATAGTCATCGTCGCACGTCGCGGAAGCTATTGAGCGGTACATCAACGTTCTCACTCAGTCTGTTAGGTGAGTTGAATCATCGTCATCGTCACCGTTACCCTCACCGTCACTGTCACCGTCATCGTTGCCCGTGGCGGTGGCTTTCGTGCGGTACATCAACGGTCTCACTCAGTCTGTTAGGTGAGTTGAATCATCGTCATCGTCACTGTCACCTTCACCGTTACCCTCACCGTCACCGTCACTTTTTTTTACAACTAGGGTAGCTCTAGGCGTTCAGTTTTTAAGATGTCTAAGTAGGGTAGTCAGAGGCACACCCAAACATTTGGCATATGCCCACATATTGCAGTACTTGCGTGACAGGTTGCAAGCCCATCGCCGCTTATAAGAACACTTTACGATATTTTCCATCACAGTTTAAGCACGTGTTGATGCGCACTCAAATTTTTCTAACAGAAAAACTCATTGTTGCACGACCGGTTTCGAAACCACGACCTTCGGCTCTAAAGTCGCCGTACCTTCCACTAGGCCAACAAAGCTTTCTATCGACTTTATTTTTAATTTTTTTCAGGTCGAAATGTGTTCCACGAACGCTAACTTCTATATCGTGGGTGATGCGACGTAAGGCCAACACTCGCATGCTCGCTTTCAAAGAAAACAGAGATCCGGACGGTTATGTTGGCAAATTCAACTCTAATTACTACACTAATAAGGACTATTATCAAATCAAGGTAAGGCTAATTTGATAGGATTAGCTCAAAGAGTTTCGACTCTATTTTGTATGCAATAAGGATTTGTATTGGTACACACAGAACAGCAGAAACCTAGTACTAAGACCTTATTATTATGAATATGCAACGAGTACAATTACATTAATCAATTCAACCCATCTATTGATATATTTAACGACTCCTTGAGAAAATTCAAATACAAATTACTTTGCCTTTTTGGCTCTTCCGATTAAATTTAATTAATTCATGACATTTTATGATACCTTCCTATCTATTTAAGTTAGCTTAAATTTTTAGTTCGAATTTATCATAATAAAAGAGATTATTTTCGTTTATATTTCAAGAGTTTAGCTTAGTTAGAGTCAATCGTTTTTTTTTTTTTCTTTTTTGAGCACTATTTAAGTTTATGTTTATTTTAAGAATTTTTTTTTTGAGAATGCTATTGTGCACTTTTATTTTTATTTATATCAGACCCTGTTTTTATGAAGATATTTTATGTAATTGGTAATATACATAATGTTTGTGCACTCTCAACAAATAAATAAATAAATAAATTATTATTAAATCAAGGTAAGGCTAATTTGATAGGACTAGCTAAAAGATTTTCGACTCTATTTTGTATGAAATAAAGATCTATATCGGTACACACAGAACAGCAGAAATCTAGTACTAGTTAGAAAGGCTGGGGTATATGCGTATGCTTGCTTGTCGTGTCACTGATCCTTCTTGGTCATCCTGCATCAGGTCAGTGACCATTCAGGTATGGTGGTCCTGAAAAGGGTCTATAACCGTCGGTGAAAGAATCAGTGTTGTGAAAAGATTAAAGTGCGCCTCTTGGAGACTTCTTTCGTGCACATGTCACATGTCTTCGAACTTTTAGATTATAGGACATGCCGGTTTCCTCACGATGTTTTCCTTCACCGTTTGAGAGTACAAGCATAGTGCACATGAATTTTCGATGATAAAAACACCACAAATAGCGAATTTGAAAAAGTTCGCAAAAATAGATAATTTTTTACCTCGCTAATATTCTTTCTTTTTGTTCATTGAATGAGCCCTTTTCGGGGTGGTTCATTAACAAATCACCTTGTATTGTATGTATGTAAGACTAGATGTAATAAGTCCGTTATTTTTGTGATTAACCATGCGTTAATCTTGTATCTTGTATCTTGTTAAAATGATTAATTACAGGTGGCAGTGGGTCCCGGCTACGGCGTTTACGAAGCATCTACAACTCACTTAAAAGACGAAAATAAATTCATTTTCGACACAAGAGATATATCTAGAACTAATGCGTAAGTATGCGTGCCTCTGTTATTGCAAGTGCTTATAGGCTACGGTAACCTCTTACCAACAGGTGGGCCGTAAGCTGGTTGCCACCTCAGTTGTATAAAAAAAAACCGTACCTCAACCTGGTCACTGACCTAATAGGCTAATACAGGATGACCAAGAAAGGATCAGTGACATGACAATAAGAAGAAAAACCTCGGTGGCGGAGCGCCTGAGAAGCAAGGTTCCATTCCCGCTGCGGGACAAATGATTGCATGATCTGCAAATTGTTCCGGGTCTGGGTGGTGTGGTACCATGGTACTCGTAGTTTCTGATACCCACGACACAGGGAATCCTAGTGTGGGGTCAGGAGTCTGTATATGACTGTTGGGTGTTATTTATTTATATGCTCTGTGTGCTCTATCGGGTTTACAATGGTGAGTGTTCTGAGGAACTATTTGACCTCATACCCGCATCGAGGTTCTACCATCGGACCTCGCGTCACCGGAATAAGGCTCATCCACATCTCATCGACACGTGGCTATCTCGAACCACTCGCTTTACGAGATCCTTTCTCCCCCATACGTGCAAATTGTGGAGTGAGCTTCCTTCCGAGGTTTTCCCGCTAACCTACAACATGAAGAGCTCTCAGAAAAATACAAAAAGATTTCTCCAGGGCAGGCAACGCATTAGCAATGCTCCAGGTGTTGCAGATGTCAATAGGCGACGGTAACCGCTTACCATCAGGTGGGCCGTAGGCCTGTTTGCCTCTGTATAACATTAAAAAAAAAAATTGTTTCTCTCATTTCAGATACAATAATGAACCGGAATGCATAAGCGCTACTCATCCACATCTCAACATGTACTGTTACTGTAGTGTGACGTAGCCATTTTTACTCAACAGAGTGATAAACTCTTTTACTCAATAGAATAATCACATCTTTTACTCAAGGGCAAAGCTGTTAAAAATATTACAAAAGAATTCTCACTTAAAGTTAAAGATAGAAATGTATATGAAATTTGTTCGAAACAGTTCGAAATTTGCTCGAAACGGTTCGAATTTTGTTCGAAACTGTTAGATTTTTTCGAAACGGTTCGATAAGTACTTCTTGAGTCGTGTAAGAAGATTTCAAATTAATGTCCTAGAAATACGAATGTAATTTCTACAGTGACTCTGAAAGTACAAGGGTGGTGAGAGTATCTCAATTGTATCTGATTTGATGTTATTTTTTGATTCTCATTTTATTGATTCTTTTAAAATATTAGTTTTTTTAATAATTTTTGAGTCTCGGTATCTCCCATTCCATTAAATCTCAAATTACTTAGTAGTTATTGGTTAAAATATTTATATTATATATTATTAATTAATCTCATATCTCGCTATTGTCCATTTTGGTCCCGAGATGGCGCGACTTTTTCCCTAGTAGTAGTGTATTTTTTAAATCTTTTATTTACACAAAGAAACTTAAAACTAATACAAGTTAATATTTACAAAATACACGAGAAACAGTTGAGCCATCTAAAGACCGTTACAAACGATCTATAGATAGCTCAACTGATCCAGATCACTACCAGTCGGAAGCGTCCCCAAGACGCTGGCGGAATTGCCACGCTGGATGGCAATGCTAATGCGCTGGGCCAAATAAGAGCCAGCTCTCGGGTCACGCGTCGCTTCGATCAGAATAGATGTAGTGTATTTTTTTGAAAAATATCGTTTTGTACTTAATTTTTTTTTTAAATCACGCACAACGTATTTTTAATATATTTATGAAATACTCGAAATGTCCATGAAAGATAGTGATGTCCCCGAAATGTATTTAGTAGGCTACTGAGCATTATTATAGAATATGTAGTGATGTCCCCGAAATGTATTTAGTAGGCTACTGAGCATTATTATAGAATATGTATATTGGCAAAATTTTAGTTCCGCAGCGTGTCTCTCATGTCTTAACGATTACCACAGAGGTATACATTTTTGAGATTAGTTGTTAGAATAGTCGAAACGTTACCAAAACAAAAGCAAATTTTACTTAAAGTATTAGTTTTAAGTTAATAGATTACGTAAATTATTAGTACGTAAAAGCGTGGGGCGTTCCGTGTAAGTTAAAAGATCTAAGCCCGCCCTCCATTTTGTAAATTAGATTTATTATCAGATATTGATGTAGAATCTCGAAATTATTGTTTTAATTTGAATCTTTGATATGCAGTATTACTTAAAAAGTCTCGAAAACGAGTATGATTATATTATTATTATATAAAAGAAATTATTTATATTATTTACTTATGTACACGGTCACCGACTTACTTAATAAACTCTGCATTTTTAAGTATATGTCTATTACTTAATTTATATTAATTTTTTAATGAATATTTTGTTTGTTTATTTTTATTTAATGTAAGTAGTAAGTACACTCTTTGTTTTGAAACTGATGTTCAATACCTTTGTTAATCCTGTAAACTATTTTGATCTGTAATAAATTGATGGTTTGTACAAATTCTTTCATTTCATCATCATCATTTCAGCCGTTCGACGTCCACTGCTGAACATGGCCTCCCCCACAGACAGAGCGAGTTCCTTATCATGTGGGGGGATTTGCCCATACTCACCACGCTGGGCATGCGGGTTGGCGAGCGCAGTTAGAGCTATCGTTGTTATTATGAGGGACGCTGCTGCCCATCCCCTAGCTTTTTTCCCTTAGTCGCCTCTTACGACATCCGCGGATAGGTAGATATGGAGGGGCCTATTCAGCCGGGGACACCACGGCCATTCATTAATTTAATTAAAGAAAAAAAATTAATTAAAAATCATTTATTTACAAAATGAGTTACTAATATAATTGCTTTGACCTAGACTAAATACGTAGACATTAGAAACAGATTTGTTAATAAATATATAAAAAGTTTTATATTACAGAATATAAACTGACCTTTGTCCTCAGAAATTATCACGGAAATTTAAATTTTATATTTTACTAGGCTTGATACAAGCTTTTAAAGATAAATTCCGCGACAGTACATTATGCAGAGATTCGAAAATATTCATAGATTTTAGTTGAAATAATAACGAAACAATAGTTTAAAATACGTCAAATAAAGTAATAAAATAATATACACAAAAGGTCTAACTACATAATTAAAATATATTTGCTAAAATCCTTTAATAAGTTAAGCGTTTTGTACTTTATACATTTCTAAATATGGCTCAAAATCCTTTGTACAGCATACGTTGTCGATATAAAGTTACGAAAATCAGTTTAACTGTATTTATTCATTTCATTTCAGGTAAATTCAACAAAAGAATCAAAAATCATCAAGAATTTCTACTTTTCAAGCAAAATACTAGTATTTACTCCCAGATTTGACAGAAAACGTCCCCCCTAAAACCCGCGCGCCGTGTTTGTTGCCTGATTCTTCTAGGCTTGGTCGCGAGGAACAGGCTTGCCTGTCGTATCACTGATTCTTTCTAGGTCATTCTGCATTAGGTCAGTGACCAGGTTGAGGTATGGTGGCTGAAAAGGGCCTATGACCGTCGGTGAAAGAATCAGTGTAGTGAACGTCTTATAGGCTCCGTGCAATTGTCATGTAGAAAAAAAAAGGAACAAGGCTTCGTCCTAGCACTCTGGGGATGCCTGTGTCCAGCCGGCGACTTCCTGATGATGAAGTTAGTTGATCGAAGAATGATGATTTTTGTCTCTTGAAAGTAGGCTATAATCGTCTCTAATAAGGTCCACCTTGGCTTCCGTCATAGCTCTGTGCGTTGCTGTCATACCCCTGTCCCAGCCCCGTGTCTTCATAAGATATCCTGGGTTTGTAGCCATCTTGATCAGCTTCGTATTCCACAGTCTGAAATTACATTAAAAACTGATTTAATAATGGCGATCCTGTCATCCAAGATCAATCCCAGCCATGACGTTCAACGCGATATATGTATGAGTCTCCCTAAAGAGGCTTATTCTACACCCAATTGGCAAAAAATATTCTTGGAAATGCGTAATTTTTTATTGGAAAAACTGCGAAAATCAGCTGATCAGAAAATAGGATGTTTCTTTCGCTTAAATTCTTTCTCGTTGTTGATAGAATAACCCCCTTTCGGGATCTTCTTGTCGTGTCAGAAATAATTTCTTGGTCATCCTGTATTAGGCCAGTGACCTTGTTGAGGTATAGTGGCCCTGAAAAGGGCCTATGACCGTCGGTGAAAGAATCAGTGTAGTGACAGGATTAAAGTGCGCCTCTTAGAGGCTCCTTTCATGCACATGTCTTAGAACTTCTTTCTGGATGGTTTTTAGCGCCCATTTGTTAAAGTTTCAATGACTGCGTAGTTCAGGTAAGATTGGACATCGCGAGATCTCATTTCGGGGCGCACCACTAGTATCCTATCCTACTAATATTATAAATGCGAAAAGTGAGGATGTTTGTTATTCAATAACGCCGTAATTGCTTAACCGATTTCGTTGAAACTTGGAATACATAGAGTTCTTTTCCTTAAATAGCATAATAGGTTACTTTTATGTACTACGCGAGCGAAGCCGCGGACGGAAGCTAGTTATTATAAATGCGAATGTTTGTGAGGATGTTTGTTATTCAATCACGCCGTAATTGCTTAACCGATTTCGTTGAAACATGGAATATAAAGAGTTATTTACCTAGAATAGCATTGTTGAAGTTAGATAAACAAAACTATTTGTGTCACCTAGCTGTCACTGTCACCGATTGATACTGACAGTTTCATTGAATGTAATGTTCGCTCACTCTTGTCCGATCTCTCCATCAACTGTGTACGGTGCTGTAATAATTGTATCTAAATTAATCTTTGCTAATATATACAGGCTACTTTTTATGTAGGTACCACGCCAGCGAAGCCGCAGGCAGAAGCTAGTATATTATGTTTGTTATGACTGCTGACCTGTTTTCTACCATCAGGCAACAGCACGTAGTACAGTCCTTCAGCTCGGTCACCCTCCCTGGACTCGCGGTGTCCGAAGTCATTGCCCGAAGGCTCGTCCTTTACCATGTACTCAAAACTGTAGCTAGCTGGCTCCTAGAACATAAATGTTTACCTTTAGGTACATCATCATCATAGTTTTTTTATTTTATTTTTAAATAAATAAATAAATAATTCCGGACATATCACACACGATCTACTGATCCCAAACTAGGCATAGCCTGTACTATGGGTACCAGAGACTGATATACATAATAGATAAATAATTAACACCCAGATACAGAACAAACATCTGCGTTAATCACTCAAAAGTTTGTCCAGTGCGGGAATCGAACCCGCGACCTCTAGCGCAGAAGGCAGAGTTACTACCAATTGAGTTATGAGGCCAGTCGTTTTATTTACATTTTCAATAAATTCACTAGGATCACTTTGAAACGTCTTAGAAACTAGGTGAAGCTATGCCTGTTCCAATCATCATTCATAATTTCAGACGTACTACGTCCACTGCTGAACATGGCCCCCACAGACAGAGCGAATTCTTTATCAGGGAGGATTTGCCCATACTCACCACGCTGGGCATGCGGGTTGGCGAGTGCAGTTAGAGCTATCGTTGTTAAAATGAGGGACGCTGCTGCCCATCCCCTAGCTTTCTTCCCTTAGTCGCCTCTTACGACTTCCGGGGATAGGTAGATATGGAGGGGCCTATTCTGCAGCCGGGGCGACCACGGCCAACATCTATTCTAGAAGATTTATAGATACAGCGTCAGTCGGTGACCTGATGGTAAGCGGTAACCGATAGGTAGATATAGAGGGGGCGTTTCTTCATGGTCACCACAGCCTACCACCACTACCCAATACAGCTGCATCACCATCTAGGAAGCGGCCCTTGTCTTGTGGTATTGCGTTGCATCTATAACTCTGAGACATGCGTTAGTAAGCCTCATATACTTGTAATTTTACCAGCTACCCTCACCCTTTTAACTGTAACAGAGAAACTGCTAAAGAAGATAAAGTCTTACGTTGTTGCTGCCATCATCATATCCGTTGCCGTTCCTGCCACCGGCTCCAGGGGGAAGGTACTGCCTGCTCTGCTCTAAGCCCTGGTACCCTTGCTGACCATCTGGAAAACAGTTCGCATGAGAAATCATCACTATAATTTCAGCCCTAGGACGTCCACTGATGAACATTGCCTCCCTCACAGATTTCCAAAGCGAAACCATGTGGGAGGAATGTGCCCATGCTCACCAAGCTGGGCCCGCGGGTTGGCGAACGCAGATCGAGCTATCTTTGCGAAACTAGGGGACGCTGCTGCCCGTCCCTTAGCTTCTTTCCCTTAGTCGCCTTTTAAGACATCCAAGGGTAGGTAGATATCGAGGGGCCTATTCATCAGCCACTACGGCATGAATTTGGGTATCAGAAGTGGGGCGCCCTTATGACGTTGTTCCTAGAAAAACCACTCAACAATCACAAATAGCGCCCTAACCTCGCACTAGGATGCCATGTGTCTTGGATATCAGAAGTTTTTTGGCGGGAACTTGAGAAAGTGATGTTGTGCTCTCAATTTATTTTACAAAACTAGTGTTAAATTGAGTAAATATTATGTGATTATGGTGGTGTTTTGCGTAATATTGTTTGAGTAAACCGCACAAGTGAAGTGAAATGAAATGATTGCGTGTATCGTCATTTTTCGAGTTGGCGCCAAGAGGTCCCTTGACGTTTTAGTAAAATAGCCACCATCTTATCTTACTAAAAGTGAATTAGAAAAAGACAGTACCTTGACCACCGAAGCCGGGAGCACCGTATTCTTGAGAAGGAGCCGATTGAACTGATGGTACTCCATACTCCTCGCTGGGGGATTGTTGCCTTGAAGAAGCCCTGAAAATATAAAGTTGGTAAGTTTATTGGTTTGGTCTAGCGCCCTTTTTGATGACTCGGTTCTGAGGCCGCGTGAAGGCCTCCTTTATGGCCTAACGATTGCTAAAGCCTGAATAGACGGGCAAGAGAGCGTGCACTTTCTGCCATTCATGTCAGCACGCTTGTTTGTCATGAATATGATTGAGACGAACACCGCCGCATGCTTCCACCTTGCTCAATTCAAAGGTGTTTATTTTCAATAAACCACAAGAATCTATTTGAAACATCTTAGAAACTAGGTTGTGCTATGCCTGCTCCTTTTAACCAACCCTAGAAGAATCAGACGGCAAACGGTCATCATCATCATCATCTCCCTGCCCTTATCCCACTTCATGTGGGGTCGGCACAACATGTTTTTCTCTTCCACTCCCCTCTATCAGCCGTCATATCAGTATTCACTCCTTTCTTACTCATGTCATCTTTCACACAGTCTATCCATCTTTTCTTTGGTCTACCTCTTCCCTTATATCCTTCCACATTCATATTTAACGCTCTTCTAGTCACATGACATTCTTCCCTCCGCATGACATGCCCATACCACGCTAACCTTTTGCTCTTCAACTTCTCAGTCACTGGCGCTACTTTCAAATTTCCTCTGATGTACTCATTCTACCTATAATTTTTTTGATGATCCTTTTTACAAAATAGAGCTTTAGTGTGGAGCCCTTCGAAGGAGCTGAGACACTAGAGCAGGCACTCAGGCCTTGGCCATATAACAAATTTCATTAATTTGACGTGTCACATCTTTCAGAGGTCATCCTCTAGATCAGTGTTGAGGTGTTACTGGAAGCTACATCTTTACTTTGGCCGTGGTGGCCCCGGCTGAAGAATAGGCCCCTCCATATTCACATATCCGCGGATGTCGTAAGAGGCGACTAAGGGAAAAAAGCTAGGGGATGGGCAGCAGCGTCCCTCATTTTAACAACGATAGCTTTAACTGCGCTCGCCAACCCGCATGCCCAGCGTGGTGAGTATGGGCAAATCCCCCCACATGATAAGGAATTTGCTCTGTCTGTGGGGGAGGCCATGTCACGAGGACAAAACTATAAGAAATGGACTAGCTGGCCATACCTTGAGAATCCCTGAGAAGGCACACCATACTCTGCAGAGGGTTGCCCAGCAGCACCGAATCCTGCAGCTCCTGAAGCCTGGCCCGGAGCACCATATTGGGAGGATGGGGTTCTTGATTGGGCAGATGGAGCACCGTACTGGCTTGATGGAGTTCTAGCTTGACCCGGTGCTCCGTACTGGCTTGATGGAGTTCTAGCTTGGCCTGGGGCTCCGTACTGGCTTGATGGAGTTCTAGCTTGGCCTGGGGCTCCGTACTGGCTTGACGGGGCTCTGAACTGGGACGGGGCACTATATTGGCTGGATGGGGCATTATACTGGTTAGAGGGGCGAGAGACAGAGGAGCGAGGGTTGTAGCTGGATTGTCGGCTTCTGAAATAGATGAAAAAAAAAAAAGATTAAAAAAGTTCGTAAATCTACCTTTGTCATGTCTGGTGAAATTGGTTAAGAAAAAAATATACTATTTGACTAGCCTCATAGCTCAGTCGGTAGTAACTCTGCCTTCTGCGCTAGAGGTCGCGGGTTCGATTCCCGCACTGGACAAACATTTGTGACTAACACAGATGTTTGTTCTGTGTCTGGGTGTTAAATATATATCTATTATGTATATCAGTCTCTGGTACCCATAGTACAGGCTATGCCTAGTTTGGGATCAGTTGACCGTGTGCGATATGTCCGGAATATTTATTTATTTATTAATTTTCCTGGAGCTAATAAAATTAAATTATGTACAGATTTTTTTAGAGAGGGAGAGAGTTGCCTATCCAAGAGGCAACGTGCCAACAATCTAGATGGATGGATGGATGGATGGATGGATGGATGGATGGAAGAACATATAGTAGGTACCTATCACCAGTTGGCACCCACTTGATAGGTGGGTTAGGCGCCTGCTTTTCAGTTAATGTGTAGTTTAAATTCACTGTTAGCCTACTTACCTACTAATTACATAAGCTTTTTTTTTTTTTTTGTTTTAGTGATTGCAACCTACTGTTGTTTCTTCTGATTGCTTTTATCTCTGTCTGTGCTGTGTTTGTGTGTGTCGAATAAATGATTTATCTATCTATATGATCTATAGTTCTCTGTGCATAGGATAGGACCAAAAGGCATTAAATATGTGTCACTCTATGGACCAATCAGAAGATACGGTGTTTTTCATAGATTATGGAACCGCTACGCTCCTCTTTTCCTTAGTCTATGCTTGCCAAAGGTAATAAGCGCGGTCCGTCTAAATTACCAACGCACTGCGTGTTATTATTTTTTCTGTCACAAATAAATGTCTTTTCTTTCTTTCTTTCTTTCTGTTTCAGCACCACTATGTACTACCAAGTCTACCAATATAGCCCGCAATAAATTTCTTTATTTAATAATATACCTACATACTTATTATTTTATATAATATCTACTATGTTCTACTATAAATATTATGTTTATTGATGTTCGTCACGTCACGTCACCTAGGCCCCGTCTGAAAACCAGCGCCGCACCGTACATATTATGTTTGGTGCAGCTTTATGCTGAGACGGGACCCATTTGCCCCACACAACGCATACCTACTCAACCTACCTACCGCCTCACCTACCTACATGTTTTTGTTTTTCTTATTGTGTTTTTTTTTGTATTACTAGGTTTAAGTATTTTTTTTTTCTTTCGTTGTATCTTCCTACCTACCTACCTACTTACTGCGTTGTGGGTGAAATAAATAAATTTGCTTTCTTTCTTTCTTTCTTTCTATATTATGATGAAATCTTGACAACTTACCCGAATATAGCGTCCGTCCTGCCCTGTGGAACTCCCGGACTGACTCCTGGTGCTCCGTAAGAGTCTGAAGGAGGCCCAAAGCCGTTGGAGCGCTGGTTGGGAGGTAGGTATCTGAGAATAACCTTTAATAAGTAACAATCCGAAAGTCGTGGGTTCGCACCCGATCGAGAACAATGAGTTTTTCTATTCCAAAAAATATAATTGCGTATTAACAAGTGCTTAAAACGGTGAAGAAAAACATCGTGAGAGAAACAACCCACAATATATACCTAATTATCGAAGTGACGCGTGACCCGAGAGCTGGCTCTTATTTGGCCCAGCGAATTAGCATTGCCATCCAGCGTGGCAATTCCGCCAGCGTCTTGCGGACGCTTCCGACTGGTAGTAATCTGGATCAGTTGAGCTATCTTTAGATCGTTTGTAACGGTCTTTAGATGGCTCAACTGTTTCTTGTGTATTTTGTAAATATTAAATTGTATTATTTTTAAGTTTCTTTCTGTAAATAAAGTATTTCCTACTTTAAAGTGGCAAAAAAAATAAAAAAATAAAAATTTCAGAAAAATATTAATAAACATAAAAAAGCAACTAAATGAAGTGCGTTGAAATCTTTTTTAAGAAGATTTTGTACAATACTTTTCGCTGTTGCTTGTCGTGTCACTGATTCTTTCTTGGTCATCCTGTATTAGGGGTGCTATTACTTAAGCAAAATGGCAATGTAGTTCGTAGCTATGAGGATTATTTTAACAATCTTGGCGACATCCAAAACGTTACACACACAGTCTTAAAATCTTCCTGTTCATATCTGAAACTTTTCAGATGTCGCTATCCTACTAATATTATAAGTGCGAAAGTTTGTGAGGATATTTGGATGTTTGTTGTTCAATCACGCCGTAACGGCTCAACCGTAATGGACTATGTAGATAAAGTTACCCATAATAGCATATAGGCCACTTTTTATATAGGTAACACGCAAGAAAAGCCGCGGGCGGAAACTAGTAGTTGCTAAAACCATCCTCAAAGTTGTGATCTTCATTCCCAACGCCATGGGACCCTAGGTCAGTGACCAGTTTGAGGTATGGTGGCTCTTAAAAGGGCCTATGTAATACTAACTTGTTATCTACAGGCGGCTCCGCTAAAGCTGACACCACGAGTAGTGAACACGCTATTAGAAGCTGAAAGAAATAAAATAAAAATTTCAATACATATAACTGGTAGTGATCTGGATCAGTTGAGCTATCTATAGATCGTTTGTAACGGTCTTTAGATGGCTCAACTGTTTCTTGTGTATTTTGTAAATATTAACTTGTATTAGTTTTAAGTTTCTTTCTGTAAATAAAATTATTGAAATAAAAAAATAAAAAACATAAAATATAATAAAGCAGTAAATGCAAGAAGTCTATAAATATGTTTCGTCAATGGCATATTATGTGTCATGCAAACCTTTCCTAAAGTGTGCAATGAGATTTTATTCTAATTAGGCTGTATGTTATCATTTTCTTTGCACTGCCTACAAATTAAAAAAAAGAAAAACATGAAATCTTTTTACGAAATTTATTTTCACCCGCGCACGAAGAAGTATTTATTCGAATGTCGAACTGACCACTACAGAATAGACTACAAAAAAAGAAAAAAAGGCGCCAAGCGCTCAAACTGCTGTGTTATCTACACCGAAATTCAGTTTCGATTCGAATAAACTTCTAAAAAATGTCAAGTGACGACGACAGTGATTTTGATTCGACTCCAGAATGCATACAATCTAAAGCCTCTGGTATAGTTGGAAACTTACTTCCAGAAAAATCATTTCTTTCTACTTAACAGTCATTGTTTTCGATTGCCTCGCAGAAAGTATAAAAAGTAGAGTATGCATCGCGGGCTTAAATGTGTATTTGTCTTGGGCGATCTTGAACCCCTCGTACTCAGGATTCTTGCCTTAACTCCCTCGCTCCGCTCGGGAGTTAACCATAGAATCCTTCGTTCGCGGGGTTCAATATAGCGCCCGCGACATAATACACTACTTTAAGCCCTTGTTGCATAATCTACTATTTTTTTTGTTCAAAAAGGGTTTGTTCTAAGCCCTTTTTGAACAAAAAAAAACAGCTTGTTTGTCATAAATAGAAGACAAATTTGTACTCGAGCCAAGGGAATGCCGCTGGTGGCTCCTACAATCTTCCTTATGGGAGGTAGG
Organism: Anticlea derivata; assembly: GCA_947579855.1. NCBI lineage: Eukaryota > Metazoa > Arthropoda > Insecta > Lepidoptera > Geometridae > Anticlea > Anticlea derivata. Next base: position 1,009,426 of record OX388283.1, on the reverse strand, counting down.
GCACAGGGAGATTTTCTTGCTCTAAATTGGAGCAGCCGCCTGAAAGGTACCTTCGCCTTACAGAAGATCGCAGCCAAATAACATTATTTATTTCAAATCACAGATAACATAATACTGATCGAAGCGACGCGTGACCCGAGAGCTGGCTCTTATTTGGCCCAGCGAATTAGCATTGCCATCCAGCGTGGCAATTTCGCCAGCGTCTTGGGGACGCTTCCGACTGGTAGTGATCTGGATCAGTTGAGCTATCTATAGATCTTTTGTAAGGTCGTTACCTTTAGATGGCTCAACTGTTTCTTGTGTATTTTGTAAATATTAACTTGTATTAGTTTTAAGTTTCTTTCTGTAAATAAAGTATATTTTATTATTACATAATACTATACTTTCAAATAGTGTTGTGTTCCTGCGGTGAGTAAGGTTGCCAGAGCTCTTTAAGGGCAGGGTGTTCGGGGTCGGCAACGAGTGCGTAAAGCCTCTGGTATTGCAAGCTTTCTTAGTCTACAGTAACTTCATAACAACAGGTGGGCCATATTTTTGCCGTTGGGTGGCAACCTTTGTTGTATTAAAAAAAAACTTATTCAGAAACTTGCAGATATATATGCAGATCATGCAATAAAATCGCGCGGGGATCGAATCCGCGACGTTTTAGTCTCAGCCAGGCTACCGCCACCACGCCACAGAGGTCGAAAAGGTGCGGGTTCTGGGTCTACTTGGATGAACATTATTGTATATTAATTACAAGCAACATTACCTTCATTTTGTAGGTGTCTCGGTCTATCTACGGCTAGTGGTAGGATTTGGTCCTCTGAAATTAATTAACGATTATAGTCAATTATTATTAGTTCATCATCATCATCATCACCAGCCTGTAGAAGTCCACTGCTGGACATAGGCCTCCCCCAAAGAGTTCCATGACGAACGGTCTTGAGCCTTCTCCATCCACCGACTTCCCGCAACCTTCACAATGTCGTCGGTCCATCGGGTGGGGGGCCTTCCAACACTGCGTCGCCCGGTTCGTGGTCGCCATTCGAGAACCTTTACTCCCCAACGGTTGTCGGTTCTGCGAGCTATATGGCCTGCCCACTTATTATTAGTTACTAAATTATTATAATAAATATTTTCTTCATCTTTATCATCACACTTATCATATCCTACTAGTATTATAAATGCGAAAGTTTATGAGGATGTTTAGATGTTTGTTGTCAAATCACGCCGTAACGGCTCAACCGATTTCGTTGAAACTTGGAATAGATAAAGTCCTTTACCTAGAATTTTATATAGATACGCGAGCGAAGTCACGGGCACAAGCTAGTGATCTATTGAATCACATAATGAGGATCTATAGATAAACTAAAGTCACCGACATAGCCCAGAGGTTTTGTTAGTTGATCCTGCGACCTGCGGACCGAAAGTCAAGGTACCTCCCACTAGGCCAACACGGCTAAGTACTTACGTATTAAATAAGATCATGATCGTGACTGCATATGAATAGGTATCTATGACTTAGCTTATATTTAATTAAAAAGCTTAGTGTTACCTAATCTTAGTGTACTTAATTCCCTGGCCTAGTTTTGCCGCAGTGACTGGCGGGTAGCTAGAGGCAAGTCCACACAACAAGGACTTATAAAATGACCAGAAACAAAAAAAAATGATAATTTCTAAGAAAATAGTGATTGTGTGCTTTTCACAAAAATAACAAGAGTTAAGTGGATCTTAAATACCCCTTTTATTAACCATTTATTGCCCATCCTAAGGTTGTCTGTTAGAGATCGCTACTCAGCGATAGGTCCGCCCATTATATCACACAGTTTAGTTCTGTGTTGTTTTTTTTACTGTTTGTACTCTAATGGTGTGCCATGAAGTATTTTCTATCCTTTGTCTAAATACTTTCGTTGCAGACTGTACCTACCCAAAATAATAATTGTTTTATTACCAAACACAATTTAAAATTATAAATGCGAAAGTAGCTCTGTCTATATGTTACGTTTTCACACCTCAACCGCTGAACCGATTTTGATGAATTTGGTATGGACATAGCTTAAGCCCTAAGAAAGGACATAGGATACTTTTTATCCGGTCAGATACCAAGCAAAGCCGACTGGCCTCATAGCTCAGTTGGTAGTAACTCTGCCTTCTGCGCTAGAGGTCGCGGGTTCGAATCCCGCACTGGACAAACGTTTGTGTGATGAACACAGATGTTTGTTCTGTGTCTGGGTGCTAAATATCTATATCATTCTCTATTATGTATATCAGTCTCTGGTACCCATAGTACAGGCTATGCCTAGTTTGGGATCCGTTGACCGTGTGTGATATGTCCGGAATATTTTATTTATTTATAAAGCCGCGAGCAGTCACTAGTATTTAATAAACAAAGACCAACCACCCACCGTTTCAAAATCCAAATTCACAATCACTTTAATTTCGAAAACCTTATTTTCGAAATTCCCCAAACCCAGTTTATGGAGAAGACTTCGTTTGAACACTGAATGATGGTACAGTCATCTCAGTGCTTTTATACTTGTGTAGTAATTACTTGTACATCTTCATATGTACAAGGTTGTTTGTGTGTGCGCGCATCTTTCGAACCTTAAACGATTGGAATGTTGCTCTACTTAATAATAAAAGCAAATCAGACCACTCATAAATTGTAAACTAAGTTTACAATAAGCTAGTTTACAATTTATGAGTGGTCTGATTTGCTTGTTTTATTAAGTAGAGCAACATACCGATTGTTTAAGGTTCGAATGATGCGCGCACGCGGCTTCGCTCGCATGGCACCAGGATTCTTTTGAGCCTTACCTAGTTCGATCGGCACCACACCACACTACATTCCATTTTGTGAAAAAGGATCATTGAATAAAATGATAGGCACCAAGCCGTGTTTGTTGCCTGATTCTTGTAGGCTTGGGCGCGAGGAACAGGCGTAGCTTCACCTAGTTTCTAAGACGTTTCAAACTGATCCTAGACATTTCATTGAAATATTTGTTGAAATTGAATTTGACAAAAAGTAGCCTACAGGTCATTTATAATATGTATGCCTGTACGGGGCTTATTCTTCACACAATTGACACTAAAGTTTGTGTTAGGACTGTTGCACTAAGTTGTAATAAGCACCTTCCGGGATGGTATACATAGGTATTATAAATCACCGTCTATGCTATTTTAGGCTATTTATTACATCACAAGTTTCATCCCGTTACCCGGAATTATAATATTGAAAAATTGTAACATTACCTTTGAAAAGCTTCCCCTAAGTAGAGCTACATTCAAACCGTTCTTACATTCGCCAAAACGCGCAGTATGCTCCACTTAGCTCGTGCTATCCTGCTACCATTTAGTGCCTATCCATCATCCAGGGAACTGTCACATTCTAAGCTCATGATGCTCACGGCAGTGGGCAGGCCATATAGCTCGCAGAACCGACAACCGTTGGGAATAAAGGTTCTCGAATGGTGACCACGAACCAGTCGACGCAGTGTAGGAAGGCCCCTCGGATCCTTGGCCCCTCGGACCGGATTGACCGATGACAATGTTTAGGTTGCGGGAAGTCGGTGGATGGAGAAGGCGCGAGTTCGTTCGTCGTGGCACTTTTTGGGGGAGGCCTATTTTCAATTCAATTCAATTTATTTTATTTCGGTTGTTCACCATAATATTGTTAGTAGCAGCAGTTCAGCAGTGGACAAAAAAAAGTCAATTTATTTCAATGAAATCACTATGATCACTTTGTGCAATGCCGAACGATTTTGAGCCTTTTCCATCCACTATGTCGTCGGTCCATTGGGGGCCTTCCTACACTGCGTCGCCCGGTTCGTGGTCGCCATTAGAGAAAATACTCATTAATTCGCGTGTTTAACAAATACTCAAGTTATCTTTGATTACAGTAAGTCTTCGAAATAATAGCCTACCCACTCATCTCAACCACATCATTTACTGCTCAGCCTCCCATTCATCAGTAAATAAGTACTTGTCAAAACTGTCAAATCAAAAGTAAAGGGTGTTGTGTAACCAAGGTTGCGAAATCTAAGTTTATGGAGCACCCTATAAACATTAATTATAATTGGTTCTTAGGCTTTATTATACAAGTACTATTATATTAGGTACAAAAGGTAACCTACATTCCAAAATCTTCAATAAAGTTACTTCTTTAGCCCCTTCGTCCACGGCGCGACTCAAAAGGAAAGCGACTGAAACTGTAGTCACTTATGAGTATCCTGACTGCGATAGCAATAGTATTTCAATGCGCGTCCGTCCACGACGCTACTCAAAAGGAACGCGTTTGTAACTAGTCACCTGGCGACTCGACATGCTGGTCGCCAGGCGACTGGTTTCGAGAAACTGTGTGAAAAATGAACGAATAAACAGTAATTATAAGTGATTCCGACCTCTATGTGACTGGAGAAGTAATAATTCCATGTCATCGCTCGAATTATCACTAGTCATGTTAATTATTTTCGTTTTCAAAACTTTGTTTACATAAAATCGTGTACTGAGTGACTGAGTTTCAGGAAATTCCAGTAGCGTCGTGGACGAGTCAGAGTTTCCAATCAGTCCGCAACTCTAGTTTCTAATGAGTTCCGTCACTTTTGCGTAGCGTCATGGACGAAGGGGCTAAGGTTCAGCGGAGACTACAAGGTGAGTCATAAATATGTATGCTATCCCGAATGGCTTATTCTACACCCAATCGGCAATAAAGTCTGTTCTACGACTTTGGGAAATTCAACATTTTTCATTGAAAGAAAGAAAGAGCATTTATTTGTCCCCAAAACAACATGTTTTACTTTATAACGAACTTATCTTACGTTTAATAATTACTTATAAAGATACCTAATAAAACAAAAACCAGTATTTTTTTTTATACAACAGAGGTGGCAAACAAGCTTCCGCGCCACCTGATGGTAAGCGGTTACCGTAGCCTATAAGCGCTTGAAATACCAGAGGCATCACTCACGCGTTGCCGACCCCGAACCCCCTTCCCCCCTAAAGAGCTCTGGCAACCTTACTCACCGCAGGAACACAACAAAATTTGAAACAAATAATGTGAAATGAAATGAAATGAAATGAAATGAAATGAAATCAGTTTATTTGCTAAAACATGGTAGTCGAATATAATGCTGTTCTTATGCAGTAAGCGGGCGCACATGTTTTTGCCTACCTATAAAGAACACAAGAACAAAGTGTCTTCCCCTTAACTAGAAACTGTAAGAAAAGTGCTATTGGACACATTCTTAGATATAAATTACCTTATAAAACTATGTTAAAGTAAAATTGCTCATTGGCCTACTTGGCTAGATTGCAATACTACTTAGGGTACAATAATTTGTAAACTAGGATTTAAAAAAAAAAAAAAAAAACATGTTTTTGCTACACAAGCATGCAAATGTTTTATTTAGTATAGTAGGATTACAATAATTTAACAAAAAATACCAAAATTTTTAAATTAAAAAACAATGTCGTTATTATGTTATTTTTATATTTCTGTAAAAACTGGGGTAAAAAATGAATATGTATTTGGTTTTTTTTCCTGATAAAATTCTTTATTTTTGTTGAAAGAAAAGCCTCTTTCGGGATGGAATACATATTATGAATCACCTTGTATTAAAATTGACATAAAGGGGCTCTAAAATGCCAAAAATAGTCCTCTCACCACACAGTTTTTTTCATTTGATGGTCATTTTAAAGTTTTATGACATACTGATTTCCTCACAATGGTTTCCTACACCGTTTGAGAGCACTATCTAGCTCCATTGGTGGGGATCCATTGGTGGGGACGGGATTCGAACCCATGACCTGTGGATCGCAAGGCGGGGCCGCTACCACCATTGCCCTTAAACATGAGGTTTCTTAATACTAAAGTATATATCCACATTTTACAGTAGTTTAAATTGTTATTTCAAGTGAATCAATGTGGTTGACCTTCCCTAAACAAGAGAAGTTAATTAAAAGCTTCTGAACAGAACAAGACTTTAATCGCAACCCTCTCTAGTGAATATTACATCAATCTGAGTTGGATCTTGGAGTGGTAATAAGTAAATGTGGCAGTGGGCAGGCCATATAGCTAGCAGAACTGCCACTTCAACTTGCTAATTCTGAGACCTACCTATGTGGATGTCCATGGTTCTTCTCTGAGCTTTCATTTTTTTATTTGTACTACTGAAGTGGCAAACAAGCATACGGCCCACCTGTTGGTAAGCGGTTACCGTAGCCTATGAGCGCTTGCAATACCAGAGGCATCACGCACGCGTTGCCGACCCCGAACCCCCTCCCCCCCTAAACAGCTCTGGCAACCTTACTCACCGCAGGAACACAACACTATTTGAAACAAATAATGTTATTTGGCTGCGATCTTTTGTAAGGCGGAGGTACCTCTCGGGCTGCTCCAATTCAGAACGAGAAAATCTCGCTGTGCCCTACCTCCTCCTAAAACCTTGGTTCTTCTACGGGTTTCCTCGATTCGGATTTCATTATACTCTTATAGAAAGTACGTGATATCTAATCCGCATAATCGTGACTCGCTACTGCATCAATACTATGCTAATGATTAATTGATTTTTTTTCGCCACAAGATAAGTGCTTATTATCTATTTATAATCTAGATGAATATTACACAGTACCTACAAGGTGATCCGTAGTTATGTATCTATCCCGGGCCGTGGTGGCCCCGGCTGAAGAATAGGCCCCTCCATATCTACCTATCCGCGGATGTCGTAAGAGGCGACTAAGGGAAAAAGCTAGGGGATGGGCAGCAGCGTCCTCTAACTGCGCTAGCCAACCCGCATGCCCAGCGTGATGCGTATGGGCAAATCCTCCCACATGAGGAATTTATTCTGTCTGTGGGGGAGGCCATGTTCAGCAGTGGACATCGTACGGCTGAAATGATGATGATGATGATACTATCCCGAAACGGGGTTATTTTTATTTTATTTATTATTTTATTTTATTTACGAAAAGTTACACTCTTTTTACAGGAGCACCTAATGCAATAGTGGACCATTATCATTTTAATTATTATTTTATTTATTTTATTCACATTGGCACTAAGTTACCTACTAAAAGGTGTTAAATATTTATCTATTTATGTATATCAGTCTCTGGTACCCATAGTACAGGCTATGCCTAGTTTGGGATCAGTTGACCGTGTGTAATATATCCGGAATATATAGGTGTAAAGAAATTTATTCTCAAAAAGATTACAATCACTTACATGATAATAATTATTTAGCTTATAGTAATAAATGATAATAGTAGTATAAGTAGTTAGTCGTTCGCGTACGCAGATATTATTATAAATGTAGGGTAAAATAAAATAAGTAGGTAAACAGTAGGTAGGTAAAATGTTAAAATACCAGCTAAGCTGGGACGTTACACGGGTAGGTATGTACTCTTCTCACGAATTCACCAAACTCACTATGTTTAAGTTTAAAAAAAAAAAAAAAAAAAAAACCGGACATATCACACACGGTCAACTGATCCCAAACTAGGCATAGCCTGTACTATGGGCACCAGAGACTGTTATACATAATAGATATATATTTAACACCCAGACACAGAACAAACATCTGTATTCATCACACAAATGTTTGGTTGGATAAAAAAAACCTGTTATGATGTTATACTGTATTCTAAATAAATAAATAATTGTTTGTCCAGTGCGGGAATCGAACCCGCAACAACCAGCGCAGAAGGCAGAGTTACTACCAACTTAGGGTGGAGCTATGAGGCCAGTCAAGTTTAAAATATTATTATTTAATCCTACTATCCTACTAATATTATAAATGCGAAAGTGTGTGAGGATGTTTTTTGTCCTCCGTACTAGCTTATGTATCTAAAACTACTTAGGAAAGTTGAATAATATCTGCGTATCTTCCCAACATACCGATAGAATAATTAAAGCATGATTTCGATAAACTTCCACAGATTATTGCAAGTCGGTGGGCAGGTTTTGTTTTATTTATATCATGCCGTGTCAAATCTAGAATTCTGATTCTCGTGATTGGATGTGACCGCTGTGTCGCAGGTAAAGTTTATATTACTGCCAATAAAAAGATTTCCCAGCTAAGTTCTACAAGTTTCTAGCTACTAACAATAACTAAATAAATAATAATAAATAAATATTCCGGACATATCACACACGGTCAACTGATCCCAAACTAGGCATAGCCTGTACTATGGGTACCAGAGACTGATATATATAATAGATAAATATTTTAACACCCAGACACAAAACAAACATCTGTCTTTATCACACAAATGTTTGTCCAGCGCGGGGATCGAACCCGCGACCTCTAGCGCAGAAGGCAGCGTTACTACTAACTGAGCTATGAGGCCAGTCAATGCTTGCTTGTCGTATCACTGATTCTTTCTAGGTCATTCTGTATTAGGTCAGTGACCAGGTTGAGGTATGGTGGCCCTGGAACGAGCCTATGACCGTCGGTGAAAGAATCAGTGTAGTGAAAGGATTAAAGTGAACAAGGTAAACAAAGCTAGGGGAAGCTAGGGGATCCCTTAGTGGTCTTACTTTATCTGTGCTCGCAAACCCGCATACCTAGCGTGGCGAGCATGGGAAAATCCCCCCAAAAGATTGTTTCTGGTAATCTAGAGGGGAGGAGGGCTATGTTCAGCAGTGGACGTCCTACGGCTGAAATGATGATGATCACATCGTATACTTTCGTGATTTTAATTCAAAAGTCGGGTTTTTTCCATTGGCTTTGATAACTAGGCACATTGAAACAAACCACACTTCCGTACTATAAACGCAACACGAATCTGCAATTTCATAATAGATGTGACATACCTTCGCATCACTTAGATTTAGGTACCTCTTACATTCAGGTACACAATCATCGGCCAACACATGGCACAAGACGAAGATTGAGGCTTCAGGGCCTAGTCTGTGCCACAGTTAGAGCCAGCAGCTGTTTACATCAGATGTGTAGGAATGTCTTAGTTTATCGTTTATATTTGATCGAGCGAGCGAAGCTCAAACAACATGGACGAATCGGTGTGGTATGTTTGTATGTATATTTGTTAAAGAATAAATTTCGAGACTGACCTCATAGCTCAGTTGGTAGTAATTCTGCCTTCTGCGCTAGAGGTCGCGGGTTCGATTCCCGCACTGGACAAACATTTATTTATTTATTTAGTATACAGTATAACATCATAACAGGTTTTTTTTATCCCTAAGGCGATGCCGTATGTTATTAGTAGGTACATTATAATAAATAGGTACAATTAGATAGGTACTAATCAAAACATTTCGTTATTATCGCTACCTGTGATTGTGACTAACACAGATGTTTGTTCTGTGTCTGGGTGTTAAATATATATCTATTATGTATATCAGTCTCCGGTACCCATAGTACAGGCTATGCCTAGTTAGGGATCAGCTGGTGTGTGATATTATGTCCGGAGTATTTATTTATTTATTTATTCCTCAATCCGATCTGCTTGGAATTTAGTAGGTCAACTTTTAAGATTTGGTGGTATGAATAGGTGTTAAATTGGCGAGGGGGTTGTATAGTTAATATATATATATATGTATAATGGTTAATATAAAGTCCCAAAGGGGGGTTTTTAAAAAAAGTGTACAATACATAAAAACAACAACACGAGAACGAAGCCGCGTAAGTTTGAAATAGTTATAGTAGGTAAGTATACATTTTGCAGAATACTTCACTGAATATAACTTTTGAAAACATAAATAATTTGATATGCCCGTTTTATAGTGACATTTCTCTTTTTAATTATGGATCCTAGTCGTCCGAATTTTTTTATTTTTTTTATTTCAGAGCAGAACGAATAGCGTAGCATCCCACTTATCATGATGTTAATGAAATTCCTTACGATAGTTTGTGAGCATATATGGTTGTTTGTGGTTCAATTGCGCAGTAACGGCTCAACCGATTTCGATGAATGAAAGGCTACTTTTTATCTAGGTACCAAGCAAGCGAATCCGCGGGCGGACGCTAGTATAATATTATTATCAATTCGTAGGTACTCTATTTACCCGACTGCCGAGAAGGAAGAAGGTTAATGTTTTTGTTTATAGTAACTTTGTTTAGGTACCTAATACCTTTTTACGACTATACGGCTGCTGAACGGATCCTTATGAAATTTGGCAAGGAGATAGATTATATTCTAGGGAATGACATAGGCTATCTTTTGTCAAAAACAATAATCATGAAGGGGTGAAATGGAGTTTGAAAGTTTGTATGGCCATAATTCCTCAAGTTAGCGATCTGAAAATTTATATTTAGGCTTTTAGTAAGAAGGTACGTAACAGACGCACAGGTAATTACCACCCTTACCTGGTCGACATACCACAGTGTCGAACCAAACGTTTCTGCTCCACCGTTTATTATAAGCACTGGCAAAGAGTGGAACGATCTGCCAGCGTCTGTTTTCCCGGATGAGTACAATCTAAGAGTCTTCAAATCTAGAGTGAATAAGTTCCTTCTGGTAAAGCGTGCTCCATCTTAGGCCACATCTCACTTACAAAAGTGAGAAGGTCGTCAAACGCCTAACCATCTCCAATAAAAAAAATAAAAAATAAAAAAAAAACATTTTTGCAAAATCATCACTAAAGGGGGCTAAGTAGGGGGTGAAAATTATGAGGTACTAGCTTTCATATGAATGCGGACGAAGTCGTGGGTAACAGCCAGTAGCCTAAAAGCCTGTTATCAAGTAATCTGTAAAGAAAGCCTCAGTGAGCCCTACTCGCACTTGTCCGTTTTCATAAACCACCTGCCCAAGGTCGATTGAAAGGCTCCACCTTGCTCCAAATAGTGATGTGATCGAGATGTATCGATTACCACGGGATTGCGCTCAATTGTCATAATAGTGATGGCTCGTGTGCTTGCGCAATGTGGGCATAACGAGTAGGGGTGGGATGTGTCCATTTAATGTAGTTGTCGATGATTTGATTTTGCTGATAGTTAAGTGATATTTTGTTTATTGCGTGATACGTCACCTATGTCCCTTTGTTATCATAGAATTCCCAATTTTCATGTAAAAGCTCTTTGTTTCCTGACTGGCCTCATGGCTCAGTTGGTAGTAAGTATGCCTTCTGCGCTAGAGCTCGCGGGTTCGATTCCCGCACTGGACAAACATTTGTGACTAACACAAATGTTTGTTCTGGTCTGGGTGTTAAATATATATTTATTACGTATATCAGTCTCTTGTACCCATAGTACAGGCTATGCCTAGTTTGGGATCAGTTGACCGTGTATGATAATGTCCGGAATATTTTTTTATTTATTTGTTAATCAAGCGTCAGCGAAAATGTTATTAAAATCTTTTTTTTTTATTTTCTTACCTTTTTTTATATCTCCTGGATATTTTTTTTAATGGGTAAAGTTAATTTACCATAACTTTATTTCTTTATGTCTTTTTTCATCATGACCGCAGGTTCATGACGGACCCATGACTGTACATGTTGGGAACGATACCTTAGATATTGATCCCACTTCGTCTGGGGTCGTCAAAACAACCTTTCATCTCATTCTGTTAAAAAAAAATCATCGACAAACTTAAAGTACCAAGCCCCATCACTACAGTCAAAATGCTACAGTTCTTTCAAGCAACCTTCACTGTAATTAGACATTGTTCGTGTTTGTTACTTACACTTAAATATAACTAACTCACGTATCATTTACTTACAGGAATGTGATCGTAGATAGTTTGAATCAGTTTATAATTGGCAAAAGAGGTTGCAAAATATCATGGGATTAAGGTTGAAATTGCAACTTATGTAAGTTGGTCACGTTTCACAGGTACGTAGATTCTTTGGTTAATGTGAAAAATTTAGATAATTATATTAAAGTGTAACACCTAAATGTGTCCATAACCTAAAGGAATATTTAAAAATAATTGATCTATATAAATATGTAGGGCAATATAGGAAATTTCATTTAGGTTAAACTTCACGTGAAACTTTCGCATCATACTAATATTTCTAAGACGTTTCAAAGTGTTTATTGATATAAACGCCTTTTGACTTGACTTGACTTGACTTGTTGTTTTAAGATTTCAGTTATCCTTCATGGACATTACCTGTGTGGTTCTGTAAATAATAGAAACGGTGCATTTCTCCGCATTCCACGTTGGGCAACTGATAGGTGCATCGTGCGCACACGTCGCTCCGCGTAATCTATCGATTAGTTATGTCGGCCGTTGCTTTATGTTTTAAGTTCTATCGTTTTGGACGACCTCGGTGGCGATTCCCGTTTCGGGACAAATGTTTGCATGATCTGCAAATATTTGTTCCGGGTCTGGGTGTTGTACCACGGTAATCATAGTTTCTGATTTCCAGGACACAGGGAATCCTAGTGGGGGGTCAGGACTATGTATATGATTGTTGCGTGTTCTTTGTTTAATTGGCCTCATAGACTGGCCTCATAGCTCAGTTAGTAGTAACTCTGCCTTCTGCGCTAGAGGTCGCGGGTTCGATCCCCGCACTGGACAAACATTTGTGTGATAAACACAGATGTTTGTTCTGTGTCTGGGTGTTAAATATTTATCTATTATATATATCAGTCTCTGGTACCCATAGTACAGGCTATGCCTAGTTTGGGATTAGTTGACAGTGTGAATATGTCCGGAATAAAAAATATATATATATTCTACCGATTATCTTCTAAACCTTTCTAGGGGCTTTTTTTTAAATTTCCACGCCGCAGTCTTGTTATGGTTCGTGCTCGCCATTCGAGAACCTTTATTCACAAATGTGTTCTGGATTTCTACAGGCTGATTATGATGTCTTATCGATAAAACCAGGTATTTTTCTCCGCCCTACGCTTATAAATCAAGCCACACCGCGTCTGAGGTCTATCGTAATTTTCCGACTCACGAATCTGCTATCGACTCGTCATCCACATAATGATAGTACACTAATACATTCAAGACTTAAACTTGCGACATCACTATATATCATCATTGTATATTTTGATTAAAACAAAAATATCACTTAGAAACTTCTATTTTACACACTAATTGTTCCTCGCGACTAAAATAGAAGAATCAGGTAAAACACGGTGTCAGGTATTACAAAATCGATTAATTTAGTCACTAATACTGGATTTTTTATGACACCTACTCGTAAAAAAACCACTCGCATTTTTATTAGTACTTAGTCGTTAGTTAAATAGTTATTTAGATTAGTTTAGTATATTTAGGATTATTTCTTAATTTGTTATACTTCTATCAAAACAACTATTATAGTAAAAAATAAATAAAAATGGAGAACCACGGACCGCGAAGCTCGGTTCAAGTGGTCGGTGGCTAGGGCTGCAGAGAGAGGAACCTCCTGACTATGCGTGCCGAGTCCAGGAGTACCGCCCTCTGTATGTCACTAATTATTTACTTTTTATCATCCACTAAATTAAATACTTTACAAAAGCGTTTTATACGATAAAAGACATACTACAACGTGTTTTGTAACTAGTATTAGTAAACTATGTATATTAAACTTTAAGGCCAGTTGTTTTGGGAATATAACCCTTTTGGAATAGTTTACATATTCTAAATCACTTCGTTTATTAACTTAAACATGTCCATAGTGCATATCTATTATGTAAATTAAGAATATAGCAGATTGTTCATCTGATGCAGTGCGATCAATCGACTTAAGACGTCTTTAGCGGCCACTGTCCTCGTTCCATCGCCACCTCACTTCAGCTTCGACCTGCCCTCTGTCCGCGGCCTTAACGTGGCTGTGGGAAAGTCTATTTCACAGGACGACGGATGCGTCGATGATTCTTTTTTTTATACAACTAAGGTGGCAAACAAGAATACGGCCCACCTGACGTTAAGCGGTTACCGTAGCCTATGAGCGATTGCAATACCAAAGGCATCCCGCACGCGTTGCCGACCCCGAACCCCCCCACCACTAAAGAGCTCTGGCAACCTTACTCACCGCAGGAACACATCACTATTGAAACAAATAATGTTATTTGGCTGCGATCTTCTGTAAGGCGGAGGTACCAGGCGGGCTTCTCCAATTTAGAGCGAGAAAATCTCGCTTTGTCCTCCAGAAAACACCTACCTATCTAATTTAATTTTATCATAAAGCATGTTTCTTTTTTATTTATCTTTTTCTATTTTTACTTTGTATACTTGCTTTATTTTTATTTTTCTTATTTTTTAAACTTTTGTCTTTTCAACTGTTCTTGGGGACAAATAAATGATCTTTCTTTCTTTATTTCTTTCTATCTGTACCTAGCTAATCCTGAAGACTAGCTCATCAAATTCAATCAATCCTTTTCAATGTTCCCATAGTGTTCCTTATAAGGAAATTGAATTGAAAGATATTACAATTTCAAATCCTTGAATCTATCACAGAAGATTACCAATCTTTGAGTTTCCTGCTTATAACAGTCCGCCATATCCTTTGCTATGTATATTGTCTTTCCTAGAAAGGAATATTACTGAAGATAGCATCCAAATAACATTATTTGTTTCAAATAGTGTTGTGTTCCTGCGGTGAGTATGGTTGCCAGAGCTCTTTATCTGATCTGGACCAGTTGAGCTATCTATAGATCGCTTGTAACGGTATTTAGATGGCTCAGCTGTCTCTCTTGTGTATGTTGTATTGCTACTTGTATTAGTCTTTTTTTTACTGTTAACCTGCCTACCTACTAAGTACCTACGCTTTATTTTATTTTATTTTGTGTGATTGTTACCTGCTGTTGTTTGTTCTGTTTGCCTCTGTCTGTGCTGTATTTGTGTGTGTGTCAAATAAACAATTTATCTATCTATCTATCTTTATGGGAGGGTCGTTCGGGGTCGGCAATGCATGCTTGATGCCTCTAGTATTGCAAGCGTTCATAGGCAATCGTAACCACTTACCAACAGGTTGTTTTGTACAAAAAAAAAAGACTAAGAGAAAACCAATTACGGAAATATTACGGAGACTGTATTTTAGGAAACCTTTATTTATCGGTAGATTATCGTGAGGAATCGTGTTACATACCACGTGATAAAATTGATTGATGGAATTATGTATAATACTAGCTTCTGCCCGCGGCTTCACGGAGGTACCTACCCATATCAATCGCATATCTATGATAATGTGGATTCTAATCTATCACTGCCAAATAATAACAAAATCGGTTGTCTTGGCGTGGTGGGCTAGTGCCCGGCAGAGACACGAGAGGTGCGGGTTCGATGTGGCAGTAGGACAAATGTGTACATGATCTAAAACATGTGTTCCGCGTCTAAGGTATTGTGAGACCACACGGAATTATTAGTGTGGTGTCAGGATTATCTAAGTACTAGCTTGCGCCCGCGGGTTTGCTCGCATAGTACCTAGATTAAAGTAGCATAATAAACGCTGTCCTTGGTAAAGAGCTCTAGACACCTATACCAAGTTTAATCAAAATCAGTTCAGCCATCACGGCGTGATCGTACCACAAAAAGAATGGGACGCAGTTTGGGGGAGGCCATGTCCAGCAGTGAACTTCTACAGGCTGATGATGATGCGCATCAGAAACAGTGCGGTGAAAGGATTTGGTTGTTCAGTTCCTTTTACTTATAATAATTAATTTATATGTGGACATTACTGTTTAGTCATTTCAAATCGTGATAATTTAGGATAGGATTCTGTAGAAACTTCTAGGTATTCTGTAATAGATCTAGTGCAAAATATATTGAGCACCCCTAGCACGAGTTTATAACGCTTTCCGAGCGCAGTTGAATTGACTCAGGCTCATCATCAGCCTGATGAAGTCCACTGCTGAACATAGGCCTCCACCAAAGAGTTCCATGACGAACGGTCTTGAGCCTTTTCCATCCACCGACTTCCCGAAACCTTAACAATGTCTTCGGTCCATCGGGTGGGGGGCCTTCCAACACTGCGTCGTCCGGATCGTGGTCGCCACTCGAGAACCTTTGTTCCCCAACGGTTGTCGGTTCTGCGAGCTATATGGCCGGCCCACGAAATGAGGAAATCCGTAGAAGAACCAAGGTTACTGACATAGCTTTCAGAATTAGCAGGTTGAAGTGACTCAGGCTAGTCAGTAGTAATTCATTGACGTGAGGGGAATTCCCCTACTGCATTAGGTATTTTGTTTGTTTGCATGCATTACTTCTGCCCCTTAACTCTGTCTACCAAATCTGTGGACAACGAGGCTGATTATACTCAAAGACCCTCTAACTTTAGCTTTTACTTTACTTATTAATGTGAATTTTAATCAATCAAATGCAATCTAATGTAATGTCTAATCAAAGTCAAAAAGTCAAAAGGCTTTTATTTCAATAAAATCACTAGGATCACTTTGAAACGTCTTAGAAACTTGGTGAAGCGACGCCTGTTCTTCGCGACCAAGCCTACAAGAATCAGGCAACTAACACGGCTTGGTGCCTATCATTTTTTTCGATGATCCCTGTTCTCAAATCCAATGTACCTATGCAATTTCTATCATAAAATGTAATGTGCTTAAATTGATTTACCTACGGTGTTTTTATTTATTCTTTATTCTTTATTGTACACAAGAAAAATACAGATACAAAAATTAAAAAGAAAGGTATGTACAAAGGCGAGCTTAACCCTAAAAAGAGTTTTCTTCCAGCAAACCTTTGAGGCTAGAGAGACGTGATTATAGAGGGAGGTTCGTGTACCTACAATGTTTGATATAATATTATATTTATAAACATACATATACCTATTAATATTACTATACAATAAATACCTACCTGTTCAAAAATATATATTTAATTAGCTAATTTATTTTATATATATATATATATAAATACAATACAGAATTTACAAGGACGAGTAGTGCTCTTTAACTTTCCTCTTGAAGACATTGACAGATGGACTATCACGAATGACATGCGGGAGAGCATTCCATAGCTTCACTGCCAGGACCGTAAAGGAGCCGCCGTAACGACTGGTCGAATGAGAGGGGGTTTTTAAAAGGAGGGATATAGTGGATCTGGAGAAATCTGGAGAAATTCGAAACGCTCACGAAGGTAGGGAGGAGAAATAGTACTATGCAAAATTTTAAAGAGTAAAGTGAGTATATGGAGGTCGCGACGACGACGAATAGGGAGCCATTGAAGCTGAGCCCTATTTTTATGTTAGTTTTAGGAAAATTCATAAGTAGGTAATATTGAGCAATTATTATGTATTTACATGATTGCTTACCTACTTAGGTACATACTCACCAATGTTTCATTAATTTGGTTTGCCAAGCAAAAAAAAAAAATTGAAGCTGCTTCTTGTGCTGAATAAAAATAAAAGCGCAGTTTAATAATAACTCGTGCTATGTGCACAGAATTAGTGGCAAGTTCGTGCGTTTAGGACTTAATGTGTTCACGATGTGGACAAATCGTTGTAATTGCAAATAACGTTATTTTATCCTGGCGAAAGGATAATGTAGGTCTGCCGTGGTGGCCCCGGCTGAAGAATAGGCCCCTCCATTTTTACCTACCTACCTATTAAGGGACAACTGGCGGAGGGTTGGTAATGGCCCCGCCTTCCGATCCACATGTCCTGGGTTCGAAAACTATCGTTCAGCAAAGGATTTTCCATTCTGAAAATTTATGTGCGCTATGCTAGTGCTCTCAAACGGTGAAGGAAAACATCGTGAGGAAACTGGCATGTCCTAGAACCTAAAAATTCGAAGACATGTGACATGTGCACGAACGGAGCCTCTAAGACGCAATAGCCTGGCAGGGTTAGAGTTATCGTCGAGGCCCAAACTAGGCGTGACCTACGCCTGTATCTTGGTTCTCAGGAGTACGAGTTACCGTATGATGATGATGAATAAAAACAACGTTTTCTTTTCTTTTCTTTATTGTTTCATTTATCTTATTGAATCACAGTCTATTATAATAAGTATTCGTTCAAAATTCATCACATAGGTAGGTATTTTGATTTTTTATTATTAATAATACGATTATTATTCGGCTTATAAAACACTAATAGTGTTTTCTAAATATGTATTATTATCAAAAATAGGCAGACTATTTGGATAAGGTGTTACACACTGGTTCAAGAATACGCTGCGATCTAATTCTATCATAAACGGTCCAGCCGTGTCGTCACAATAAGTTATGTACTTTGGTAACAAATTTAAATTTAAAAAATAGGGGTACTAATTATTTTTAACATAAAAATATGTAATAATAGCTAGTAGGCAGTTATTTATAAAATAGGTCAATTATGTCATTTTTCGATAAGTAGTTCGACCTACTAGCTATTTTTACATAAACTAACACACTTTAAGCAAAGTAAAAACATTAAAATAATTAAAAATATACGAAAATAATACGTAAATATAAAAATAAAATGTTTTTGCAACACTATAAAATCTAACACTTAAATAAATTCGCTGTCGCTGTGCATTAAAAAGTTACCAAAGAATAGACGCGGAAAATCGCAGCGTTTGTCACGCGTCGTGTGTAAGCCCCTTAGCAAACAAACTTATATTAGGAACATCCATGTTAAGTATACTTCACACTTGCTTGTATGCTTGTTTGTTTGGTTTAACCAGCCTGAAACAAACGAAAAATATAAATCATCTTAGGTTCAAAATGGTGATGAAAAACATCAGGGGTATTCTTAAAGGGCAATATGATTATTTATGGAATACTGACTGGGTACTGTAACATTTCAATTCAATTCATTTATCACCTAATTGAAATAATAAATGAATTGAATTGAATAAGATGTGGACATATTCTAAATATGTTTGCACGTGCCTGTGCCCTTTAGACAACTGCAAGGATCTAAGAGCAGTTTTTCATGTTGTGAATTTATTTTATAATAGTTTGTTGTGCTACTCAACAGCAGATGGCGTCGCTTAGGAGTGAATTACAATAAAACAATAATAATATTGTTATTAAACGAAATATTATACCTACTGATTTTAAAAATGTCACTCTTTCATTTTCCAACGTTGTATCGAGAACTTACCTTGAAAAACTAAAAAGAACTAAATAGATAATTCACAATTACAATTTTCTAGTAAAACTACTTGTCAAAAGATGGCGCTACGTGTTCCTAGTTTATTTTCTTTTAGCGCAATTTTTTTTCTAATATTATTAATGCGAAAGTTTGTGAGGATGTTTAGATGTCTGGGTGTCTGATGTTAAATCAAGCCGTAACAGCTCAACCAATTTCGATGAAACTTGAAATGGATAGAGTTTACATAAATAGTAGCCTATTTTTTATCATGGTACCAGACGAGCGAAGCCGCGTGCGCAAGCTAATACAAAGCTTGTCTTTAAACTCAAGAAATACTTACTTTAGCAGGATAGACGAAGGTTTTGACAGCCTGTGAGCCGAAGATATTGACAGCTTGACAGCTGAACTCCCCCATGTCGGTCCACCTCAGGGAGGAGATCACCAGTTCCCCGGATCTGAGCACCTGGGGACAATACAAAAACATTGGTCAAAAAACTAACCTAAAAAGGCCCTAATCAAAAACTGCGAAGCCACTATACCCGTGAAACATTTCGCAAACCCATACAAACGACGAGAAATAGCGAGTTTTAGTGTGCGGGGCCGTACGTTGGCGCAGAATAGATAGATACTTAGATAAAAAAAAATATTTGGCACTACAGACACACACAATTAACACAGATAAACAATTTTACAAGAATAACAAGACCTCCGCCTAATCCGCCTTACAGCCAAATAATATAAGGCATTTGTTTCAATTATTGTTGTGTTCCCGGTGAGTAAAATTACCATAGCTCTTGAAAGGCACTGCGGGGTCGGCAACGCGTTGATGCCTCTAGTATTGCAAGCGTTCATAGTCTACGGTAACAACTTATCAATAGGTGGGTATGCTTGTTTGAAATCTTAGTTAAAAAATAATATTACTAGCCTCATAGCTCAGTTGGTAGTAACTCTGCCTTCTGCGCTAGAGGTAGCGGGTTCGATTCCCGCACTGGACAAACATTTGTGACTAACACAGATGTTTGTTCTGTGTCTGGGTTTTATATATCTATTAAGTTTATCAGTCTCTGGTACCCATCCATAGTACAGGCTATGCCTAGTTTGGGATCCGTTGACCGTGTGTGATATGTCAGAAATATTTATATAAAATTTCGTGAAGAAGTATGCTTGTTTGAAATCTTAGTTGTATAAAAAATAATATAAAATTTCGTGTGGAAAAAAACTTTAGTCAAGATGTATCTTTGTCTCACCTTCATCCTAGGATCGTTCTTTACTATGACCCCCTTATTGTCCTTCCACGTGACCTTCGGCCTAGGATGACCCTTCACCCTGCAAGGCAGGACGACGTTGCTCCCTATGGTGTCCACATATACCTTGTAGGAGACGACGATTCGTGGTTCTAGGGGGTAGAGCTTAGACCGTTCTGAGAGCTCAGTACTGCCATCTGTTGAACAAAAAGAAATTAAAAATGCTTGCTTCCTTGTCGTGTCACTGATTCTCTCTTGGTCACCTGTATTAAGACAGTGATCAAAAAGGGCCTATGACAAGTTATTGATTTTTAAAGTATTTAAACTATTTAAACGAGGCAACGAGCCCACTGCCACTTTATCTTGCTAATTCTGAGAGCTACATATAATGTCGTTGACTTTGGTTCTTCTACAGATTTCCTCATCTTGGATTTTATCCGAGCATAGATCTCTATAGCCCGTAGCGCAACTTTGAGCTTACGTATAAGGCCAATAGTTAGCGACCAAGTTTCAGTGCCATGATTGTACAATGCCATATTATGTTTGTAAGTAACGGCCACCCGTTACTTACAAACATAATATGGCACCGCAAAAGTAATGACCCTACTTGGTTCAGCTACAACTTCTTTTCAAAATTACAAAACTATTTCGTCGATGATGTCTCCTAAATGGTAACCTCCAGAGTATCAACTTAAATAGTTGAAACTATTTTAACTGTAAATTTACTGTAAAATACTTTAATTACTGTAAAGGTTGTCTGATTTAATAAATTAATTATCTTTGATTATCTAAATTATTGCCGTGGTGGCCCCGGCTGAAGAATAGGCCCCTCCATATCTACCTATCCAAGGATGTCGTAAGAGGCGACTAAGGGAAAAAAGCTAGGGGATGGGCAGCAGCGTCCCTAATTTTAACAACGATAGCTCTAACTGCGCTCGCCAACCCGCATGCCCAGCGTGGTGAGTATGGGCAAATCCCCCCACATGATAAGGAATTTGCTCTGTCTGTGGGAGGCCATGTTCAGGAGTGGACGTCGAACGGCTGAAATGATGATGATGATCTAAATTATTCTAGATAATTAATTGATTATCTTGTGCATGAAAGGAACCTCTACGAGGCGCACTTTAATCCTTTCACTACTCTGATTCTTTCATCAACGGTCATAGACCCTTTTCACGGCCACCATACCTCAACCTGGTGACTGACCTAATACTAGATGACCAAGAAATAATCAGTGACACGACAAGAAGGAGAAGAACTGTAAATTTACTGTAAAATACTTATTTATTATTATTATCTAGATGATTAAATGATTATATTAATTACCCGTGCTGTAGGTGTAGACCACTGTGCTGGCTCTTGCGGTTTTAGAGCCAGCAGACACGAGGCAGGTGTACACGTCCTTGGCCGCGCTCTTAGTGACGAGAAGAGTGGAGGACACGCGTGCAACCGAAGTCGGGTTGCTGTCTATTAGCTCGTTCGACTCTTTGTCGTACTGGAAAAGAAGGAAAAAAAGAAAATAGTTTAATTTTTTTTAGCTATGCTCGGAGTTTCGCTACGTGATAAGATCCAAGGAAATCCGTAGAAGAACTATGGTCACCGACATAGCTCTCAGCATTAACAAGTTGAAGTGGCAGTGGGCAGGCCATATAGCTCGCAGAACCGACAACCGTTGGGGAGTAAAGTTTCTCGAATTGCGACCACGAACCGGACGACGCAGTGTTGGAAGGCCCCCCACCCGATGGACCGACGACATTGTGAAGGTTGCGGGAAGTCGGTGGATGGAGAAGGCTCAAGACCGTTCGACATGGAACTCTTTGGGGGAGGCCTATTTCCAGCAGTGGACTTCTACAGGCTGATGATTTTTTTCAGTTTTTTGTTACAAGCTTGCGCCCGCGGCTGCTCTGGCACAACTACTACTACTTAAACAAAAAGTATCCTAAGTGCTTTTCTAGGTAAAGAACTCTACCTATTTCAAGTTGCATCGAAATCGGTTAAGCCCTTATGACGTGATTGGACCACAAACATCCTCACAAACTTTCGCATTTATATTATAAATAGGATAATAGGATATTGTCACAGTCAGATTGCCCAGCTGATGGTAAGCGGTGACCACTGAATGTAGCTACACCTTCTACGTACGTAGTACTTAGCAGCATTGCCGATTCTAGGCGAAGATGCGGGTTTGAACCCCGCTTTTATTAATAAGCGTTGCTTTCACTTTAAAAATCATTAGCCTAGCAACGAACTTATTTATGACGGAGTGTGATTTTCAGCCGTATTCAGAAGCGAATAAGGTTGAGTTTCGATTGTTTAGCATATTAGTCGCTTCGCCGCTATTCCGCCCATCATCATCGTCATCATCAGCCTGTAGAAGTCCACTGCTGGACATAGGCCTCCCCTAAAGAGTTCCACGACGAACGGTCTTGAGCCTTCTCCATCCACCGACTTCCCGCAACCTTCACAATGTCGTCGGTCCATCGGGTGGGGGGCCTTCCAACACTGCGTCGCCCGGTTCGTGGTCGCCATTCGAGAACCTTTACTCCCCAACGGTTGTCGGTTCTGCGAGCTATATGGCCTGCCCACTGCCACTTCAACTTGCTAATTCTGAGAGCTATGTCGGTGACCTTGGTTCTTCTACGAATTTCCTCATTTCGGATCTTATCACGTAGTGAAACTCCTAGAATAGCTCTCTCCATGGCCTGTTGCGCGGCTTTGAGCTTGTATGAGGCCAATAGTAAGCGACCAAGTCTCAGTGCCATAAGTCATCACTGGCAACACGCACTGATTGTAGACTTTCGTCTTGAGGCTCTGCGGTATCTCCGACGAGAAGATATGACGAAGTTTCCCAAACGCTGCCCATCCGAGTTGGATTCGTCGGCAATAGCCGAATACCACCCGCTTAGAAGTAATTATCTAATCGAGTGCTGCCATCTATCGACCCTCTTACCTCATAAACAGGAGCGTCGTTCTTGAACCAGTGAACGGATGGCGCAGGTGCACCTAAGGCGTCGCATGTCAGTGCTAGGGTAGTGCCTTGCTCGTGCGCATACGACTCTTCGGGCCGCTGCGTTATCGTGAGGAACCTTCGCGCGACTGTTGGCTTTGTTGGGAGACCTGGAATAAGGAAGTCTAACTTAATGATAGATAGATAGATTATTGCACATAAAGAAACATAACAAAGGGAGACACAAAAAATATTACGTTCAATGGGCGGCCTTATCGCTAAAAGCGATGTCTTCCAGACAAATTCACAAAATCCTTACGAAGTTTGCATCACGCTAACCCTAGTAGGGACTAGGTGACATCCTACTATCCCACTAATATTATAAATGCGAAAGTTTTTGAGGATGTTTGGATGTTTGTTGTTCAATCACGCCGTAACGGCTCAACCGATTTCGTTGAAACTTGGAATAGATAAAGATTATCGTATATGCAACTTTTTATGTAGGTGCCATGCGAGCAAAGCCACAGGCAGAAGCTAGTATTATTATCAATTTGAAAATTTGAATGTATTAAGACTGCATGGTAGGTAACGAAAGCCTAACCCTATCATAAATGTCCTACCTTCACCTCCATTGTTAGAAGCCTCGTTAAAAGTTCATCGAACTTTATCTCCATCTTTGCCGTGAACTAAGGTACCCATTGATTTGCAAATGACCGCTGACTTTTGACTGCAGATCGCGATCTTTCATTGTTATGGCGAAGAATAGGGTTTTGTGACTCTTTGGATGTTTTTTCAGCTTTTATGAAGGTACCTATATCATCATCATCATTTCAGCCGTAGGACGTCCACTGCTGAACATAAGCCTTCCCCATAGATTACCAGAAATAATCATGTGGGAGGATTTGCCCATACTCGCCACGCTGGGCATGCGGGTTGGCGAGGGCATGGTAAAGCTCTTGTTGTTGATAGGGGACGCTGCTGCCCATCCCCTAGCTTTGTTTCCCTTAGTCGCCTCTTACGACATCCAGTGTACCTATTGTGTGTGACAGACCTATTGTACCTATATGTATCCAAGGTTTTGATAACATGTACACCATCCCGAAAGGGGGTTATTCTATCAACAAATAAAGACGATCATGTGAGAAAACTCGCGCCCTAAAGCTTCCGTACCATTACACGGGATCAGAAAAGCAAAATTCGAAGTAGGATATTGACCGCAAATATAACTTAGTCATATAGATAGTCATATAGATTTGATAAGGGTGACTAGTTTGATAGGGTATAGCCTACTCCACCTAAACATGTCCTACCCACTACAGCGTCCAGTGAGTTTAAAAGTTCCACCATAATCAAATAAAAAGGCGTTTATTTCAATAAAATCACTAGGATCACTTAATTGGAACGTCTTAGAAACTAGGCGAAGCTACGCCTGTTCCTCGCGACAAAGCCTAGAAGAATCAGGCATCTGACGTTTTATATCCTTTTATAGGGCATAAGCTATCTAAACACCAAATTTCATCGAAATCGCTTAAGCCATTTAGTCGTAAAGGTAGCAAATAGACAGAGAGACAATTTTTTTTTCTCCAACTGATGTGGCAAACAAGCTTACGGCCCACCTGTTGTTAAGCGGTTACCGTGGCCTATGAGCGCTTGCAATACCAGAGGCATCACGCACGCGTTGCCGACCGCGAACCCCCCTCTCCCTAAAGAGGTCTGGCATCCTTACTCACCGCAGGAACACAACACTATTTGAAACAAATAATGCTATTTGGCTGCGATCTTCTGTAAGGCGGAGGTACCTCCGCCTTACAGAAGATCGCAGCCCCAGGCGGGCTGCTCCAATTTAGAACGAGAAAATCTCGCTATGCCCTACCTCCTCCAAAAACATTCGCATTCATATCATCATCATCAGCATTTCAGCCGTAGGATTTCCACTGAACATTGCCTTCCCTACAGATTTCCAGAGCGAACTCCTATCATGTGGAGGGATATGCCCATACTCAATACGCGGGTTGGCGAGCGCAGTTAGAGCTATCTTTGTAAAAATATTTTACAAAGCTGGAATAGGGGACGCTGCCCACCGCCTAGCTTTTTTCTCTTCGCCTCTACTGACATCCACGGGAGGGGCTTATTCTTCAGCCGGGGCCACCAAGGCATAGTGGTGTTATATATGATAAAAACTCACCATTAGGTTCAATTCTATTATCGGTGTCCATCAGTTTCATGTGCTTATTGACGTTGGCGGAACGACAGTCGCCCAGTAGCGCCACGGCGAGTAGCAGAACTAAATACATGATTATAAATAATAATACTGTAGAGATTCAACGTTTATCTGGAACAAAGAAAATTATTATTAATTTATTACGTTTTTTTTACATAGCTAGAAAAAAGTATGAGTGCAAAAAGATTTTTTCCCTTTGGGAGATTTGAACCCGCTACCATCAGCGCCGAGAGTATTTGTAGAGGGGCGTTGTTCATTTAAATATTTTTCGAACTGAAAAACTCATTGGCGCTAGACCGGGTTCTAACCCACGACTTTCGGATCAAAAGTCGGGGTACCACACACTAGGCCAGCATGGCATCTCAAATTAAACGTTTTCTATTCTATCCTATTCAATTTCTAAAATTAATGTCATTGTGAGTGGAGTGTTTTTGTTACAACTAATACTGCTGTTACTTGAGTGATATTGGGAGGGGATTTAAAAAAAAAAATTGCAATCAATTTCTTTAAAAATAATAATGTCTGAAGTGAATGTGGGATTGGAGTGAAAAAAAAATGATACCTGTATCTTAAATCGGTATGAGTGGAATTTTGAGGAGAAAATATATTTTTATATTCTTTTGGAAATTCGACATTTTTCATTGAAAAGACTCTGCGTAAATCAGCTGTTTTGGTGTCAAATCAGCTCAAACTCAATGAATCAGCTGTTTTAGGTAGCAATCTTTTTTCTAAACTTATCGTACGTTAAGTTAGTCATAAAGATGATAAAAATACCAACAACAGCTAATTTGAGAAAGTTTGTGAAAAAAAAGGTAAATATTATAAATAAATAAATATTCCGGACATATCACACATTGTCAACTGATCCCAAACTAGGCATAGCCTGTACTATGGGTACCAGAGACTGATATACATAATAGATATATATTTAACACCCAGACACAGAACAAACATCTGTGTTAGTCACAAATGTTTGTCCAGTGCGGGAATCGAACCCGCGACCTCTAGCGCAGAAGGCAGAGATACTACCAACTGAGCTATGAGGCCAGTCAATTATTGATGTTTGTTTTCGCTGATAGAATAACCCCCTTTCGGGATTGAATACATGTTATTAATCACCTTGTATTAATGACACAACGCTTTTGAGACACGTTTATATCAGTGTAACGTGTGATATCGAATTTTCCTTGGTGAGTCAATGAAAATTCCTTTTTCGCTATGTAATTTTTATATTAAAAATGTATTTTTGATTACTGAGTTTTTTATTAGTAATAATTAGATTGAACTTTTTCTTTTGACCTTGGTGGTGTAACGGCGAGTGCCCATATGAGACGCAAGGGGTTAGATTCCCACTGCGGGACAATATTTGACAATATTTGTTCCGGGTCTGGGTGTTGTGGTACCATGTACTCGTAGTTTCTGATACCCACTACACGGGGAATCCTAGTGGGGGGTCAGGACTGTGTTTTTTTTTTTTTTTAAACAAATTTTCCAATATACCTATATACACACACTACACTTATACTAAAAAATAAATACTTAGGCACTAATATTATAAATGCGAAAGTTACTCTACTTATTTGTTAGTTTGTTACCTTTTCTCGAGTAAATGGCTGAACGAATCGTAATGAAATTTGGCAAGGAGGTAGATTATATCCTGAGGAAGGACATAGGCTATGTTTTGTCTAAAAAATTATCTTAAAGTGGGTGAAATAGGGGTTGATAGTTTGCATAAGGAATGCATAATTCCTCACGTTAAGGATCATCAACATATTTAGGTTTTTAGTAAGAAATAAAGAAATACGTTTTTCAACACTTTTGCATCAACATTCCTAATAGGGGATAAGTAAGTAGCGGGTTAAAATGATAACATACTAGCTTTTATATAAATGCGAAGTCGCGGGTAAATGCTAGTTATTAATAAAATACTAAATAAATTATTTCCCGTTTTTGTGTTATTTGTAGGAATATACAATAATAATTACAATACACAAATATGCTATCTATAGATTTTTTGTAACAATCTTTAGATAACTCAAATGTTTCTAGTTTATTTAGTAAAAAAAAAATTGTACCTATTTGTTTTAATTTTCTTTCTTTAAATAAAATATAAATACATATTTAAAGTCCAACCATTAAAAGTGTCTTTATAAAATAAAAATATACTTAGATATGATATTGAAAGATTTGTGAAATAAATTCAAAATTGAAGAAAAATAATAAAACCAAAAATACCTTAACACCCGTTGCTAAATCCGAGTAACCACGAAAATAAAAAAAACACAACAAAACGCACAACGAAAAAATAAAATTCAAAAACTTAAAAATGGAACGTGTTAACGCCTTTGTGACGTGGCACCACTCCGGGAGATTGGGATGAAATGAGCGAGCAAAGGGAACGCAGAGTTTTAAATAGGTTAGCATAGGCTGTTCTGGATACAATTAAGTATGTATGCAGCAGCCTTAGCACATGATTCTGACGTTATAGAGTCGAAAACTAGTCTGTCTGAAACTATTGGAGAAACACATCGACGTAGCTTGAAATCTATATAAACTCACTGGTTTATTTGAATGAAAGACAATAATAACATTAATTATTTTTTTTGACACAAAAACAGCACTAACTTATTTGATAAGACACTATAGGAAGAGAACTAAAAAAAGCTAGGTAGGTAAGTAGCAACGCTCCCTAGTTTTGATCATTAATAATTAAAAAATAATAATTCATGATTCATATTTTTTTAATTCTAATTCTGTACTGTAGTACGTCCGTGCGACAAAAAAGGTCGTATCACTAAGTGTAGCGGCGCTGGTTTTTATGTGATTTGTCGTTTCAAACAATTTGCAAGAGATTTATGACGTCATAAACTTGTGCTACGGATACAGCAGTACATCGTTTTATGCTGTATGTTAAGTAAATAACAATAGTCGTATAAGTATAAGTAGATAGAGGGTTTTTCTTGAAAAGACTATTTCTTAAATGTTTCATTGAAAAATATCATTAAATCTACAATGTGATTCATAAATGTATGCTATCCCGAAAAGAGCTTATTCTACACCCAATTTCATCATCAAAACTTTTTTACTAAACTAAAAAAACTATAGAAAAATCTGTATTTTGGTGTCATATCAGTTGAAACATTCAGTTGTTTTTTAATATTTTTCTACTGTGTGTACTACACACACAATACGGGGCATGATGTACATTGATTATTATCGTTAAAATGTTTAGCGAGAAGATAATTAAGAAATATGATTGGCTAGGTGTTACCGTTTTTCCCGTAAGACGACAGTACGCACACAGAATGAACCGCACTCAGTACACGAAGCTCTTATTAAAGAGTTATTGAAAACTGCACGAAACTGATTATAATTGGATGCTGATAGGTCATTGATCGTTTGGTTGTTTATGTAATTTTGACGCACCTACGTGATTTGCTGCACATTCATAAGTAGATGAAAATGCCTACCGATTTTGATGTAAGGCTATTTTTGATAATAGCCGTAGTGACCTAGTGTGAGGTTTCCCGACTCTCTATCCGAAGGTCGTGGGTTCGAGCCCGGAAGTGCACCAATGAGTTTTTCTATTCGGAAAATTAAAGTGCGTATTAACACGTGCATAATAGACTGAAGGAATACACCGTGAGGAAACCATTACCCTTAAAGCGGCGAAGAGCTTGCCATGTTTATTACTCACTAGTGCACAATGTGGGCATGTACCAAGAGTTCGGACATGCCTCTGACTACCCTCCTTAGACACCTTCAAGGATCTCAGAGGATGTCTACCATTCTTGGGGGTAAAAGTCGTCTGCCTATTTTTTTCTTTTCTTATTTTAAAATTACGCTAAGCCTCAGACACTCATATATTTAAACTGAGCAAAATGGTCATTGACTTAATGCAGAATGACCAAGAAAGAACCAGTAACACGAATTTCTTGTTGAAACAAACGATCGTTGGCTAAAAGTTGTTATCTAAGTTTTTTTTTTCTTTCAATGTGGACACAGTCTCTTAAATTTTATTTTCAGTAAAGTATAAGTAAAAATGTTTTATTATTCATAAATTTTGCTCTAGACAGCACAAGGGTAAAAAGTATGTACATACCCGTCATGATTAAATGAATGAAAAATAACTTCTAAAAGGGCAACAAATGAAATATTATTTTCAGAAGATAACCTAAACGTAACCAGTTGCATGATAATAATAGTAGAATGTTTTATATATCTTAAATATCCAGTTCTGATCTTTGAAATATTTTTATGAGGAATGTTTTACAAACTGAAATAAGAGGAGTCAAGAGGGAAAAAATGACGGTCAAAATGGATGGATTCAAAAACGTTATCTGCGCCGATTATACCGATATTAAAAGGCCTTCTAGGAGTCAATGAACTTTAGTACTACCTGGCTAAGCGTGAGTCAGATAAAGATCAAGAGGGTTCTTCGAAAAAAAAACGGGATGATTGTTCGGGGTGGTTTGTTAGAATGGCTAATTATGGCGTCATCTTTTGAAAGAATGTACGGGGATACTTCTTGGAATATTTATCCTGTTGAAGAAACATGTATGGTATTTGCACTGGAGTGAGATAGGCAGCAATTGCACCTTTTCAGTTTTTTTTTTAATGTTATACGGAGGCAAACAGGCTTACGGCCCACCTGATGGTAAGAGGTTACCGTCGCCTATTGACATCTGCAACACCTGGAGCATTGCTAATGCGTTGCCTGCCCTGGAGAAATCTTTTTGTATTTTTCTTAAAGCTCTTCATGTTGTAGGTTAGCGGGAAAACCTCGGAATGAAGCTCATTCCACAATTTGCACGTATGGGGGAGAAAGGATCTCTTAAAGCGAGTGGTTCGAGATACCCACGTGTCGATGAGATGTGGATGAGCCTTATTCCGGTGACGCGAGGTCCGATGGTAGAACCTCGATGCGATTCAAATAAATATAAAAAAATAAGATTATCCATCTTAAAAGATTATCCATCTTAAAAGATTTATCCATATTAAAAGATACTAGGTAATTTGGTCGTATCAATTATCTGGAACCACCTCACAAAATGATTCCCTTCGTTATATATTTTTCACCGCAATGACATTATTTTCATAGAAAATTGAGCTTGTATCGTCGGTTCTTGGAGATCCGGAAGACGGTCCCTTAATCAAAACCCGATACAAAAACTCACATAACAAAACACACTGACCCCGCCGGCGGGGTCGAAGACGACGTTCCGTCCCTGCGTTTCCGCCCCTTCAGGATGATGGCCTCAAAAAACCATCCTCTGGCAGCAGCCCAAGCTGAGGTCCGTACCTAAGTGGTGCCCTATCGTTTTACATAGGCCCTTTTCAGGGCCACCATATCTCAACCCGGAGTGTTTTTGTGTAAGCGAAATGGTAATGAAGTTCATAATTATGAGGATGATTTTATCAATTTTAGCGACATCTGAAGTTTATCGAACATGAAAACGAAGAAGCTTAGATCTTGAAGTTCCTTGTCAAGTTTGAAACGTTTTGATTGTTGCTATGATTGTTAAAATTACCCTCAAAGTAACGAACTTTATTGCACCACTGGTCCCTGACCTAATACAGGGTGACCAAGAAAGAATCAGTGACACGACAGAGAGGGAGAGAGAGCTCGTTGCCCCAACCACAGATAACATAACTATACTAGTAGGCTGGTAGATTGAAGAGGCATTTATTAAATTTTTCCGTGTTATGGGTATTTTATGATGTTATAAAATCTTTGTTTCATGACCTAATAATGATTTTTCACATACTTCATTATCAAATCTATACCCATCTATTGACATTCGTTTGAACAATATTTTTTTTCATTGGGATAGGACCTAACCTAATTTTTTCTCGGCCACTGCGCCCTCTGCGCTTGCGATAGGAGACAAACGGCTTAAAAATCCGCCCGAAAAAAGACTTCATTAATTTCAGAGTCTGAAAGAACTCCTTAAATGATAATGCATCTTCCATTCTGTTGCGCAATTCCATACATAAATAATATTATTTCATAGCCGTAGCCTTGAGCAAAGTTCAGTATTGTAATTTCATTTTGGTACACACACTACGCTGAATACTGAAGCGTCACTGCGATTTTTATAAGGAAAACCAGTATTGGATCGATTACCAGTATAGATTAGTGCGGGGACCTCTAGTAACTTGTTATTTGTTATTAACTTTGGTAAATAAATTTATTTGTTTTGTATTTGGACTATGTTTATATTTCTGACTAGCTTGAGCCCGCGGCTTCGCTCACGCGGTAATAGATAAAAAGTAGCCTCAAATCCTACAACCCTATCCTATTAATATTATAAATGCGAAAGTTTGTGACAGTGCTGCCAGCTGGGTCTTGTCACAGTTATCGGAAATGCATAAAAAAGTAACCTTTTTTTTATACTACTGACGTGGCAAACAAGCATACGGCCCACCTGTTGGTAAGCGGTTACCGTAGCCTATGAGCGCTTGCAATACCAGAGGCATCACGCACCGAACCCCCGAACCCCCTCCCCCCCCCTAAAGAGCTCTGGCAACCTTACCCATCGCAGGAACACAACACTATTTGAAACCAATAATGTTATTTGGCTGCGATCTTTTGTAAGGCGGAGGTACCTCCCCAGGCTGCTCCAATTCAGAACGATAAATAACCTTTTTTATTTTTTCCTTTAGGTAGTAAGATTAAAAATTGTCAGACATGTTTTTTTAGGAGTTGCACTCACTACCTTACACACGATGTTTTGCGTTAGCCAAGATTGCGTTCCGTTTCATGTTAGTTTCATTAAAAATGAAATCACTCAAAAGTAACCTTTCGAGTAATATTGTAACCTATAGGTAACCTGAAAGAGTCAAAAATCACCTAAAAGGTTACATAAGTAACCTGGCAACGCTGGTTTTTGAGGATGTTTAGATGTTAGTGGTTCAATCACGCCGTAACGGCTCAGCCGATTTCGATGAAACTTGGAATAGATAGAGTTCTTTACCTAGAAAAGCATTTCTTATAGGTATATCCATTTTTTTAACAGTCATAACAAAGTGCTGAGCCCACATTAAGATTCCCTGTGTCGTGGGTATCAGAAACTACAAATACCAATGGTACCACAACACCCAGACCCGGAACTAATATTTACAGATCATGCAAACTTTTGTCCCGCAACGGGAATCGAACTCCATGTGTCTCTACATTTTTTTTAAATTTTTTATGTTATACGGAGGCAAACAGGCTTACGGCTACCTGATGGTAAGCGGTTACCGTCGCCTATTGACATCTGCAACACCTGGAGCATTTGCTAATGCGTTGCCTGCCCTGGAGAAATCTTTTTGTATTTTTCTTAAAGCTCTTCATGTTGTAGGTTAGCGGCAAAACCTCGGAAGGAAGCTCATTCCACAATTTGCACGTATGGGGGAGAAAGGATCTCTTAAAGCGAGTGATTAGAGATACCCACGATAAATGTTTCTTTAATTCTTCTTGTGTGTTCATGTATTACTTAAGTACAAAAAAAAAAGTATTCCGGACATATTCACACGGTCAACTGATCCCAAACTAGGCATAGCCTGTACTATGGGTACCAGAGACTGATAGATGTAATAGATAAATATTTAAGACCCAGACACAGAACAAGCATCTGTGTTTATCACACAAATGTTTGTCCAGTGCGGGGATCGAACCCGCGACCTCTAGCGCAGAAGGCAGAGTTACTACTAACTGAGCTATGAGGCCTTTCAAAGTAATATAAGTCATAAGTATTTTTACCTACCCACTTACTGCGTTGTGGGTCAAATAAACAAATTTTCTTTCTCTCTTCCTTTCTTTCAGACTTCATTCTTATCAAACTCAAAATTTTATGAGAAAAGTGATCAAAAAGGTAGTTTGCGTAGATACGTGACGACTCTCACGGCTTGGTCCCTTCAATGAACCGCATTCTAATATCTTTCAATTGATTTATGACAAGGTCCACTGACTATTTCAACGAACCTGCGTCTCGTTCCTTGCTACCAAACATCCGTGCAACACATACCCTACTACCCTATCCTACTAATATTATAAATGCGAAAGTTTGTGAGGATGTTTGTTATTCAATAACGCCGTAACGGCTCAACCGATTTCGATGAAACTCGGAATAAAAAGAGTACTTTACCTAGAATAACATGTAGACTACTTTTTTTGTATATAACACGCGAGCGAAGCCGCGAGCGAAAGCTAGTAATGTTTATAGAAAGCTGTAGTATGAAAGAAATTGATGTCGGAAAGTTGATGTATTTTATTTTAATTTCAATAAGCTATGTATTTTATTTCCTTTCTTTAATAAACTTGATTTACAAAAAGAAGCTTAAAATTAATAAAAGTTAATATTTACAAAATACACAAGAACAGTTGAGCCATCTAAAGACCGTTACAAGCGATCTATAGATAGCTCAACTGATCCAGATCACTACCAGTCGGAAACGTCCCCAAGACTTTGAATTAAAATTTATTTTGATATGATATATTTATATTTTTTAATAATTAATTTTTGTGGAAAAAAAAATGAAAATAATAAAAAATAATTTATTGCTGCATAAACAACTTAGCTTATAACAAAGATTTACAAATGATACTGATTACAGAATTCTATGTAGATTTACAATCATAGAATTTTACAATTTGCTTGATGGATGTTAATGCAGAGGAAGGTATAACAGTTTATATGTATCTGACGAAAGCCGTACTAAATAATAAATAAATAGATAAAAATGTAAGTATGGAGAAAGGCGTTAGTACAAAGTACTGCTGACACTAAAAACTGAATCTAGACATCTAAGTAAACACAGAAACGCAGATGCTCTGTGCGGATATTAAAAAATAAACACTGTTTATTTTATAAACACAATATATTAGTAATAATTGATTTTGTTTAGACTGGGCCGAGGAAAATACGAGTACACCGTTGAAAGAAGAGTATAAATAAAACCAATTTATAGTACACTAGGTCGCGTCTTCAAATTTACCTACTTTTGAAAGTAGCGCCAGTGACTGAGAAGTTGAAGAGCAAAAGGTTAGCGTGGTATGGTCATGTCATGCGGAGGGAAGAATGTCATGTTACTAGAAGAGCGTTAAATATGAATGTGGAAGGATATAAGGGAAGAGGTAGACCAAAGAAAAGATGGATAGACTGTGTGAAAGATGACATGAGTAAGAAAGGAGTGAATACTGATATGACGGCTGATAGAGGGGAGTGGAAGCGAAAAACATGTTGTGCCGACCCCACATGAAGTGGGATAAGGGCAGGGAGATGATGATTTATATACAAAGACTTACCTATGCACATACATCGTGAGTGCAGATCTTACTCAAGCCGGTCTAAAGCAAAACTATCAATGAAATCATTCCTTATACTCTCACTTCACTGACTGGCCTCATAGCTCAGTTAGTAGTAACTCTGCCTACTGCGATAGAGGTCGCGGGTTCGATCCCCGCACTGGACAAACATTTAAATATAAATATAAAATAAATATAAATATTCCGGACATATTCACACGGTCTACTGATCCCAAACTAGGCATAGCCTGTACTATGAGTATCAGAGACTGATATACATAATAGATATATATATTTAACACCCAGACACAGAACAAACATCTGTGTTCATCACACAAATGTTTGTCCAGTGCGGGGATCGAACCCGCGACCTCTAGCGCAGAAGGCAGAGTTACTACCAACTGAGCTATGAGGCCAGTCAGTATTTGTGTGATAAACACAGATTTTTGTTCTGTGTCTGGGTGTTAAATATGTATCTATTATGTATATCAGTCTCTGGTACCCATAGTACAGGCTATGCCTAGTTTGGGATCAGTTGACCGTGTGAATATGTCTGGAATATATATATATATTTTTCTTATAACGCCGTGTTCATACGGCGTGTGATACGTCATCTAAATGTATTTCAAAATGATCTTTATCTGTACTTGATAAAGTCAAATTTAAGTTTAACTTTAAAAAGTGGTCCATAAGAAGGTTTAGGATAAAGTTTTACAAATATATGAAGTATTATGTTCATTCATTCCAAAACAGTTTTTATTTTTATTCTAAGTCATATGTTTTTTGGGATATAACGAAAATAGTAATATTTAATATCATTATGTAATGGTAAAGTGTCAATAACTTCATAATTCATGTATGATTGGTTATTAGTTAAACATGCTGCAGTGGGTAGTTGAATTTCTTTCCGTGTTTTTGCTTTTGTTTATTTTCCCGTTTGTTACTTACAATACCTGAGTAGAATTATATTAATAGTTATTTATGGTTAGTACCTATTATTACTTAATTACCTAGTATAATTTCCAATATGCATGATGCTACTTTTATTTTTGAACACCATGGAAGAAACTAATACCTATAATATAGGCTAGTCCTAGTTTAGGTGTTTGAGATTGTGTAGGCTCCTTGAGTACCAAACTTATTAAAACTTGTAATTAATGTATATTTACCTGTGTACTTACCTACTTTATTTCGTGTTCTATATTTTTTGATTAATCATCATCATCATCATCATCAACAACCTGTAGAAGTCCACTGCTGGACATAGGCCTCCCCCAAAGAGTTCCACGACGAACGGTCTTGAGCCCTTTCCATCCACCGACTTCCCGCAACCTTTAGAATGTCATCGGTCCATCGGGTGGGAGGCCTTCCAACACTGCGTCGCCCGGTTCGTGGTCGCCATTCGAGAACCTTTACTCCCCAACGGTTATCGGTTCTGCGAGCTATATGGCCTGCCCACTGCCACTTCAACTTGCTAATTCTGAGAGCTATGTCGGTGACCTTCGTTCTTCTACGGATTTCCTCATTTCGGATCTTATCACGTAGTGAAACTCCGAGCATAGCTCTCTCCATAGCACGCTGCGCGACTTTGAGCTTGTATATGAGGCCTATAGTTAACGACCAAGTCTCAGTGCCATAAGTCATCACTGGCAACACGCACTGATTGTATACTTTCGTCTTGAGGCTCTGCGGTATCTGCGACGAGAAGATGTGACGAAGTTTCCCAAACGCTGCCCATCCGAGTTGGATTCGTCGGTTGACCTCTTTGTCGAAGTTGGACCTACCTAGTTGAATCGTCTGACCCAAATAGACATAGTGGTCTACAACTTGAATGGTATCGTTCCCAACTTGTACCGGCATGGGTGCAACATGAGCATTGGACATGATATTAGTCTTGCCCATGTTCATTTTAAGACCCACCTGTTGAGAAACGTTACTGAGGTCTCTGAGCATTGCGCCAAGGTCCTCCAGCGATTCTGCCATTATGACTATATCATCGGCGAATCGAAGGTGAGTGATGTATTCGCCATTGATGTTGATGCCATGTCCTTCCCAGTGCAGAAGCTTAAAAACATCCTCCAATGCAGAGGTGAACAGTTTCGGAGAAATAACGTCTCCCTGTCTCACCCCTTTTTGCAATTGGATAGGATTTGTGCTCTGGTCCTGGAGTCGGATGGACATGGTGGCCTTGCTGTTCAAACACTTCAACACTTCGATATACCGGTAGTCGATCTGGCACCGCTGTAGTGACCGTAACACTGCCCAGGTCTCGACTGAATCGAAGGCTTTCTCGTAGTCCACAAACGCTAGACATAATGGCCGATTATACTCTTCGGTCTTCTGTATAATCTGCCGAAGCGTGTGGATGTGGTCTACGGTACTAAAGCCTTTGCGGAACCCGGCTTGTTCGGGAGGCTGGAAGTCGTCAAACCTACGGGCGAGCCGGTTAGTGACAACTCTCGAAAACAGCTTATAGACATGGCTCAGCAGCGAGATGGGCCTATAATTCTTCAAGAGGGTGTTGTCACCTTTCTTGAAAAACAGTACCACCACGCTCCTGTTCCACGCCTCAGGCGTTATACCTTCGAGGATGACGGAATTAAATAGCTTCTGAAGGACTTTAAGTATCGATGTTCCACCCGCTTTCAGAAGCTCTGACGTTATTCCGTCCTCCCCCGGTGCCTTATTGTTCTTAAGCTGTTTGAGGGCCGTCCGGATCTCGTATAGATATTTTGATTAATAAATAATTTTAATTTAATTTTAATGCTAAAGATGCGATTTTCAAAGTTTATCTTAATAGTGGCTCAACGAAGCACCAACTTTACCGGACACCGCGAGATGTGCACGTAAGGAGCCTCTAAGGCGCAGAATCAGTGTAGTGAAAGGATTAAATCCTTTCACTACACTGATTCTTTCATCGACGGTCATAGGCCTTTTTCAGGGCCACCATACCTGAACCTGGTGACTGACCTAATACACGATGACCAAGAAAGAATCAGTGACACGACAAGAAGATACCGAGATCTCAGTTCGGGGCGAACTTAGTTATTTATAACTAAACAGTTGCCTTCAGTTTCGTTGAATAAGTTAGTTTCCATATCTAAACTAGCACAGAACGTAAAAGCTTCAAAACGGGCTTCACGTGTGAAATTTGCACAACAAATAATACAAAACGCGTTCCTTCATACTAAACTCATGTTCAAACACGTGTCAAACGTTTCATGTGACCAATTCCTGAAAACTGAATCAAAATAATCAAATTCTAGTGTCAAATTCATGTCACGACAACCATCGGGAGTAAAGGTTCTCGAATGGCGACCGCGACGGGCGACGCAGTGTTGGAGGGCCCCCCACCCGATGGACCAATGACATTGTGAGCCTTAAGGGATATCGGTGGATAAATAAATAAATATAAATATTCCGGACATATCACACACGGTCAACTGATCCCAAACTAGGCATAGCCTGTACTATGGGTACCGGAGACTGATATACATAATAGATTAATATTTAACACCCAGACACAGAACAAACATCTGTGTTCATCACACAAATGTTTGTCCAGAGCGGGAATCGAACCCGCGACCTCTAGCGTAGAAGGCAGAGTTACTACCAACTGAGCTGTGAGGCCAGTCTACTGAGCTGTGAGGCGAGTCTGGATGGAGCAGGCTCAAGTCTTTGGGGGAGGCCTATGTCCAGCAGTGGACTTCTACAGGCTGATGACGGCTGATGATTCATGTGCTAGCTGGTCCACCCGCATCTTCGTCCGCGTGTTCAAGCACTCCGTATTAGAAGGTCTATCAAGGAAAATGACGTAGTTCGCAGAACGATTAATTTTTGGAGGAGGTAGGGCACAGCGAGATTTTCTCGCTCTTATTTGGAGCAGCCCGCCTGGGGAGGTACCTCCGCCTTACAGAAGATCGCAGCCAAATAACATTATTTGTTTCAAATAGTGTTGTGTTCCTGCGGTGAGTAAGGTTGCCAGAGCTCTATAGGGGGAGGGGTTCGGCAGGCTGATGTCAATAGGCGACGGTAACCACTGAGCATCAGGTGGACCGTAAGCCTGTATGCCTCCGTATAAAATAAAATGAAAAAAAAAACATCGGCATATTAAAACGTCTATATGGTGGCAATGTCTTGAGTGGCAAAACGACTTACTGGTGAAACGTCCAAAAATGTAAAATTGACAACGATATTTATTAAAAAAAAAATATATATTTTCATGGTACCTTGACTCTTGTCACTTCGTATGCTTGAGATCTTGATTTTCCGACCCCGTGTTACGTGGTGCACGGAAGCCTCAGGGTGCAAGGCCTACTCGCACTTGACATTCTTTATGACTGGCCACATAGCTCAGTTGGTAGTAACTCTGCCTTCTGCGCTAGAAGTCGCAGGTTTGATTCCCGCACTGGACAAACATTTGTGTGATGAACACAGATGTTTGTTCTGTGTCTGGGTGTTAAATATTTATCTATTATGTATATCAGTCTCTGGTACCCATAGTACAGGCTATGTCATATGTCTAACGAGGTAACGTCACCAGGCTTTTGGGCGCACTACCTGTGGTTGGTGATTTGAACTCTGTTTCTTACCTACAGTCGTAGAAAACAGAGTTCATTCTTTCAAAACTGTGTCATCCAGTTCGTGGTCGCCATTCGAGAACCTCTACTCCCCAACGGTTGGGTAGTAGAGGTTCTCGGATGGCGACCACGAACTGGAAGACGTAGTTTTGAAAGGTAGCCCGCAGAACCGACAATCGGTTACGGTTGTCGGTTCTGCGAGCTACATGCCCTGCCCACTGTCACTTCAACTTTTCCATCTACCGACTTCTCGCAACCTTCTCGTCGGTCCATCGGGTTGGTCGCTTTAACACTGCGTCACCCGGTTCGTTGTCGCCATTCGATAATCTTTACTCCCCAACGGTTGTCGGTTCTGCGAGCTATATGGACGAATAGAGAACGTAATAAACTTCAAATTCTTCAATGACTCAATGATTATTTCTCATTCAATGAAGACCAACGTTCGGAATGTGCTCACGAGTCATGAGCTAAATAGAAAGCGAAGTATTTTCAAAACACGCGATTGGCTATTTTCGACTGGCGTTAGACGCCAAACAAGAAATTCACGTGAAAAACGGATACCGACACATGATAACTGCGGTTAGGGTTGCCGGTTACGGTATCGAAACATTCGGTTTGTATGGGAAGAGATAGGACACTGACCCAGTACAGGATGACCAAGAAAGAATCAGTGACGCGACAAGATGAGGAGGAAAAAGTTTTGAAATTGCATTTTCTTAGAAGCTGTCAAACTGATTACATCATCATCAACAACCTGTAGAAGTCCACTGCTGGACACAGGCCTCCCTCAGAGTTCCACGACGAACGGTCTTGACCGACTTCCACCAAACTTCCTTTTAGTTCATTGACAAGAGGTATCGCAGCTTATTCAATTTCATTACCCGACCCACACTAGGTCACAGGAGGAGGTAGGGCACAGCAAGATTTTGTAGTTCTGAATTGGAGCAGCCCGCCTGGGAGGTACCTCCGCCTTACAGAAGATCGCAGCCAAAGAACATTATTTGTTTCAAATAGTGTTGTGTTCCTGCGATGAGTAAGGTTGCCAGAGCTCTTTAGGGGTGGGGGGGTTCGGGGTCGGCAACGCTTGCGTGATGCCTCTGGTATTGCAATCGCTCATAGGCTACGGTAACCGCTTACCAACAGGTCGGCCGTATGCATGTTTTCCACCTCAGTTGTATAAAAAAAATTTGAAAAAAACAAGTGAATGAGTTTGTATACCTGGGGACTTTGTTTACAAGAGATGGGAAGCATGAGAGTGATATTGAAAGGACGGAGGGTTAGGGCAGGGACTGAAAGCGGTAGAGGTTATAGGTACTGGTACCGTTAAAACAATTCGGTACCATTATGCTATACCGGTAGGGCATTACGGTACCGTTATTTCATACCGGTAGATTTCGGTACCGAAATTTTGAGCCGCGGCTAGTTCGCTAGGACAGTCGCGCCGCGGTGGCGGGGTGGCGGCGTTTCATCAAAGAAAACCTTTATAAACCTTTATTTATTTCGGTAATAGGTAGCGGTAGCTCAATAAACCGAAGCCAGATATTCCGGTACCGTTATATTTATTCGGGTAACCGGAATTTATCGGTATGACGTCATATCGTTATTTAAAGGTACCTTAATATTCCGGTGATTCAGTCCCTGGGTTAGGGAAATCAAGTGAATGGGGCACTACATGCCTTTATGAGCAGTCGGAAAGTGTCCAAAAAGGCATGACTGGCTGTGCATGGAGGAGTGTTAGTGCCGACACTAATGTTTGGAAGTGAAAGTTGGGTATGGCAGAAAAAGAATCAAAGTAGGATAAATGCAGTGGAAATGAGAGCTTTGCGAAGTATGTGTGGAGTAACTTTGAAAGATAGAGTGAAGAACAGTGTGATAAGAGAACGTTGTGGAGTGAAAGAAGATGTAGTGATGAGGATTGAGAAAGGTATGCTGAGATGGTTTGGTCACGTAGAGAGGATGAACGAAAGAAGATTGACGAAACAGGTACAGGTGTACTTATAAGGGGAGTTTGAATGGGACCGTTGGAAGGGGAAGACCTAGGCATACGTTTAGTGACCAAATCGGTGACGATTTGGAAAAAGGCCCAGGTCAAGAGTACCCTAAACCGACGAAAGTGTATGAGAGTGAATGAAGCAAAAGAGGTTTGTCAGGATCGTAGCAAGTGGAAAGCCGTGGTCTCTGCCTACCCCTCTGAGAAATAGGCGTGATTTTATGTATGTATGTTTTTCATCGTAATTCTAAGTCTAACTGTAAGAAACCTCTGTGAGAGAGACTAAGTTAATACTTTGATCGGTACTTTGGAGTGAGCAAAGCCACAAGCTAAGCCAATCGATCATATCTTAAAAGATCATCCTCATCATTTCAGCCGTACGACGTCCACTGGTGAACATGGCCTCCCCCACAGACAGAGCAAATCCTTATCATGTGGGGGGATTTGCCCATAATCACCACGCTGGGCATGCGGGTTGGTGAGCGCAGTTAGAGCTATCGTTGTTAAAATGAGGGACCTTGCTGCCCATGCAGATTTTTTCCCTTAGTCGCCTCTTACGACATCCGCGGATATGTATATATGGAGGGGCCTATTCTTCAGCCGGGCGACCACGGCTTTAAAGAATATTAAAAGATAGGTAGCCCTTAGAACAACAATTATATCGCTGAATTTGTTTGCATTCCCTACCAGTCATTACTCTATGAGTAACGGTTTGCGTAACGTAGTACACGAGCACACACGTTCATTCATTCCTTCATTGTTTATATATATATATTTTTATACAACTGATGTGGCAAACAAGCATACGGCCCTGTTGGTAAGCGGTTACCGTAGCCTATGAGCGCTTGCAATAGCCAGAGGCATCACGCACGCAACCCCCCTAAAGGTTCTGGCAACCTTACTCACCGCAGGAACACAACACTATTTGAAACAAATAATATTATTTGGATGAGATCTTATGTAAGGCGGTACCTCCAATTTAGAACGAGGAAATCTCACTGTGCCCTACCTCCTCCGATTATGTCCTAGAACCCGAGAATTCGAAGACATGTGACATGTGCACGAAAGGAGCCTCTAAGAGGCGCACTTTAATCCTTTCCACTACACTGATTCTTTCACCGACGGAGGCCTTATAAAACTGCGTCGCCCGGTTCGTGGCCGTATGTCCAGCAGTGGACTTCTACAGGCTGATGATGATGATTAACATTCAGGTCAACCTTTTTTAACGTGTTTAAAAATCATGAAAAGAACAGGAAAATCAGCGCTTGAAATTGTTCTTTTAACCTTTCGCATAATTTCCAAAATACATTATACATGACGATTCTAGAAACTGTATAGGGAACAGATTAAAAGTGCTCAGGGTGTTTAAAAAAATATCATCATCATCATCATCATTTCAGCCGT
Organism: Anticlea derivata; assembly: GCA_947579855.1. Taxonomy (NCBI): domain Eukaryota; kingdom Metazoa; phylum Arthropoda; class Insecta; order Lepidoptera; family Geometridae; genus Anticlea; species Anticlea derivata. The sequence goes on along the minus strand of OX388283.1, from coordinate 966,844 downwards.
TCGACGTCCACTGCTGAACATGGCCTCCCCCACAGACAGAGCGAATTCCTTATCATGTGAGGGGATTTGCCCATACTCACCACGCTGGGCATGCGGGTTGGCGAGCGCAGTTAGAGCTATCGTTGTTAAAGTGAGGGACGCTGCTGCCCATCCCCTAGCTTTTTTCCCTTAGTCGCCTCTTACGACATCCGCGGATAGGTAGATATGGAGGGGCCTATTCTTCAGCCGGGGCCACCACGGCCAAAAATATAAAAACCGCAAAATAAATTTAAAGGTCATGGCTGTTATTAGCATGGTAGGCATCATATCTTCAGCCTATCAGAGCTTTGTAAGTGTCTAAGAGGGGCAAATTCAAAGTCAAAGGTTTATTTCAATTAAATCACTAGGATCAAAGTCAAAGTCAAAAGGCATTTATTTCAATAAAATCACTAGGATCACTTAGAAACGTCTTAGAAACTAGGTGAAGCTATGCCTGTTCCTCGCGACCAAGCCCAGAAGAATCAGGCAACAAACACGGCTTGGTGCCTATCGTTTTTTTCGATGATCCTTTTTCACAAAATGGAATTTAAAGCTTCAGTGTGGTGCCGATCGAAATAGGTGAGGCTCAAAAGAAAAGTAATCTAATTATAATCCCTAATAAATAAGAGATTATAAAAATGTGAAAAAAAAAAAAAAAAAAAAAAAAAAAAAAACTTTGAAACGTCTTAGAAACTAGGTGAAGCTACGCCTTTTCCTCGCGACCAAGCCTAGGTGAAGTCTTACGGTGGTAGTTAGATGCACGTCCAAACATTGCATTTGGCGCATGCCCACAATTTGCAGTGACGGGTTGCAAGCCCTTATAAAGAACTAGCTTTCACCCGCGGCTTCGCGTGCGTGGTACCAACATAAATATAAATATAAATATAAATATTCCGGACATATCACACACGGTCAACTGATCCCAAACTAGGCATAGCCTATACTATGGGTACCAGAGACTGATATACATAATAGATATCTATTTAACACCCAGACACAGAACAAACATCTGTGTTAGTCACAAATGTTTGTCCAGTGCGGGAATCGAACCCGCGACCTCCAGCGCAGAAGGCAGAGTTACTACCGACTGAGCTATGAGGCCTGTCAAACAGACCTGCCAGACATCCTCCTCCTCCGTCGTTCCTTCATTACTGAAGATCGTGACCCCTTTGTTGCAGCTTGTTAACTGCTTATCTCCACTGGTTTCTGTCTGTTGGCCATTGGAGAGCTGCGCTTACTGGTATCTCTAGGTGTTCGGATACCTGGTCCGGCTTTGCCCTCGCGGCACATTTTTATAAGCTCTTTTTTATTAAGGATTATAATTAGATTACTTTTCTTTTGAGCCTCACCTAGTTCGATCGGCACCACACTGAAGCTTTAAATTCCATTTTGTGAAAAAGGATCATCGAAAAAAATGATAGGCACCAAGCCGTGTTTGTTGCCTGATTCTTCTAGGCTTGGTCGCGAGGAAAGAGCATAGCTTCACCTAGTTTCTAAGACGTTTCAAAGTGATCCTAGTGATTTTATTGAAATAAATGCCTTTTGACTTTGACTTTGACTTTGGCCTTTTACCCTCATCCTTCCCAGTCACCATAAGGCGCTCAAGATTATCAGATCTTCTGCGAGCAATATGGCCAAAGTACTGTAGTATTCGGTGTAGACATATCGCAGAAAGCCTACATAAAAGTAGCCTATATGCTATTCCAGACTATAATCTATCTCCGTACCAAATCTCATCCAAATCCGTTCGGCCGTTAAGCCGTGATTGAAAACCACAAACATCCGCACAAACTTTCGCGTTTATAATATTAGTAGTATAGGATACTGTTTTCTAACAACGTGTTTAAGTGGGTATTTCTAGATGTTACAATATTTTATTATGGTCCTAAACCGCTGAAACTTTTATATTTTGTTACATTTTTTGGGCACAGTAAGATTTTCTCGTTCTGAATTGGAGCAGCCCGCCTAAGAGGTACCTCCGTCTTACAGAAGATCGCAGCCAAATAACATTTTTTCAAATAGTGTTGTGTTCCTGCGATGAGTAAGGTTGCCAGAGCTCTTTAGAGGGAAGGGGTTCGGGGTCGGCAACGCGTGCGTGATACCTTTGGTATTGCAAGCGCTCATAGGCTACGGTAACCGCTTACCAACAGGTGGGCCGTATGATTGTTTGCCACCTCAGTAGTATAAAAAAAAAGCCAGCCAGTAATTACAAGATTATCAATACTAGGGTTTTTCCATACAAAAGACGTCAACGCAAATTATATCTATCAATGTTCGTAGGATGTGCCTATACAGGCAATTAAATAGCAACATTCAGGGCAAGCTCAATGATATTGACGTCATAAATAAATAAATAAATATTCCGGACATATCACAAACGGTCAACTGATCTTTACTATGGGTCACAGAGACTTATATATATAATAGATCAATATTGAACACCCAGACACAGAACAACATCTGTGTTAGTCACAAATGTTTGTCCAGTGCGGGAATCAAACCCTCGAACTCTAGCGCAGAAGGCAGAGTTACTACCAACTGAGCTATGAGGCTAGTCAGTAAATTGATTGATTTCATCATGACTTCTTCTTCTTGTCGTGTCACTGATTCTGTCTTGGTCATCCTGTCTTTGGTCAGTGACCAAGGTTGAGGTGTGGTGGCCCTGAAAAGGGCCTATGACCGTCAATGAAAGAATCAGTGTAGTGAAAGGATTAAAGTGAGCCTCTTAGAGGCTCCATTCGATTTCCTTATCATGATGTTTTTAATTAAGTAATGGATCGCGTAGGAGCGCTGTATCTTATTGCTTAAAATAGCACGTTAGGATATTGATCTTGACTTTGACTTCGGCTTCGGCTTTTGCTTCGGCTTCGGGTTCGGCTTCGGCCTCGACTTCAGCTTCAGCTTCGGCTTCGGCTTCAGCTTCGGCTTTTGCTTCGACTTCGGCTTCGGCCTCGATTTCAGCTTTTAAGATTTAACTTTGAGTGGACATGACGCACTAGAATGCTTAGTTACAGAAAGGCTTATCTTCAGCAGTGGACATCCTACGGCTAATATGAGAATCAGATCTTGGAGTTGTTGAACACCCTGTATTTCTATGGACTCGCCATCTGGTTTGGAAATTGTGAAACTATAATACCTATTCGAAACCTTCAAGCAGTGTTCAAACGGAATGCGATATGTTCTTTAAATTCCATATAAAATTAGTTTCTAAATGATCCTCATCTTTACTGGACAAAGTTAGATGGAATACTGATTACTGCAAAATGTGGTCATGTGCTAAAACTTCGGACAAAACTGTGGTGACTACCTCCATGAGTCATGTTCAAGGATCTGATCAATTATTTATTATTATTCTAATAACATCCTCCTTGTTTTGAAGTTGGGTAAAACCTACGTTTTAAGAAATCTAAATGAATGCAAGGAGTAGTTATCAAGGTAGTGGTTTTTCAATGAAAAATTAAAGCATTTTTTCAATGAAATGAGCCACTAGGAGGCGCACTTTAATCCTTTCACCGAAGGTCATAGGCCCTTTTCAGGGCCATCTTACCTTAACCTGGTCACTGACCTAATATCGGATAATCAAGAAAGGATCAGTGACACGACAGGCATGCAAGCAAAGAAAAATTACGAATTTCCACAAGTTGTAGAACCAACTTTATAATAGGTGGTTCTAACTATAGGTAGGTACTTAATAATAAAAATGCAAAAATTTGGATGCATGGATAGTTCCTTACTCAATCACGCCTAAACGGCTGAACGGATCTGGATAAAAAGAGACGTTTCATCAATATATAGAGCCTGGGCCTGCACTGTGTACACTCTACTCTAAAATATGGCTAAGCAATAAAGTAAACGTATTTAATTGCTTATTTTATTTAAATTGACTTCGTTCTAAGGTACATTAAGATTTTCTTCGACAAAGAGAGCAACACAGAGCGCTATAGAAATATGGAGGATGGACGTGCGTGAAATGTCATTTTGACAACCTACATTTATCTGCCAAAACAAAAACATCAATGTCATGTCAAACGCCAATTATAAACCAACATGGCGGCCTTCAAATAGCGTTCACATAGTAAAAAACTTACCAGACGAACTATTCTTGTACCATCGCATTTGTCTTCAAATTAATGAAATGGTATTTTTCTTGTAATCTCCTATTTTTTCCTAATTTTTCTATGTAGTGTACATGGACCAGGCCCAGAATGAAATGGCTCCTTTGGCACAGAGATAGATCCTTATACTATCCACGTATGTAGGTAACACGTATGTAGGTAGAGCGTAGCTGCGGGCGGAAGCTGTCATAGGCCTCATAGCTCAGTTAGTAGTAACTCTGCCTTCTGCGCTAGGGTCGCGGGTTCGATTCCCGCACTGGACAAACATTTGTGACAAACATCAGTTTGTTCTGTGTCTGGGTGTTAAATATATATCTATTATGTATATCAGTCTCTGGTACCCATAGTACAGGCTATGCCTAGTTTGGGATCAGTTGACCGTGTGAATATGTCCGGAATATTTATTATTATTATTTATATAGAGATTGATTTATTTGAAACCCTGTGTGGACACGCTTAGCAAAACTCAGGACGCTTGCCCATTCCTAGAAAACCTTGCTATTACTTGGTTGGCGACCAATTGAGCAGAATTCCACCCAAAGGAAAATTCCTCGTGCAGCTCTAATTGCATGTGCAAGCCATTGCAATATCGCCCTTATTTGCAGGCATTAGAGTCGAGGTGTGAAAGCCACTCGCTAATTGTACGGTCGACGGACTGTCTGGGTGTCTGTGAGGCTCGTCACGTAGGTAAAAAGTGTCCATTGTTGGGTACGGTACGAGAAATTGCGTCCGATTTTTAAGTCTGTTATTAATTTTATTTTATTTCCTCTATGTATCGTAATTAAAGGCTACAACATACTAAAGCGCCGTAAGTAAGGCAAAATCTGAATTGTTTTATATTTGTAGATAAGAGAGGGTCTTAGTTGATCGTGCGAGGGAAGAGATGGAAGAGCTCTCAACTTGGACGAATCGGCTTTGAAAAAAAAAAGAAAAAAAAAACATTTATTGCCTTTAAGAACAAATATTAGAAAAAGAGGATACATAAAAAAATAATAATAAAAAGGCAAAGGGAGTAAATTCAGCATTTGCTGCATGCATTGCATGCAGCGCTGTTTTTCAATTTACCCCCCTCGAATAGATGGTCACACTTTGTATGTTTGTATGTGTATTTGTTAGAACATATCTTCCGAATCGTTAAACCGATCCGTATGGAATTTAGCAAGTCTGTTGACTATCTAAATTGGCTTGTAATAATATAAGTTTAGCTCAGTTTAGGGGCGTTCGTTAGCTCTATGGAAGGGTCGCGGATTCTAATTCCACTTGCAAATAATGTTCATCATCATAATTTCTGCCGTAGGATGTCCACTGCTGAACATAGGCCTCCCCAATAGTTTTCCAGAAACAATAATTTGGGGGGGACTTGCCCATACTCGCCACACTGGGCATGCGGGTTGGCGAGCGCAGAACGCTGCTCCCCATCCACTTTATTTAATTCCCTAAGTCGCCTCTTAAAACAACCATGGGTAGGAATGTGTGGGCCTTCTTCACCACGGCGAGATAAAGATAAATTAATGTTTAATGTTATTTCAACCGAAACAACTAGGCATCCGTCATTCAGTTGTTGCTAAGGCCAGTGGAAACACGCAGCTCTATAAATTACTAGAGTGCCGTTTTTTCCTCATAGAAAGAGCAGAGAGCTATTACCCCAATCTTTTGTCGGCTAACACAAGATTACCGTCGTTAAACAATCAAGGGCCCTTTTGGACGTGTCTAATAAAGTGGGTTTTTTGGGCGGATTTTTGTGGCTGGGTGGTTTTTTTTTACAGTTTGGACGGTGGACCATCCATCTTTACCATCTTCCGCCCGTGGCTTTGCTCGCGTGGTACCTAGATATGCCCATATGCTATTCCAGTCTATAATCTATCTCGGTGCCAAATTTCATCCAAATCCGATCTGCCGTTTAGGCGTGATTGAACTACAAACATGCAAATATCCTCACAAACTTTCGCATTTATAATATTAGTAGGATAGTTAGGATGAACGGTGTTGCGATATTCAAATCAAATTAAGAGGTATCTGTTCAATAAAATCACTAGGATCACTTTGAAACAAGGTGAAGCTATGCCTGTTCCCCGCGACCAAGCCATGTCATCTGAAATGTGTTCAATATATTTCTTAACTAGCCTTAATCCGCGGCTTCGCTACCACGAGGATAGAAAGTAGCCTATGTGCTATTCTAGTCCAGGACTATAGTCTATCTCTGCGCCAAATTTCAATACGTTCTGCCATCCTTTTTTTTTTTTTTTTTTTTTTATACTACTGATGTGGCAATCAAGCGTACGGCCCACCTGTTGGTAAGCGGTGACGTAGCCTATGAGCGCTTGCAATACCAGAGGCATCACGCACGCGTTGCCGACCCCGAACCCCCTTCCCCTCTAAAGAGCACTGGCAACCTTACTCACCGCAGGAACACAACACTATTTGAAACAAATAATGTTATTTGGCTGCGATCTTCTGTAAGGCGGAGGTACCTTCCCAGGCTGGCTGCTCCAATTTAGAGCGAGAAAATCTCTCTGTGCCCTACCTCCTGCTAAACGTATGCTGAGATGTGACCTATTTGGCGCACAACTACGCAGAGGGGACTATGTCTTGGGACAATGGTACCTACCTATCTGTCGTTTCTACATTAGAATAGAATAGAATATAACTTTCATCATCATCATCATCAGCCTGATGCAGTCCACTGCTGAACATAGGCCTCCCCCAAAGAGTTCCATGACGAACGCTCTTGAGCCTTTTCCATCCACCGACTTCCCGCAACCTTAACAATGTCGTCGGTCCATCGGGTGGGGGGCCTTCCAACACTGCGTCGTCCGGTTCGTGGTCGCCACTCGAGAACCTTTGTTCCCCAACGGTTGTCGGTTCTGCGAGCTATATGGCCGGCCCACTGCCACTTCAACCTGCTAATTCTGAGAGCTATGTCGGTAACCTTGGTTCTTCTACGGATTTCCTCATTTCGGATTATATCACGCAGCGAAACTCCGAGCATAGCTCTCTCCATAGCCCGTTGGGCGACTTTGAGCTTGTGTGTAACTTTAAATAACTTTATTGTACACCAAAAGAAAATAAACAATCAAGGAAAGAAAATAAGGAAAAAATAGTGTGACAATGGGTGGCCTTATCGCGAAAAGCGATCTCTACCAGGCAACCTTTGGATTACTACATTGTTGCTTATGTCCCACTTCGCAACAGTTTATTCTTAGGTAGGTAGGTACCTACTTTTTACCTACCTAATTTTCTTGTTTTATAGTTTATTGGCCGTGGTGGCCCCGGCTGAAGAATAGGCCCCTCCATATCTACCTATCCGCGGATGTCGTAAGAGGCGACTAAAGAAAAAAAGCAAGGGGATGGGCAGCAGCGTCCCTCATTTAAACAACGATAGCTCTAACTGCGCTCGCCAACCCGCATGCCCAGCGTGGTGAGTATGGGCAAATCCCCCCACATGATAAGCAGTTTGCTCTGTCTGTGGGAGAGGCCATGTTCAGCAGTGGACGTCGAACGGCTGAAATTATGATGATGATGATTGTTTTTTTCTGTGTTTGATGTGTCAAATAAATAATCCTTCTATTCTAAACTCAAAATTGACTTTATTCAGTATAAACTACAGTAGTATAGACAGTTTTGAAAATTCCTTCCTAAGATAGATGAAATGCTTTACTAAGGCTCGTATTAAGAGACAAGACTCAAGCATTGATCTGTACTTAAATCTCGATTTGAGTCAAGATTCTAATTCTTGAACAGTACTTATGTATAGATTCAATGATCACAGTTCACCTGAGTAAATGCTTATTCTGAAACGTCAATCAGACGAAATCGGTGCTTGAGTTTAGATTTGATTAGACATTAATCAAATGCCATTTTCGTTCCGTTACACGTACTTTGATGCATATTTATACTTCACTTTATAGTTCTGTTCTATTTCCACCCTGGCTGTTTGAATTTCTGCGTATAACGGATCGAAAATTATAATTAATCAAAATGTAAACGAGATCATTTGAGTACAGATTTGAGACTCGATTCAACGGAGAGTTGAAGTACCGTTCTTGAATAAAAGTTATGTTTGAGAAGAGATTCAATACTTAAATAGAGTTCAGCTGATCTGTGATTAAATCTATGCTTGAGTCGTGTCTCTGAATACGAGCCTAAAAAACGTAAGGGGTCCGTCACGCCCCCAAAGACCCAACATCACCTGATCCTAAGATCATGCCACCCTAATGGCCCATTCGAACGGCGAGCTATATTACAACGTTTACTGCATTAGACTATATAGTAAACTTGCTTGCTTGTCGTGTCATTATACTTTTTTGGTCATCCTGCATTAAGGTCAGTGTTAAGGTTAGGTTAGGTTAAGGTTTTAAGGAGGAGGTAGGGCACAGCGAGATTTTCTCGTTCTGAATTGGAGCAGCCTTACAGAAGATCGCAGCCAAATAACATTATTTCTTTCAAATAGTGTCGTGTTCCTGCGATGAGTAAGGTTGCCAGAGCTCTTTAGGGGGGGGGAGGGGTTTGGGGTCGGCAACGCGTGCGTGATGCCTCTGGTATTGCAAGCGCTCATAGGCTACGGTAACCGCTTACCAACAGGTGGGCCGTATGCTTGTTTGCCATCTCAGTTGGATAAAAAAAAAAAAAGGTATCGTAGCCCTGACAGGGGCTGAGAACCGTTGGTGAAAGAACCAGTGTGTTGAAACAGAAGCGCCTCATAGGCCACATGTCTCCGAATTTAAAGGTTTTAGAATATACCCAAAAATTATTCAACCGAGTGATATTGCATATCTCTAAAGCCTCCTCTAGTATTATGTTATCTGTGCTTGTACAAACGGTGGGCGATATTTTATCCCGAATTCGTTTCAAAATGATTCAACGTCTACTCAATAGAGTCAATTTTGTGTTTGATTTATGTGCGATATAGTTTTATATTTGACGAGGTGGCCCCGGCTGAAGAATAGGCCCCTCCATATCTACCTACCCTTGGATGTCGTAAGAGGCGACTAAGGGAAAAATTAAGTAATCTGCTTTATAGCTCGCCGTTTGAATGCGACTTTGCCTAAGGTACATCTATTTGTATTCCGGGCGCCGAACCCACTACGTAGGTATCTAATTATTACGTCAGCCAGCGGACAAGACGCGCTTCCTGTGATTATAGTGACCATGAGTTTGTTAATTTTGGGACAGCCCTTAAACTAAAATTAACTAAAATTTTCTAGTGTTGGTAGAAATCAATATCATATTAAGGTTTGCTTAAGATATTTGGCTAGAAATAAGATGGTGATACTAAAATGTACGAACGGTGTTGTGTTCAGTCAAGGAAAATGCCAATAATTGCCAAAAACCTGCATGAGTTGTAATCTTGAACAGCCATCAGAGAAAATGTTTAACCCGAACTATCTCAGACACTGCTTGAATCGTCCGTGAGAGACGTAGATGACGATGATGATGAGTGATGATGACTGACGTTATTTTGTGTTGATGATGATCAGGAAACCAGGGCTTAAGAAGCTGTCCTACTTAGTTCATGGTCACCGCATTTCATTCACAATTCGGTCGGTACCGTATGTTTAACAGCCGTAAATCGGAAATTTGATCACGTATTTATGCGTAAGGTGCGTTTATTATGAACAGTTGAAAAAACCTAGTCAAACTCAAAATTGACTTTCATCAGTAGACATAAGGATCATTTTAAAATAAATGTTATTTTTTTTTATCAGAAACGTACATGACATGTTTCTATCTCTATTTCCATTCAGGTAGTCACTCTATCTATCCATTGCGTCATGCAGCTCTCTGATTGGCTGGTGTTGGTGGTGTGGTCGGTCACGTGACCCGAGTCTTAGCTGATGCAACTCGGATGCATGTGTCATTGTGTCGCCAAGGCTTAATTTGAGTACATCACTGGCGGCGTAAGGAGGGGAAGGGGCGGTGGGGGTTGTCCGCCCCGGGTGCCAAGCACCAAGGGGTGACAGCGTGGTTACAACTGATTCGCGCAGCTTATTAGCCGCTAAATGACTTTGATCGGATCAGAAGTTTCTCAAAATTGATAAAATCATACTTAGATTCACAATGACCCAAATGCGACTTCTCAATCTTTCCATATTGTCCATTAAAAAGGATAGAAAAGTAAAGGAGCCATTTCATTCTGGGCCTGGTCCATGTATACACTACATAGAAAAATTAGAAAAAAATAGGAGATTACAAGAAAAATACAATTTTATTAATTTGAAGACAAATGCGATGGTACAAGAATAGTTCTTCTGGTAAGTTTTTTACTATGTGAACACTATTTGAAGGCCGCCATGTTGGTTTATAAATGGTGTTTGACATGACATTGACATATTTTTCATGTCATGTTGTTTGATTTGATGTTTTTGTTTTGTCAGATAAATGTAGGTTGTCAAAATGACATTCCAGGCACGTCCATCTGCCATATTTTTGTAGCGCTGTGTGTTGCTCCCTTTGTCGAAGAAAATCTTAATGTACCTTAGAACGAAGTCAATTTTAATAAAATAACCAATTAAATACGTTTACTTTATTGCTTAGCCATATTTTAGAGTAGTGTACAAAGTGCAGGCCCAGGCTCCATATATTGATGAAACGTCTCTTTTAATAAAAAATTGTTAGACAAGTTATGAAATCAGATAACCTACCTAAACGTTGGTGATTAATTGTCCTTATACCTAGCTACCTACAAAAGGCTACCTACGTAAATTAGTGCGTATTATAATATGAAACTGCATTGGTAGGTAAGTTGTTAGTCTGTTACATTAAGTTGCTTGAACATAACAATAAGCTAGCACGTATGTAGTTGCTAGCAACATTTAAAGCTTATATCTTAGTGGTTTATAAGATTATATGGAAATAAAGTTTATTTAATAGGTACTTATTTGTTGTTTTATTTGGGGGGTGCTAGGAAACCGCCCGGGTTCCAACTCATGCTACGCCACTGGTACATGACATTGGTGACGTCACGTCAGTCACTGGTTGATATTGCGGTACGTAATTAGTATGGGTTACAAGTTATACCACGTACAAAAAGTTGTCTAGATTGGGTACCTTATAACCAAACCCATTTAGACGACCTTTGGTACGAGATGACCTAGAGTTATACTACTTCCTATCCGATCCTACTAATATTATAAATGCGATGAGGATGATTTGGTGGCATGGTCATTGGTAATATTGACTGTAATAGGTACAGCATGTCGTGATTTGATATTCATAATTAAAAAGTAATAGTAAAATATTTATTTCTTATAATGGCAACATAGCATTTGGAATTTAAAATATTTGTTAGCTGGCAATTCTGTTCTATGCGTGATTGGAAAGTTGTGGGTAGCCAAAACGAACCAAATGCCGTGGTTGGAACGTTCGTGACGTTCCAACCACGGCATTTGGTTAGTTTTTTATAACCGACCGGAGGTAACCTTTAAGCAAAAGTTGGAATGGACTGGCATTCTTTTTCTGGAAGCCGAGCAGTGAGCATTGTCGTGTAACCAGTGTTCTAGTATAGAACTAAAAGTTGTAATCGAATCTAGAATATTCCACAAGTTCGGAATAAATAAAGTAGTGTTGTCAAGTGTAACCTCGTTTCATTACAAGCAGAAGCCATATAATTAAAGAAGAAGGGGGTTAGTCTTCACATATTGTTGGCCGTGGTAGCCCCGTCTGAAGAGGCCCTATTCGTGGATTTCGAAAGAGGCGACTAAGGGAAAAAAGCTAGGGGATGGACAGCAGCGTCCCCTAATATAAACGATAACTATAACTCGCCAACCCGCGTGCCCCGCGTGGTGAGTATGGGAAAACTCCTCCCATATGATAGAATCCCAAAATCTTGGGGGAGACCGATGTTCAGTGGAGCCGTTTAAGGCTGAAATGATGATGATGATTATTGCGTCACTACATAGCAATGTCTGTCATTATTTAACAAGCTGCAATTATTTACCATAACAAAGTACACAGGTGTACATAGTTTACAAAAATATATTACACTAGCTTCCGCGCGCGGCTACCTACATAAAAACTAGCCTATATGCTATTCTAGGAAAGGAACTGTATATATTCTAAGTTTCAACGAAATCGGCTGAGCCGTTACGGCGTGATTGAACAACAAACATCCTCACAAACTTTCGCAATTATAATCTTAATATCCTACTAATATTATAAATGCAGTTTGTGAGGATGTTTGAATGAATGATTGAATGAATGAATGAATGAAAGATTTATTTTCCTTAAGACTACTACACATAAAATAACATAAAAATAAAAATTACGTACTAAATGATAAAGATATTGTGCGCTGCAGAGCTCGTGGAAAATATGATCTTCGCTCAGCATTGTGCTGGATACACACTGATGTGTGCACCCAGCGCTGGTTTTCAGCGGAGACCATAATAGTCACGTTTGGATGTTTGTTGTTCAATCACGCCGTAACGGCTCAACCGATTTAGTTGAAACTTGGCATATAAAGAGTTCATTACCTATAATAGCATATGGACTACTTTTTTTTAGGTACCACGCGAGCAAAGCCGCTGACGGAAGCTAATGTTAGTATAAAGGATAGTAGGATTTCTCAACAATAAGTCAAAAAGATTCTCCGGATTTTTAGTCGGTCTGAGAAACACGAAAATAAATTTAAGCCCTTATTATAGCAATTATTCTATTCTTGGTCGATTGAAATTGATTTTAATGACCTACACAGCCTACACAAAAATTGATTTATTGAGCTGTTTCGGGTTACTTTGACTATAATTATTGAACCTAAATAAAGAGCTGTACATTTTTTGTACCAGACCATAATGTTCCTAACTCTTTTTTTATACAAGGATGCAAACAAGCTTAAGGCCCAAGCCTATGTAGCCTATGAGCGCTTGCAATACCGGAGGCATCACGTACGCGTTGCCGACCCCAAACGTGCGTGGACACACATATATATACGAACAAACTTACACCTACATTATTATTAAATTAAGGAGCTTATTTTCGTTTTTCCCAGCTTAGCCGTGGTGGCCCCGGCTGAAGAATAGGCCCCTCCATATCTAACTATCCGCGGATGTCGTAAGAGGCGACTAAGAGAAAAAAGCTAGGGGATGGGCAGCAGCGTCCCTCATTTTAACAACGATAGCTCTAACTGCGCTCGCCAACCCGCATGCCCAGCGTGGTGAGTATGGGCAAATCCCCCCACATGATAAGGATTTACTCTGTCTGTGGGGGAGGCCATGTTCAGCAGTGGACGTCGTACGGCTGAAATGATGATGGAGCTTAGCTCTAGTCGGCGGTGTAATGATGAAATTTCCTAGCTCCTATAATATGATAATTTTGTAAACCTATAATAATTTTGCATATTATGTAAATATTTATATGTTATGTAAATATAATTATGGCAGTTCCTATAGTAACATGTGTTGAATTGATAATCTCCTGTTTTGAAGTTGGTTAAAATGTAATAGGTATTTAAAATGTGCTACATACCTTTTTCCACTGAATATATTTTCAGGATGTGTCTCATCCCTTTTAAACAGTCTTGTTAAGGATGAGATTGGATTTATCGACAATATCCCACCCCTTGTTACGCAAGGCTAACGTAGGCAGGGCGCTCCGCTCGGCTTGACCTGCATAGATGCATCGGCCGGCACGAGGCGCATCGTCAGCGGAACGTGGTCGTCGATCGCCCTTCGAATATTAACTAGTTTTTAACCATTCTTCACTCTTGCATCGAGTGAGTCTCATCTCCTTATTTGAATTAAATTTAAATCTAAAATTAAAGTTATTTTTTTGAGAAGCTACCCTGAGCAGCGGCCTACGTATTTGGCGCAGCCTCGGATGCTTGATTTATCTTCATCTCACAAGATTCTAATCGCAAGTAAAAGAACCTACTAGTGTCGTTGCAAAGGGTGAATCCAGAAATTGATTCTGCTAAGTGGCTGACATCTCGACGTGAAATGCTGTAAGTCCTTGAATCTTTCAAGTCCTTGCTTATTCCTAACTTTAATCCTTCCTTTAGTGCATTTATACCTATATTTTTTTTGTTTTTTGTGTTCCTCTTTACGTGTGTGTTAGTTTTAAACTGCCAAGATTTTTCATCCTAGAGAATCGCGGAATATTAGGTTAGGTAGCAGTAGATTTAATAGTAGGCTCAGTGCAATTGACGAGCGTAGAGATTTAGAAGAAAGTATGACCGAATCTAACCCGATTGACGCGATTTACAAGTCCCTCAGACTTGTACCGGAATTCGATGGCAATCCGCACATTCTTACGAGATTTATTAATCTCTGTGACCAGCTTGTGCTGATTCACTTTTCAACACAGCCAGGCAAAGAGTTGGTTAATTTAGCTCTTATAAATGGGATCTTAAATAAAGTGTCGGGGTCCGCGGCTAGGTTGATTAATTCGAACGGGATACCAGAAACCTGGCAGGGTATTAGGAGCGCGTTAATAAATAATTTCGCAGACCATCGTGACGAGACCGCTCTTTACAGCGACTTATCCTTAGAGACCCAAGGGTCTAGTACCCCGCAGGAGTTTTACGAACGGTGCCAAAATTTATTCAGCACCATAATGACGTACGTCTCACTTCATGAGTCAGTAGGTACCACCATACAGGCAAAACGTATCCTGTACCAAAAATTGACCCTTCAGGCCTATTTACGAGGTCTCAAGGACCCGCTAGGAGCCAGGATACGTTGTATGCGGCCTGAGTCAATGGAGAAGGCCCTGCAATTTGTCCAGGAAGAGCTGAACACTCTTTACATGCAAGAGCGTAGTGGTGGTTCATCTAGTAGAAAGGATTGGCAGCAGCCAACCTCAGGCACACCGACGTTCAGTCTCCCTCTCAATAACTTTGCCCCTAGACTGACAAACGGGTTTGGACTTGCCCCAATGAGACCTCCAGTCTTTAACATGTCTGGTTCATCGAGGCCGAATCCCATGCAGGCTCAACCTAACCAAGGTTGGAGGCCTAACCCAGTGCTCCAATCTCAACCACCACGTGGACCGACTCGCACTCAGCAAATGTTCCGCGCCCCTCCACAAAGTTACAATCAACAGAATAACACGTTTAGGATGCCTTTTAGACCTCAGCCACTGCAACCACAGAACTTTGGCAATGCCCCGCGTCCTACTCCCATGAGTGGTGTAAGTCACTATGTAGAAAGAAGTTCACCGATGACAGGACATGACTGGCGAAAGCACGGAAATCCACCTCCGACTAATTATTTTAAGACACGTGAAATTAACTTCAACGATACTGACGGGTACGATAATTACCTTTATTACGGTGACGTTTTTGACGGATACCCTGAGTACTACCAGGACTACTATTCATGCGAACAGTATCCTGCTTACCAATGTGACCAGTACTCCTACCCTGAACCCCAAGCACCAGCTGTAGTAGAAGAGGTACCTGCTGATGAAAATTTTCAAGTGGTGTCGAAATCCGAAAAGCCAAAATAGAAGTAAACTACCATATCCAAAGGCAACTAGGCTATATTCAGATAGCGAATCCACCTCTTAAGTTTTTAATCGATACAGGAGCTAATCAATCCTTTATTAGCCCTGATGTTATAGAAAAATATTTCAATCACATTCCTTTGAATTACGATCCTTTCGAAGTGACAAATGTGCACGCTACTACTAAAAACGATTATTCTATCACGTTGCCTTGTTTCCAGGAATTTAACGACCCAAATGACATAACTTTGTACGTTTATAAATTCCATAACTACTTTGACGGACTTTTAGGCTTTGATTTACTTGACGTATGGGACTCGAACATTGATTTGAAAAATAAGTTACTAATGACTCGTAATACGCAGATCCCCATTCAGATGTACGATTCAAGGAACGTAAATTTGTATGAGGAGATTATTCCAGCCAACTCTTCGAAGATAGTTAGATTGCCGATAAATACACAGGACGGTGAAGTTGTTATAGAGAATCAAACGATTTGCAACTGCCTTATTTCAGATTGCATAACGACGGTCCAGAATAACCGCGGCTGGGTTGAGATAACTAACCCAACATTTAATGATGTTATATTTTCTATGGATCGTCCTGTTGTAGCCGAAATATTGAATATTGAATGTAACAGTACTGAAATTTTATTAGACCGCGCGAAAGATGTTTTATCTCGACTTCGGACCGATCATCTTAATACGGAAGAACTTGCTAATTTGCAGCGATTATGTACTAACTACGCGGACGTGTTCTATCTTGAAGGTGAACCACTTACATTCACTAACAAGATCAAACATACGATAAGGACCAATGATGAAATTCCAGTATATACTAAGAGCTATCGCTATCCTTACGTTCACAGACAAGAAGTCAGAGATCAGATAAATAAGATGCTTGACCAAAATATTATAAGACCATCAGAATCCGCGTGGAGCTCTCCGATTTGGATTGTACCCAAAAAGGCAGACGCTTCCGGTAAAGTCAAATGGCGTCTTGTCGTGGACTTCAGGAAAGTTAACGAGAAAACGATTGATGATAAATACCCCATCCCAAATATAACTGACGTACTAGACAAACTAGGTAAATGCCAATACTTCACGACCCTAGATCTGGCCAGTGGTTTTTACCAAGTAGAGATGGACCCCTCGGATGTTCATAAGACCGCATTTAATGTAGAAAACGGGCACTACGAGTTTTTGAGAATGCCAATGGGGCTTAAAAACTCTCCATCAACCTTCCAGAGAGTGATGGATAATGTCCTGAGAGGCCTACAGAATGAAATCTGTCTAGTGTATCTAGATGACATCATCGTTTTCAGTACTTCCCTTCAGGAACACATGATTAATTTGGATAAGGTTTTTAGCAGACTGAGAGAATCTAACTTCAAAATTCAAATGGATAAATCTGAATTTTTGAAGCTAGAAACCGAGTTTTTGGGCCATGTGATTTGCAAAGAGGGTGTTAAACCTAATCCTAACAAAATTGAAGCCATAGAAAATTATCCTATTCCTAAAACTACAACTGAAATCAAACGTTTTCTCGGATTACTTGGCTATTACAGGAAATTTATTCCCGATTTCGCTCGTATTACCAAGCCTCTGACTCAATGTTTGAAAAAGGGTTCTAAGATAAAGTTAGACCAAAACTACATCAACTGCTTCGAACACTGTAAGACGCTCTTAACCAATGACCCGATCTTGCAATACCCAGACTTTACACGAGAGTTCATCTTAACTACAGATGCGTCAAATGTAGCTATCGGTGCCGTACTATCTCAAGGTACAAAGAGTTCAAATAAACCTATCGCATACGCATCGCGAACACTCAACTCTAGTGAATTAAATTACAGTACGATCGAAAAGGAGCTTTTAGCTATTGTTTGGGCTACTAAATACTTTAGACCTTACCTCTACGGACGAAAGTTCCTTATCCTTACGGACCATAGGCCTTTACAATGGGTAGTAAATCTAAAAGATCCTAGCTCACGACTTACAAGATGGCGTCTGAAGCTTAGCGAGTATGATTATAGAGTCGAATATCTACAGGGAAAATGTAACACAAATGCGGATGCACTATCACGCATCGAAGTTAATAACGAAGAACTTTTATCGATTGCGGTAAATCCATCTGAGAATAGCCCCGCGTTAGATGAATCTCGAACTATAACAGCTACAGAAACTGCAGATGGTTCAAGAACCGCCACTGTTCATACGAATAACGAAAGCCCTATCTTAGAAGTCCCAATTTCAGATGATCCCTTAAATAGATTCACGAAACAGCTTATTTTAAATGTTGTAGGTGACATCAAAGGACGAACAGTAGTAACTAAGCCTTTTGAGACGCACACGCGAACCTCAGTCCAAATATCTGAATCTAATATAGAGGAACATGTTATCAATACGATTAAGGAGTACGTCCACCCTAAGATCAAAACTGGACTTCTGATAAATCCCTATTTGGCTATGTACACTATTATACCTATTATACAGAAAACCTTTAAAAATTCGGCTATGAATCTCACTCTAACTAAAACTGAATTAGAGAACGTCAGAGAATACTTAAAGCAACAGGAAATCATTAACAAATATCACGATGGTAAGACCAATCATCGTGGTATCAATGAATGTTACCTTGCGTTATCGAATAGGTATTACTGGCCTAAAATGAGAGAACAGATCACAAAATTTATAAATGAATGCACTATTTGTGGCCAAGCAAAGTACGATCGCAGCCCAATAAAACAACAGTTTAAAATCGTACCACCTGCTAGAAAGCCCTTTGAACTGGTCCATTTAGACCTCCTGACCATTCAAAGCGAAAAGTTCCTTACAATCGTAGATGCATTCTCTAAATATGCACAAGCATATCATCTGAAAGATGGTACCGCTGTAAGTGTAGTACAAGCCCTATTAAATTTCTGTACCCATCACGGAATACCTATCACTATAGTTACTGATAACGGAACCGAATTCACAAATCAGCTTGTTGCGGAGTTCGTGAAGATGCATAAGATCCAGCATCATAGAGTTGCTCCTCATTCACCTAACGAGAATGGTATAGTTGAGAGATTCCACTCAACTATACTAGAACATCTCCGTATTCTTAAATTGAGTCAGAAGGTAGAATCTGTAATTAATTTAATGGCTTACGCCCTTTTGGCGTACAATAGTAGTATTCATAGTTTTACTAGGTGCAAGCCAATAGAAGTAGTTACTGGACACTATGATCCTCGTGATCCTTTCGACGTAGATCTCTCCGCTCATTTATTACAACAGTACATGACTAACCATAAAGACAAGATGACTCAAGCCTATAACGCAATTCATGACATGTGTAGCGCGACTCGTAAAGACCTCACAGATAACCGAAATAAGGAACGAGAACCGGAGGCTGAATACTCTCCCGAGCAACAGATTTTCGTGAAAAATCCGTACGCTTCCAGACAGAAATTAGCCCCTCGTTACACTCATGACGTCGTAATGGCAGACCTCCCTATTCATATTTATACTAAGAAAAAGAGAGGTCCCATTGCCAAATCTAGGTTAAAACGTCTCCCTAAAAGCACCCGATTGTTACAGGATCCTCCTGATATTTCACCTGCTCCTGGCACCAGCTCTAACACAGGAGATAAAACTTGAAAGTCTTGATGATGGGCCTGGCATTTTACCTTTTAAATTGGGCTCAGCTAAACTTGTTACCCACTACCATTCCTTCCTACAAAATATTAATTTCCAAGATCTACGAGATAAAGTAATTTCAGTAGATAACCAGATAGATAATTTTAGCCCTCAGCTACATAATGTTACTAATTCATTATTTGAACCACACATAGATTATTTGAAGAAAAGGCTTGCAAATGTACTAGATCAATTGGATACATTTGAGATAAGTCGTGTAAAAAGAGGACTCGTAGATGGTCTCGGATCGGTAGTTAAAAGTATCACGGGTAACCTCGATTATACAGATGCATTGCATTATAATAAGGTTATAAAATCTTTAGAAGATAACGAAGATAAATTGGTAAGCGAATTAAACAATCATGTCAGCTTATCTAAGAATTGGACTTCGCAATATTCAAAGATAATTGACAGTATTGTGGATAATCAGAAAAAGATTGAGACATTAGTGAATAAAATACAACAAGTCGATGCATCTAGAGACAATGACTTAATAAAATATGCGCATTTAGCTCAGATCCTTATGATCTTAACGGATAACGTAGACTCAATTTCTCAAGAATTAATTAAATTACAAAATGTCCTTGCTTTTATCAGAGCGTCCACAGCACATCATTCGGTCTTAAATATGCATACAATTCGCGATATTATACGCAAATTGAAATTGCTATATGGCAGTGAAAAGGTAGTAGATTTAGATGTTAGAGAATATTTTGATATAATTAGATTAGGTTCATATTATATAGGAAACGAGATAGTTATAGTATATAAATTTCCAATCGTGCTTCCATACACGTATGATATTTATAAATTATCTATCATCCCCAATAAAAATCACGAGATCCTCACCCCTCCGTTCCCATACCTAGCTATCCATGAGAAAGATTTCAAGTACATTGAGGCTGAATGCCCGAAGACCAGTAAATGGTACATCTGTGAGGAGAAGAAGAATCTGCAGACTCAATCACCAAATGACTGCATCCAGCATCTCATCTCCACGCAGCAGCGGGACAAGACATGCAGCCCCACCACCATCGCTTTAGCAAAACCAGCATACGAAGAACTTGACGAGAAACATTATAGTATCACTTTCCCTATCTCAACGAAAGTTCATATCTCCTGTGGTCAAGATCTCTACCAGACACTTCAAGGAAGCTATCTCGCCATAATTCCCCAAAGATGTTACCTAGAAACACCGGAATTCACAATCTGTAATACCAACAACCGTTTAAAAGGACAAGCATTGAAGATAATAGATCTACCTGAGAGCGACTTCGTGACCTCATCTTCAGCTCCAGCATTCAAATTGAACTCTATCAACTTAGACCACCTTCATGCCACTAACAAGAAAATCTCGCTTCAATCGCCACTGCACCTTGAGAAGGATATCGATTATAGTCTATACCACACTACAATCCCTCTGTACGCGATTATAACGGGTGCATGTGCACTAATTATTGGCCTGCTATGTAAGAAATATGGGTTCAATCCGAACAAAAAATTGCACCAAGTTTCTGAAGGAAACCAAGCTGATCTACAAGAAGTCTACGCCCTTCCGACCAGAAAAAGAGATGACCCCAATCAACCCCCAGCTCAATTCACGACAAGCTTTAATACTCGCTGTTCTTCGGGGGGAGGTGTTACGCAAGGCTAACGTAGGCAGGGCGCTCCGCTCGGCTTGACCTGCATAGATGCATCGGCCGGCACGAGGCGCATCGTCAGCGGAACGTGGTCGTCGATCGCCCTTCGAATATTAACTAGTTTTTAACCATTCTTCACTCTTGCATCGAGTGAGTCTCATCTCCTTATTTGAATTAAATTTAAATCTAAAATTAAAGTTATTTTTTTGAGAAGCTACCCTGAGCAGCGGCCTACGTATTTCTCTCAAACAAATAAATAAGGGCAAGTTCACATTAGTCCAACACTACACGATTTCACTCTGTTCAAAATGACAGATTCATTTCTATCAAAATATCAGCAAAGCAGGTTTTAAAAATAGAACACTTTATTTTTTTTTATTCATAATCGTCACTTCAACCGATGTATAAGAATTTTTACCAAATGATATAAATTCTTTATTTTTCCTAAACGTCACTTCACTAGAAAGTATTCTAGATTTTTGTAATTCATAAACGTCACTTCACCAGGATTTTAGCTCAAAATATCAGTCTCATTTAAATTGTCACTCAATTTCTCACAACTTTTTTTTATTACATCAAAAAATTCTAAATTTCACTTCAGCAGAGTTTGTCACTCACAAGTCTCTAAAGAATTTATGACTATATTATAGCGTATTTCAAAGACGTCAATTAAAAATATATTGCGACAGGTGTCTTCAAAGATATAGCGTTCTCGTTTAATACAACATTGGTACTGCAGGTAACATTAGGGCGTATCATTTCTTTTATACCTACGTCTCTCCGTTCGTGACTCATAACTAGGCAGAGGTTACCAATGTTTTTTGATAAAAACTATTGGTATAGCATTAACATTTTTTATTTTTTTATACAACTGAGGTGGCAAACAAGCATACGGCCCACTTATTGGTAAGCGGTTACCGTAGCCTATGAGCGCTTGCAAAACCAGAGGCATCACGCACGCGTTGCCAACCCTTCCCCCCTCCCCCCCTAAAGAGCTCTGGCAACCTTACTCATCGCAGGAACACAACACTATTTGAAACAAATAGTGTTATTTGGCTGCGATCTTCTGTAAGGCGGAGTTACCTCCCCAGGCGGGCTGCTCCAATTCAGAACAAGAAAATCTCGCTGTGCCATACCTCCTCCTAAAAACGCTCGAATTAAGTTATTAAAATAATTAATTGTATGTGTTCGGTCATATTGATTTGGTTTATAGATTTTTAATTATTGTTTTAATTAAGGCATAGGTCTGTGCCATCACATACATAGGTTTGACCCTACACTAGGATTCTCCGTGTCGTGGGTATCGGAAACCACGAGTACCATGGTACGACAACACCCAGACCCGGAACAAATATTTGCAGATCATGCAAAAATTTGTCCCGCATCAGGATCGAACCCGCAAAAGGAACACCTGCCGCCTGGACATGACTTGCAGTGGCCAATATGGAGATCCCTAAACCGACTCCGGTCCCAGGTTGCTGCAGAAAAAACCTGGCTAAATGGGGAATAATCGACTCGTCCAGAGTACAGTGCGAGTGCGGAGCCCCCGTACAGGACATGCGGCACCTGCTTTCCTGCACTTGGGAGGATCTAAACGATGCAACAGATAGGGCCATTGAGGTTGCCACATACTGGTCGACTAGAGTTTGAGGGAGTCTTTGACTCAAGAAGAAGAAGAAGATCGAACCCGCAACCCATGCGTCTCAGACGGGCACTATCCTATGCGCCACCGAGGTCGCCATAATAATATAAGTTAGCCAGCCATTTCATTTCCGTGAAAGACAGTTTGACAACAGAAATTGATGGCAATCTTCCCAGCAATTTACAATTGCAACCATGTAATAACACAATTATCCTGTTTAACGTGAACCCTTGAAGTTCACTGCCAAGGTCCGACTTGCCTCATTACGGATTTACACGGCACGACACGACACAAATTATCACTACAACTCAAATTACTAAACAGAACCTTAACATCTGTAGGCGTTTGAACAAATTTATAGCAAGTTATCAAGCACTATTTTAGAAATAACTATGAATTTATATCACTTTAATACTTACTAATATTCACAAAAGGGCGAAGGAAAATATCGTGACGAAACCGGCATGTTCTAGAACCTAAAAATTCGAAGACATGTGACACAAAAGGAGCTTCTAAGAAGCGCACTCTAATCATTTCACCACACTAATTATTTCACTATTTTTTTTTATTCCCAACGGTTGTTGGTTCTGCGTGCGATATGGCCTGCCCACTGTCACTTTAACTCGATAATTCTGAGAGCTATGTCGGTTAACTTGGTTCTTCTACGGATTCCCTCGTTTCTGATTTTTATCACGTAGTGAAACTCCGTGCATAGCTTTTTTTTTTATTGATAATGGTTTTTTTATTGATAATGGATTGAAAGCGTTTGGCCACGGCCACCATCTCACTTTTGCAAGTGAGATGTGGCCTAAGATGGAGCACGCTTTCCCAGATAGAACTGATTGAGCCTAAATTTGAAAACCCAGATTGTACTCTTTCGGGAAAACGGACGCAGGCAGATCATAGCTCTCTCCGTAGCCCGTCATGTCGGTCAATATAAAGGTACTTTGGTACGTCGTTACGCCATCGGATGCCGACATTTTATGCCCATTGAGATCGGTATTCGGATTTCGGACATTATAAGTGATATACTTGTCTTCCTGTTCCTTCCACGTGATAATATCGTAAAGAAACATTTATATATTTCATTTATTTGTCAGAATGTAGGTGTTAGTAAATGTACATTTGGTAGGTTGCGAGTAAAGGTTCTCGAATGGCGACCAAGAACCGGGTGACGTAGTGTTGGAAGGCCCCCCACCCGATGGACCGACGACATCGTAAATGTTGCGGAAAGTCAGTTGATGGAAAGGGATCAACACCGTTCGTCGTGAAACTCTTTGGAGGAGGCCTAGGTATATATATCCAGCAGTGGACTTCTACAGGCCTGATAATGATGATGATCATTTGGTATTAAGAAAATATATTCAAGTGTATGGGACCGTTAGAAGGGGAAGACCTAGGCGTACGTTTAGTGACAAAATCGGTGACTAAGACTAGGCCAAGAGTACCCTCAACCGACGAGCATGTATGAGGAATGTGATGAGGGTGAATAAAGCAAAAGAGGTATGTCAGGATCGTAGCAGGTGGAAAACCGTGGTATCTGCCTACCCCTCTGGGAAATTTGCATGATTTTATGTATGTACGTATTCAAGGAGGTTCTATTCTTACGTTAAAATAGCTCTACAGCGGGACAAATGTTTGCATGATCTGCAAATATTTGTTCCGGGTATGGGTGTTGTACCATTGCACTCGCAGTTTCTGATACCCACGACACAGGAAATCCTAGTGTGGGGTCAGGACTATGTATGTGACTGTTGGGTGGTAAAAACAATCAAACAGACGAGGGTATGAAGACTACATGGGTAATAGTTGTGAAAGGTTGGTGGTAAGGTTCAGGCTCAGCGGTGTTTGTTTATATTGTTTGTTTATTTACATGAAACAGCTGTACTGCTGGAAATTCCGATCCGCGAGGTGTATTACTGCAGTTATATGGTGGTGTGGTGGTATTGACCCCGCCTTCCGATCCAGAGGTCATGGGTTTGAAGTCCGTTCGTCTACCAATAGATTTTCCTTGCGGAAAATGTATGATGTTCGGTGATAAAAATCGAGAGGAGCTCACATGTCTCAATCAAAAAATCGAAGTCTTGTAACATTTATTGTGAGAGACACACTTTAATCCTTTCCCCACACTGGTTTCACCAACGTTCTTTGGCCCTTTTCAGGGTCAGAATACCTCAACCTGGTCACTAACCTTGATGCAGGATGACCAAGAAATAACCAGTAACATGGCAAGCCAGCTTATGAACTTGGACCGCGATAACGAACAATATAATTAAATAATTTAATTTATGACGTAGAACCTCATCATCTATTACTCCTTAAAAGATACAATTGGTTCACGACTTTTAGCTCTTTATGGGGTGTGTGAAGGCTCTGGTATTGCATGTGTTCATAAGCTACGGTAACCACTTACCAACCGGTGGGACGTAAGCTTGTTAACCACCTTAGTTTTATAAATAAAACTACAGTATCAAAAAGATTGAGCACCACTGACCAAAATTAAAACTAAACTCAGGTGTTCACGGTACAAACTTTTTGTTCAAAAAACTGACATCTTAAATCATCGAAAATTTGACATGCCTGTCATTAAAATAATAAAAATCTGTTATGTTCATTTAATATTATTTACGAGCTTTAATGATCAAAGAAACTTAGACCTTATCTGTTGCTTTTATAGTTGTTTTTCGCTTAATCAGTTTAAATTCATTAGAATAATTTATAACTCAATTTTGGCAGTTAATCCAATGCACGAAGTCTCGTAAATCATTGCAATTTGAATCTTGTATCAATGTCATAAAGGTTACCACCCAAGTCATAGTGAAATGGAATATCTGTAATAGCGAATAGAATTAGCCATTAGATCTTGATATAATTTACAGGCTGAATCAATTTAAACATTTAGTTTTAGTGCTGCATTGTGTAATAAAAATATAAATAATAAATAAATAAAAAAAAAGCTATCGTTGTTAAAATGAGGGACGCTGCTGCCCATCCCCTATTTTTTCCCTTAGTCGCCTCTTACGACATCCGCGGATAGGTAGATACGGAGGGGCCTATTCTCTAGCCGGGGCCACCACGGCCACTGCAAAATATACACCGTGATATTAAACTAGTATATTATGTATATACCGAAAGAGGTTTATCTTAAAACAAAGAGAAAAAATATTAGCAAAAAACTGTTTTCGACCCGAACATCTTAATATTATCTGTTTTTGATCTTATACCTAAAACAATTTTAAATTAGCCCAGAAGTCGTTGAACAAACTTTATTGGCAAGTGTAGTATTATCACCATCATCATCATTTCAGCCGTACGACGTCCACTGATGAATGCCTCTCCCACAGACAGAGCGAATTCCTTATCATGTCCCCCACATGATAAGGAATTCGCTCTGTCTGTGTGATTTGCCCACATAGCTTTTCACCACACTGGGCATGCGGGTTGGCGAGCGCAGTTAGAGCTATCGTTGTTAAAATGAGAAATTTAAATCGGTACTTCGGTTAAACTTAAGCTAATCTTTATCAATTTTCGTTATATTTTTATTAGTATATTTGTTAAAATATGATTAGCTGACACTTCACTATCGAGAAGCTTCCGCCTTAAATTAAAATCGAGATTCATTTGTTATACATGTATATAATATTAATCTAGTTAGAATTTTCAATATTAAGTAAATTTAATTTATTTTTGCAATAATAATTTGTTGAATGTTTTCTGATAATGTGACATGAATAATTTGAAATCTGTTTTTATGGTTACTAACATAGTTTATAGGTAGATAAATGTACTAACAATTATGGTGAACAACCTAAATAAATGAATTAAATAAATTTGTTCTGCTGAAGACATAATCATCGACAGAACCAAGTAAAAGTATCGATAGTATCCCATCACTATTCCACAAAATCGCTGTTGCCTAGCAATTATCTAAATCGTTGTGTCTCGCTCATAAATAACTTTGAAAATAATTGTAGAACATGCACTAAGAGTATCGGAATGCTGAGATTTCGGGAAAGGATATTGGGAACGTCGTTTTGTCTCCGCCTTGAGGTACTAAGTTTTTAAGAAAACAATAATATTATATTATTACTAGCTCGTGGTACCTAGATAAAAGAAGCTTATGAACTCTATCTATTCCAAGTTTCATCGAAATCGGTTGAGCCGTTACGGCGTGATTGAGCCGCAAACATTCAAACATACTCACAAACTTTCGCATTTATAATACTGGTAGGACAGTAGGATAGTAGGATGATTTATACAGCGTCAAGTGGAACTTTTTACTCTCCCAGGATATAATAGAAAATAAAACAGGAAATATTTAGATGTAGTAGCCTTGAGCACTTATACCATCCTCTCAGCCTAGACCGCCTTATCCACAGGAAGGAGACATCCAATACATACAGCCTTTGACGATAAGAGCAAGTATCTCTGTATATGTACTATACTTCATGCAAATAAAGCCATTCATTCATTCAAGTCTCGGCAAGAAAATATATTGATACACGGCCGGGACTCAAACCCACGTCGTTATCACCTACCACATATTATAATAACAATAATTAAATTCAAATATTACGCAATAAAGCCGGCAATGTATGACTCATTGACAGCTACAGATGGGAAAAAGAAAAAAACATGGCCGCCACAAAAAGAGCGCGAAAAAACCTGACAGGTGCGTTCTGAAGGACAGACGACGAAAGTAGTTGGGATCAGGGATCACTGAAACAAATATAAAAACCTTAAAGCTAAAGGCTAACATTAAAATCTGTAGAAAATAGTAATGAAAATAAAATCCTACTTCATCAAGTGGTAAACACTCTGAAAACGCTTGTCCGCAAAAAGAAAATTAAAAAAACAACCCAACAAATTGAATCTTTTTATAAGTCAGTTTACGCCACCCACTGGTAACCCCACGAAAAAAACAAAAGAATGAGAAGTCATTATTTTCTCAAAGTTGTTCTTTTGTTTTTTCGGAGCTTATGACAAAGTTTTAATAAAAGAATCTCCTGTTTAGTAAGAATAACCTTCGATAAAAGAGACGTTTCATCAATATATGGAGCCTGGGCCTGCACTGTGTACACTACTCTAAAATATGGCTAAGCAATACAGTAAACGTATTTAATTGGTTATTTTATTTAAATTGACTTCGTTCTAAGGTACATTTAGATTTCCTTCGACAAAGAGAGCAACACACAGCGCTACAAAAATATGGCGGATGGACGTGCGTGAAATGTCATTTTGACAACCTACATTTATCTGACAAAACAAAAACATCAAATCAAACAACATGACATGAAAAATATGTCAATGTCATGTCAAACGCCAATTATAAACCAACATGGCGGCCTTCAAATAGTGTTCACATAGTAAAAAACTTACCAGAAGAACTATTCTTGTACCATCGCATTTGTCTTCAAATTAATGAAATTGTATTTTTCTTGTAATCTCCTATTTTTTCTTAATTTTTCTATGTAGTGTACATGGACCAGGCCCAGAATGAAATGGCTCCTTTATAAACTATACGGAACCACTTCGAACAAAATATCTATAGAGAAATTTACACCAAATAATACCATAGCATTTCTTCACGACCGCGTCCGCCGCAAAAAAAGAAAAAAAAAGGCGTAACCACAAGATGTAATAATGACGTAAGCTCCGATCCGTGGAACAGTGTGGATGTGACCTTACTATATTGATATTTTTAAGTTTGTTTGTCTGATTGTTGAAATTATTCCACAACCTTGGTGCTGTCGAGGGCGTAAGATACAAGGGGTGCGCTACAAATGTTGGCATGATCTGCAAATATTTGTTCGTGTCACTGATTCTTTCTTGGTCAGTATTAGACCAGTGACCAGGTTGAGGTATTTTTTATTTTTATTTATACTTTCACACTTAAACTTAGTGTAAGGAGGACTTAATGCTAAAGCATTTTCTACCAGTCATCCTGGGCGTGCAAAAAAGATGGTGAGGCGTGACAATTAAACTAAACTTAGAAATAACTTACCTACTTAAATAGTTTACATAGTTATAGTGATATATATACCTACGTACGCACAAGTACCCACGTAGGTATCTTAAAGTGGGAGATAAAAAAAGAAAACAATAATACATACAAAAGCGATAACCTTTAAAAAAAAAAAACACTTATACCCACAACTTGGGTATGGTGTCCCTGGCCTATGACCGTCGTCGGTGAAAGAATCAATGTAGTGAAAGGATTAAAGTGCGCCTCATAGAGGCTCCTTTAGTGCTCCTCATAGAGGCTCCTTTAGTGCTTTTGTCACATGTCTTCCAATTTTTTAGTATAGCACACATGAATTTTCCGAATGGAAAACCATTGGTGCACGACCGGGATTCGAGCCCACGACCTGAGCTTCGGAAAGCCATTACCGCTACTCTACCAGAGCTCTCTGGGTGTAGTGGTACCACGGTACTTGTAGTTTCTGATACCTACGACACCGGAAATACTAGTGTGGGGTCATGTATTGTGACTATATAAGTAGGTATGTGACTGTTGGGTTGGATGTCTGTTAATCTTGTGAAAAATCACTTTTTAAAAGTCACTAGATTTGCCCATCATCATCATTTCAGCCGTTCGACGTCCACTGCTGAACATGGCCCCCCCACAGACAGAGCAAATTCCACGCTGGGCATGCGGTTAAAATGAGGGACGCTGCTGCCCATCCCCTAGCTTTTTTCCCTTAGTCGCCTCTTACGACATCCGCGGAAAGCAAGAAATGTAGATATGGAGAGGCCCATTCTTCAGCCGGGGCCACCACGGCCATTTAATTTGCCCATTATCTTTATTTATCACTATGTGTACGGTCACGTACAGTCTTACTCGTATGTAGGTGACGGAGTCAGCATTTTACGCGGCCTCGATTAAATGAGACAGTGCTTAACTAAGTACCGAACAATTAAGACGCGGGTCGGAAACGCCAATCTATCTTTTTATTACGTAAACTTTCCACTTATAACTTTCTTATTAAACTAACTAAACTCGGCATCAGTGGTTTAACTTAACTAACTTTTCTAATTGTATAGTCTAACTGGACTATACACTATGCCTAAAGATATAGCGTAAACAAGCAAAACCACAGCCCACCGCTAGTCTTCACCTTGATCTTAACCTCTGAATACTTGGTTGTAAGTAATTTAACACTCACTCAACAAAAAATAATGCGTATTAAAACTTTTTACTTATTTTCTTTGACCGTGAAATCAAGGCCTTTTTGTGGTGTTGATGTCATAGTGAGTGTTAGTGGAGCGCACGCGACTTTGTTCGCTCTTACTTATATCCACCCGTAGATCGAAAACCGGACTTCATTTTAAACCATTTTTGAAAGTTGTATAGCTCAGTTGGTAGTAACTCTGCCTCCTGCGCTAGAGGACGCGGGTTCGATTCCCGCACTGGACAAACATTTGTGATTAACACAGATGTTTGTTCTGTGTCTGGGTGTTAAATATTTATCTATTATATATATCAGTCTCTGGTACCCATAGTACAGGCTATGCCTAGTTTGGGATCAGTTGACCGTGTGAATATGTCCGGAATATTTATTTTATTTATTTACTAAACTTTTATTTATTAAAAAAAAAAAAAAAAAAAAAAAAAAATCCCGGTGGCATTTTAAACATTAAAGCTTAGGACCTTAGCACAAGTGTAGGCAAATAGAATGGGAGTGTATTATGTGATTTTTGACTAAAAATGCGATATGAAGCTTTGAAGAAAACCGCCACCATTTTCTTCGGAAAAAACTTGACATTAATAATTACTTAAAACTGGCAATATTAATATTGACTGTAAAAACAGCAGACGCGATATAATGAAAGGAAAGCAAGAGACGAAAAACGCAGATACTCTCGTGATGCCGTACTGGACAATAATGCTTTGTGTATCGTGGATATTATTCCGCATAAAAAAAATATTTGGACATAGTCCTCCCCCCAGAGTTCAACGATGAACGGTCTTGAGCAACTTTTACAATGACTTCAGCCCATCCGGTAGGGGCGTTCTAACTCTGCGTCATCCGGTTTGTGGTTGCCATTCGAGAACCTTTATTTTGGGTTGCCGGTTCTGCGAGCTAAATGGCCTGCCCACTGCCGCTTCAACCATTATTCTGTGAGCTATGTCGGGGACCTTGTGTCTTCTACGGATTCACGTAGCGAAACTCCGAGCATAGCTCTCTCCATCCCCCGTTGTACGGCTCTGAGCTGTATGAGGCCAATAGCTAAAGACCAAGTTTCAATGCCGTATGCCATCACTGGCAACACTCACTGATTGTAGATGTTCGTCTTGAAGCTCTATCCACAAAAAAAATAATTGTAATTTTGTTTCTTATGCGAGTTATACTAACGCTGCCGAGGGCTCCACAATCGTAGTAATTATGATTTTAAATGTTATAATACATGTGTGAACTCGTATAAGAATTTAGTACAAAAATAATGGCATATTTTCTGTTATTCTGTAACTATAGATTGCACACAGAAACATATTAGGTATATATAGGAATACCTAAGGTTATTTCAAAAGAAATGTTGGTTGTATTTTTCAAAAGCACACGAGACATTTTTGCTCTGAAAGCATACAAAATAACCCATTTTTTTTTTTTTTTTTTTTTTTTTTTTTTTTTTTATTAACTTGTCGTTTAAACAGCTAGTTCTTTAATGCCACATTGTACAGGA
This sequence comes from Anticlea derivata, assembly GCA_947579855.1. Lineage (NCBI taxonomy): Eukaryota > Metazoa > Arthropoda > Insecta > Lepidoptera > Geometridae > Anticlea > Anticlea derivata. The sequence goes on along the minus strand of OX388283.1, from coordinate 935,622 downwards.
TTCGATAGCACGGTGTGTGACTAGAAGCGGACACTCACCATGAGCGTTCCTCCTAACGCTTCGGTAACGGAACAGCGGCAGCGAACCTTAAAAAATCTGTTACTGCCCCTTATTATAAGTTAAAAATATATGAATTCCTAAGTCGACACGTGGTAGTGCCATCCTCTGACGCAAATGCTAAACCATTTAGATATTTGACCCACTTACAACGTCATAGCTTATGCAGTTTAATAAACATTATGTTTTGCAATGTGCGACTTGTAAAAAGATACCTGATGCAGCGCGCATTCACAATGCGCATCGTAAACTTTTTTTTATACAACTAAGGTGGAAAACACGCTTACGGCCCTCCTGTTGGTGTTTAAGTGGTTACACGGAGTCGAGCTAGTCGATCTCACACTCCGTCTCCGCTTGGAGGGCCTGGGGCGATGGATGTGGGGCCATCCGTCGCCCCCTAGAGCAGAGGCCCTCCGAGAGTGGGGTGACGCGCTGGATGTCCCGGAGCGCCGCCGGAGCCGAATGGGGGTCCTCCCCTCCCGAGGCGGGTCCACCCTTTTGGTTTTATGTCGGACGTCGGTGGATAGGGCTGCGCGGAGTATGAAAACGGACCCGCAGCCCCATATACTATCGTGGAAGAGGGACATCGTGTGGTTTTAGTCGGTAGTGCCGTTTTTAAAGCGAGCCCGACATACCCTGCCCGCTTCCCCAGCAGGCATGCGTATGCATTTCCAGAAGTAAAAAAGCCTTTGAACGCTTGTGATACCAGAGGCATCACGCGTTGCCGACCCCGAGCCCCTCCCCTTATAGAACTCTGGCAACCTTACTCACAGGAACGCAACACTATTTGAAACAAATAATGTTATTTGGCTGCGATCTTCTGTAAGGCGGAGGATGATCATTCATTTATTTGTCAGAGTATTTTGAAAGTTTGTTTAAAAGGGAGGAAGCACTCGCAGCGATCCAGTTATGAATGAAAATGACGAGCATGAAACACAACACTATTTGAAACAAATAATGTTATTTGGCTGCGATCTTCTATAAGGCGGAGGTACCTACCTCAGGCTGGCTGCTCCAATTTAGAGCGAGAAAAACTCGCTGTGCTCACGTTCTGAAAACTCTTTTTGAGTCTAGATTTTATTACGAAATCTACCTCGCCTTAAAAACTCTTTTAGATTTTTTACTGCGAAGCGAAGCGAGCAGTGATCTCTGAAACAACTATGTCGAATTGGCGTTGTATGTTTGTTTGTAAATTTGTTAGAGCATAACTTTTGAATTGGCAATCCGATCTGCATGGAACTAAGTAGGTTAATTGTTTGTACTATCAAAATATACTGGTGAGAATATGAGTTAGATCGGCCAAGTAGTTGCTAAGATATAGGGTGCACCAATGTATTTTCCATTCGGATAATTTATGTGTATCAGTTACTATACTAGTAGTTAGTGCTCTCAAACGGTGAATAAAAGCATCGTAAGAAAACCGGCATGTAAAAATTCTAAGACATTTGCACGAAAAGATCCTCTAAGTCAGGGGTTCTTAAACTATGTGGAGCCACGTAGGTACCACTTTTGTAGCTCACATTTGTCTTTTTTTTTCACATTTTTAAATAAATTAATAAATAAATATTCCGGACATATTACACACGGTCAACTGATCCCAAACTAGGCATAGCCTGTACTATGGGTACCAGAGACTGATATACATTATAGATTATATATTTAACACCCAGACACAGAACAAACATCACAAATGTTTGTCTAGTGCGGGAATCGAACCTTTTTATAAGCGCTTATTTATTAGAGATAATAATTATAGTGGTTTTTTCTTTTGAGCTGAGCTGGTTTGATCGGCACCACACTGAAGCTTTAAATTCCATTTTGTGAAAAAGGATCATCGCAAAAAATGATAGGCACCAAGCCGTGTTTGTTGCCTGATTCTTCTAGGCTTGGTCGCGAGGAACAGGCATAGCTTCACCTAGTTTCTAAGACGTTTCAAAGTGATCCTAGTGATTTTATTGAAATAAACGCCCCCTGGCAAATAATAATGTGGAAAAAAAAAGCCAATTTACAAAATCACTTTTATTCGTAATTTATTCACACTTAGGTACAAATGCTTCATCATCAGCCTGATGAAGTCTACTGCTGAACATAGGCCTCCCCCAAAGAGTTCCATGACGAACGGTCTTGAGCCACTAAGGCGCACCTTAATTCTTTCACTACACTGATTCTTTCACTAACGTCCTACACTAGGCCCTTTTCAGCGCCGCATTACCTCAACCTGCTCGCTGACCTAACACAGGATGACCAAGAAAGAACCGGCGACACGACAAGGCGCGCGAGCTTTTATTACATAACCCAGACCAAGTAATAACCAGTAAAATTGTTCGTAGACATGAAGGCGACCTAGTAATTATCTTCGGGGCTAATTGAGCCGCGTGTTACCGACACATACATACATACATACATACATACAAGTTCATTCATTCACATACACAACACACACTGTGCTAATTGATCGTTCTAAGGCACGTGTCCCAATTGGTGGGGTATTGAGAGCATCAGCCTGTTACTAATTGAGAAAAGGGACTTGCCATTGGTGTTTTCTTGGTCACCTTGTTTTTCGGCTTTATGCCTTACGTGAAACTTTCGAACCGTTAATCCGATCTGCATGGGATTTAGTAGAAGAACGGGTTGTATATCCAGATTGTAATCGGCCGTGGTGGCCCCGGCTGAAGAATAGGCCCCTCCATATCTACCTATCCGCGGATGTCGTAAGAGGCGACTAAGGGAAAAAAGCTAGGGGATGGGCAGCAGCGTGCGAGCGCAGTTAGAGCTATCGTTGTTAAAATGAGGGATTTTAACAACGATAGCTCTAACTGCGCTCGCCAACCCGCTTGCCCAGCGTGGTGAGTATGGGCAAATCCCCCCACATGATCAGGAATTTGCTCTGTCTGTGGGGGAGGCCATGTTCAGCAGTGGACGTCGAACGGCTGAAATGATGTTGATGATGATGATATCCAGATTGTTGGTAAGAATACGAGCTAAATCGGCCAAGGGGTTGTTAAGATAAAAGGGTCCAAAAAGGGATTAAAAAAAAAGTAATACAAAGAATTTAAATGGGGTATTATATGAAAGAGCTTTGTTCATTACATAAATAAAATCACGCCTTTTTCCCAGAGGGGTAGGCAGAGACCACGGCATTCCTCTTGCTACGATCCTGACATACCTCTTTTGCTTCATTCACTCTCATCACATTCCTCATACATGTTCGAAAATAGGAACATTTAAAAACCAATATATTGTGAACTCTTATTGGGTAAAGGAGCCATTTCATTCTGGGCCTGGTCCATGTACACTACATAGAAAGATTAGGAAAATAGGAGATTACAAGAAAAATACAATTTCAATAATTTGAAGACAAATGCGATGGTACAAGGATAATTATTCTGGTAAATTTTTTACTATTTGAACACTATTTGAAGGCCTCCATGTTGGTTTATAATTGGCGTTTGACATGACATTGACATATTTTCATTTCATGTTGTTTGATTTGATGTTTTTTTGTCAGATAAATGTAGGTTGTTAAAATGACATGTCACGCACGACCATCCGCCATATTTTTGTAGCGCGCTGTGTTGCTCCCTTTGTCGAAGAAAATCTTAATGTACCTTAGAACGAAGTCAATTTATATAAAATAACCAATTAAATACGTTTACTTTATTACTTAGCCATATTTTAGAGTAGTGTACACAGTGCAGGCCCAGGCTCCATATATTGATGAAACGTCTCTTTTTAGTTAGAACGTGCTAAAGGTGCGATTTACAAAGTGCCTCTACGATCATAACAGCATCAGCTTATACCAGACAGGGCGAGATCTCAGTTCGGGACAAACCATTAGTAAGCACTCAAAGAGCTCGAGAGCACTGGTGGAGGGGTGGTAGCCTTCCGATCTACAGGTCGTGAGTTCGAAACCTTTTTTCTATTTTTTTTATGTTATACGTAGGCAAACAGGCTTACGGCCCACCTGATGGTAAGCGGTTACCGTCGCCTATTGACATCTGCAACACCTGGAGCATTGCTAATGCGTTGCCTGCCCTGGAGAAATCTTTTTGTATTTTTCTTAAAGCTCTTCATGTTAAACCTCTTAAACCTGTCGTCCACCAAAAGATTTTCCATTCGGAAAATTTATGTGCGCTATACTAGTGCTCTCAAACGGTGAAGGAAAACATCGTGAGGAAACCGGCATGTCCTAGAACCTAAAAATTCGAAGACATGTGACATGTGCACGAAAGGAGCCTCTAAGAGGCGCACTTTAATCATTTCACTACACTGATTCTTTAATTGACGGTCATAGGCCCTTTTCACCCACCATACCTCAACCTGGTCACTAACCAAAGACAGGATGACCAAGAAAAAACCTGTGACACGACAAGAAGAAGAAGCACTCAAAACAGTCATATGCATTTAGATTTTAGGGGAATACGAAAATTGATGACAAAACCAATGAAACCTAATATTTTATAATGGCCTTCATAATTTAGGAATCTTGTTCAATACACTGTTTCATTTATCGGGAGAGACTACACATAGGAGAACCCGTTTTTTTTTTTTTTTATACAACTGAGGTAGCAAACAAGCGTACGGCCCACCTGTTGGTAAGCGGTTACCGTAGCCTATGAGCGCTTGCAATACCAGAGGCATCACGCACGCGTTGCCGACCCCGAACCCCCTCCCCCCTAAAGAGCTCTGGCAACCTTACTCATCGCAGGAACACAACACAATTTGAAACAAATAATGTTATTTGGCTGCGATCTTCTGTAAGGCGGAGGTACCTCCCCAGGCGGGCTGCTCCAATTCAGAATGAAAAAATCTCGCTGTGCCCTACCTCCTCCTCCTCCTCGTTTGGGTAGCAAATAAGGCTGGCGGTAACATTTAACTGTGGATGACTAAGAAGGAACCAGTGAACGAATGGGGAAATCCCTTGAACATTAATAAATCCATGTACTGGAAGTAATTTATGTTCATAAAAGTCTAATTGAGAAATGAGCATATTTCCAAGATTGGATCTTATCTAGAAAGGCTGTTAACTAAGTGGAAATTATGGTTTATAGTCTACTAGCTTGCGCCCGCGGCTTCGCTTACGTTGTACTTCGATAAAAAGTAGCTTATATGCTGTTATAGGTAAATAGCTATGTCTATTCCAAGATTCATCGAAATCGGTTGAGCCAACATCTTTATTACTAAAATTTTTAAAGTGTAAGAGAAGTTCGACATCAAGGTTGCTTCCTAAAAAAACTGAATTGGGCTTAGACTGATTTCAACCGAAATCAAAAATATTTTGCAGAGTATTTTTCGATCAAAAATGTCGCATCTCCAAAACTTGTAGAATAAACTTTATTGCCAATTGCAACCAACAGATTCATAGCCCTGACCCCATAGCCTGTCGCGTAGGTATCAGAAACTACGGTTACTACCATGGTATCACAACACACCCGCAACAAATATTTGCATGTAACAGCCTAAATCGAATTGAACCCCTAGCTTTTAAGGTAGGCACTTGCCCGCTGCGCCACCGAGGTCGCTATGTAAATAGAAAGAAAGAAAGAAAGAAAAATAAATGTATTTTCTTTCTTTCTATTTACAAGAAAATAAATTTATTTTGGTCACACACAAGAACAGCACAAACTAACAAGATAAAACAGACACAAATGGGACACACAGTGTCAGTGTCTGGTCAGTGTCTGTTTTATCTTATAAGTTTATGCTGTTCTTGTGTGTGACCAAAATAAATGTATTTTCTTTCTTTCTTTCTTTCTATTTACAAGAAAATACATTTATTTTGGTCACACACAAGAACAGCACAAACTAACAAGATAAAACAGACACAAATGGGACACACAGTGTCAGTGTCTGGTCAGTGTCTGTTTTATCTTATAAGTTTATGCTGTTCTTGTGTGTGACCAAAATAAATGTATTTTCTTTCTTTCTTTCTTTCTATTTACATAGCGGTAAGAAACAAAAACAAACAAATGTAGATAAGTAGTAACAGAACTAGGGTACTCATTACTCAGTGCTGAGGTGCCAAAAAAGGTCCTATCTCAGCTTTAATGCCGCACACGAAGTGTAGCGGCGCTGGTTTTCAGAAGGGACCCTTAACGGCGACCTCACATAAAAAATATGCCCATTTTATGCTGCAAGCTACCGGTTAGTTGAAACGAATCTAGAATGCTAAGTAATTGACGGCGAATCGGCAGCCATTGGCATCGGCACATCACGCTTCTTCTTCTTCTTCCTGCCCATGTCCCACACTATGTGGGGTCGGCACAACATGTTTTCTTCTTCCACTCTCTTCTGTTAGCCGTCATCTCCACCCTCACTTGTTTCTTACTCATGTCATCTTTAATACAGTCCACCCATCTTTTCTTCGGTCTTCCTCTAGTCTTATATTCATCCACATTCATACCTAACGCTCTTCTCGTTACATGACTTTCATCCCTCCTCATGACATGCCCATACCATGCTAACCTATTAGCCCCTTCGTCCATGACGCTACGCAAAAGTGACGGAACTCATTAGAAACTAGAGTTGCGGACTGATTGGAAACTCTGACTCGTCCACGACGCTACTGGAATTTCCTGAAACTCAGTCACTCAGTACACGATTTTATGTAAACAAAGTTTTGAAAACGAAAATAATTAACATAACTAGTGATAATTCGACCGATGACATGGAATTATTACTTCTCCAGTCACATAGACGTCAGAATCACTTATAATTACTTTTTATTCGTTCATTTTTCAACAGTTTCTCGAAACCAGTCGCCTGGCGACCAGCATGTCGAGTCGCCAGGAGACTAGTTACAAACGCGTTCCTTTTGAGTAGCGTCGTGGACGGACGCGCATTGAAATACTAGTGCTATCGCAGTCAGGCTACTCATAAGTGACTACAGTTTCAGTCGCGTTCCTTTTGAGTCGCGCCGTGGACGAAGGGGCTTACTTCTCAACTTTTCCGTCACTGGCGCTACTTTCAAACTTCCTCTGATGAACTCATGCAAACGTTTGTCCCCCCCAAACGTTACGCGTCTCAGACAGCCACTCGCATCCGCTGCGCCACCGAGGCTATGTAAGTATGCTCAATTTATGATGCAAACTACCGGTTAGTTGAAACGAATCTAGAATGCTAAGTAATTGACGGCGAATCGGCAGCCATTGCATCATTGAAAAAAGCAAATGCATTCATTTAAGGCAATATATCGACCGCACACTGCACTCTGCTGGAATTGACCAAGTCAAATGTCAATTGGCACAGACTGCATGGCGACAGTACTTTATAGTTAGGGCGATGCAGACGGGCGGATTTGAGCCGCGACTTCATTGAAAGTCAAACTCAAAAATGTTTTTCAGTAAAATCACTAGGATCACTTTGAAACATCTCAGAAACTAGAAGCTTTTTTTTTTATACACCTGAGGTAGCAAACAAGCATACGGCCCACCTGTTGGCAAGCGGTTACCGTAGCCTATGAGCGTGTTAACATTACTTATAGTGGCTCTATTCCTTAATCTAACAAGCGCTTGCAATACCAGAGGCATCACGCACGCGTTGCCGACCCCGAACCCCCCCTACAGAAGTTTTCTATTTACTTTTTATTAGGCTTGACATAATGTAATTAGAATTTATTAATTTGAAGATTTATTAAAAATAATCTTTTAAAATGTTTGATATATATAATTATAATAATTTAGTGTTGGAAGGCCCCCCACCCGATGGACCGATGACATTGTGAAGGTTGCGGGAAGTCGGTGGATGGAGAAGGCTCAAGACCGTTCGTCATGGAACTCTTTGGGGGAGGCCTATGTCCAGCAGTGGACTTCTACAGGCTGATGATGATGATAATGATGAATAATTTAAATGATAATGGTACACTATTGCATTAGGTGCTCCTGTAAAAATGGTGTACATTTCGTAAATAAATATAAAAAATAAATAAAAAAAGAGCTCTGGCAACCTTACTCACCGCAGGAACACAACACTATTTGAAACAAATAATGTTATTTGGCTGCGATCATCTGTAACTAAGCCTGTTCCTCGCGATCAAGCCTGGAAGAATCAGGCAACAAATACGGCACGCGTGCATAACATTTTAATCGATGATTATTTTTCACAAAATGGAATGTCACAGCCAAATATCATTATTTGTTTCAAATAGTGTTGTGTTCCTGCGATGAGTAAGTTTGCCAGAGCTCTTTAGGGGGGAGGGGGTTCGGGGTCGGCAACGCGTGCGTGATGCCTCTGGTATTGCAAGCGCTCATAGGCTCAACAGGTGGGCCATATGCTTGTATGCCATCTCAGTTGTATAAAAAAAAAATGTAGAGCTTCAGTGTGGTGCCGAACTAGGTGAGGCCTACAAAGTTATGAAATAAAAACTTTGAGATAAAGGTTCTTCAGGTGCCACTCCTACTTGTGAAGTGAGGTTGTTTTTTCTTTGTTTGCATAACTCATTGTGTGAGTTGTCCTAAGATAGCTCTTTCAAAAATATTAGAAAGTTTCATGAACTTGAAGTGATCATTTTCGTTAAGGTCAAGTGTCGCCAACACCTTCTGACTAAACCATTATTTTGGTATAACTGAAAGGTGATAAAGTAGAATTTATGTTGAAATTACAAGGAAAATTATCACACCTAGGCTTTATTAGCAAGAATAATAATATATTGGGCTCAGAATTAGCAAGTTGAAGTGGCAGTGTGCAGGCCATATAGCTCGCAGAACCGACAACCGTTGGGGAGCAAAGGTTCGATGAAATTCGACCACGAACCGGGCGACGCAGTGTTGGAAGCCCCCCCACCCGATGGACCGGCTACATTGTAAAGGTTGCGGGAAGTCGGTTGATGGTAAAGGCTCAATACCGTTCGTCCTGGCACTTTTTGGGGGAGATGTCCAGCAGTGGCCCAAGACCATACATCATGGAACTCTTCGAGAGGCCTATGTCCAGCAGTGGACTTCTACAGGCTGATGATGATGATAATGATGTCAGTGGGCGTAAAGTCGCCCGTTTGTAACAGTTCGGCTGGCAACAGACTGAACTATTGACTCCAACCTCGTGCCTTCCCCCGGGGGAGGCGAACTTGTTACGTGTACAAAGTTTGCTCGGGTAATGACATTCTAGAACGGGTGTTTCGTTTTCAAGATTAAAATAGGTAGTTGCTAACTCTCCCCACCCGATGGACCGATGACATTGTGAAGGTTGCGGCAAGTCGATGGATGGAGAAGGCTCAAGTCCGTTCGTCATGGAACTCTTTGGGGAACGGAATCGTGTCGGATGAACTCGTTGGAATAAAATGTGAAAGTTTTTAAGGATGTTTGGATGTTCGTGGTTCAATCAAGCCGTAACTGCTCAACCGATTTCGATGAAACTTAAATTTAATAGTAACATGAATTGAGTCTGGCATTATAAAAAATATTATTATGCCGGTGACGTCACAGGAATCCAACTCGGATGGGCAGCGTTTGGGAAACTTCGTCATATCTTCTCGTCGCAGATACCGCAGAGCCTCAAGACGAAAGTCTAAAATCAGTGCGATTTGCCAGTGATGACTTATGGCACTGAGACTTGGTCGTTAACTATAGGCCTCATATACAAGCTCAAAGTCGCGCAACGAGCTATGGAGAGAGCTATGCTTGGAGTTTCACTACGTGATAAGATCCGAAATGAGGAAATCCGTAGAAGAACTAAGGGTGACATAGCTCTCAGAATTAGCAAGTTGAAGTGGCAGTGAGCAGGCCATATAGCTCGCAGAACCGACAACCGTTGGGGAGTAAAGGTTCTGGAATGGCGAACACGAACCGGGCGACGCAGTGTTGGAAGGCCCCCACCCGATGGACCGACGACATTGTGAAGGTTGCGGGATCTAGGTGGATGGAGAAGGCTCAAGACCGTTCGTCATGGAACTGTTTGGGGGAGGCCTATGTCCAGCAGTGGACTTCTACAGACTGATGATGATGATGATTATGATGACGTCACACTGTCAATATTTGACTATGAGTCGCGAATTTAACCACGCAATATAGGTACAAGTTGATTCATTATATGTATGCCATCCCGAAAGGGGCTTATTCTACATCCAATTGGCAATAAAGTTTGTTCTACGACTTTTGGAAATTCGTCATTTTTCATTGAAAAAACACTGTGCGAAAATAATAATATAATAATAGCTAATTTGAGAAAGTTTGTGAAAAAACTAATAAAAAAAATATTAAAATATTGATGTTTTTTTTTGCTAATATTATTTCTTATTGTTGATAGAATAACCCCCTTTCGGGATGGTATACATGTTATGAATCACCTTGTATAATACAAATATCCCAAAGAGGCACACAGAAATCAATTATTTGACAAATCATTCCGATTGTAGAGGTTACTGTTAGCGTCATATTGACGTCACTAGAGCATTGTCTTTACTATTGAGGTAATGCAAATACTGATTATCATTGAATCATCTTCGGATAGGAACTTGGTATGGGCATGTCATGTGACGGCTTCAAACGGCGCGCTATATGTCATCTAAAATACTAGCTGTACCCGCGTGGTGTCACTCGCGTGGAGCCACAGTATAGGCATAGATGTCTTTAATTTTGTTCTAACTGAAACTTCAATATTTTTTTTCATATAATTTTTTTTTACAACTAGGTTGGCAAACTAGCGTACGGCCCACCTTTTGGTAAGCGGTTACCGTAGCCTATGAGCGCTTGCAATACCAGAGGCATCACGCACGCGTTGCCGACCCCGAACCCCTACCCCCCTAAAGAGCTCTGGCAACCTTACTCCCCGCAGGAACACAACACTATTTGAATAATGTTTTTTGGCTGCGAGATTCTGTAAGGCGGAGTTACCTCCCCAGACGGGCTGCTCCAATTTAGAACGAGAAAATCTCGATGTGCCGTACCTCTTCCAAAAATATTAGTGCATAAATATTAGTGCGCTAGGCAACACTGTATGATGTGAGTGCCCAACATCATACAGTGCTATATTATACATTACAAAGCACGATGTTCGCGTTTACTTTTTATTACCTATGTTAATTTTTTTTTAGATGTATATTAATTTTTGACGATGTAATAAAGGCTAAAGATAACTAAATTAATTCATGCTTTAATAATTGAAATGTTAATTAAATGTTTGTACGCCCAAGTGGCAGAATCTAGCGATCTAGACTAGTCCTATGAACTGACTGTTAAATGTACCTGATTCACAAACAATAAATGAATTACTGAATTACTGTTCGGATAAAAACTCAAAAGTCGAAAGCAACGCGTCTCCAACAGGAATCATGAAATTATCTCAACAGGCATCGGATGTTCACAATTGCATAAGACTGGGGGTGTGTCCGGATATATCTTGACGAACTGGTGAAAAGCAGATCAGAAGCCGCGTAGCACGGGTTTGGAACCCGGGGCGGTTTCCTATTCAGCACCAAATACTGAACTTGCATGCTTGGCTTTATTTTGCTTTAAGGCTCGTATTCAGAGACACGACTCAAGCATAGATTTAATCACAGATCAGCTGAACTCTATTTAAGTATTGAATCTCTTCTCAAACATAGCTTTTATTCAAGAACGGTACATATACTACTCTCAGCTGAATCGAGTTTCAAATCTGTACTCAAAATGTTCTCGTTACATTTTGATTTATTTATAATTTTTCATCCGTTTTACGCAGAAATTCATACAGCCAGGGTGGAAATAGAATATAACTATAAAGTGAAGTATAAATATGCATCAAAGTACGTGTAACGGAATGAAAATGTCATTTGATTAATGTCAAATCAAATCTAAACTCTAGCACCGATTTCGTCTGATTGATGTTTCAGAATAAGCATTTACTCAGGTGAACTGTGATCATTGAATCTATACATAAATACTGTTCCAGAATTAGAATCTCGCCTCAAATCGAGATTTAAGTACAGATCAATGCTCGAGTCTTGTCTCTGAATACGAGCCTCAGTGTATTAAATAGGTATTTAAATCACATTAGCAAAATTTACTTTCCTGTCCTTTTCAATGGACAATATCGAAAGATTGGCTCATCTTCTGATCAGATCAAACTCAATGAGCGGCTACTAAGCTAAGCACAAGTTTATTGTATATTATTATTCTTAAATTCTGTGTACCTATTATAATTATATACGATATAGTATCTGTATGTGTTTATATAAATGTCACTATGTGTATTATATATATATGATTATCTTGATTTATCTATTTAATATACCTACTTTATTCTGTTTATAGTTAATAATTTTCTTCATAATTTAAGATACACCATCTTGGCCGCCCATTGTATTGCCGTGTAAATTTGTAATTGTGATCTTATGTATTATTTCCGTGTGGTGATCAATAAAGTGTTATCTATCTATCTATCTAAGCTGCGCTGAGTGGTCACCATGTTGTCACCCCTTGGTGCTAGGCACCCGGGGCGGGCTTTGTTATGTGAGTATATTTAACTTAATTTATCTAAATTAAGTACATGATAAATACCCCGAAAAATCATCATCATCATCAGCCTGTAGAAGTCCACTGCTGGACATAGGCCTCCCCCAAAGAATTCCATGACGAACGGTCTTGAGCCTTCTCCAACCACCGACTTCCCGCAACCTTCACAATGTCGTCGGTCCATCGGGTGGGGGGCCTTCCAACACTGCGTCGCCCGGTTCGTGGTCGCCATTTGAGAACCTTTACTCCCCAACGGTTGTCGGTTCTGCGAGCTATATGGCCTGCCCACTGCCACTTCAACTTACTAATTCTGAGAGCTATGTCGGTGACCTTAGTTCTTCTACGGATTTCCTCATTTCGGATCTTATCACGCAGTGAAACTCCAAGCATAGCTCTCTCCATAGCCCGTTGCGCGACTTTGAAAAATAGTTAGGGAAATTTTTGTAAAAAGGGGATGGTCCCATCTCCTATAATTTTTTCCTTAGTCGCCTCTTACGACATCAACGGGTAGGTCTACTTCAGCCGGGGCCACCACGGGTTGGCCGTAGCACGTGTCGCCAATGAGTAAACATGTTACAACAAGAAATGAGCACCGTAATCTACTATTTGTATCTACTGTAATATAAGTAGTCTCATCGTGACCTACTTGTAGGAAGTACCGACAAGCTAGAACGACAAATAAATATGTCATTTGACTTCCGTTAGACCTTCCTTGTGGGGAGTCCATTGAAGAATTACAATGCGTCAAAAATGATTTTAAAATACGGTTTAGCTAAATTAATAATTATGTTTTTTTTTCACAATTTTTTTCTGAAGTTGTCGGTTTTGTTGTTTGTTGGACGTATAATATATATATATATTTTTTATTCCGGACATATCACACACGGTCAACTGATCCCAAACTAGGCATTGCCTGTACTATGGGTACCAGAGACTGATATACATAATAGATACATATTTAACACCCAGATAATAGATTTTATATTCGGATTATTTATAAGCGCTATACTATTGCTCTCTAACGGTGAAGGAAAACATCGTGAGGAAACCGGCATGTCCTAGAACCAAAAAAATCGAAGATATGTGACATATGCACGAAAGGAGCCACTCAGAGGCGCACCTTAATCCTTTTACTGCACTGATTCTTTAACCGACGGTCATGGGCCCTTTTCAGGGCTACCATATCTCAAACTGTTCAATGAGCATTGATATAAACACCTTTTTACTCTTACTTTGAAGAGCACGATTAGCAGTTCAGTTAACCAATAGGGCCAGCGCAGAGGTCATAAAACTCACACCTTTAAGAAACCACTGTGCTTCCTTTCCCAAGGCATTCGTGGTCACATTCACCATTACATCCGTTTTATTTTGGCAAACCGTTATTTTTTACGATGTGAAATCGCGGTGCCCAAAAATAACACAACTGGAATTAAATTGACAATAAACTTTGCGCTTTAACCATAAAAGTTTTGGGTTAAAAACGATCCGCAAGAATTGAAATACATAATAAAAATTGACCTTTTACTCTAGATAGGTAAATAATATTTATCATACATAGTTATATTTATCAACGCCGTGGTGGTCCCGGCTGAAGAAAAGGCCCCTCCATATCTACCTATCCGTGGATGTCGTAAGAGGCGACTAAGGGTATAAAGCTAGGGAATGGGCAGCAGTATCCCCTATTATTATTATTATTATTATTCCGCCTGATAGCGGCTGATGGCTTCCGAGGATCAAACCTGCTGTGACGACAGCAGACATTTTTCTGTAGTTTCTGTAGCTGAGCCCTCGACCATTTCACCTGTCTACCTACATACATACCAAAACTTGTAAATTACCAATTGTATCTTTAAAACTGTGTGTAGGATTCTTGGTGAATAAATGCCCTTTTTTTTATTTTTTTATTTTAACAACCATAGCTCTAACTGCAATCGCCATCCCGCCTGTCAAGCGTGATGAGTATAGGCTAATTTCGCCCCACATAATAGATATTCGTTTGGAAATCTGTGTGGGCATGTTCAGCAGTGGACGTCCTACAGCTGAAATGATGATAATGAACTAAATAACAGGATAGGAAACCTGCGGCTTAGTCAAATCTACTGCATCGATCGTATCAAAGTCAAAGTCAAAAGGCATTTATTTCAATAAAATCACTAGGATCACTTTGAAACGTCTTAGAAACTAGGTGAAGCTCAAAAGAAAAGCAATCTAATTATAATCCTTAATAAATAAGAGCTTATAAAAATGTGAAAAAAAAAGAAGACAAATGTGAGCTTCAACAAATGATCTAAGGGCAGCACACGCTACACTTGATGAAATACGTACCTAATGCTTATATAAAATTAAATAATATTTAAAATATGATGCAAGCAAAAACTGTAAAGACACTGCAAAATGGCATTTTAATATCCTTGCTGTGAAGGCGCCCGCCTAGGCTGGGAGGATGGTACATAGGTTCTCATCCCACTTCATCTCAACTCCTCCCAGGCACTACAGCCAGCGTCCTCAAAGTAAAAAGTACAGTTCCACCTGACGCTGTATAAATAATCCGAAACGATGTAACAAGGCTTCTAGAGGTGTGTCCGTAGAGTTAGAGAGGATTTTAGAGTTAGATTGGAGGAGGTGGAGCACAGCGAAATTTTCTCGTTCTGAATTGGAGCAGCACGCCTGTGAGGTACCTCCGCCTTACAGAAGATCGCAGCCAAATAACATTATTTGTTTCAAATAGTGTTGTGTTCCTGCGATGAGTAAGGTTGCCAGAGCTCTTTAGGGGGGGGGGGGGGGTCGGCAACGCGTGCGTGATACCTCTGGTATTGCGAGCGCTCATAGGCCACGGTAACCGCTTACCAACAGGTGGGCCGTATGCTTGTTTGCAACTTCAGTTGTATAAAAAAAAAAAGTTAGAAACCGGTATAGTTCGACGAGAGATAACAAACTGGTGCGACAAGCGTGAGAACTGGACTTGTGCGCCGAATTCCGACGGCATTTGCGCGTTGGGATATGCGCATATTGTCAAAACTGCGTGTCAGTTGGGGTCTTGAGAACGAGTTAATACACCACCCAAAGGCCTAAGTGTTTGACGAGTGTTAAAACCGGAACTGATAGTTTAAAATCACTGTAAGCTCCTATTGAGTGAACTAGTTATGTGAGACCAACCCAGGGATACTTATAGGGTCATAAGGTGTAGGTTGCTTGCTTCACTGATTCTTGGTCATCGTGTATTAGGTCAGTGACCTATGGTGGCTCTGAAAAGGGCCTATGACCGTCGGTGAAAGAATCAGTGTAGTGAAAGGATTAAAGATCCCAAACTAGGCTCAACCTGTACTATGGGTACCAGAGACTGATATACATAAATAATAGATATATATTTAACACCCAAACACAGAACAAACATCTGTGTTTATCACACAAATGTTTGTCCAGTGCGGGGATCGAACCCGCGATCTCTAGCGCAGAAGGCAGAGTTACTACCAACTGAGCTATGAGGAGCCTCTTAGAGGCTCCTTTCGTGCACATGTCACATGTCTTCGAATTTTTAGTTTCTACAATTTGAGAGCTTCAACCCATTGAGAGTAAATCCATTGGTGCATGACCGGGATTCGAGCCCGCGAGCTATGGGTCACAAGGCGGGGCCACTCCACCAGTGCTCCGTAAATATTATTTATTTATTTAATCTTGAATGCACACAAAAAACAATGTACAAAAGGTGGGCTTAATGCCAAGGCATTATGTACCAGCCAGCCTGATTGGGTAGAAACAGGAGGTTGGCGTGCGACAGATTGTTTAACTTAACTAAAAACTATACTATACATAACCATACACTATATTTAAATATGTATATATATATATATTAATAATACACTGCAATAGATAAACAGATAGTACAAAACAAATATTGTATATGTCATCTCGTTTTCCTTCTACCTTTAGGAAGAGGAAGACCAAGAATTCGTTACATGAGCTAGATAAAAGAGAAGACTGCCGTCATGTCGTTTATGGAAGTAAAGGAGCTCGCATTGGAAAGATTATATATTACACAGCGATATTTTCTCGTTCTGAATTAGAGCAGCCCGCCTGGTGAGGTACCTCCGCCTTACAGAAGATCGCAGCCAAATAACATTATTTGTTTCAAATAGTGTTGTGTTCCTGCGATGAGTAAGGTTGCCAGAGTTCTTTAGGGGCGGGGGGGTTCGGGGTAGGCAACGCGTGCGTGATGCCTTTGGTATTGCAATCGCTCATAGGCTACGGTAACCGCTTACCAACAGGTGGGCCTGTTTTCCAACTCAGTTGTATAAAAAAAAAACAAGATCAGAATGGAGGAAATTGCATCATTACAGACATAGTAGTAGTAGTCATCTCGTTATTAGCTTGATATATTGCCTACGTGACCTGTCCGTCTACGCATTAGACCTAGATGCTACAATGTAGCCCGGCCTCCTGTGACGTCACAATCTGGCCGGAAGGACCACAATGTGACCAGTGATGGATTGTGGGAACCGGATCAGAATTGGCTCTGGAATTTCGATGGTTTTGCGCATCAGATTGGTTCACGCTGGTTTGTAGGTGTATACAGGGCGATTCATTCACATGTATACTATCTAAAGGGGGTTATTTAATCAACAAATAGAAAGAATATTAGCGAAAAAAAACAACAATATTTTTTTCATATTTTTTCCCAGATTTCTAAACTTAGCGGTTTTTGGTATTTTTATCATCTTTTTGACTACTAAACGTATGAGGTTGGCATCAAGATTTCTATCTAAAACGACAGATTCATTGCGTTTGAACTGATTTGACCCCAAAACAGTAGATTTTTGTACAGTAGTTTCTCTCTTATATCTATTTTCTCTTTTATTTTGTTTTTTTGTGCAATTAAATCTTAATTGAAATTAATTTGAGTTGCCAAATAGCAAGACGTTTGAACACGGCTATAGTGGCATATCACACGGCGTTGGTACTCCGGTTCAATTCAAGGCGAAATCTACTTGTATCCACGTGCAGAGATACTGTGGCCTGTGACAGCTGCTACATCAATTGGAGACAGTTGCCAGCGGGTACTAAGCAATCATGCCATCCTTTTAAATAATTGTCTTTAGGCAACGTGCTATGACCATGTGCACTATTCAGGGTCGGGAGAAGCGATAGAAATAGACGGCACAAGCATGCTTTTCTTTTGAGCTTCACCTAGTTCGACCGGCACCACACTGAAGCTCTACATTCCATTTTGTGAAAAAGGATCATCGAAAAAAGTTATAGCCGTGCTTGTTGCCTGATTCTTGTAGGCTTGGTCGCGAGGAAAAGGCGTAGCTTCACCTAGTTTCTAAGACATTTCAAAGTGATCCTAGTGATTTTATTGAAATAAACGCCTTTTGACTTGACTTGACATGGCGTACTTCGGTACATCATCATCATCATTTTAAGCTAGTTAGGCCACAGCGAGGTTTTCTTGCTCTTGATTGGAGCAGCCCGCCTTGAGAGGCACGCCGCCTTACAGAAGATCGCAGGCAAATAACATTATTTGTTTCAAACAGTGTTGTGTTCCTGCGATGAGTAAGGTTGCCAGAGTTCTATAAAGGGGGGCGGATTCGGGGTCGGCAACGCGTGCGTGATGCCTCTGGTATTCAAGCGTACGTAAGCTACGGTAACCACTTAACAACAGGTGGGCGGTAAGCATGCTGGCCACTTAAGTTGGATAATTTTTTTTTTGTCTGCCTCTGCTGGAAATTATCATCATGCTGGAAATTATCATCATCATCAGGCTGAGGAAATTACAGGCACGGGGCTCGACAAGTTGGCCGACGAATTCCCTTGAACCTTCTCCATCTAACGACTTTCCGCAACCTTCAATATGTCATTGGTCTATCGGGTCTTGCCAGGCCATATAATATTAAATTGGTGCCAGAGTACATAGTTTTTTATTTATTTATAGTTGATCGGCCCCAAGCCCTGTTTGTTGCCTGATTCTTCTAGGCTTGCTGAACAGGCTTAGCTTCACCTAGTTTCTAAGACGTTTCAAAGTGATCCTAGTGATTTCATTGAAATAAAAACCTTTGACTTTGACTTTGATCGAGCGAGCGAAGATCCCTGAATCAACTGCGGCGTTGTATGTTTGTATATTTGTATGTTTATTTATCAGAGCATAACTTTCAAACCTATAATCCGACCTACATTTATTTATTTAGAATACAGTATAACATCTTAACAGGTTTTTTTTATCCCTAAGGCGATGCCATAAGTTATTAGTAGGTACATTACATAAAAAATAGGTACAATTAGATAGGTACTAATCAAAACATTTCGTTTCTATCACTACCTGTGCAAGTTGTAGGAGTTTCGGTAGGTGATTGAAAAAAAATATCCTCGCTGTTCGCAGACAAGATATTGAGCAGATAGACAGCGAGTGACATGGGGGCAAACTTACACGTAAATAAGTAGTTCAATAGGTTGTACTATCAAGATTTGCTGGTAAGAATATGAGTTAAATCTGCCAAGGGGTTGCTTAGATAAAGGGGTCCCAAATGGGGAAGTCGGCCGATGTTCCTCAGTGGACTGATTCTTCTAGGCTTGGTCGCGAGGAACAGGCATAGCTTCACCTAGTTTCTAAGACGTTTCAAAGTGATCCTAGTGATTTTATTGAAATAAATGCCTTTTGACTTCGGACTTCGGAAGTGCACTGAGGAACATCGGCCTCACCCGACTCCTCCTGACTTCCTATCATGTGGGGGGCATTTGCCCATACTCAGCACCCTGGGCGGGTTGGCACGCAGTTAGAGATATCGTTGTTATAATACGCTGCTGCCCATCCCTTAGCTTTTTACCCTTAGTCGCTTCTTACTACAACCACGGGTAGGAGTTATAGCGGGCCCAGCCGGGGCCACCACGGCCAATGTATAAAAGCTATGTTAACACAAATGGTGGGTCCACTAGAACTACTTTTTAAGGATAAAAAAAGAAGGTGAGCCATTGATAGGTATTTAGTTTACGTAAGAAAGAATGTTGAAATAATGGATTTGAGGAATGTATGCCATCATCATTATTTAGAGAGTGCCTTTCTAATTCGGCAAATTTAGTAGTTTTATCACGCGTGATTGAAACTCTAAGTATATATATGTAGGTACAAGTGATTAATTTATTTATTTAATAAAATCAGACGAAAACAAGTAAAACTTATAACTAAACTAACGGATTTACATTTACATATTCCTAAAAACGACAGTCACCAAGTATATACAAGGTGATTCATAATATGTATTCCATCCCGAAAGGGGCTTATTCTACAACCAATTGGCAATAAAGTTTGTTCTACGACTTTTGGAAATTCGTAATTTTTCATTGAAAAACCGCTATGCAATAAGCTGTTTTGGGGTCAAATTAGTTCATACTCAATGAAACGGGGGGTTATGGATCGGCAACGCGTGCGTGATGCCTCTGGTATTGCAAGCGTTCATAGCCTAGTTTGCCACTTCATCATTTCAGCCGTATGACGTCCACTGCTGAACATGGCCTCCCCCACACAGAGCGAACTCCTATCATGTGCCCATCCCCTAGCTTTTTTCCCTTAGTCGCCTCTTACGACAGCCGCGGATAGGTGGATATGGAGGGGCCTATTCTTCAGCCGGGGCCACCAAGGCCACTTAGTATACAGTACATAGTTTGCCACTTATTTGAATAAGAAAAAACTAACGCAATTCAAGCAATAATAGGTATTTAAATTGATAAAAATAATTAATGACCTTCTCACTCGTGATATTTAATTGACATTCATTACGGCACACTTCTGCTTATCTCCTACAGATAACCCTAATGGTATCCGGTTTCTAGGAAAATCACATCATCAACTAATTCAAAGACTTCAAAGTGACAATAAATAAATAAATAAATAAAAATAAATAAAATATTTATTTAAGTAACTTATAAAATTAAACATTCAGGGTTTGGAGTCTCCTTTTAAGCAAATGTTTGCTTGTGTTAGGAGAAACCGCTCTTCTATAGCCATGGTTATGGTATTCTGCTATCACGGTCCATTATCAATGGCAGTCATTGTGAAACCAATGAAATCAATGCAACGAAAGTGGCGACAATCTTAACTGAATGATAATGGTGCGATCATTATCATGCGATTCTCATTTCGAAGTCATTGAAATAGTAGAATCGGGGGCCAGCTACGAGTAGCTACAAGTTAAGTAGCACGAGCGGAGCCTATCACCACACTGGTTATTTCATTAACGGCATTTCGTGCACAAAAGGAAAGGAAACATGTGCATGAAAGGAGCCTCTAAGAGGCGCACTCTAATCCTTTCACTACACTGATTCTTTCACCGACGTCATAGGCCCTTTTCAGGGCCATACCACAACCTGGTCACTGACCTAATACAGGTTGACCAAAAAAGCATCAGTATATTCTGAGTATGCATTCACGTGAACCTTTTTTTTTTATTTTTTTTTAATACAAAATAGGCTAACGTTTGACCACAATCTCACCTGATGTTAAGTAATGATGTGGTCTACGGTGTAGCACGTTTGCCTAGAAGAAACCTATTCACTCTGGGTCTTGAAGACACCCAAATTGTATTTAGGAACCTGACGTAAGCGGTGCACGCGTTGCGCACTAGCGTTATAAAAAAGCTGTTTTAAGTAGCAACCTTGATGTGGAAGTTCTCGTACGTTTGGTAAGCGGTTACCGTAGCCTATGAGCGCTAGCAATACCAGAGGTATCACGCACGCGTTGCCGACCTCGAACCCCCTCCCCCTAAAGAGCTCTGGCCACCTTACTTACCTTGTGTAGACTTCAAGAGTAGAATGAATAGGTTTCTTCTAGGCAAACGTGCTACACCGTAGACCACATCGTCACATAACACCAGGTGAGATTGTGGAACGTTAGCCTAGCCTATTTTGTATAAAAAAAATACCAAAAACAGCTAAATGAAAAAGTTTGAGAAAAAAATTATGATGATAATAATGTTTTTTAAGCTATTATTCTTTATTTTTGTTGTGTGAACCCCTTTTCGGGATGGTATACATGTTATGAATCATCTTGTATATTATGATACTATGTACTTAACTCGCTCTATTGCCTTGAACTGTTTAAGTGGTCAGCAGAGTTGAGTGCTTTCGTGACCTTGCATAGAGTTAGGGATCCTTAGCGTAGCTCAAAAGCCGAACCTAGAACCACTGACTTGTTGGCCATTTCTGTAGGGTTCCGAGAAAGTATGTATTTTTGAAAAAATGTTTATTGCAATTACGAAAACTATCATAAGAGAGTTTGCCGGAATATGTTTTGTTCGCAGATAAGTTTTTTTTTATTCGAAGAACCGGACGACGCAGTGTTGGAAGGCCCCCTACCCGATGGACCGACGACATTGTGAAGGTTTCGGGAAGTCGGTGGATGGAGAAGGCTGAAGACCGTTCGTCATGGCACTCTTTGGCGGAGGCCTATGTCCAGCATGGGACTTCATCAGGCTGAAGATGATGAAGTTTTTTTTTATAAATAATGGAAAAGAGTTGTAAATTCTATGCAAATATCAGTTGTTTTGGGGTCAATTCAGTTCAAACTCTAGTATTCAGCTGTTTTCGTTAGCAATCTTGATGTTGAACTTCTCGCGTTTAATTCTTAGTTATAAAGATGATAATAAGACAGATAATAATAATAAGACAGATAAGATATTATAAGTAAGTTATAATAATAAGATAATATAAGAAGTGCCCAAAATAGGTGATTTGAAAGAGTTTGAAAAAAAAAAAACTAAAACATTTTTTTTTTTTAATAATAGTTCTTTTCGTTGGTAGAATAAGTCCCTTTCGGGAAAGTATACTAGTTAGGCAACACGTTGTAAAGATAGCCTCGGGCCTTAGATAGCAAAGTCAATCTATTTATACCTATTAAATAATTGAATTAAAATTATATTTCTATTTTCAGCCGTTTTTATCCCACTGCTGGGCAAAGGCGTCCCCCCATTCCCTCCACACTTCACGATCCTGTGCAACATCAACCCAAATAAAGAATTAAAATTATTATTTACAAAATGTATTTTATATTTTTCTATGTACTGAACCCTTCACCTACCCTTCGTCGCACTTTGTCTTTATTCAAACCATAAAGTAATTCTACATCGTACCTATAATATTCATGCCTTTATTGCTGTGACAATTTCTATGAAGCAAATTATTTACCCACTTTCTTTTAAAAGAGAGTATAACTATGTTCTGTGGTTTCGCTTGAGAAAATTTACGCCGTTTAGCAGGCTTTCATAACTGTTGCTATGCACAAAATATAAATTCAACACCCAAGTTGTGTTGTTCTAGGCCTCGGTGACGCAGCGATCGAGAGCCGGCGCCGCCCGTCTGGGACGCAAGGGGAGTTCGATTCCCGCTGCTATGATCTGCAAATATTTGTACAGGGGCTGGGTGTTGTGGGCCCATGGTACTCGTATTTTCTTGGACGACACAGGGAATCCTAGTGGGGGGTCAGGACTATGTATGTGACTGTTGGGTGTTATTTAAAACGTGGGAGGAACTTGCCTATACTCGCTACGCTGGGTACACGGATTGGCGGAGTTATAGCTATCGTTGTTAAAATAGGGGACGCTGCTGCCCATCCCCTAGATTTATTCTTTTAGTCGCCTCTTACGACATCCACGAGTAAGTAGATATCTACGCTGAAGCTCCATTCTATTTTATTAATAGGATTATCGAAGAAAATTATAAATACGCGCACCGTGTATAAACACGATTCCAGATTCTTGTAGGCTTGGTCGCGAGGAACAGGCGTAGCTTCACCTAGTGTCTAAGACGTGATTCTAGTGATTTTATTGAAATGAAAGCCTTTTGACTTTGACTTTATAGAGGAGTATATTCTTGAGCCGGGGCTACTACGGCCAACCTTTGGTATTATGTAACGGTTAAATGTGCAATCGATGCTATTATATGTACCTACCAATAAACCTTAATCAAAATCGTACGATTTCTTATCTATAAGATATAATTGTTTGAACAGACGGACAGACTGATAGAGATATTTATATTGTCGCTAAATAATAATGAGTCATTGATTATAGAAGCGAATATATTGTCTTTTATACGTGCTTATCACATGTTTCATTGTACCTACAGCGTTGGTTACTTTTTTTGACGGAATCTTGTTTCGAGAACTATTGAAAATTATTAACCGAAACTATAGAACCAGGCATACGAACCGGCATCTTGGCCTAGAATCGCTAATGCGAAAACCATAACCGTGATAATCTTTCGTCTAAAATAATAGTTTGCGATGCTCGAAAAGTGTGAATACGTTTTTAATTGCCATATTATTAGTATGTGTGTTTGTGCAAATAAACATCTTTAATACTTGGAATGACGCTGTACAAAAATATTGGACAAAATAAATATCATCATCTTTTCAGCCGAAGGACGTCCACTGCTGGACATAGGCTGGACATAGGCTGGACAAAGGCGCGATTGACGGCCTACTTGTAAGGCCTACACCCAAATAATTATTTGTGGGGATTTGCCAATACTCGCCACGCTGGGCATGCGGGTTGGTGAGCTTAGATAAAGCTATTGTTAATAGGGAACGCTGCTGCCTATCCCTTGGTCTTTTTTCCTTTAATCGCCTTTTATGACATCCACGGCTAGTAATGGAGCGGCCTATTCTTCTCTATTCTTCAGACGGAGCCACCACGGCTGAAGAAGTATTTGAGTATCTTTATAATATGGTCGCATTGGTTGAGTTCAAGTGAATATCAACATTCAAGGTAATTAGCCGAATGTCAGCAAGCAATTATGGGGTATGTCCATGGTGACCGATCACAACAACCGATACGACATTGGTTGATTGATGTCACCTTTTCAGCTATCAGCTGTAATGATTTTGAGCGGTCATTCAACGCATAGGTTGCCATGTATTATGTCATGTGATTTTTCGATAACGGTCACCTAGGATAACTACTTGCATTGACAGTGGGAAATGTAGATTTTGTGTAGATTGGGTAGCCTACTAATATTATTAATGTGAAAGTTTGCGAGAATGTTTGGATGTTTGTAGCTCAATTAATTACGCCGTTACAAATATACTGATTTCTAAGAATCTTAGATTAATAAAGTTATTTATATAGAAGGCACCGCGCGTCCGAAGCCGTGGGCATAAGCTAGTATTTCATAAAACAACGGAGCAACGAATCCAGTGACTTTTGCTTGTGCTTAAAGAGCTGTGGTGGCTCCAGCCGTGGACGCCGTAATAGGTGACTCAGGGAGAAGAGGTACCACGCAAGCGAAACCGAGGGTGTAAGATTAGTATTACACTGTCAAAGTCAAAGTCAAAAGGTTTCAATAAAATTACTAGGATCACTTTGAAACGTCTTAGAAACTAGGTGAAGCTATGCCTGTTCCTCGCGACCAAGCCTAGAATAATCAGGCAACAAACACGGCTTGGTGCCTATCATTTTTTTCGTTAACCTTTTTCAAAATGCAATGTAGAGCATCGGTGTGGTGTGTGGTTAATGACTGGTAGGTACCGTAATAGGGATGATAAGAATGTTTAAAGTAGTTACTGAGTTTCGCTTCTACACGCATTACTATTTATCGCACTCCGTCCGTTCACTCGGAAGTGACAATCGACCTACCTGACACCGGAAACGTACATTCACATTTTTATAATAATTATTATTATCTGTGAATGTGGATTTTAATTATAATTATTTCTTGTGTTTTCGGTAATGAACATTTTTACAACAATTCTCATTATTATAATAGAGAACGGCTGAACGGATCTGGATGAAATTTGGCACAAAGATTATACTCTGGAATAACATATAGGCTACTTTTTTATCTGGTTACATTACAACGTGAACGAAGCTTAGGAAGATGATAAAAATACCTTATACCGATGACTTTTTTTTTTGGCTATTTTTATTTCGTTTTGTTTATTTATTTGTTGAAAGTGCACAAACATTATTTATATTACCAATTACATAAAATATCATCATAAAAACAGGGTCTGATATACATAAAAATAAAAGTGCATATTTTAATAATTTTGTTGATATGATAAGCCTGTTTGAAGTCAGTGGAAATGTTAGGAATCTCTTTGTACAGCACATTTTTTCTAACTTGTTTACTGCAATCCGAATCAATGCCCATGTCATACGAACACGTGATTATTCACGTGATTATTCACGTGATCGTTCATGCATTGAAAGCAGTTTTCAGTGTGCATCACAGTTTTTGTTTATGTACCTGCTTTTGTTCAATTAATAAATAATAATAAATAAAAAAAATAAAAAAGTTACTGATAGAAACTTAAAACTAATACAAGTTAATATTTACAAAATACACAAGAAACAGTTGAGCCATCTAAAGACCGTTACAAACGATTTATAGATAACTCAACTGATCCAGATCACTACCAGTCGGAAGCGTCCCCAAGACGCTGGCGGAATTGCCACGCTGGATGGCAATGCTAATTCGCTGGGGCAAATAAGAGCCAGCTACTGATCACCTTAACTGGTCATATTCATTAAAAACGCGTAATGTGTGAACTTATCATGTTTAGAACTGTTTACATTATTAGCCACTTAAGATAGACCAAGTAGTGCCACATCCTCATTGACTGGCCTCATAGCTCAGTTGGTAGTAACTCTGCCTTCTGCGCTAGAGGTCGCGGGTTCGATTCCCGCGCTGGACAAACATTTGTGTGATGAACACAGATGTTTGTTCTGTGTCTGGGTGTTAAATATATATCTATTATGTATATCAGTCTCTGGTACTCATAGTACAGGCTATGCCTAGTTTGGGATCAGTTGACCGTGTGAATATGTCCGGAATATTTATTTATCCAATGGTCTTGATAATTTTATATGGGTACAGAATAGAATCGAAATCGGTTTGTGGTCGCCATTCCCAACTGCTGTCGGTTCTACGATACATATTTAGCTTTCATTTGCGTTTATGTTACTGTCAATATTCTAAAGAAACATACTCCAAAATTATTAATTAGGTACTATGTAATTTAAGTGGGTAGTTTCTGGTCTATTAATAACATTTTTGCAATTCAGAATGTTGAGTCATAATTTTTTTTCAATAAATTACCTATGTTCTATCTATTCAAACCATAGAAGATAATATTGGATGGTGCGTCTTAAATCGACATATTTTAAATGGGCACAGTTTTTTTTTTTACAGCCCACCTGTTGGTAAGCGGTTACTGTAGCCTATGAGCGCTTGCAATACCAGAGGCATCACGCACGCGTTGCCGACCCCGAACCCCCTCCCCCCCTAAAGAGCTCTGGCAACCTTACTCATCGCAGGAACACAACACTATTTGAAACAAATAATGTTATTTGGCTGCGATCTTCTGTAAGGCGGAGGTACCTCCCCAGGCGGGCTGCTCCAATTCAGAACGTGAAAATCTCGCTGTGCCTACCTCCTCCTAAAGTGCGGTGCATAAGTGGTCATTTACTGCGCAGTTTACCCTACCTACCATCATTTGAAAGGACAAAGCTAGGTAGCCTTGAAATGCTCATCTCGCCCGGGCCACTGACATTGCAATTTAGGCTACCTACTGTTCTAACAAGGTCACCGACATAGCTCTCAGAATTAGCAAGTTGAAGAGGCAGCCATATAGCTCGCAGAACCGACAACCGTTGGGGAACAAGGTTCTCGAGTAGCAACAACGAACTGGACGAAGCAGAAAGGAAGGCTGGAAGGCCCCCCACCCGATGGACCGATGACATTGCTAAGGTTGCGGGAAGTCGGTGGATGGAAAAGGCTCAAGACCGTTCGCTGTGGAACTTTTTGGGGGAGGCCTATGTCCAGCAGTGGACTACTACAGGCTGATGATGATGATGATGACGATGACTGTACTAACGTCAGAAATTGCTCGGGTAGGTCGTGACACCGAATGAGCAATTAAATTGCTCGTGTAGGTATGCTACTAAAGGACAACTTTGTCCGTTGACAAGATGACTAAAAGAATCGAGGTTAACTTACCAAATAGTACTTAAGCATTCTTTGGACCGCTATTAATTTTTTTTATACAACTAAGGTGGCAATCAAGCATACGGCCCACCTGTTGGTAAGCGGTAACCGTAGCCTATAAGCGTTTGCAATACCAGAGGCATCACGCACGCGTTGCCGATCCCGAATCCCCTCTCCCCCTAAAGAGCTCTGGCAACTTTACTCACCGCAGGAACACAACACTATTTGAAACGAATAATGTTATTTGGCTGCAATTTAGAACGAGAAAATCTCGCTTTGCCCTACCTTCTCCAAAAATCTAGTTGCTATATCTTAGCAACCGCCTTTTGATACTATAACGATTATAGTTATACTTAGTTATAGTACAACCTGTTGACCTACAAAATTATTTGCCGATCAGAAAGACAAGACGGCTCGATTGTTATAGTAGGTAGGTAAATACGGCACGACGGTCATAGACCATTTTCAGGGCCACCATACCTCAACCGGGTCACTGACCCAATACAGGATGACCAAGAAAGAATCAGTGACACAGCAAGCAAGCATTGCGATGATTAGCCCAGGTTTCTATATAATATAATATAATATAGCCTTTTATTTCCTTAATAAAAAAAAAACATAAGCAAATGGTAAATAGTAAAATTAAGTAGTATATAATATTAAATCAACAAAATATATTTAAAGCATGCATTAAGTATTAGATTAAATAATTATTCTATTGAATTTCATTTTTACATTTTGTTTGATTTTTTTTTTTTTTTTTTTTTTTTTATACAACTGAGGTGGCAAACAAGCATACGGCCCACCTGTTGGTAAGCGGTTACCGTAGCCTATGAGCGATTGCAATACCAGAGGCATCACGCACGCGTTGCCGACCCCGAACCCCCCACCCCAAAAGAGCTCTGGCAACCTACTCATCGCAGGAACACAACACTATTTGAAACAAATAATGTTATTTGGCTGCGATCTTCTGTAAGGCGGAGGTACCTCCCCAGGCGGGCTGCTCCAATTCAGAACGAGAAAATCTCGCTGTGCCCTACCTCCTACCAAAAAATTATTGCTTAAATAGCTAGTAGAATAAACGTTTTTTTTTATTAAATTCAATTCTATTCTATTCTACGTAAGGACCTCTCAACGAGTAACAGACTTATGTAGTACTCTGACATTATTTTTAATTGCATTTGCCGTCAAATATCAATTTTTTTGAAAAACCTCAGATTAATAATAAACGGCTAATATTATTACAATTGTAAGGCCCCAAAGTACTGTAAAAAATCAAGGTTGTAATTTAACACGTTCAAGATAACCTTGATACCTACGTATGTATGTGAAGAGAATGAAAAAAACTATGGACCATTACCAAAACTCTACCTTAGATCGTTTTTGTGGAACTTCAAATCTAGAGTGAATAAGTTCCTTCTGGTAAAGCGTGCTCCATCTTAGTCCACATCTCACTTGCAAAAGTGAGATGGTGGCCAAACGCCTAACCATAACCAATAAAAAAAATACAAAAAAACTTATTTGAAAAAATTGCTTGAAAATGCTTATTTTAAAGATTATAAAAGTAAGTTAATTGTAGTTAAATGTAAAAATAATAATCACCATCATCATCAGGCTGTAAAGTCCACTGTTGGACGTAGGCCTTCCCCAAAGAGTTCCACGACGAGCGGTCTTGAGCCTTTTCCATCCAGCGACTTCCCGCAACTTTAAAATGTCGTCGGTCCATCGGATGGGGGGGAGCCTTCTAACAAAGCGTAGTCCGATTCGTGGTCGCCATTCGAGAACCTTTACTCCCCAACGGTTGTCGGTTCTGCGAGCTATATGGCCTGCCCACCGCCACTTCAGCTTGCTGATTCCGATAATACGATAAAAAATACTCAAGGAATTGGATTGTGTTGTGTAAACTTTTACGATAATAAGGTATAAAGGTGTCTCGAAAGACGATCATGAACCAATGGACCGACGACATTGTGAATGTTGCTGGAAGTCGGTGGATAGAAAAGGCATAAGACCTCTTTGGGGGAGGCCTATGTCCAGCAGTGGACTTCTACAGGCTGATGATGATGAATATTATGACTCATCATCATCATCATCATTTCAGCCGTTCAACGTCCACTGCTGAACATGGCCTCCCCCACAGACAGATGAAATTCCTTATCATGTGGGGGGATTTGCCCATACTCACCACGCTGGGCATGCGGGTTAGCGAGCGCAGTTAGAGCTATCGTTGTTTAAATGAGGGACGCTGCTGCCCATCCCCTAGCTTTTTTCCCTTAGTCGCCTCTTACGACATCTGCGGATAGGTACTAATGGAGGGGCCTATTCTTCAGCCGGGGCCACCACGGCCATTCTTCGGCGTGATTCTTGTAGGCTTGGTCGCGAGGAACAGGCATAGCTTCATCTAGTTTCTAAAACGTTTCAAAGTGATTCTACTGAAATAAACACGTATTGAATTTGGCTTTGACTTTATGGAGGGGCCTATTCTTGAACCGCGGCCACAACGGCCAACCGTTGGTATTATGTAACAGTTATGATGATGATGATGATTTAAGTGTCATCATGATTTAGTTGTACAATTAAAACACACATGCTTACTAAATGTCATTATTCTTTAGTAAGGATAAGTTTGATAGTTACAATGGTTAATAGACAATCCGTTTCCTTGATACGATAAAATTTCTATAAAACTAGGTACAAAATAAGGCCAAGGACTCACCAGAAAACAGCCGGCGAAACAATCCCAACGTTCAAACTGTTATTTTATAGCGAAATACAGAAAATATTGTATTCTATTGAAAACATTTATCATCATTTCACTTCTCACCACGTGCTCAGTACATGAATATGACGCACACGAAATTGAAAAAAAAAAACAAAAAATTATCGATGAACCGAACAGTCCCGACTAGTGATGTCGCAAAACGGGATTGCAGATATCGATGAACGCAGAAATCGATAGGCACGAGAAAAAACACACGTCGTTCTTTGAACGCGGAACGCGAATGAGTGCTAGTTTATCAGTAAGCATAACTAATGTTCGTTCTTTTTTATCGTATTAAGGTTGCATATCAGCGACTTTTGAACGAGTTAGCGTTTTAGGAAACTTAATGGGAAGTGATGTTACATTCGACACTCGTATTTTATTACTTAATACGTCGCTGTTATTGGGTTCGTTGACCTAGAATAGTATCTTATAACACGATGCTTAGAATTTATGTTTGTTTTAAATAACACTTAATCATGCCACTATCGATGCATTTATTTACTACTAGCTGTTACCCGTGACTTCGTCCGCATATAATTTTCATACATTAAACGTACCTACTTGAATTATTTAACAAAATATATTTGAACACGTATTTATTTATTTCTTACCAAAAGCCTAAATATGAATTGGCAGATCCCTAACTTGAGGAACTATGGATTGCCCATACAAACATTCAGCTTATAGACTACAGATTTTAAGTTTATTAATTTGAATATTCATAAGTACCAACTTTAGTTATTAATTTTAGCCTTTTACCGCCTGAGACACAGGTTTTCTTAGTTCAGGCATCGTTTAATTTGTTACCCTTAATTAGATATTAATTCTCAATGTTATTCGTAGCACTAAGGTAATGAATAAAGATTTATTTATTTATTATTATTATTATTATTCAAATACTATTTCACCCCATTCAAGATAATTTTTTTTACAAAAGATAGCATAAGTCCTTTCCATTTTATTAGGTACTATCCGTTCATCCGTTTCACTTAACGGACAAACAAACAAACAAATAAATAAACAGACATTTTTATTATTATAGTATAATAGTATAGTATGACTGCTATATTTATTGTTAAACAAAATCTTTATCAAGTCTGTTTGTCATATTTTGTTTCAAAGTAGCAACTTTAATCGAAAACTTTTTTTCAAATGTTTTAAAAAATAAAAAATATCCTTTTTTTATTTAGGTATAGAATATTGACATAAAGGCTTCGTCGACCACATCGCCCAGTCAAAATTTAAAACTAGACTTCCACAAACACAATTAAACAACAAAAAACAAAGGAAAAAGTGGAAAAGAAAACATAAAAAATTCACTACTTAACATTAAACTTAGTGGCCAAAAAATATAGTTTTTGGCCTTCATCAGACATTGGTGAAGCCAATAAAGATATCATCATCATCATCATTTCAGCCGTTCGACGTCCACTGCTGAACATGGCCTCGTTCAGTTGTACAGACACAGCAAATTCCTTTTCATGTGGGGGGATGTGCCCATACTCACCACGCTGGGCATGCGGGTTGGCGAGCGCAGTTAGAGCTATCGTTGTTAAAATGAGGGACGCTGCTGCCCATCTCCTAGCTTTTTTTCTTTAGTCGCCTCTTACGACATCCGCGGATAGGTAGATAGGGAGGGGCCTATTCTTCAGCCGGGGCCACCACGGCAAAGAAAATTAAAAAAATAAAGATATGATTCTTACAAACTCTACAAATTCTTAATATAAACTAGACCACAGATTAAAAACACAATCTAAAAGAAACATTTTTAATTTACTTTTATCTTATAAATCTTAATCAAAGACAATATAATTTTTCTACTTTGTCTTTGGATTTGGTACTGTCAAATCCCTTTATAACTGTGGAAAAGAATTAAAAAATTTATCGGACACCGAAGGCTATGCCTTGCCAAGCAACTATATTTTTTATTAGAATTTAAAAGTAAAGCAAAGTAGGATCTCTAGTCTAAAATAAGCATTTCTGTAGTGATTTTATTTATTTATCTTATCTTATGTGACTTGGCGCATATAAAACTTCAACTAATTGGATTTATCTGCACGAAGAGTACATGACTAGCGTAGTAGGATCGGTCACCACCACACTCTAGATTCTGATTTGTGTAAGGATTATCATCATCAGCCTGTATGTCCACTGCTGGACATTGGCCTCCCCCAAAGAGTGCTATTACTAACAATTTTGAGCCTTCTCCATCCGCCGACCTCCCGCAACCTTCACAATGTCATGATTTTTTATAATATCCCAAAAATTTAGTCTCCGACGGGATTTGAGCCCGCAACCTACCCCTAGATACGGGGATGCTCTAACTAAGCTACGGCCACTTCCCGTCTGAGCGAATATCTTTAGGACATCCAAACGGCTCAAAGTGCCGAAAGTCTTCACTATGTCTTCGGTCCACTGGGTGGAGGGCCTTCCAACACTGCGATGTCCGGTTCGGTTGTCGGTTCTGCGAGCTATATGGCCTGCCCACTGCCACTTGAACTTGCTAATTCTGAGAGCTATGTCAGTGACCTTCGTTCTACTACGGATTTCTTTATTTCGGATCTTATCACGTAGTGAAACTCCGAGCATAGCTCTCTCCATAGCCCATTGCGCATCTTTGAGCTTGTATATGAGGCCAATAGTTAACGACTAAGTCTCAGTGCCATAAGTCATCACTGGCAACACGCACTGATTGTAGACTTTCGTCTTGAGATTCTGCGAAGAATCTGAAAAGGAGCATCGTAAAATAATTTCTTTACTCTTTATTATATATAGTTGATTTACTCTTTATTGCTCATAAAAGAAATGTACAAAAGGTGGGCTTAATTCCAGCCAGCCTGTTAGGTAGAAACAGAAAGGTTGGCGTGTGACAAAAGGCCCCCAAGGCCTTTTTTGAACCTAGTTCAACTGACACCACACTGAAGCTCTACATTACATTTTGTGAAGGGGATCATCAAAAATATGTTAGGCACGCGCGCCGTGTTTGTTGCCTGATTCTTGTAAACTTGGTCGCAAAGAACAGGCTAACAGGCTTCACGTAGAACTATTTGGTACAATAATTAAAGATTATCAAAACAAACGAACATTCAAGCTATCAATTACATAATAACATTATCAAATGATTATAACATGCCCAGCTGAGGCCATTTCTAAGAAACGGCAGACGGCAAACTGCATATCCTCGTCGCCAATGGTTTATATAAGGGTTTTTCGGGAGACAATGAAACGTCCAGGAACGTGACACAAGAAGTAAGTAAGGCCAGAGCTCTTTAGGGGGAGGGGGGTTCGGGGTCGGCAACGCGTGCGTGATGCCTCTGGTATTGCAAGCGCTCATAGGCTACGGTTACCGCTTACCAACAGGTGGGCCGTATGCCTGTTTGCCACCACAGTAGTATAAAAAAAATTAAAAAAAAAAGTATATTATTTTATAGCCGACAGTACTTACCTACTACAGCTCGAAACTACCCACTTATATAGGATATCATCATCATCATCATTTCAGCCGTACGACGTCCACTGCTGAACATGGCCTACCCCACAGACAGAGCGAATTCCTTATGTGGGGGGATTTGCCCATACTCACCACGCTGGGCATGGGTTGGCGAGCGCAGTTAGAACTATCGTTGTTAAAATGAGGGACGCTGCTGCCCATCCCCTAGCTTTTTTCCCTTAGTCGCCTCTTACGACATCCGCGGATAAGTAGATATGGAGGGGCCTATTCTTCAGCCGGGGCCACCACGGCTATATAGGATATGAGTCTATGCAAATAACTCAGAGGTCGAACACCACACTTTTGTAGGACATACTAGCGAAGCATTCGTCTTCCTTCTATTTCTGTTTCGATGTTTGTGGTTCAATCACGCCGTAACGGCTCTACCGATTTCGTTGAAATTTAGAACAGATAAATAACTTTACTCAGAACAGCACATGGGCTACTTTTTGTGTAAGTACTAGCTAGCTCGTTGAAGCTAGTTATTTATAAAAAAAAAAACCAAAAAGCTGATTTGAAAAGTATAGGGTACAAATTAAAAAAGAACTGTTTATATTCCTTCTTTTTGTTTATAGAATAAGCTTCTTTCGCGAAAGCATATTTCTTATGAATCAACGAAAATATATGAGCTATTTTCCGCTACAAAACGGACGCCATTTTCAAGAAAACCTAGCGTAAGAAAATTCTAGATTCAATGCTGGGAACTAAAACATAAAAATTCTTTATTATCATGATTAATGCTATAATTATTCAGCCAAACAGTGATTAGATAGATAATTTATGACGGTGATAATTAGACGTAGTTTGTGGCGTCGCTTGCTTATGTAAAGCATCCTGCATATCAGTCACTCCTAAGAGGCGCATTTTAATCCTTTCACTACACTGATTCTTTCATCGACGGTCATAGGCCCTTTTCAGGGCCACCATACCTCAACCTGGTCACTGACCATAACCAAGAAAGAATCAGTGACACGACAAGAAGAAGTCCAAAAATGTGTAGGGCACCGCGAGATTTCCTCGCTCTAAATTGGTGCAGCCCGCCTGGCGCGGTACATCCGCCTTACAGAAGATCGCAGCAAGTCAATTCTTCCTGATGATGCCTTTATGTAGAGTCAAGTCAAAAGGCGTTTATATCAATAAAATCACTAGGATCACTTTGAAACGTCTTAGAAACTAGGTGAAGCTACGCCTGTTCCTCGCGACCAAGCCTAGCAAAACACGTATCGAATTCTTATTAAGTTAGTTTGGTGAACTTATGGGGAATAGATTAGCGATATAGTACCTATCTACTTACATATTTGAGTGTCTATTTAATATTTTAGAATGGACTTCCACAAAGTCACGCCTGATTCAATTAACTATCGACATATCGCAAACCGTTTGAACACGGCTTAAGTATGGTTACAGCGGCAAATCAGGTAAATGGTTTTTTCGTTATGAATTATTATGGTGAATGACGCACCATTGCACTTTTTTGAGCTTAAGATTGCTATGAAACTAAAAACACGGCAAAAAAATCAAAATGAAATACAAAACTTTTCTTAAAATAAAAACACTCAATTCATAAAATCGACATTGGGCTCTAATTGAGAACCTTTTTAAGGCTCTTCATAAAAAGTTGTGTAAAAACGGATCATGACTGGTCAATATAGCAAGGCTAATGTTCACCAATACATTAAACGGGGCGTTTAACGGATAGCCTTATCTTTATTTTTGCAAAGACTTAATATTTAGGTAACAGGCGAGCGAAGCCGCCGGTACATGCTAGTAGACATGCTTGCTTCCTGATGGTGACACTGTTTCTTTCTTCGTCAGTGATCAGGTTGAGGTATGGTGGCTCTGAAAAGGGCCTATGAGGCCTTCGGTGAAAGAAAGTGTAGTGAAAGGATTGAACTGCGCCTCTTAGAGGCTTCTTTCGTGCACAGTTCTAGTTAACAATAAGTGGTACCATCTTATATTATCATAACCGATTAGTACGGCATCCATTATCACCAGCTTGTGGTGCACATTGACCTCAGTGACGTGTTACTTACGACTACCTGACAACTGCTTTATCAATAAAAAATGTTTCCAAAACTGACAGATTTTTTGGGCTCTGTTTTTTCAGTTTCGTTCTTTGAATGAAGATCAAGGCTTAGCCAATGTACATTTCAATCCAACCTACATACTTGATTGTATTGAATTAAGTAACAAAAAATCGTTTTATATATGGTTCGCCCCTAACTGAGATCTTACAATCTAGTTATACTCTACTACTCTAGCTCGCAGTGTTGGAAGGCCCCCCACAAAAATCGTTTTATATAAACAATTGGTTCGCCCCTAACTGAGATCTTACAATCTAGTTATACTCTAAAACTCTAGCTCGCAGTGTTGGAAGGCCCCCCACAAAAATCGTTTTATATAAACAAGTGGTTCGCCCCTAACTGAGATCTTACAATCTAGTTATACTCTACTACTCTAGCTCGCAGTGTCGGAAGGCCCCCCACAAAAATCTTTTTATATAAACAAGTGGTTCGCCCCTGAGATCTTACAATCTAGTTATACTCTACTACTCTAGCTGGCAGTGTTGGAAGGCCCCCCACAAAAATCGTTTTATATAAACAAGTGGTTCGCCCCTAACTGAGATCTTACAATCTAGTTATACTCTACTACTCTAGCTGGCAGTGTTAGAAGGCCCACCACCCGATGGACCGACGACATTGTGAAGGTTGCGGGAAGTCGGTGGATGGAGAAGGCTCAAGATCGTTCGTCATGGAACTCTTTGGGGGAAGCCTATGTCCAGCAGTGGACTTCTACATGACTCTAGCTCAATAAGATAATTTGTACATTGTTCAACTTAAAGTTATCGTTTAGTGTTGGTGATCTGAGCTCTGTAGTCGTAGAAAACAGAGCTAATTTTTCGAATTAATTCAGCTTTTAATCTTTATTTACAGAAATTAAATTAAAACTAATACATTGCCATCCAGCGTCTTGGGGACGCTTCCGACTGTTAGTGATCTGGATCAGTTGAGCTATCTATAGATCGTTTGTAACGGTCTTTAGATGGCTCAACTGTTTCTTGTGTATTTTGTAAATATTTACTTGTATTAGTTTTAAGTTTCTCTCTGTAAATAAAGTTTATTTTATTTCGATACAAGTTAATATTTACAAAATACACAAGAAACAGTTGAGCTATCTAAAGACCGTAACAAACGATCTATAGATAGCTCAATTTCAATTAAGCTTAATTTTCAATTGTTATTATTTTTATTTTTCAATTATTGTTTTTGATTTATGTCAGATGTCCTTTGGTAATAAAACTTTAGTGTTTTGTGTGTGTAACATTTTTTTTTACTTCACACTGATTGGTACCGATGCTAAATCCCATAGTCGCTAGGGCATTGCCTTTTCGACCTTGACATTACAATTGTTGTCTTGCGCATGCGCATTGTTAAAGTCAAAAAATATAACACGAAATATTTAAAATGAACTTCTGAAACTGGTTCTGAGAGGAAAGATGGGACAGATGCTATGCCGGATATCCATACAAACGTACCTACTCAATTACATCCTAAAAAATCAATTTTTACCGGACTAAATGAAATGAAATGAAATAAATTTATATTTGTCAAACACAGACAGAAGATACAAAAAAACCATAGAATAAAGGATAGGGAGATAGGACGTAACACAGATAACACTCAGCAACAAACAATAACAACAAACGTAGGTAAATATGTGCATTTACAATATCTAAGTGCTAATTAGTCTCCCGTGTGTGTGAGCCAAAACAGGCATGGTCTCAGCTTATTGCCGCTACACATTGGGATAACATGCAGGGGCGCCGGTTTTCAGTATGACTATGGAGTGTTTAACAGTGTATGTATGTATGAACATCATCATCATGTATCATGTATGTATAAGTCATATATTATGTTTTTATAATACTTAACAATTTATATTATCCACAACTATTTATTTATAACACTCCACAAATTTGAAGTAGTCTCACAAGGTCAAGTAACTATAAATAACGGTTTCGGCAGAATACCAGCGCCTAACTACTCCTCAGTGGTAAGGCATTTATGCTGAGCCGAGACCTTTTTGTTGCTGTGGCGCACAATAACATTTCACGTGTTCTTTTTAATAAGTTTTTGTGTGTTACCTCTCTGTCTTTGTTTCATATTTTCGCTCTCTGTGTCTTGCTTTTATTGTGACGTGTATTGTGTGCCAAGTTTGTGAATAATGCTCTTCTCTTCCACTCCCCTCTATCAGCCGTCAAATCAGTATTCACTCCTTTCTTACTCATGTCGTCTTTCACACAATCTATCCATCTTTTCTATGGTTTACCTCTCCCCTTATATCCTTCCACATTCATATTTAACACTCTTCTAGTTACATGGCATTCTTCCCTCCGCATGACATGCCCGTACCACGCTAACCTTTTGCTCTTCAACTTCTCAGTCACTGGCGCTACTTTCAAACTTCCTCTGATGTACTCATTCCGTATCTTGTCCATTCTAGTCACTCCACACATCCATCTCAACATTCTCATTTCCGCAGCATGCACTCTTTTTTCATCCGTCCCTTTGGTTGCCCAACACATACAGTACGACAGGTCTTATGATCGTTTTGTAAATTTTCCCCTTAAGTTTAAGGGGTATTCTTGGATTCGTAGTTCCTGTTACCTGTCGCCATTTCATCCATCCCGCATTTATTCTATTTTTTATATCCCGGTCTATATCGCCGTCGTTCTGGATTAATGAACCGAGGTACCGGTTTATGTTCGTCATGTCTAAGCTTAAAATTCAACTTTTGCCTAATATTGGGACTTTTATTTAAACAAGCCGTAACAGAAAAAAGGAAAAAATCGTCTGGTGATATCCAAAGAGGAAAAAGGTTAATAAGCTTGTCTAAAATGGGTAGTTGTAGCGGATGCTTTAAATTCCACCACACTGAAGCTTTAAATTCCATTTTGTGAAGAAGGATCATCAAAAAAAGTGATAGGCACCAAGCCGTGTTTGTTGCCTGATTCTTCTAGGCTTGGTCGCGAGGAACAGGCGTAGATTCACCTAGTTTCTAAGACGTTTCAAAATGATCCTAGTGATTTTATTGAAATAAACGCCTTTTGACTTTGACTTGACTATGACTGATGAGCGACTCCTCTTTCCTCTTTAAAACTCGGGTACTTACTTGTTCTAAAATTAGACCAACATTCGCCGAGTCTAATTTTAGAACAGGCACAAGGTTATTCAGTTACTAGTCGCGAAAAACAATTTTAGGTTTTTATTTTGGCAAAACCAAATTTTACAACTGCGTTCTGACTATCCTATCCCCTTGCCTGCATACATCTAAAATAGTAGTAGCAAAATCCAAATTCTAACGTAATTACGAATCTGTACAAGTTTCTCCGTTGTAGCAGAAAGACTTTGGAATAAACTTCCGTATAATATCAAAAAAGTTGACTCCAAAGATTCATTTAAACGATTAACTCGTGAACATTTCCTTAAGAACATCTAGCATCTACACTACATGTAATAATAAAACACTTATTTTGTACTATCTGTTAATCTATTGCAGTGTATTATATATATATATATATACATATTTAAATATAGTGTATGGTTATATATAGTATAGTTTTTAGTTAAGTTAAACAATCTGTCGCACGCCAACCTCCTGTTTCTACTCAATCAGGCTGGCTGGTAGATAATGCCTTGGCATTAAGCCCACCTTTTGTACATTGTTTTTTGTGTGCATTAAAGATTAAATAAATAAATAAATAAGTTTATTCTTAATAGTATGCTATCCCGAAAAGGGCTTATACTACACCCAATTGGCAATAAACTCACTCACAAACTTTCGCATTTTTAATATTAGTAGGATGGTCTTCTTCTTGTCGTGTCACTGACTCTTTCTTGGTCAGTGAGTATTAGGTCAGTGAGCAGGTTGAGGTATGGTGTCCATGAAAAGGGCATATGACCGTCGGTGAAAGGATCAGTGTAGTGAAAGAAATGCGCCTTTTAGAGGCTCCTTTCGTGCACAGAGGATACCATCCTCTGTTTGTTTGTTTTGTTTTAAAAGGTCTTTATTGAACAGACGATTTGTACAGAAGTATTATATCTAAACACAGTTTAGTACGATACAGCTTATTTTTAAATAAATATAACTCGGCAGGCTAAGGCGGTCATAAGAGCTTTTTGAAAAAAAAAAAAATTTGTATATTTGAACTTGGTAAATCATAAATTAATTGATAAAGACTTAGTAATCTCTAGGACTAAGCGGTGAATAAATATGAGCACTTTGTATAGCGCGCATTTTTAAAGTGATGAGTAATTTTTTTTAAGCTTTTACCACTCTATAACATATTGCATAAGGCTCACTATAGTAACACATCTTGGTATGAAGCACCTTAAAGCCATTAACGTTCGTTAATTATTATTATTATTATCTTTTATTATAACATAGGGTACAACTACGACTACGCACCCACAGGGCTGCATTGAGAAGACCTAATCTGTTGCATATTCCTCGTGTAAAATCTAACTACAGACAGAACGCGTTCTTGATCAGAGCAAGTGCCTCTTTCAACACCTTGGTAAGTGCAGATATTCTTCTTCTTGTCGTGTCACTGATTCTTTCATGGTCGACGAAAGAATCAGTGTTGTGAAAGGATTAAAGTGCGCCTCTTAAGGCTCCTAGTGCAGATATTGATATTGATATTTTTACAACTTCTGCTATCATTCTCAAACGACTGTTAAGTGACAAATTCTTTTTAGACATTTCTTTAACTTTAACGAAACACAACTACTTACTTAGATTTATTCAAATACAAACTTTACTTTTCTTTTTTTTTATTTTTATCTTTTTTTTTATTAGTGTGTGCATGTATTTTAAATTTAGTTTTCTTTTCTATATCTTTGTTAGTCGTCCATTACCACTGCATCTATAACTTAATTAATTTGCTATCAGTGGAAACTTGTAAATAGCCCTCAGCTGCATGTAATTTTTTCATGTGTTTATATTATTATTGCTTATTTTTTTTTGTACTAGCTGTAAGTTTTCCCAAAATTCGAAAATAAATAAATAAATATATTAAATATTGCGAACGGCATACTCACTTACTACCCGCGGATCAAGCCAAAACAAGTGACCCATCCATACCATCCTCTAATCGGTAATATCCAAGGCTATAGTTTCGTAAACAAGTACATAAAACTTTACTATTATAATGTGATACAAGTTTTCACCCTTACATTTATGTGTTACCGGGTTATATGAGACATATAACCCGGCGGTATCCTACTTATATAATACTAACCGTTGCGGCTTCGCTCACGTGGTACCTACGAAGGTAAAAAGTAGCCAGATGATATTCCAGACTAAAATCT
Organism: Anticlea derivata; assembly: GCA_947579855.1. Taxonomy (NCBI): domain Eukaryota; kingdom Metazoa; phylum Arthropoda; class Insecta; order Lepidoptera; family Geometridae; genus Anticlea; species Anticlea derivata. The sequence goes on along the minus strand of OX388283.1, from coordinate 894,546 downwards.
ATCTCTGTGCCAAAAGAGACGTTTCATCAATATATGGAGCCTGGGCCTGCACTGTGTACACTACTCTAAAATATGGCTAAGCAATAAAGTAAACGTATTTAATTGGTTATTTTATTTAAATTGACTTCGTTCTAAGGTACATTAAGATTTTCTTCGACAAAGAGAGCAACACACCGCGCTACAAAAATATGGCGGATGGACGAGCGTGAAATGTCATTTTGACAACCTACATTTATCTGACAAAACAAAAACATCAAATCAAACAACATGACATTAAAAATATGTCAATGTCATGTCAAACGCTAATTATAAACCAACATGGCGGCCTTCAAATAGTGTTCATGGACCAGGCCCAGAATGAAATGGCTCCTTTCATCCAAAGTGATTGAAACACAAGAATCCAAACATACTCACAAACTTTCGCATTAATAATATTAGTAGGTTAAAATAAACCCAACAGTCACTTACACAGTCCTGACCCCACACTAGGATTCCCTGTGTCGTGGGTATCAGAAACTACGAGTACCATGGTACCACAACACCCAGATCCGGAACAAATATTCGCAGATCACGCAAACATTCGTCCCGCAGCGGGAATCGAAACCACACCCCTAGCCCACTTTTATCTTTTCACTACACTGATTCTTTCACCGACGGCCATAGGCCTTTTGCAGGGCCACCATACCTCAACTTGCTCACTGACCCAATACAGGATGACCAAGAAAGAATCAGTGGCACGACAAACAGGCAACAAGGGAGTGTTTACACAACAATAAGTAACTGTTATCACCTAGTTAGCACAGCAACAAAGTGTCTTGTGACGTCGTAATCGTAGTGACGTCATGCCAGAAGTTATTTTGACTGGCCTCATAGCTCAGTTGGTAGTAACTCTGCCTTCTGCGCTAGAGGTTGCGGGTTCGATTCCCGCACTGGATAAACATTTGTGACTAACACAGATGTTTGTTCTGTGTCTGGGTGTTAAATATATATTGCAGCGCCCTACAGGGTACATGTACTTACTTAAGCTACCCTTACACCTAAGCCGTATCCATGTACATGTTGGCAATAAAATGAATATGAATATGAATATATATCTTTTATGTTTATCAGTCTCTGGTACCCATAGTACAGGCTATGCCTAGTTTGGGATCAGTTGACAATGTGTGATATGTCCGGAATATTTATTTATTTGTGTATCCGAAAAGAAAATGTTAACGGCGCTATAAATGAAATATCCTTTTTAATTTGTTACCCTTAATTAGATATTAATTCTCAATGTTATTCGTAGCACTAAGGTATTGAATAAAGATTTATTTATTTATCCTTTTATTTGGGGCCACCATTTTTTAGGATGGCGATTTTTCGCTTCGAATAAGCTATTCTGGAAGGAGTTATAGATGATCACTTGCTTGCTTGCTTGCCGTGTCACTAATTCTTTCTTGGTCATCCTGCATTAGGTCAGTGACCAGGTTGAGGTACGGTGCCCCTGAAAAGGGCCTATGACCGTCTGTGAAAGAATCAGTGTTTGCGCTATTTTCCTTCACCGTTGAAAGCACTAGTATACAAGGTGATTCATAATATGTATGTTATCCCAAAAGGGGCTTATTTTATTGGCAATAAAGTTTGTTCTACGACTTTTGGAAATTAGATAGATAGAAAACTCTTTATTGCACATAAAAATAGTACAAAGGCGAACTTAATGCTAAAAAGCATTATCTTCCAGATAACCTTTGTGTTTGTGGACAGAAGATGTGAAGGTAGTGCACAGGAGAGGGAACAATTGAGATCATAAAAACGAAAATAAAAGGAGTTATGATGCTAATTACTTACTAAAATTTTGAGAGAAATAGGATTTTTAATACATACTAGTTAAAAAATAAATAAGTTCAATACATAAATATATAGATACCATAATAAATACATATGCATACCAATAAAATATTGTAAATAAGAAAACAAATGCTCATTTTTGTATCATTTTATCAAGGAGATGATTATAGATTCAAAATTAAATTCGACATTTTTCATTCTTCTTCTTCTATGGTATCAGTATTTCAACCTTTCTTCTCAAACTATATTCTATCCTATAATTTTTAAACTAAAGTTAAATGTGTTTCGCCCAGTAGGAGGCCAATTTTATTCCGGCGTCGGTAGCCTGAATCAAGTCCCCCTGGGTGCAGCTGGTAGGACACAGGTGGCATGAAGTCAGGTGGGCCATATTTATTTATTTATTTAGGATATCCAACAGTGATAACACAATACAATGTAAGTATCAATACAATGGACTTAAGTCTATGCGTACCACTAATTATAGGATACCACAGCATGCGCTTAAAATAATTGAGCTCAACTAAATAGATAAAAACTGGAATACAGGGTGCAAAAATTAAAAATAAAGCGACTTAAAATTAGCAATCAAATAATAACAAAAAATAATAATTCTAAAACTTAAAAATTAGGAGACCGCTTACCAACAGGGGGGCCGTATGCCTGTTTGCCACCTAAGAGGTATAAAAAAAAAAAAAGGAGAAGGAATATTCTGAGTAGAAGCTCCACATTCACAGTGGCTTAGGGTTGGGTCCCTGAACCCCCATTTAATTAGATTTTCCCTGCAGCGGCCAACCTTGGTCCGGAGTCTGTTAAGGGATTTCCAAATTGGCCACTGCAGTTCGTGGCCGGGTGGTGCTGGAGCGATGAAGTCCATTTTTCATTGAAAGAACTCTATGTAATATCAGCTGTTTTGGGGTCAAATAAGTTCAAACTCAATGAATCAGCTGTTTTAGTAGTAATTTTGATGCCGAACTACTCGAACGTTTAGTAATTAGATATAAAGATTCTAAAAATTTCAGAAACAGGAAATTTGAGAATTTTTTTTTTTTTTAATTCCAAAATATTGATTTTTTTTACGCTAAAGTTCTTTCATTTTATTGATAGAATAACCCCGTTTCGTGATGGAATACATGTTATGAATCACCTTGTAGTGCAAATAAGTTGGAAATGGAAAATACGAATGGAAAATACATTATTGCACGACGGAGCTTCGAACCTACGACCTGTGGATCGGGGTCACTAACACCACTCCTCCAGTGCAGTCACATACACAGTCCTGACCCCACACTAGGATTACCTGACTAGTGGGTATCAGAAACTACGAGTACCATGGTACCAACACCCAAACTCGGCACAAATATTCACAGATCATGCATACATTTTTCCGCAGCGGGAATCGAACCGGCGCCCCTTGCGTCTCAGACGGCTAATCGCCCGCTACGCAACCGAGGTCGTCGATGTTTTTTCAAATCTGCAATCTCCAGTTTATACAGACAGATAGACGGTCAACAAAGTGATCCTGTAAGGGTTCCGTTTTTCCAAATAAATAAATAAATATTCCGGACATATTCACACGGTCAACTGATCCCAAACTAGGCATAGCCTGTACTATGGGTACCAGAGACTGATATACATTTTAGATACATATTTTAAAACCCAGACACAGAACAAACATCTGTGTTTATCACACAAATGCGACCCCTAGCGCAGAAGGCAGAGTTACTACTAACTGAGCTATGAGGCCAGTCAAAATGAGCAACGGAACCCTTAAAATCGCTACTTATCTGGCCATATACCCTATTACTGTGTCGATTAGTGTTACCACCCACCACCAATTAATTATTATCAATATTGTCTCAACAGCGCAATTGTCACCCAGCGTGATCTAATTCACACAATGATCGGATAAACCAATTAATCAACATTACAGGATCAAATGATCGTACAAAAACCGGTTTTTGTACGTTCTGTCGGAATACCGGTTTTTATGACAATAATATATATGTGCACGAAAGGAGCCTTTAAGATGCGCGCTACGCTAATCACTACGATACGCTAATCACTACGAACACTACGTCATTTGTTAAGCTAGCCGCTACGCTAGTTGCTACGCTAATAACTACGCTAGTCGCTACGCTAGCTGATACGCTAGTCGCCACGCTAGTCGCTACGCTAGCCGCTACGCTAGTCACCACGCTAGTCGCTACGCTAGCCGCTACGCTAGTCACCACGCTAGTCACTACGCTAGCCGCTACGCTAGTCACCACGCTAGTCGCTACGCTAGCTGCTACGCTGGTCACCACGATAGTCGCTACGCTAGCTGCTACGCTAGTCACCACGCTAGTCGCTACGCTAGCTGCTACGCAAGTCGCCAAGCTAGTCGCTACGCCAGTCGCCACGCTAGTCGCTACGCTAGCTGCTACGCTAGTCACCACGCTAGTCGCTACGCTAGCTGCTTCACTAGTCACCACGCTAGTCGCTACGCTAGCTGCTACGCTAGTCACCACGCTAGTCGCTACGCTACCTGCTACGCAAGTCGCCACGCTAGTCGCTACGCCAGTCGCCACGCTAGTCGCTACGCTAGCTGATACGCTAGTCACCACGCTAGTCGCTACGCTAGCCGCTACGCTAGTCACCACGCTAGTCGCTACGCTAGCTGCTACGCGAGTCGCCACGCTAGCTGCTACGCTAGTCACCACGCTAGTCGCTACGCTAGCTGCTACGCAAGTCGCCACGCTAGCTGCTACGCTAGTCGCTACGCTAGCTGCTACGCTAGTCGCCACGCTAGCTGCTACGCTAGTCGCCACGCTAGTCGCTACGCTAGCTGCTACGCGAGTCGCCACGCTAGCTGCTACGCTAGTCACCACGCTAGTCGCTACGCTAGCTGCTACGCAAGTCGCCAAGCTAGTCGCTACGCCAGTCGCCACGCTAGTCGCTACGCTAGCTGCTACGCTAGTCACCACGCTAGTCGCTACGCTAGCTGCTTCACTAGTCACCACGCTAGTCGCTACGCTAGCTGCTACGCTAGTCACCACGCTAGTCGCTACGCTACCTGCTACGCAAGTCGCCACGCTAGTCGCTACGCCAGTCGCCACGCTAGTCGCTACGCTAGCTGATACGCTAGTCACCACGCTAGTCGCTACGCTAGCCGCTACGCTAGTCACCACGCTAGTCGCTACGCTAGCTGCTACGCGAGTCGCCACGCTAGCTGCTACGCTAGTCACCACGCTAGTCGCTACGCTAGCTGCTACGCAAGTCGCCACGCTAGCTGCTACGCTAGTCGCTACGCTAGCTGCTACGCTAGTCGCCACGCTAGCTGCTACGCTAGTCGCCACGCTAGTCGCTACGCTAGCTGCTACGCGAGTCGCCACGCTAGCTGCTACGCTAGTCACCACGCTAGTCGCTACGCTAGCTGCTACGCAAGTCGCCACGCTAGCTGCTACGCTAGTCGCTACGCTAGCTGCTACGCTAGTCGCCACGCTAGCTGCTACGCTAGTCGCCACGCTAGTCGCTACGCTAGCTGCTACGCTAGTCGCTACGCTAGCTGCTACGCTAGTCGCCACGCTAGTCGCTACGCTAGCTGCTACGCTAGTCGCTACGCTAGTCGCTACGCTTGTCGCTACGCTAGTCGCTACGCTAGTCGCTACGCTAACTGCTACGCTAGTCACTTCGTTAACCACTTCGCTTTTGCTACACCACCGTATTATTCGTCATTGATAATAAAGTATAAAGAAAATAAACGACAAGCTTCCGCTCACGGCTTTCCTTGCTTAATACTCGCAAGGGCATTAAACATGGAGGAGGTCACAGCGAGATTTTCTCGTTCTAAATTGGAGCAGCCCGACTGGGGAGGTACCTCCGCCTTACAGAAGATCGCAGCCAAATAACATTATTTATTTCAAATAGTGTTGTGTTCCTGCGATGAGTAAGGTTGCCAGAGCTCTTTAGGGGGGAGGGGGTTCGGGGTCGGCAACGCGTGCGTGATGCCTCTGGTATTGCAAGCGCTCATAGGCTACGGTAACCGCTTACCAACAGGTGGGCCGTATGCTTGTTTGCCACCTCAGTAGTATAAAAAAAAAAAAAATCGAATGGACGAATTCCTTAGGTATTTAAAAGTCGGGTTTGGCAAACCAGTAAAGAAATAATTTAAATGAATTATTCTAATCTTTACCCACATTTTTTGCCTATTTTCAATGAAACAACTGAGTTTACTGACACTCAGACAAACCACGTAACACTAGTGCACGCCCGTGACATGACATTATTTACGATTTTATGACAATATGTATGCATATATATATGTTTTTAAGAGGAAGGCAAAAGAGCATTTTCTATCTCTGTAAGTACGTGGGTATTTAAATTATATATATTTTTGTATATTTGTTTTATTGTTTCACAAGTAGGTATATATATGATAATATATTATTATATAAGTAGTTTGTTCATAGTGATAAGTTTATATTTATGTATCTAATATAAGTATATTTTGTTAGAATAGTTTGTTTATACATCTACTATTTTTATTTTTTTATTCATTGGTCTTGTACACGAACCCTACCTCTATAACCACCTATCTCTAGCCTCAAAGGTTTGCTGGAAGAAAACTCTTTTTAGGGTTAAGCTCGCCTTTGTACATGTCCTTTCATTTAGTTTGTTTTTTGTATGTGTTTTCTGTGTACAATAAAGAATAAAGAATAAAAGCAACTGCTTGCACAGACTATATGACAAATAAATTCAAAATATTAAAAAATATATATATATTTATTGTACCTATACAATAGTTTCCATCCATTTGGCGTTGCTTTAAAAGGTAGCGTTATTCATTTATTTATTCCATTCTGGACAGTGAGCTTACAGTTTACACCAAAACGCTGAACTGTATTAATTAATTGTACTTAACCTATACTTATCCTAAACAAAAGTTTAACTTAAATATATTCTTAGATTATTATAAATAGAATTAAGACTATCGTTAAATAAATCTACATGTTGGAACTCATATATAAGCGTTAAAAACGCGATGAGGGTTGCTTGCTTGCTTCATCATCATCATCATTTCAGCCGTACGACGTTCACTGCTGAACATGGCCTCCGCCACAGACAGAGCGAATTCCTATGATGTGGGGGGATTTGCCCATACTCACCACGCAGGGCATGCGGGTTGGCGAGCGCAGTTAGAGCTATCGTTGTTAAAATGAGGGACGCTGCTGCCCATCCCCTAGCTTTTTTCCCTTAGTCGCCTCTTACGACATCCGCGGATAGGTAGATATGGAGGGGCCTATTCTTTAGCCGGGGCCACCACGGCATTGCTTGCTTATAATGTCACTAATTATTTCTTGGTCATTCTGTATTCAGTGACCAAGTTAAGGTATGTTGACCCTGTAAAGGGCCTATGACCGTCGGTGAAAGAATCAGTGTAGTGTAAGTATTAAAGTGCTGCTTTTTCGTGCAAATGTCTCATGTCTTCGAATTTTTAGGTTCTGCCGCTTTCTTATCGATTCGAGAGGAAATACAGTTTCCGAAGGGAAAATCCCTTGATACATGACCGGGATTCGAACTCACGGCCTGTGAATCGGAAGGCGGGACTAACCAAACGGTGGGTGGCGGGTGATGAGTAAAGTGGTAAAAGTAAACGTTATCGCATTCAAACGAACTGACAAAACTTTTTTATTGCAGTCATGATAATATTAGATTATAAATTTGTTTGTCCTAAAGAACCTCTGTATAAGGTGGTAATAAAATTATTTATAGAAAAGGTAATCTTTAAAGGTCTATGACATTTTGCCTTCAGAAGTTGCTTAAAGTTGTAGATTGCCATAGAAATTGAACTGATGGGCCAATCAGTCACAATCGCGTATTATTCACTATAGAGTTAAGCCGTGTTCATAAGGCGTGCGATGTCATCTAAAATGTATTTCAAAATGATCCCTAACTCTATTGGATAAAGTCAATTTTGAGCTTGACTTTTAAGGGGTTTGCAATATCGTACGCACTCAAATGTCAAATTCATAATTGACTTTATGTTAACCCTTTCCCCATTGTTTACCTCGTTAGGAGTTGGAAAAAACCTTCGTTTTTTGATGGTATTTTCTTAGTGGTTTTATAATCTGGCAAATAAAATGTACAATCCTTTGAAAATTGATGCTCTATTTTTGTGTATCATCATCATCATTTCAGCCGTACAACGTCCACTGCTGAACATGGCCTCCCCCACAGACAGAGCAAACTCCTTATCATGTGGGGGGATTTGCCCATACTCACCACGCTGGGCATTCGGGTTGGAGCGCAGTTAGAGCTATCGTTGTTAAAATGAGGGACGCCCATCTCCTAGCTTTTTTCCCTTAGTCGCCACTTACGAAATCTGCGGATAGGTAGATATGGAGGGGCCTATTCTTCAGCCGGGGCCACCACGGCCATTTTTGTGTATAATGTGTTTTAAAATTAGTATTATTAAATTCAGGCCTATAAAATGAATAATGTATTATTCTACCCTGGGGTGAACAAACTAGGGGGTAAGAAGAAGTGGAATATTCCAGAATAATTGTAGTCTTCTAAATATCTAGGTTGTACTTAGCTCAGTCCTAGAAATGAAAGGTTAACGGCCACTCAAAGGAATCTCTGGAGATATGCTTAATCTTAATCTTAGGAAAATCCTATAAACAAGCATTAAAATTCGAATTAGATTTTATTTTATACAGCTGAGGTGGCAAACAAGCATACGGCCCACCTGTTAAGCGATTACCGTAGCCTACGAGCGCATGCAATACCAGAGGCATCACGCACGCGTTGCCGACCCCGAACCCACTCCCCCCTAAAGAGCTCTGGCAACCTTAATCACCGCAGGAACACAACACTATTTGAAACAAATAATGTTATTTGGCTGCGATCTTCTGTAAGGCGGAGGTACCTCTCAGACGGGCTGCTTCAATTTAGAACTAGAAAATCTCGAACCTCCTCCTTGAGTACGAGTGGAGGGAAGGGAGATGATGATTGCTAAGAATACTAACCCCAGAATTGTATTTTTCCTTTTACATTTTTTTACCCCCATCATCATCATTATCAGCCAGGGGAAGGCTACTGCTAGACTGGTCTCCGGGGGTGTAAGTTGGACCATAGCCCACCACTCTGGTCCAGTGTGGTAGGTGGGTGGAGCGGCAGAGCCTCCTTCGTTGATCGGCAGGGTGTACCACTGTTTTTTTATGTTAGGTATACGGAGACAAACAGATGGTAAGTGGTTACCGTCGCCTATTGACATCAGAAAGCCCTGGAGCATTGCTAATGCCTTGCCTGCCGAACCCTTCCCCCCCTAAAGAACTTGCCGTGCGTGCACGTGCCGGTGAGGTTGGCTTGGGTTTCGATCGATGTTATTTGGAACCCCTTCATCCCAATTGCTGTAAATTTGAGTGAAACTAAGGTTGAGTGGCAACTTAGAATACCAGGGTAAAATTTATATAACCCAAAAGTTTTCATGGGCGGAAATCTAACCTTTCCTTTAAAACGGATGCGCTGACCGATGCGCCACCGAGCCAATAGGCCCAATTTGACTCTTAAATAAATTGTTACAAATTGCCAAGGCAACATTCCGCCAGCGTCTTGGGGACGCTTCCGACTGGTAGTGATCTGGATCAGTTGAGCTATCTATAGATCGTTTGTAACGGTCTTTAGATGGCTCAACTGTTTCTTGTGTAATTTGGAAAATTTTAACTTGTATTAGTTTTAAGTTTCTTTCTGTAAATAAAGTTACATTGTGTTTGTGTAGCATTTACGTAACATGTTATGCATGCGCACGATGGTACACGGGTTCAGTCACGTAAGCCGGGACATTTACGTTTTTATACAAAGGACGCATTTCATTCTGGGCCTGGTCCATGTACACTACATAGAAAAATGAGGAAAAAATAGGAGATTACAAGAAAAATACAATTTCATTAATTTAAAGACAAATGCGATGGTACAAGAATAGTTCTTCTGGTAAGTTTTTTACAATGTGAACACTATTTGAAGGCCGCCATGTTGGTTTATAATAGGCATTTGACATGACATTGACATATTTTTCATGTCATGTTGTTTGATTTGATGTTTTTGTTTTGTCAGATAAATGTAGGTTGGCAAAATGACATTTCACGCACGTCCATGCGCCATATTTTTGTAGCGCTTTGTGTTGCTCTCTTTGTCGAAGAAAATGTTAATGTACCTTAGAACGAAGTCAATTTAAATAAAATAACCAATTAAATACTTTTACTTTATTGCTTAGCCATATTTTAGAGTAGTGTACACAGTGCAGGCCCAGGCTCCATATATTGATGAAACGTCTCTTTTCTCTGTATGATGGAGATAAGATTAGGAAAACACAGGATTTGGGAGCGTCATGACATTTTAGAATCTATCTTTATTTATAAAGGTGAAGCGTGTTAATGTTAACAATTTTTCAAATCGAAAAACACATGCAATGCCGGGACCTATCTTAAAACTCTATGCTTATTTTAAGAATTTACTAAGTACACGAATCGTGAACGGTGGTGGCCCCGGCAAATTTATAGGCCCCAGCCTACCAGTGGATGTCGTAAGAGGCGACTAAGGGAAAAAAGCTAGGGGATGGGCAGTGTCCCCTATTTTTACAAAGAAAGCTCTAACCGCGCTCGCCAACCCGCATGCCCAGCGTGGTGGGTAGGGGTAAATTCCTCCTACATGATAGGAGTTCACTGAAAATCTGTGGGAAGGCAATGTGTATATCCTATGGCTGCAATGATGATAATGATGATGACTATACGTCAAAATTCAAAGCCTCAAAGATTTGCTGGAAGAAAACTCTTTTTAGGATTAAGCTCGCCTTTCACTGGCTGGCCTTCCTTGACTGGCCTCATAGCTCAGTTGATAGTAACTCTGCCTTCTGCGCTAGAGGTTGCGGGTTCGATTCCCGCACTAGACTAACATTTGTGACTAACACAGATGTTTGCTCTGTGTCTGGGTGTTACATATATATCTATTATGTATATCAGTCTCTGGTACCTATAGTACAGGCTATGCCTAGTTTGGGATCAGTTGACCGTGTGTGATATGTCCGGAATATTTATTTATTATTTATTTCATTTTGTTTGTTTTTTTATGTGTTTACCTAATACTTAGGTAGGTATCTACTACGTTGTAACAAGAATTCCATTCATAGCTCCGTAATCAGATGTTTTTATGATAGCGTACATGTGTTTTACCAACTCTAAACTCAATCTTATCACTATAATGGACTAAGGTCTATTTTATTTTCAAAAAACGTCACAACTGTCATTTTTTATACAATTTTTTCCAGGAATTAAACTGGTTTTTAGAATGACGTTAGAGCTGACTCATAATTTAGCTATTTCATTGATAATTATGACGAAATAACTGTAATGATTACGGTAAGGAAAACGTGATGGCATGTGCTAAACATGGCCATTAGTAACGTTTGGATTTGCCTCTGACTACCATTTAGTAAAGTAGATAAAATTTATATTTTATAGGAAATACTCTTACGTTTAATAATCCTATCCTAGATTCAAGATTCAAGATGTTTATTTGCAGAAATAAGTGTTACAGAGAGGTCTTAAAGCTATGGATATGGCACTTATAAACTTATTCACTCTTTTCGAGCATCGCAAATTATTATTTTAGACGAAAGACTGTAAACTTGTTCTAAGTAAATTTTGGGTATACTACAGAAACAGGACTCTTTGAATATAAATAATATACAAATAAGCAACATTCACTATAAAGTTAGCTATAGGAAACATTACAATAGGCACGTAATTTTTGTTAGGAGCGTTGGCGAAAATGTACAGCAGCATTTTTTATTTTTCAAAGTTTTATATTATATTTCCTATTTCAAAGTATAATATTATATTCCTATCCTACTAATATTATAAATGCGAAGGTTTGTGAGGATATATGGATGTTTATTGTTCAATAATGCCGTAACGGCTCAACCGATTTTGTTGAAACTTGGAATAGATAAAGTTCTTAACTTAGAATAGCATATATCCTACTTTTTAAGTAGGTCTCAAGGTATTTATAAAGATGATAAAAATACCAAAAATTTGATTGAAAAAAATCGGCAAAATATATGATGTTATTTTTTGCTAATATTTTTTCATTTTGTTGTAATAAACTTTCGGGATCATTATTTCGGAATTCGTGGAATTTTTACAATATTCCCCATAAAGTACGAATCGGGGGAAGTAGCCTCCAGTGTGCGGGTGGCCGACTATATAAGGGTGGCTTCTATGAGAGGAACTTATTCCCAATTGAGTCAGCACGCAAGACACATCTGTGAGTGTGAACGGATCACGGACGAAACTTTTTAAAGGTACGACTTGTATTAAATAAAGTGCAAAAATTTAGGTAGTGCCATGTTTGGACGTGTCTGTGACTACTCTTATCCTAGTATTCTTAGTCGTCGAAGTATGATTATCACTTAATTTTTGACAGCTAATTTTTGATACCAGGTATGGTTGAGGAAAAATTATAAGGCCCTGGTATTCTAATTTAATATTTTTTCACTCTACTAACGCTGATAGTAGCGTGATATTATTTTATAGAAAACGATGTAAAATTAGATTATCTTCTTGAAATTCCCTCTACAAAATTCCATTCTCGGCGCTTAGTCCATTAATTTTAGTGAAGTGTATTTTTTCACTAGACTAGCATTACTTCCGTGGATTTTGATTCATTAGATTCTTTTCTTGAAATTCCACTAACGATTTTTAAAGATAAGAGCTGGACTCTATTATTTTAAGTGAAGTGTATTTCTGTAGAGTAGCATTATTTTCCCAAATTTTGCATAAGTTGATTATATTGAAACTCTTACGAAGGTAAAGATACGAGCCTCACTCTGTTATTCTTAATCATTAAATATATATCACTTCACTCACACTAACATTATTTTCATTGATTTCGTCAAAAAGAGCGGTTTTTTGGTTAAAAATATTAAATTAACACTAAAAAGTTACCGATTATACGTGATAAAATACGAAATGAGGAAATCCGTAGAAGAACCAAGGTCACCGACATAGCTCTCAGAATTAGCAGGTTGAAGTGGCAGTGTGGGACCCATAGCTCGGAGAACAGACGGCTGTTGGGGCAGGAAGGTTCTTTTTTTTTTTTTTTTTTTCGAACGGATTTCTATGCTTTGGGTCTCTTTCTACCACTGTCAGCTACACCGGGCTAGTAGGAAGGTTTTCGAGTGAACACTGCGCGGAAAACGCAGCGTAGGACGATCTACTAAAGGGCTGGGGAGCAGTTGGATGACCTCTGTGCTATGTCGGCGATTGTAGTTTGTCTACGGATCTTCTCACGTCTGAAAATCACGTACCCTAACGTCTAATAAACTAATAGAAACAAAAGCTTTTTGTAAAAATGCTCAATACATTTACATACGAGTAGGTACATTTTTTTTCGTAATTTGAGAATGCACTGTCTTGCGGGTTCTGTAGCTGTATAGCCTAAAGGTAATAATAAAATATAATAAACCAATGATTATACAAGGCGATTCGTAATATGTATACTAACCCGAAAGGGGATTATTCTACACCCAATGGACAATAATAAATAAATAATAAATATTCCGGACATATCACACACGGTTAACTGATCCCAAACTAGGCATAGCCTGTACTATGGGTACCAGAGACTGATATACATAATAGATATATATTTAACACCCAGACACAGAACAAACATCTGTGTTCATCACACAAATGTTTGTCCAGCGCGGGAATCGAACCCGCGACCTCTAGCGCAGATGGCAGAGTTACTACCAACTGAGCTATGAGGCCTGTCTTATAAAGTTTGTTCAACGATTTTTGAGGTAGTGGCACGCCCAAACCCTGTATTTTGCATACGACCACTTTGTCTACCATGCTTGAAGATAGGGTGTTCAAATCTATTTTTTTTTGGCAGACTGCGCAATTTACATACTCCTACCGCCATCTATCGTCGAGTAGCAGAATGATAAGCTTAGTGTCATTACTTGTCGCCGCGGCGCTAGTGTCACAGCAATTCGGGTTCGAGGCGAACGCACAAATCGAAGATACAAACCTAACGATGGACAACCGCTTACAACCTAATGGTAAGTCCAAAATACTATTATAATATTTTAATTAAACCTGTAAGTACCTACCCAAAAACTTACCCAAACGAAAACCAAATAAATTCTTTGCTCTACGGCTTTGAATAGGAGCTGTGACTCACATTAGTTCACACCGTAGCCGCTAGGGGCTATGATATTTTTTGTTTAAATTATTGAAATGAAATAAGTTTATTTAGACCAACACAGAGACAGACACAAAAAAACGAATAGAATAAAGTTATAGATAGAGAGACAGGCCAATTAAATGAAATATTTTTGAAATTTGTATTTTGTGCACAAAACGAGCCTCTTAGAGGCGCACTTTAATCCTTTCACTACATTACACTGTTTCTTTCACTAACAGTCATAGGCCCTTTTTAGGGCCACCATACCTCAACCTGGTCACTGACCTTATACAGGTGACCAAGAAATAATCAGTGACCCGACAAGCAAGCAGCTACTAATTATAAACTCATGGAATCCAAAGTTATTAATAGTCATTTATTTCATTTTAATTATAACGCGGATTGCTAATTACACTTCTTCTTCTTCTTCTTGTCATGTCACTGATTCTTTCATGGTCATCCTGTATTATGTTAGTGACCATGTTGAGGTATGGTGGCCTAAGACCGTCGATGAAAGGATCAGTGTTGTGAAAGGATTATTAATTACACTTATTAATTACCTACAAACATAAACAATCAAAACTACACACAAAATTAAATACAATTAAATTAAATTTAAAATCATAATAATTAAATAAAAATGTCAGAATAAAATTATACACTGTTAAAATTGAAATTACATTCATTTGGAATAGGTATTTGTACAGTATTTGGCTGATTTTCATTTCTGAGTCAATTTGGGTCAATATTCGATCAGACAAAAGCGTTAACTTATTCACACATATAGGTAGGTACCTACTTAAGATAAAAGCGCTGTCATGCATTGACTTGCTAATCGGCACGGCTTGGACCCGGCATTATAAAGTTTAATCACTGAACGCGAGCTGTGTATCGCCTGCTTTATGCGAGGTCACAGAATGGTTTATAGATTTTTTATTCATTTACCATTTTAACAATTATGCTTGAAGAATTTGACTAAATGTGCAGGCGCTAAAGCGAGTTTACATCAATTAGGTAGGTAAGTGAATCATTATTTTCATTTCAGCCGTACGACGTCCACTGCTGAACATGGCCTCCCCCACAGACAGAGCGAATTCCTATCATGTGGGGGGACTTGCCCATAGTCACCACGCTGGGCATGCGGGTTGGCGAGCGCAGTTAGAGCTATCGTTGTTAAAATGAGGGACGCTGCCGCCCATCCCCTAGCTTTTTTCCCTTAGTCGCCTCTTACGACATCTGCGGATACTTATAATTTTAAGCCTGCCCAGTAAGTTCCATGACGAACAGCCCCCCACTCTATGGAGCGACGACATTGTGAAAGTAGCGGGTAGTCGGTGGATGGAAATGGCTTAAGAGCATTCATCATGGCCCTCTTTGGGGGAGGCCTTTTTGGATGAGGTAGGGCATAGCGAGATTTTCTCTTAATTGGAGCAGCCCGCCTGGGAGGTACCTCCGCCTTACAGAAGATCGCAGCCAAATAACATGTTTTGTTCGGGGCAGGCAACGCATTAGCAACGGTGTTGCTGATGTCAATAGGCGACGGTAACCACTTACCATCAGGAGGGCCGTAAGCTTGTTTCCCTCTGTATAACATTTAAAAGCCTATGCACAGCAGTGGACTTCTACAGGTGAAGTATCTTCCGTAAGACGTATACAAAACCTCCATTAAATGCAACATGGAACGGTCTTTTCCAGTGGTAGCACCAGTCAAGCGACATCGCCGCCTCAAGAAGTACGTGCGCATTGTGACGCCACCTGCCGAGGAGCTGAAGCGGCTTGCTGGGGAGCGCGTTGAGTTGGAATGCGTGGCGATGGGCAACCCTCCGCCTTCTATATACTGGATGAAGAACGGAGAGACTATACAGGATGTAAGTGGACCTGAAAAGGTGTCCTCTAGAACTAAAATAATATAAACTCTAAGTTATGGGGTTGGAAAATTACCGTTTCCTCCCCATATCTACTGAATTTACAAGAATGCACAGATTATATTGAATAGTTTTTAATTTTAGTTTTTAATAACAAAAATAATATTTAGTTCCGATTGCACAACTATAATCTATCTCTGTGCCTAACTTCATCCAAATTCGTTCGTGCGTGACTGAACCACAAACATCCTCACAAACTTTCACATTTATAATATTAATGTATATATAGTAATGTAGGTAAATATAAGTAAGATGCATTTTTTTATATATTAACATAATAATTATTAATTAAATTAAAAATAATAAATTAATTTAATAACACATTTCATCAGTGAAGGAAATATATGTAGTGAGGAAAAATGCAATTCCTAGAATCTTAAAATTATAATGTGACTTGTGCAAGCAAGGAGCCTTTTAATCCATTCACCACACTGGTTATTTCACAATCCGTCATTCCACCTGACCCAACTCAACCTGATCACTTCTCTGAATACTGATCATCGAAATACTATGGATGGATGGATGTTTGTTACTCTTTCACGTAAAAACTACTGAATGGATTTTAATGAAACTTCACAATAATATAGCTTATACATCAGAATAACACATAGGCAATTTATAAAGATATTGTGTGAATTGACCAAAATATGACTACTAGCTGCTCAAAATACTAATCCTGCGTAGACGAAGTCGCGGGCACCAGCTAGTCATCAATAAAGAGCACCGAATCAGCTCTTGTACAACCATTTCTTCTCTAATTCAAGCCGTCAGAAGAACAGAACGAGATCCTACCAGCAGCCACCATGGGGCTCGCCCAGCTGACTTCGAAGCTGGTCATCAGCTCCTCAACACCTGGAGAAGACGAGTATTCCTGCGTCGCGGAGGCCGGCGTGAAGCGAGACACCGCTACCTCTACTGTTTTTACTATACCAAGTAAGTTTTTTGATCGAGCGAGCGAAGATCTCTCAAACACTTGGACGATTCGTCGTAGAGTTTTTTCAATGAAAAAAGTCGAATTTCCAAAAGTCGTAGAACAAACTGGCCTCCTTAGACTGGCCTCATAGCTCAGTTAGTAGTAACTCTGCCTTCTGCGCTAGTGTCTGGGTGTTAAAATATTTATCTATTATATACATAAGTCTCTGGTACCCATAGTACAGGCTATGCCTAGTTTGGGATCAGTTGACCGTGTGTGATATGTCCAAAAAAAAAAAAAAACTTTATTGCCAAGAATAAGCCCCTTTTGGGATGGCATACATATTAACAATCACCTTGTATTTGTTAAAGCATAATCCGATCTGGATTTTTTCATGGTGGTCATAGGTGAGCAGGTTGGGGTATGGTGGCCCTGACGTCGCTGGCACACCGCCTAGGTGTAAGTTTAGATGTTATTAGGAGGACGGCCGGATGGAGTGCCAATTCTAATACATTTTTAAAATTTCATAATAAGCCCTTGAATACCATTGATTCCAGCAATGAATCATTTGCCGGTGCAATTATTTGTAATAATCGTATTGAAGATTAATATTTGTTTAATGCTTATTTCTGTGTTTATCTAAAAAAAACAGATGGTTATTTGAATATAAAAATAAAAGTAAAACTTGTTATTTATTCCGGCTATAGCTTCAAATACCATATTTCACGATATGAATTATCTCTAAAGGTCTACAAGTGTTTGTTTGCTAATACCGAAGACAAAAATGGCCACCATACCCCAACCTGCTCACTGCCCTAATATAGCTTAACCAAGAAAGAATCAGTGACACGACAAGCAAGCAAGCAAGTAGGTCAATACGATGTACTATCAAGATTTGCTGGTAAGATATTCCGATTTAACTCATATTCTTAAGATTCTTGTCAAGATATAGGGAATGGGATGGGGGGATGGCAGGAAGTTATGGGGGTATATAAAAGTAGGTACTACAAATACGTAAAGTGGGGTGTCATGAAAGAGCTTTGTTCATACATTCCAAAACGATTTTTATTTTTATTCTAAGTCATATGGTTTTTAACATACAACGAATTCTTCTATTTTCAGCTGACGATGATGAAGAGGATCTGTTAGCTCTTGAAAAGTTCTTCCTGTCAACCAAGCCCATCATCACGTACAACTACAACGAGCTGTTTCAGGAGCTAGGCAGTGTGGCAGTCCTGCCTTGCAGGGTGCACAGCCTGGCTGCGTCGCAGGTCGTGTGGCAGGACAAGAACGAACGGCCTATCTATGGCAGTTCTAGGCTGCGGGTAAGCTATTATTTTTGGTTACACGTAAGCCCCAGTTACTTTATTTACTACCCATTTTTTGGAGGTGGTAGGGCACAGCGAGATTTTCTCGTTCTAAATTGGAGCAGCCCGCCTGGAGAGGTACCTCCGCCTTTCAGAAGATCGCAGCCAAATAACATTATTTGTTTCAAATAGTGTTGTGTTCCTGCGGTGAGTGAGGTTGCCAGAGCACTTTAGGGGCATTAGGGGGAGGGGGTTCGGGGTCGGCAACGCGTGCATGATGCCTCTGGTATTGCAAGCGTTCATAGGCTACGGTAACCACTTACCAATAGTTGGGCCGTATGCTTGTGTGCTACCTTAGTTGTATAAAGCTCTTTCATACAGGTAACAGTTCTCTTATGAGCTATTTGAAAATATGTATTTTCTAAAAATGTCCAGTGAAGCGCCTTTTTGAAAAACATTGCAAACACGCTGTAAATTGCTTTTCAATTTGCAAGTATTTTTTCTTGGGGATAACCGTAAGCCTGGGGGGTGAGTGGGAGTTGGCACAACAGTTTTCACTCCCACTCATCCGTGGAAACAAGCACGTGAAACGAGTTTTTGTATGGACAAAATGAGCGACAGTAACCGCTAGAGGCACTGTTACGGACTACATACATTATCTCGTGGCTCACGCTAGCAAGTGTAAAAACCAAGGTGCCAACTCCCCCCTCTGTTCCTTTACTTTTTATTTTCTTCACAGGTGCTGCCCTCTGGCGACTTGTTGATCAGCAGTCTGCGATGGTCTGATATGGGCAACTTCACATGCGTCGCAAAGAACACACATGGAAAGGATTCAGTGAACACTTTTGTGTACCCCGTCAAACCTTGATAAGGTAAGATTCTTCTTCTTCTTCTTCTTCCTGCCCTTGTCCCACATTATGTGGGGTCGGCACAACATGTTTTCTTCTTCCACTCTCTTCTGTTAGCCGTCATCTCCGCACTCACTTCTCCCTTACTCATGTCATCTTTAACACAATCCATCCATTTTTTCTTCGGCATTCCTCTAGTCTTATATCCATCCACATTCATACCTAACACTCTTCTCGTTACATGACTTTCATCCCTCCTCATGACATGCCCATACCATGCTAACCTATTACTTCTCAACTTTTCCGTCACTGGCGCTACTTTCAAACTTCCTCTGATGTACTCATTTCTTATTTTGTCCATTCTCGTCACTCCACACATCCATCTCAGCATTCGCATCTCCGCCGCATGCACTCTTCTTTCATCCGTCCCTTTGGTAGCACAACACTCAGATCCATACATAGATAGATATAAGGTAAGATTAACATAACATAACACCCAACAGTCCCATATATAGTCCTGACTCCACACTAGGATTCCCTGTGTCGTGGGTATCAGAAACTACGAGTACCATGGTACTACAACACCCAGACCCGGAACAAATATAACATCATGCAAACATTTGTCCAGCAGCGGAAATAGAACCCGAGCACTTGCCCGCTAAGCCCCCGAGGTAAAAATTACCTAGTACCTATGTAATAGGTATATGCCTAAGCCTAATTTTTTTTTCAGATGCTGACAAACTTTGGACAATGAGCCCCGCCGATAATGTTCCTACAAAAGAAACGAAGTGAAAAATATAGTTATTTTAAAGATATACCTAGTTATTTTAGGTTATTTATAAAAGTGTGCTTAGTTAATTCCTAGTCAGTCCCTAAAGTATAGAAAATATTATACCTATTTGTGTGAAAAATGCATAATTATTTTTATGTATTTTCTTATTAAGTGTGTTATGTCGAATATTTTATTGGCAAAGTGCAAAGATTAATTAATTTCTAATTTATATAATTAATTATTATGTTTTATGGTACAAAAAATACAATAAGTAGTTCAAATCTACTTATCTAATTTTAATCTTACACCCAAGTGCAAACTAAAGACATATTCAAACAGTGTGCGATATGTAATTACAAAAATATAGACAGGATTTTTATCCTCAATAATGGAAGACATCCTCTTATAGATCTCCTGGCGATCAGATCCTTGAAGTCTTGTCCGAGCATTTGGCACATGCCCATATTTTGCAAAAATTTGAGCCTTTTGTAATTCAATATTCGTTTAAAAGATCCGTTTACTGTTTAGCTCAATTTTGAGTTTGATATTTGAGGGGCGTACGATATAGCTCAAGGGAGCAAGCCTCTAAAAGTCAAACTCAAAATTGACTTTGACGTAACTTAAAAATATTTTGAAATAAATTTTGTATCGCATATCGCTTGCCGTTTGAACACGGCTTAATTCATTTTATATTACCAAGGTATTTAATGTTATTTCATTTTATTATTTATAATTTTTATATTGTATTATGTAATAGACTGACTTGTTAATGTTTTTTGCCATAAATAGTTTATTCTGATTTATATGTTTATTATTATTACTTACCATATTGGATGAAATATACTTAAATTAAGTACTTAACTATTTTTATTAAGTTATTTTTATTTACTTGATTATATAGTCGAATTTAAATGCTACACAAAATTGTCGAACTGCGAAACCGTAGGTTAATTTTTTTTGTGTAACTCTTAAATTTACTAAATATGTGAAAAATAAAATGTATTAAACCTAATATTATGTGTTGAGAAAAAAACAAAGTTTTACCTTAAATGATGACCCCTGTGATTTAAAATAAATGTTTATTGCTACCGTTTCTACGGAATATATTCGTTTTATTTCAAAACTAAAAAATATTTAAATATGACAAACAAGCTTTTGATCTTACTAAAACTAATAAAAAAATTATAATGTCCTAATTACGTTTGTGAAGAAAAAATATACTGAATTTTTGGAAATCTGTTTTTTTTTAATGAGCTATAAGGAGCACTTGGTAACATAGGTATGTCTCTAAGTGGGTGTGGGCTGTGGGCTCAGTGGATATAAAATACAAATGTAGGAAGGAAGGCAGTCGCGCCTCCAACCCTCACATTACTGATGCATTGGTTCAGAACAGAGGTGTAGAGAAGTCATTTTAAATGATTTTATTAAAGTCAAAGTCAAATTCAAAAGGCTTTTATTTCAATAAAATCACTAGGATCACTTTGAAACGTCTTAGAAACTAGGTGAAGCTATATGTTCCTCGCGACCAAGCCTAGAAGAATCAGGCAACAAACACGGCTTGGGGCCTATCATTCTTTTCAATGATCCTTTTTTTAAAAAAAAATTATTATTATTAAATAATAAATAAGCACCTAAGAAAAATGTTACAATTGTAGGTATGTGTTTCATGGCCTAATTCTGACTCCACTCTAATATTCTGATAAATACTAGTAATGGGTAGCAAAAACTCAATTGACGAAGTCGGTGGCGTAGGGGAGCCCGTCCGTCTACCGAAATCGGTTGAACTGTTAAAGTCAAAGGCAAAGTCAAAAGGCTTTTGTTTCAATAAAATCACTAGGATCACTTTGAAACGTTTTAGAAACTAGGTGAAGCTACGCCTGTTCCTCGCGACCAAGCCTAGAATAATCAGGCAACAAACACGGCTTGACGTTACGGCACGATTGAACAACAAACATCCAAACATCCTCACAAACTTTCGCATTTTTAATATTAGTTGGATATGGAGGATGGGATATAGTTGGAAACGGAAGAAGAAAACATGTTGTGCCGACCCCACATGACGTGGGATAAGGGCAGGAAGATGATGATGATGAGTTTAAAGTAGGATAGGAAGTAGGATAAGATTTTATTATATATAGGTTTTGTTTATATTATAGCTTCTCCTGTGTATTTCTGTTCCGAAAGTACGCGACTCATGACCGGCTAACATTTTCAAAGGTTAAGTTTAACCAGCTTATAACTTAACCGCTAACTTGAACTATGTAGCCGCGATCTTCTATTAAGTTCACACCGTCCTATTACGAACGTTAAAGTACCTACTCTTTAACAAGCCAATGGACACGGCCGTGGTGGCCCCGGCTGAAGAATAGGCCCCTATACTACCCGAGGATGTCGTAAGAGGTAACTAAGGCAGAAAAGCTAGGGGATGGGCAGCAGCGAACAGCTAACAACAATAGCTTTAACTGCGCTCGCCAACCCGCATGCCCAGCGTGGTGAGTATGGGCAAATCCCCCCAAATGATTGTTTGGGTGCAGGCCGTACAAGGTCGGTCGCGCTGGACTTCTGTGGGGGGAGGCCTATGTTCAGCAGTGGGCGTCCTACGGCTGAAATGATGATACAGGAGCAATTGATTTACACAAATCACTCTCTAGGGGAGCTTTGCTATTGTCAGTTTTGGAAATAAATAAATAAATATTCCGGACATATCACACACGATCAACTGATCCCAAACTAGGCATAGCCTGTACTATGGGTACCAGAGACTGATATACATAATAGATATATATTTAACACCCAGACACAGAACAAACATCTGTGTTAGTCACAAATGTTTGTCCAGTGCGGGAATCGAACCCGCGACCTCTAGCGCAGAAGGCAGAGTTACTACCAACTGAGCTATGAGGCCTGTCAAAACATGACACACCAATGATTCTAAACAGCGATACGATACGATAGTAAAAGTCAAATATTGGCCAATGACATCGGCGATACTTGAAATCTATCGCTTTTGATTGGCTAATATTCGACATTTACTATCGTATCGTAAGCGGAACACTACGTGAATTATTTGTGCTAAGGAGTGAGTGCTGAGATGACGACTGATAGAGGGAAATGGAAGAAGAATACATGTTGTGCCGACCACACATGATGTGGGATAAGGGCAGGAAGATGATGATGATGAAGGCTGCTGCATAGCGGTGGCGACTTTAAGAAAACTTAAGCGTACGATGTGAGAGACTGTGTACTTATTCATGCACCTATTGGCAGGTGGTATCTAAATTCACTGTTTGCAAGTTCACAGGCCCCCGACTAAATGGACAAATCGAATTCGTGGGAAGCGGGTGCTATAAAAAAGCTCAGTGTGCTGTCATAGGGGTTTTTAATGATTTACACAAGATAATTCGTAGCTTAAATACCATCCCGAAAGGGGGTTATTCTATCCACAATAAAGACGGTCAAGTGCGAGAACTCGCGCCCTGAGGCTTCCGTACCATTGGTCGTGGGTTCGAATCCCAGTCGTGCACCAATGGATTTATAAAAAATAATAAAATTGACAAACTTATATTTGCGGTCGCTCACGTAGTCATTGTATGACATTGACCGCAAATATCACTTTGTTTCCTAAAAATCCTCGAAATTCCTCAATTTTAGTCTTTTCCCTTTATTTGTGTTACAAAAGCTCCTAGCATTACAAATTTCAGAATTGTGAGGTAACTGGAAGAACCCTAGAGGTGTTTGATTTTTGCCATTTCCATACAAAAATTATACATTCATTGCCATATCTTTTTATAAGCTAGAGATTTGATTTTTATACGGCACCATAAACCCATAGACTTTATTAGGTGGTATAAATTTCAAGTTGATACCTTTAGCCGTTTCTTAGAAAAAGGGTCTTGACAGACGGACAGACAGACAGACAGACAACAAAGTGATCCTATAAGGGTTCCGTTTTTCCAAATGAGGTACGGAACCCTAAAATGTAAGAAAATCAAAAAAATACATTTTTCTATTGTTCTACTATTTTCGAAACTTACTCTGTTCTGGAATCTGTTTTTGGTATTTTTATCATCTTCATCGCACGAGAAGACTGACGTCAAAATTACTATTTAAAACAGCAGAGAGTTCGAACTGATTTGACCCCTAAACAGCAGATATCTTTTTTTCAATGAAAAATGTTGTGAGTAAATATTTACACAACAAGAAACAGTTGAGCTATCTAAAAACCGTTACAAGCGATCTATAGTTAGCTCAACTGATCCAGATCACTGCCAGTCGGAAACAGTTGTTACCGTTGTTGTTAACGTGGTAACAACTGGTAGTTGTTACCACGATATTTCGCGACCTGATTCTCCGATGCCTTTCAAAGTTCGAAGGACCATAGAATGTGAAGCGACCAGTGGTCATTAGAATGCATTGACCTTTAAGAGAAGCGATAGTAGACCTAGTTACTGTTGGTAATTATATCATGTTCGATGGTTAAGGCGAAGATTTTAGTGGACCCATCATTTATTTTAGTTCTTAAAATAGTACACTCACCGGCAGAAAATGTGGCCCAAACGCTTATCGCTAATTCGAATAAATTATAGTTTAGGTAGAACATAATTGTCAATAATTTTACGTTCATCATCATCAGCCTGATGAAGTCCACTGCTGAACATAGGCCTCCCCCAAAGAGTGCCACGACGAACGGTCTTGAGCCTTCTCCATCCACCGACTTCCCGCAACCCTCACAATGTCGTCGGTCCATCGGGTGGGGGGCATTTCAACACTGCGTCGTCCGGTTCGTGGTCGCCATTCGAGAACCTTTGTTCCCCAACGGTTATCGGTTCTGCCAGCTATATAGCCGGCCCACTGCCACTTCAACCTGCTAATTCTGAGAGCTATGTCGGTGACCTTGGTTCTTCTACGGATTTCCTCATTTCGGATTCTATCACGCAGCGAAACTCCGAGCTTACGTTAAAATTAGTTTATAGCATAACCAGTAACAGAGACGTTTCTTTGATAAATAACATTTTATTGGTTTGGGCCACATTTTCTGCCAGGGAGTGTATCAAGTGAGTGTATCTACCTAAGGAAGGCTTTAGATTTCTGTCTAATATCAAACAATGCAGATTGTAAAGATTTACTGGATTAACTTGAAACTTGAAAGAAAATTTATTTATTTATTTTATTTTATTTCAGTTCAATTGCTTGCTGCACTTACAGTTTACACCAACTCATCCAGCAAGAGATTCACAATGCAATTAAAAAAGGGCACTTATAATAATAATTATTACATATACTTATACTATTTAAAGTAACATAAGAAGCTAATGAATTATTTATTTATTTATTTGTTGAAAGTACACACACATTATGTATATTACCAATTACATAAAATATCTTCATTAAAACAGGGTCTGATATACATAAAAATAAAAGTGCACTATAGCATTCTCAAAAAAAACTCTTAAAATAAACATAAATTTAAATAGTGCTCAATGAAAGAAACACAAAAAAAACTCTTGACTCTAACTAAGCTAAACTCTTGAAATATAAACGAAATTAATCTCTTTTATTATGATAAATTTGAACTAAAAATTGCCTGTTCCTCGCGACCAAGCCTAGAAGAATCATCAGGTCTCGGTTATAATAAGTCTTCGCCTTAACAAACTATAGACTGAACAACAATTCACACATCAATTAAAATACTCATCTCTCATTACAGAGAAACATTTTTTTACATAACAATAGGTACATAATAAGCACCTACCTACCGATGATAGACAGGCGAATGTTTAAAGGAACACGTTCCTCGTTGCGTTTGATCGTAGCGCTTTCACGCAATGTAGAAACGCAGGCGTCAAAATATTACATTGAAATTTGTGTTTTGTAACTATGTAGTATAAAATATTAACCTGTTATGGGCTTCATCATCATCATCATCAGCCTGTAGAAGTCCACTGCTGGACAAAGGCCTCCCCTAAAGAGTTCCACGACGAACGGTCTTGAGTCTTCTCCATCCACCGACTTCCCGCAACCTTCACAATATCGTCGGTCCATCGGGTGGGGGGCCTTCCAACACTGCGTCGCCCGGTTCGTGGTCGCCATTCGAAAACCTTTACTCCCCAACGGTTATCGGTTCTGCGAGCTATATGGCCTGCCCACTGCCACTTCAACTTGCTAATTCTGAGAGCTATGTCGGTAACCTTGGTTCTTCTACGAATTTCCTCATTTCGGATCTTATCACGTAGTGAAACTCCGAGCATAGCTCTCTCCATAGCACGCTGCGCGACTTGTGTATGTGGCCTATAGTTAACGACCAAGTCTCAGTGCCATAAGTCATCACTGGCAACACGCACTGATTGTAGACTTTCGTCTTGAGGCTCTGCGGTATCTCCGACGAGAAGATATGGGGCTTATGCTATCAAAAAATAAAGCAAAAAAAAACAGTTTTTTCTCGTTTTATTTTCCTAATTAGTTTTTTTTGGTCTTCCCAGTGACCAGGTTGATGTATGGTGACTTGTATTAAACACAGTGCGTTTGTGTGCATCAAAGAACCTGAACCGGCATCTTGTATTTCAATGTCCGCTTTGCTGCGTGTACGCGCTACGTTCGTACGCAGCAAGGACGCGTAAAAATAAAATAAAAAAATCATTTATTGCCTTTATAAAGAACAAATATTAGAAAAAGAGCAGGATACACAAAAAAATAATAATAAAAAGGCAAAGGGTGTAAATTCAGCATTTGCTGCATGCAATGCATGCAGCGCTGGTTTTCAATTTACCCCCCTCGAATAGATGGTCACCGAGGGATTAGGTATAAGCGTACATCTCTTTAAATCCCTTCGCATTAAAAAATATCTACGTACGTATGTTGCAGTCAAGTACGCATTCCAAAAATCTGATCATTATTTTTATAGCACGAACAATCGTGACAAAACAATCCTTGCGGTTTGCATGCTTATCACAAAATTAGATCATCATATTTAAAGTTACAGTTATGTAGTCTACGAACTTGCCACCATACCTCAACATGGTCACTAACATAATACAGGATGACCATGAAAGAATCAGTGACACAACAAGAAGAAGAAGAAGAAGTTTACGAACTAGGCAACGCAGTGTTGGAAGGCCCCGATGGACCGATGACATTGTAAAGAGACGAGAGGTACGAGAGGTAGGGCACAGCGAGATTTTCTCGCTCTAAATTGGAGCAGCCCGCCTGGGGAGGTACCTCCACCTTACAGAAGATCGCAGCCAAATAACATTATTTGTTTCAAATAGTGTTGTGTTCCTGCGGTGAGTAAGGTTGCCAGAGCTCTTTAGGGGGGGAGGGGTTCGGCAGGCAACGCATTAGCAATGCTCCAGGTGTTGCTGATGTCAATAGGCGACGGTAACCACTTACCATCAGGTGGGCCGTAAGCTTGTTTGCCTCCGTATAACATAAAAAAAAAAAAAAAAAAGTTTGCGGGTCGGTGGATGGAAAAGGCTCAAGACCGTTCGTCGTTTACAATGTCTGTAGGTATCTACTGCTTAAATGGAAAATCTATTGGTGCAAGGCTGAGATTCGAGCCTACGACCTGTCGATCGGAAGGTCACCACCACTCCACCAATGTTCCAGTGCAGTTTATTCAGTAGGAAAACTTTAAATTATCTTCATCATCAACAACCTGTAGAAGTCCACTGCTGGACATAGGCCTCCCCACAAATTTCCGGAGCGACTTCCTATCATGTGGGGGGAATATGTCCATACTCACCACGATGGGCACGCGGGTTGGCGTACGCAGTTAGAGCTATCTTTGTGAAAATAGGGGACGCTGCTGCCCAACCCCTAGCTTTTTTTCCTTAGTCGCCTCTTACGACATCCGCGGGTAGGTGATATGGAGGGGGCCTATTCTTCATCCGGGGCCACCACGTCCAATACAATACTTACATACTTTTCCTAGTCTACATTTTGGAATGGCAATTACAACGGCCGTGGTGGCCGAGGTGGCCCCGGCTAAAGAATAGGCCCCTCCATATCTACCTATCCGTGGATGTCGTTAGAGGCGCATAAGGGAAAAAAGCTAGGGGATGGGCAGCAGCGTCCCTCATTTTAACAACGATAGCTCTAACTGCGCTCGCCAACCCGCATGCCCAGCGTGGTGAGTATGGGCAAATCCCCCTATATGATAGGAATTCGCTCTATCTGTGGGGGAGGCCATGTTCAGCAGTGGACGTCGTACGGCTGAAATGATGATGATGAATTAGAACGGCCTGGTGATGACAGGCTGCGGGCTGATGATCATGACTTTAGCAATTCAAAGCATGACATTTGACGGCATGTAATTTCAACCAGATACCACCCATTTAATTGTACTGTTGCTAGATGAAGACACGGCCGTGATAGGTTAGACCTTGGATGAGGTGTCAAATTTGGATCATCCTGTTGCCCTTACGGTTGGTGAGGTTGCGTGATTTTTTTAAGTCACCCTTCTAAACAGGTCATTGAGTCTATTGTAACAGCCAACAGTCACATACACAGGCCTGACCGCACACTAGGATTCCTTATGTCGAAGCCGTGTTCAAACGGCATGCGTTATGTTATCTAATATATGTCATTTCACGATAGCATTGCGCTTACGATACGCTTCTCTATCCCTCTGTCTGTAACATTTTCACGACCAAACAGCTAAACCGATCTTGATGGTTGAAAAATGAAAAAATGAAAATGAAAAAATATTTATTTACTGCTTAGACACACAATCTTAACTAAGTAGGTATACATTGTCATAATATGTTATATATGTTAATGACAAATAAAATTACCAAATAGCCAATTAATGCTTTAAACAGAGACTAAAGAAACTGTTTATCTAATGATCTCGTGGAGACCTTTATACGAGTTACAATCAATATCATCGTCTGCATTTTCTTATTATAACATAAAATTCAAGTCTGTTGCTAGATTTTTGAGAAACAGTAGTAATAAAAATAATAAATATTCCGGACATATTCACTCGGTCAACTGATCCCAAACTAGGCATAGCCTGTACTATGGGTACCAGAGACTGATTTATATAATAGATAAATATTTAACACCCAGACACAGAACAAACATCTGTGTTTATCACACAAATGTTTGTCCAGTGCGGGGATCGAACCCGCAAACTCTAGCGCAGAAGGCAGAGTTACTACAAAGTGAGCTATGAGGCCAGTCAAAATAAAAAAATATAAACTAATAAAACGAGTAATACATAATTACACTAAGAAACTAAGGATATGTTAATAATTTATGATTTTAGATACACCATCTTGCCCCTTTTCTAATCTTTTCAGTCCAGTCCATCCTAAGGTTGCCTGGTAGAGATCGCTCTTAGCGATAAGGCCGCCCATTGTATTGCCGTATAAATTTGTAATTGTGATCTTATGTATTATTTCCGCGTGGTGATCAATAAAGTGTTATCTATCTATTTTTATGGTTATTTTACTTTGGTAGGTATGGAGATAGCCTAACCCTTGATGAAGGATATAGGCTACTCTTTATCCGGGTATCGCAGCTGGATATCCGATCCTGTGTTCATATGTCGCACCTTCTTTAACAGTAAGATCTTTACTCACAATTTGTACCATTTTAAAGCTAAGGTTAAGAATTCGTTGTAAGTTCAAGAGCAAACACCTTTGCGCCTGCGCAAGTTACTAAGTGCTACTTGCCGTCATTGGATGCCTGATGCATAGGTATGCTGCAGGTATTTTATATAATCCTACTATAACTATGAATCCTACTAATATTATAAATGCGAAAGTTTGTAAGAATAAATAATAAATAAATAAATAAATATTCCGAACATATCACACGCGGTCAACTGATCCCAAACTAGGCATAGCCTGTACTATGGGTACCAGACTGATATACATAATAGATTTATATATAACACCCAGACACAGAACAAACATCTGTGTTAGTCACAAATGTTTGTCTAGTGCGGGAATCGAACCCGCACTGGACAAGATAATAATAAGGATGTTTAGATGTTTGTGGTTCAATCATGCCGTAACGACTCAACCGATTTCGATGAAACTTATATCCTAAAGAGTTCTTTACCTAGAATAGCACATAGACTATTTTTATCTATAGCCTAGTGTCAAAACGTGTAATAATTTTGTCACATTCTGTCCGTCAGTGCTGCAAGATCAGATCAATTAATGAACTGCGAACTAATCAGCTCATTAAAGCTCAATACGTTAATTAACTTTTTCTTATGTTATACGGAGGCAAACAGGCTTACGGCCCACCTGATGGTAAGCGGTTACCGTCGCCTATTGACATCTGCAACACCTGGAGCATTGCTAATGCGTTGCCTGCCCTGGAGAAATCTTTTTGTATTTTTCTTAAAGCTCTTCATGTTGTAGGCTAGCGGTTAACTTCCGCAAAAGTAATTAAAAATTCTTGTGGATTATGGATTAGGGATTAATAGTGTGATGCCGACTCTACACCAAAGCCTTCCGATCACAACAGGATCAAAGCTCAACACATCCAAACAGCAAATTTGAGAAAGTTCGTGAAAAAAATATGAAAATATTGATTTATCTTCGTTAGTTTTCTTTTTTGTTGATAGATATAACCCTTCCGGGATGGTATACATGTTATAAATAACCTTGTATAAGACTCCACACGATCAGTGTGAACTAATGAACTGTTCATTTTATTCACTTCTATATAGATAGATACAAAATGCTTTATTGCACACCATAAAAATACAAACATTAACAAAAAACAATGAAAACTAAACTATGTGATGAACAATGGGCGGCCTTATCGCTGAAGTAGCGATCTCTACCACACAACCTGTGCAACCTTTTTTTTTTGTTCTTTTTTTATATATTGGACGTTACATCATTGTCTCTCTTCCTCAGTCGGTTATCAACAAAACTGAACCATGAACTATGAATAAAAAACTTTAATTCGTTACGCGACCTTTCCTGCCTAAAATTACATGGAGTAGCTAGTAATTATTAGTATAGTATGTGATGTGTTGGCCTAGTGGAAGGTACCTCGACTTTCCATCCGAAGGTGGTGGATTTGATCCCACCAATGAGTTTTTGTATTCGAAAACGAGACCCCGGGTAAATAAATAAATAAATCTTTATTCATTGCTACGAATAACATTGAGAATTAATATATATTTTTTTTATACAACTGAGGTCAAAAACAAGCATACGGCCCACCTGTTGGTAAGCGGTTACCGTAGCCTATGAGCGCTTGCAATACCAGAGGCAACACGCACGCGTTGCCGACCCCGAACCCCCCTCCCCTAAAGAGCTCTGGCAACCTTACTCACCGCAGGAACACAACACTATTTGAAACAAATAATGTTATTTGGCTGCGATCTCCTGTAAGGCGGAGGTACCTCCCAGGCGGGCTGCTCCAATTTAGAACGAGAAAATCTCGCTGTGCCCTACATCCTCCTAATATCTAAAATTAAACGATGCCTGAACTAGGAAAACCTGTGTCTCAGGCGGAATAAGGCTAAAATTAATAACTAATGTTGGTACTTATGAATATTCAAATTAATTAATTAGGTAAGTTCCGTCTGAGATGCAAGGGTTGCGGGTTCAGTTCCCGCTGCGGGAAATATGTTTGCATAATCTGCAAATACTTGTCCCGGGTCTGGGAGTTGCTGTACCATGGTACTCGTAGTTTCTGATACCCACGACACAGGGAATCCTAGTGTGGCGTCAGGACTATGTATGTGAATGTTGGGTGTTATTTATATAAGGATATGGACCGACGACATGGTGAAGGTTGCGGGAAGTCGGTGGATGGAAAAGGCTGAAGGCCGTTCGTCGTAGCACTTTTTGGGGGAGGCCTATGTCCACCAGTGGACCTTTTCAGGCTGATGATGATGTTAATTAATAGGAAAGTGGGACACAATAACGCGTCCCATTGTATGTACGTATCACCGACGAACTGACAAAAAGGAAATGATGTAACTTAGGTTAGGACCCAATTATGTATACATTGATGGGAATAATCCGCGGGTTCAATCCGGGTTCAATCCGGGTTCCGTGAAGTGGGGGCACTGGTGACCTGTAATACACATTGTACATTTATAATACATGCATTCTAGTTCGTAAAATTATTAATAACTCTCTCTTACTAGCTTAAATAAATAAATAAAATAAAATAAAAAGAGCTTTATTTCCACACAAAAATATACATTACTAAAGATAAAAGATAAAATAATTATAAATTGATTTTTAATATGGACCGCCTTCGGCGGTATAAGCCTCCTACAAGGATCTCCAAACCTCCCTATCACGTGCCGTTCTTGGCCACATTTTCCCAGCCACTTGGATGATCTCTTCGTTCCATCTTTTGAACGGTCTTCCTCTTTTCCTTTTTAAGTTTAAGGGTACCCAGTTGGTGACGATGTGGGGCCATCTATTTGGCTTCAATCTTTGTATATGACCTGCCCATTTCCACTTTAAGCCCATTATTCTTTTTATTACATCCTTACTTCTTGTTTTGTCTCTTATTGCAGTATTTTTGACACGATCTCTGAGCTTGATGTTTAAAAAACTCCTCTCCATTCCTCTCTGGCATGTTCTGCTACTAGCTTAGCCTTCATAAAATCGAAACAGGTGACAAAGCGCAATACCCGACGATCAAGCTTTCTTGTTTTGCTCAAGGTTCGAACCAATTACGGAAAAAAGATGTTTACATTTGAAGGCGCACAACTTTATAATAAACTACCCGCAATCTTGAAAAATGTTAGCTCGTTTCACGTATTCAAAACCAAACTCGACAAATTTATTATTGACAGTAACTGGCAAACATAGTGAGATTGGTGAATGCGTGAGACGAGTACATACCTATCTGTGTAACGTCCCAGCTTAGCTGGTATTTTAACATTTTACCTACCTACTGTTTACCTACTTATTTTATTTTACCCTACATTTATAATAATATCTGCGTACGCGAACGACTAACTACTTATACTACTATTATCGTTTATTACTATAAGCTAAATAATTATTCTCATGTAAGTGATTGTAATCTTTTTGAGAATAAATTTCTTTAAACCTAAACCTAATACAGGTTTTTCATACCTTACTCAGGCACCAGTCTCTCACTAAATATTTAGGTTAATGCTTTTATCACCATAAGTTAGTTCGCCTTGCCCGCTTCGCCACCGAAGTCGTCGATTATTGTAGCATCATTTTGAAAATTATAAATGTAGGTATACATGGTAGTTCACGCGACTGTATACAACTCCTGTGGCAAACAAGTTTACAGCCCACCTATTGGTAAGTGGTTACCAGAGCCTATGAACGCTTGCAATACCCGAGGTATCACGAACGCGTTGCCGAACCCGAACCCTCCTTCCCCAAAAGAGCTCTGGCAACCTTACTCACCGCAGGAACACAACACTATATGAAAGAAATAACGGCATTTGGCTACGATCTTCTGTAAGGTACCCAGGCTTTATAAATAACTAGCTACCACCCGCGGCTTCGCTCGTGTGGTACCTCTATAAAAAGCCAATATGCTATTCTATGTAAAGAACTATTTATATTCCAAGTTTCAACGAAATCGGTTGAGCCGTTACGGCGTGCTTAAATAACAAACATCCAAAAAACTAAACATCCTCACAAACTTTCGCATTTATAATAGTTGTGCCCTACCTCGCACAAAACTAATAGCAATACCAGCTTGCCATCACCACACGTAACCGAACCTTACCGAATCTGAATAAGCCATTAAACAAAATGGAGTCAAGGACGGGAGAGGAGTATTGTATTAGTTTGAATCGAACACAATGGCAATAAGACATCTGTAAATGTTACCATTGTGAAATTAAAATGTTACATTTAATTGTGGAATCTATGAAACATTCGTATTTTTAGTAAAGTATTTCATAGAGTATCTATATTATTTTACTCTTTAAAAAAGCTGGGGATGGGCAGCAGCGTCCCTCATTTTAACAACGATATCT
Organism: Anticlea derivata; assembly: GCA_947579855.1. Classification (NCBI taxonomy): domain Eukaryota; kingdom Metazoa; phylum Arthropoda; class Insecta; order Lepidoptera; family Geometridae; genus Anticlea; species Anticlea derivata. The sequence continues at coordinate 860,766 of OX388283.1, read as the reverse complement.
CTAACTGCGCTCGCCAACCCGCATGCCCAGCGTGGTGAGTATGGGCAAATCCCCCCACATGATAAGGAATTCGCTCTGTCTGTGGGGGAGGCCATGTTCAGCAGGGGACGTCGTACGGCTGAAATGATGATGATGATTACTTTACGAGAGAAGCAAGGTGTGCGGGTTGGATTCCCGCTGTGGGACAAATGTTTGAATGATGTCCAAATATTTGTTCCGGATCAGGGTGTTATGGTACCATCATCATCCCGAAAGAGCGTTATTCTATCAACAAAAATAAATAAAATATAAATAAATAAACAAATAAATATCCTGGACATATTCACACGGTCAACTGATCCCAAACTAGGCATAGCCTGTACTATGGGTACCAGAGACTGATATACATAATAGATATATATTTAACACCCAGACACAGAACAAACATCTGTGTTAGTCACAAATGTTTGTCCAGTGCGGGAATCGAACCCGCGACCTCTAGCGCAGAAGGCAGAGTTACTACCAACTGAGCTGAGGCCAGTCGAAAAAGAATGAACTTTAGCGAAAAAACATTAGTATTCTTTATAACTAATTAAAAAATAAATAATAAATAAACGTACGAGAATCAAGATTGGTACCTAAAATGGCTGATTGAGAATGAACTGATTTGACCAAAACAGCAGATTTTTACATAGTTTTTTATCAATGAAAAATTTTGAATTTCCAAAAGTCTTAGAACAAACATTATTGGCAGTTTTTTTTTCATATTCATTTATTGCCAACATGTACATGAATACAGCTTAGGTGTAAAGGTAAGTAAGTAAGTACTTACATGTACCCTGCAAATATCTTGTTTTACATAGGTACATTTAAAATTTGTTAGTTGAAAATATAATAAATTGTTTTTGATTGTAATAATAATAATTGGTAATTTATTCATAGAAAGAAACTTAAAACTAATACAAGTTAATATTTACAAAATACACAAGAAACAGTTGAGCCATCTAAAGACCGTTACAAACGATCTATAGATAGCTCAACTGATCCAGATCACAACCAGTCGGAAGCGTCCCCAAGACGCTGGCGGAATTGCCACGCTGGATGGCAATGCTAATGCGCTGGGCCAAATAAGAGCCAGCTCTCGGGTCACGCGTCGCTTCGATCAGACGTCCTGATATCTTTTTGTAAACCCGGAGGGCCCCGTTTCCCCACGGACCTGGGTCTGGGGGAAATTCTGGGGAATTTCTGGGTTGAGACCCTGGGGTCTCAACCCCAAAAGGCTCAAATATGTAAGCCCTATCAAGACTAACATATTTGCGCCTTTTGAGATCCTCGGCCGAATCTGCCGCCGCACCCGCCCTAACTGATGTCCCCGGACTTATTCATTAAATGTCAAATAATAGTACAGTTTATACCTACAGTCAAATAACATTGGATAAAAACAATTCAGGTTAAGGTAGGTTTATCTATTTAGGATGTCGTCAGTCGTTTATTTATTGCTACAGCATAACAGATAGGAATTCTTCCACAAAATAATAGCATTTATTTAAGAGTAGATTTTTTACTTTGTTATGGAATGCAGAGTCATTGAGTTCTTTTTTAAATTTCAAATCAAATCAAATCAAAGTAATTTACTGCGTAATATAGGTTAGGTTAGGTTACATAATTCAATACAAATTAGGAGCAGCCATATTCAGCGTTGTACGCATGCAATATACATATTTTCAAAAAAAATAAGTAGTTATGTCAGAGCTTTAAATTACAATAAAATAGTGCTATTACAAAAAATGTCAATAAAATAGTCATGGGTTGAATAGTAAGCCCTTTCCAATAGTAACTTTTTCAGTCTCAATTTTAATTGGTTGTATAATAAGCCCCTTCCGGGATAGTAAACATATCATTAATCATCTTGTGACTTTTTGGCGGGAACTTGAGAAAGTGATGTTGTGCTCTCAATTTATTTTACAAAACTAGTGTTAAATTGAATAACATTATGTGATTATGGTGGTGTTTTGCGTAATAGACTCAAACAAGAGTAAACCGCACAAGTGAAGTGAAATGAAATGATTGCGTGTATCGTCATTTTTCGAGTTGGCGCCAAGAGGTCCCTTGAGGTTTTAGTAAAATAGCCACCATCATATATTACTAAAACTGAATAAGACTTGACTTGACGGTGACTTGACCATGACTTAGAAGTAAAATGAAGAAGAAAGATAAAAATAACTACGAAGAACATATAAACGTAAGACTTGGCGGTAAGACCTAGATGCCATAGACAGCCCGAAAGGGAAAAAACTTCAAAAAAAAACAAGAATCATCTTGTACCATAAAAAAAAATTCTTTTCTGTTTTTTTACTGAATAAATATATAACTCATGGATACAAACTAGCTGAACACGGATCACAGATATAAGAACGATGTGTGGGTTCAAAGCTAATCGAACGTAAATCTGATGATTTGCAGTTAAATAAGTTTATGTATGTTACCAATTAACCTTTAGTGTTCTAAAATGCTGTTAACGCCATAATAGTCTTGAGCCTTCTCCATCCACCGACTTCCCGCCACTTTCACAATGTCGTCGGTCCATCGGGTTTTTTTATGTATACCGAGGCAAACAGGCTTACGGCCCTCCTGATGGTAAGTGGTTACCGTCGCCTATTGACATTAGCAACACCTGGAGCATTGCTTATGCGTTGCCTGCCGAACCCCTCCCCCCCTAAAGAGCTCTGGCAACCTTACTCACCGCAGGAACACAACACTATTTGAAACAAATAATGTTATTTGGCTGCGATCTTCTGTAAGGCGGAGGTCCCTGCCCAGGCGGGCTGCTCCAATTTAGAGCGAGATAATCTCGCTGTGCTCTACCTCCTCCTCCTCCGGGTGGGGGGCCTTCCAACACTGCGTCGCTCGGTACGTGGTCGCCATTCGAGAACCTTTACTCCCCAACGGTTGTCGGTTCTGCGAGCTATATGGCCTGCCCGCTGCCACTTCAACTTTCTAATTCTGAGAGCTATGTCGGTGACCTTGGTTCTTCTACGGATTTCCTCATTTTGGATCTTTTCACGCTCATAGCTCTCTCCATAGCCCGTTGTGCGACTTTGAGCTTGTTATGAGGCCAATAGTTAACGACCAAGTCTCAGTGCCATACTATGCACTGGTAGAGTGGTGGTATAGGTCCTGCCTTCCGATCCACGGGTGCAATCTTCTGTCATCAAACGCTACAAAACGACCGTCATTCGAAAAGTCAGCTGCAGCATTCAGAAAAGTAGTTCTATGAAACATAGAGCTGTGAACGAAACATAAATTGTTCCGTATTTTATGATACAAATGATTAGCAATCCACGATTTGAATTGAAGTGATTTCGCAAATTTAACTGCCGTGCCAAGCATAAAAGACTTAAACTGCTCATTCCATGGTACTTCTGTGTCAAAAAGTTAAATTTACACACACAGAGTTACTATTTTTTTTTTTTTTATTTCCTTTGCGCGGTGTCACTGCGGCCACAACTGGCCCCCAATTCTACTAATTCAATGACTTCAAAATGATAATGATCGCACCATTGTCATTCAGTTACGAATGTCACCACCTTCGTTTCTTTGATTTCATTGGTTCATTGGTATCACAATGACTGCCATTTATATACGACTGTGATAGCAGAATACCATAAGAGTGGCAAAGGTGGCCATTTTGCCTTTGAACCATTGTCATTTTGAAGCCATTGAATTTAAAAAAAAAAAATATTCCGGACATATCACACACAGTCAACTGATCCCAAATTAGGCATAGCCTGTACTATGGGTACCAGAGACTGATATACATAATAGCAGCGTGGCAATTCCGCCAGCGTCTTGGGGACGCTTCCGACTGGTAGTGATCTAGATCAGTTGAGCTATCTATAGATCGTTTGTAACGGTCTTTAGATGGCTCAACTGTTTCTTGTGTATTTTGTAAATATTAACTTGTATTAGTTTAAAGTTTCTTTCTGTAAATAAACTCTCATAATAGATATAATATATATTTAACACCCAGACACAGAACAAGCACCTGTGTTAGTCACAAATGTTTGTCCAGAGCGGGAATCGAACCCGCTACCTCTAGCGCAGAAGGCAGAGTTACTAACAACTGAGCTATGAGGCCAGTCTTTAATAGTAGAATTGGGCCCCTAGCCTATTGTGATCGACACTTTATTTGTGGAGCCCCTTTACAGTGCCTTTAAAGTTCACCGCAAAGCCCAGCAGCTGTTTTAAACTGAAGGATTTTCTTTGGGGTGAGTTGCTTTAGCTCCATTGGGCTGAGAATGTGCTTTCCCAAATGGATGCTACGTTTGAGCATAAGTGCTCCGCACTCACCTAGCAGGTGTAGAGGCATTAACAGAGTTACTAATTATATGGCTAAAAATAATATTCACAAAATGCCTCAAATGAAAGCTTCGTGAGGGAACTTGATATGTGCTTGCTTTTCGTGTCACTGATTCATTCTTGGTCATCCTGTATTAGGTCAGTGACCAGGTTGAGGTATGGCGGACCTGAAAAGAGCCTATGACCGTCGGTGAAAGAATCAGTGCTTTTTTTTCCCGCTAATAATCTTTCTTTTACAATAGAATAAGCACATTTCGGGATGGTATACATGTTATGGATCGCCTTGTAAACCAAGGTTTGAATTCTATCCTAGATCAAAAAGATCCGATCCACTGTTCATGGCTGTAAGTTATTGTCTAACCATAAGCGTAGCTTAACCATTGTGCGATTTTCATCTTTATAGCTATAAAATTATCTTGAAAAGTTCGTCTTTTTGTTTATTTATTTTTATTTTTATTTTATTAATGAACAAAATCCAGAGCTCTTAGATAATATGGTACAACTTAACTAATTCACTTTACTTAAAGCCAATAAAGGATTTAATTTTTTTAGCTAATACATTTATTAATTCCGACCGTCACTGATTTGACACAAAACTAATATTATATATATGTGTATGTGTGTGTGTATGTGTATATGCGTGTATATATCTGGTGTATGTATGTGTGTGAATAAGTGTGTCTTCGAGAGGGTGAGTGTGTTAGTGTGGTGCTTGAATGTGCATGTGTGTAATGTATGTAATTTGGCAACTGTATCCCATCGTTCAAAGTTTTAGTTAGTTTTACTTTAAAACTCGTGATTCTTTCTTGGTCACATGTATTAGGCCAGTGACCAGGTTGCGATACGGTGGTCCTGAAAAGGGCCTATGCACGAAAGGAGCCTCTGACGCGCACTTTTATACTTTCACTACACTGATTCTTTCACCGACATAGGCCCTTATCAGAGCCACCATTTTTTTTTTTTTTATTATTATTTTTTTGGCATAGGTGGCATACAAGCTTACGGCCCACCTGATGGTAAGCGGTTATCGTAGCCTATGAGCGCTTGCAATACCAGAGGCACAACGCACGCGTTGGCGACCCCGAACCCCCTACCCCCCTAAAGAGCTCTGGCAACCCTACTCAGCACAGGAACACAACACTATTTGAAACAAATAATGTTATTTAGCTGCGATCTTCTGTAAGGCGGAGGTACCTCCCCAGGCGGGCTGCTCCAATTCAGAACGAGAAAATCTCGCTGTGCCCTACCTCCTCTCTCTCTCACCATACCTCAACCTGGACACTGTTCTAATATAGGATGACCAAGAAAGATCCAGTGACACGACAAGCAAGCAATGAATAAATTAAAATTCAAGTTAAAATTTTGTTTCTGTATAGAACTGTGAAGAACTGTAAGTACTTCACAAAGAATAATGGGGTATTGCCCTAAAATGACCGTTTATGTATAACATTTTCTCACGATATACGTCATCATCATCATTTCAGCCGTACGACGTCCACTGCTGAACATGGCCTCCCCCACAGACAGAGCGAATTCCTTATCATGTAGGGGGATTTGCCCATACTCACCACGCTGGCCATGCGGGTTGGCGAGCGCAGTTAGAGCTATCGTTGTTAAAAAAATGAGGGACGCTGCTGTCCATCCCCTAGCTTTTTTCCCTTAGTCGCCTCTTACGACATCCGCGGATAGGTAGATATGGAGGGGCCTATTCTTCAGCCGAGGCCACCACGGCACTATACGTATTTCTTCATAAAAGACAAGGCAAGTGATGCCGAAGGATAAAGCTAGTTGTATAACTAAACAAACAGTCTCACGCACAAATCAGCTGTGCAAAATCGCAAGCGCATCTATATAGGGTATCTAACACAGATCAAAAACTACATACAACAGACAGTAAAAATTAAAATCACATAACATAAAATAGGCCGTGGTGGCCCCGGCTGAAGAATAGGCCCCTCCATATCTACCTATCCGCGGATGTCGTAAGAGGCGACTAAGGGAATAAAGCTAGGGGATGGGCAGCAGCGTCCCTCATTTTAACAACGATAGCTCTAACTGCGCTCGCCAACCCGCATGCCCAGCGTGGTGAGTATGGGCAAATCCCCCTACATGATAAGGAATTCGCTCTGTCTGTGGGGGAGGCCATGTTCAGCAGTGGACGTCGTACGGCTGAAATGATGATGATGATGAACATAAAATACTTATTAGCCCTTTATAGAAATGCTGCGATTTAGTAGCGAGCTGCCTACTATCGGCCTAATTTTTTTTTTATGTTATACAGAGGCAAACCGGCTTACGGCCCTCCTCATGGTAAGTGGTTTCCATCGCCTATTAACATCAGTACCACCTAAGGCGTTGCATGCCGAACACCTCCCTCCCTAAAGAGCTCTGGCAACCTTACTCACCGAAGGAACACAACACTATTTGAAACAAATACCTAATGTTATTTGACTGCAATTTTCTGTAAGGCGGAGGTACCTCACCAGGCGACCAACCTTGAGACCAACGCATAGACAACTTTACAAACATCGAATTTTGTGAGGATGTTTGTGGTTCAATAACTTCGCAACGGCTCAACCGATTTCAATGAAACTAATAATAGATAGAGTTCTTTGCCTTAAATAGCATATAGGCTACTTTCTATCAAGGTACCATGCGAAAAAAGCCACGGGCGCAAGCTAGTTTATAATATCCGTATGATGCCTTGCAGAATGTTACCCTTTCTAAACCCAAACAATATTTAAACAAAGAATGAATGAAAATTAATAAAAATTAATGTAAGTTAAAAAGGTTAGCGTGGTATGGGCATGTCATGCGGAGGGAAGAATGCCATGTGACTAGAAGAGTGTTAAATATGAATGTGGAAGGATATAAGGGGAGAGGTAGACCATAGAAAAGATGGATAGATTGTGTGAAAGACGACATGAGTAAGAAAGGAGTGAATACTGACATGACGGCTGATAGAGGGGAGTGGAAGAGAAAAACATGATGTACCGACCGCACATGAAGTGGGATAAGGACAGGGAGATGATGATGAAGGTAACTACAAACCGAACCTGTTTTATGGATGGTCTATCTGTATAACTGTGCAATAATATTGGCTATTCTTTGACAGATATGGCTTCTGTCTTCAATGTTTTATGACATTTGTATCCGAACGCGATTATGCAGCCGTCATCCATACGCACAGTGTACCGACAGCAACACCAGCGATAAATAACACTTTAATCTGTTTTACGAGAGGTAGGGCACAGCGAGATTTCCTCGCTCTAAATTGGAGCAGACCGCCTGGGGAGGTACCTCCGCCTTACAGAAGATCGCAGCCAAATATCATTATTTGTTTCAAATAGTGTTGTGTTCCTGCGGTGAGTAAGGTTGCCAGAGCTCTGATGTTAATAGGCGACGGTAACCACTTACCATCAGGTGGGCCGTAAGCATGTTTGCCTACGTATAACATTAAAAAAAAAACAAGTGATTTTCTCATTTGACTAAAAATGTAGCTAGAAGTTTTGAAGAAAACCGCACCAATTTCTTTGGAATAATTCGTACTAAGTATTGTACAGAATTTGTATACATGACATTGGCAATATTGACATAAATAAAGCAGCAGCCATAAAAAGGAAAAAGGAAAAAACACTGAACATATATATTCATGTTTCCTGTGGTGATTGGAAACATTGCTCACTAACCAAATTATTTTGATATATTATTATTAATTAAAATATTATATTCTATGTTTAATATACCTACTTAATGTACTGACGTGTAAATACCAATTTTTTACCAATAAATTGATTATTCTGATTATTCTGATTATTCTGATTATTATTTATTTATTTATAATTATAACACCATAACAGCAAAGCCAAAGCGATGTTATAAGCAAGGAATATAAATGCACTTAAAATCTAAACATATAAATTTAAACAATATTTTATATATGATTCATCTATGACCATTTGTGATCGAAGTTTACTAATAACCTTGTTTACAATTTATTTATTTATTTTTTTTTCACACACGGTCAACTGTTCCCAAACTAGGCATAGCCTGTACTATGGGTACCAGAGACTGATATACTTAATAGATATATAGAATATACAATAACATCCAACTACTGTTTACTGTTACCCACTTTTGTTCGGGATAGGGAACAAACTTTATAATTGAAAGTAGTTTTAGCTTTCTAGGGATTTAATGCGCGTTTTACAATAGATATAGGAACGACACACCATGAATGGCGACCACGAACCGGGCGACGCAGTGTTGGAAGGCCCCCCACCCGATGGACCGACGACATTGTGAAGGTTGCGGGAAGTCGGTGGATGGATAAGGCTCAAGACCGTTCGTCATGGAACTCTTTGGGGGAGGCCTATGTCCAGCAGTGGACTTCTACAGGCTGATGATGATGATGAGACTATTTCGAAGATATGGGAGCACAGAGGTGCGGCTAGGTTGGCGGGCGAGCGAAAGTCAATAAAAATAAAATAGCCTTTATTTCTACTACACTAAGAAATGTAGAACTACAAGTTTAGAAATATTCAGTACATAATAACATTTCATTAATGCAAAATTAAATTAAGTACCAGTATGTAGTAGTCGCCACATATTTACAATCATCATCATCATCATCATTTCAGCCGTACGACGTCCACTGCTGAACATGGCCTCCCCCACAGACAGAGTGAATTCCTTATAATGTGGGGGGATTTTCCCATACTCACCACGCTGGGCATGCGGGTTGGCGAGCGCAGTTAGAGCTATCGTTGTTAAAATAGGAGACGCTGCTGCCAATCCCCTAGCTTTTTTCCCTTAGTCGCCTCTTACGACATCCACGGATATGAGATATGGAGGGGCCTATTCTTCAGCCGGGGCCACCACGGCCAATATTTACAATAAAGCCGGGTAAATGTTTACAACAAACCCGGATAACTAAATAACAGCCAACAGACACATACACAGTCCTGACCCCACACTAGGATCCCCTGTGTCGTGGGTATCAGAAACTACGAGTACCATGGTACCACACCACCCGGACACAGAACAAATATTTGCAGATCATGCTAGCATTTGTCACGCAGCGGGAACCGAACTCGCACCCCTTGCTTCTCAGACCATCGAGGTAGTCTGTTTCCAATAAACCCGGGTAACTGTTTACAACAACCCTGGTTGGTCCTAGAATTTTTGGGTGTTAAATATATATCTATTATGTATATCAGTCTCTGTGACCCATAGTACAGGCTATGCCTAGTTTGGGATCAGTTGACCGTGTGTGATATGTCTGGAATATTTATTTATTTATTTTATTTTATTTTTAATAATGGTTTTGCAATCTCTCCTTCTATCGCTCTGCTCGGCCTCGAGGTTACAGACAGAACATCACATTTTATTAGTGAACATTTAATTTATTGCTGTTCAAAATCTACTACTTTAGTGGTGAGTACTGTTTGTTTGTCCTCATCTCTCTGGGGGGTTCATTAGGGTTGATTTGTGGTGACTGTGTTTTTTTTTGTTATACGGAGCAATCAGGCTTACGGCCCACCAGATGGTAAGTGGTTACCGTCACCTATAAACATCAGCAACACCTGGAGCATTGCTTATGCGTTGCCTGACGAACCCCTCCCCCCTATAGAGCTCTGGCAACCTTACTCACCGCAGGAATTTGAACAAATAATGCTATTTGGCTGCGATCTTCTGTAAGGCGGAGGTACCTCTCAGGCAGGCTGCTCCAATTTAGAGCGAGAAAACCTCGCTGATAGGTTGATAGTCATAGACTTGTGAAGATTTTTCTATGTCTGTCGCTGGTGCTTAGAGCACCGATCCACAGGTCATGTTCGAATCCCGGTGGTGCACTAATGAGTTATCTTTTCGAAACACCTAAGTGCTTAAAACGGTGGAGGAAAACATCGTAATGAAATCGAATGTCGGGAAAACTCCCATTAAGCCAGCACCGCTTGTTATTGGCTGTAAGTAATAGTGTTTAAAAAGTTATTTATTACAAAATCCAATGAGGATGTAATTCTTAACTGACATCCATTTTCTCGCAAGTATAACTAGTGGATCGACCCGAACTGAGGTCTCGATATGTCTTATACAAGTTGGTGCTTCAATGATCGATAAGGCACAATTAAGATAAACTATGTCTCAGTACGAGTCACGTGGTGGCCCCGGCTGAAGAATAGGCCCCTCCATATCTACCTATCCCCGGATGTCGTAAGAGGCGACTAAGGGAAAAAAGCTAGGGGATGGGCAGCAGCGTCCCTCATTTTAACAACGATAGCTCTAACTGCGCTCGCCAACCTGCATGCCCAGCGTGGTGAGTATGGGCAAATGCAAAAATGGGAATTTTCTCTGTCTGTGGGGGGAAGCCATGTTCAGCAGTGGACGGTACGGCTGAAATGATGATGATAATGAAAACAGTAGATTATTACCAGTAAATCTTGATTGTACAACCTGTTGACCTACTAAATTCCATGTACATCGGATGAATGGTTTGAAAGTTATGCTTTAACAAATATATAAACAAACATACAACGCGGATTCGTCCAAGTTCTCTCGCACTCGCTTCACTCGCTCGATCGACACATAAATGTTTTTGTAATGATCATAATATTATTATGATCAAGCCTACTTACAGAGTCTGGCTATTAGTATGGCATAGCAGAGATTAAAATATATAGCGCGATATGTTTATTTAGAGTTAGCTCTAACCGTTATCGCAGTAATGGCGATTTCTTAGTGCAGAAATTCGATTCAGTGCATGTTTTCAGTAATTACATATGGCACTGAGACTTGATCGCTATTTGCCTCATGCATAAGCTCAAAGTCGCGCAACGGGCTATGGAGAGAGCTATGCTCGGAGTTTCACTGCGTGATAAAATCCAAAATGAAGAAATCCGTAGAAGAACCAAGGTCACCGACATAGCTCTCAGAATAATAAAATTGAAGTTGCAGGGGGCAGGTCATATAGCTCGCAGAATCGACCACCGTTGGGGAATAAAGTTTCTCGTACCACAAACCGGGGGACGCAGTGTTGGAAGGCTCCCAACCCGACGGACCGACAACATTGTTAAAGTTGCGGGAAGTCGGTGGATGGAAAAGGCTCCAGACCGTTAGTCATGGAACTCTATGTGGGAGGCTTATGTCCAGCAGTGGACGTCGATGATGATGGCTTTTAATATGAAAAATGCACTTAATTTTATGATAAGAGAGCGTTGTGGAGTGAAAGAAGACGTAGTGATGAGGATTGAGAAAGGTATGCTGAGATGGTTTGGTCATGTAGAGAGGATGAACGAAAGAAGATTGACGAAACAGGTGTATAAGGGGAGTGTGAATGGGACCGTTGGAAGGGGAAGACCTAGGCGTACGCTTAGTGACCAAATCGGTGACGTTTTAGAAAAAGGTCAGGTCAAGAGTACCCTAAACCGACGAGCATGTATGAGGAATGTGATGAGAGTGAATGAAGCAAAAGAGGTATGTCAGGATCGTAGCAAGTGGAAAACCGTGGTCTCTGCCTAACCCACTGGGAAAAAGGCGTGATTTATGTGTATTTTGATGTATGTATGTCACTTATTTTGAAGTTGTGCCGTAGTATTGGCCGCTGCCTGTACATACCAGTGTACAATATACAGATGACATCATATCAGGTGCTTGGCTTATGAAAGGAATGCACGCGTTTTAATAGATTATAATTACATTAAAGGATTCACTTTGTGTAGGTAACCACTTACCAACAGGTGAGACGTATGCTATGTATGTAAACAAACAAAACAAACAAATTTTATCTTTTTGTAATATTATAGAAGTATAATATGCATCCTACTAATATTATAAATGCGAAAGTTTGTGAGGATGTTTGGAAGTACAGATGTTTGTTGTTCAATCACGCCGTAACGGCTCAACCCATTTCGTTGAAATTTTGAATAGATTAAGTTCTTTACCTAGAATAGCATGTACCACGCAAGCCGCGGGCTGAAGCTAGTACCTAGTAGATAAAATGTAAATGGTTAAATAATAATATTTGTTAAAATAACTGCCAATATCTAGTATATTTGCAGTTAAAGAATTATTTTTTTTAAATATATTTTAAAGATACATAAATATTATTCACGGACATGACGAAACGGGTTCCTTGTCGGACTACGGAACCCTAAAAACGATAACGAGCTGAGTGAATTACAAATCTACAAAGAACCAAGAAGAGATATGATAGACACTAGACACGAACCGGACGACGCAGTGTTGGAAGGCCCCTCACCCGATGGACCGACGACATTGTGAAGGTTGTGGGAAGTCGGTGGATAGAAAAGGCTAAAGACCGTTCGTCATGGCACTCTTTGGGGGAGGCCTATGTTCAGCAGTGGACTGCATCAGGCTGATGATGATGATATACACTTCAATCTTCAAATTAAACAAACAAATTATCGTCCGCTTTTTATATATATACATCCTTGAGTATAATATCAGTAGCATCCCAAATCGTAATTATTTCCATTATACATATAATACAATTATTCTTTTCTTCTCAGCCAATCTCTATATAAATTCGTTAGAGTTGATTACGTGACTGACTGACTGATTTCTTTTTTTTAAATCTGAACTCTCAAATGGACTCGGAGTTTAGAATAGGGAATTTTATTGATATTTATATAAAAAATAAACATAAAGACACGATTTTATCCTGTGGACTTCCTCAGGCTGATGATCATGAGTATTGAATAATATGTCTAGTTTATTTATACTGTGGCGAGCTACGCCGCCACTATCACTCCGTCACCGCCTAATTCAAATACCTCTCAGTTGGCATAGCGACGAACAATGGAACGAATTGTTGTTTCGGACGGACGACGGTCTGTCAGACTACTTTAACTTTTACTCTGGTCGTGTGCTTTATCGTGTTTGCTAAAATCTATTATTTTCTGTAATTACTTATGTACCAATTGTAAATAATATACTCCTGTAAATAACACTCTCAAGTCAAAGTCAAAGTCAAAAGACATTTATTTCAATAAAATCACTAGGATCACTTTGAACCGTCTTAGAAACTACATAGGTGAAGCTATGCCTGTTCCTCGCGACCAAGCCTAGAAGAATCAGGCAACAAACACGGCTTGGTGCCTATCATTTTTTTCGATGATCCTTTTTCACAAAATGGAATTTAAAGCTTCAGTGTGGTGCCTGCACCTTACTCTCTCTCTACCCGTCCTGTAGGATCTCCACCAACCATAATACTACCATCATCGGACAAACAGACGTAAGGAGACGGGCTCAGGACTAGTATGTGACTGTTGGGTAAAAAAAAAGTAAACGGAGCCGCGAACAAAATCTAGTTTTACAAAAATAATAGTGCACATTCAGATTCGACCTTAATGCTTTGTAATAATGGTTATTATTATCTGGTTTTATCTTTTGTGTCGTTTCCGAATACCGATATAATAGTAGGTGTTAATAATAGGTGTTAAGTGGTAGGATTTTTTTGTACCATTATCCATCTTTTTATTTCCTCTACCTGTCTAAACCATGCTTGGGAATAAAATTATTTATTTATTTATTTAAGGTGAGGGTTAAATTGTTTTATGATTTTTGACTAGCCTCATAGCTCAGTTGGTAGTAACTCTGACTTCTGCACTAGAGGTTTGATTCCCGCACTGGACAAACATTTGTGACTAACACAGATGTTTGTTCTGTGTCTGGGTGTTAAATATTCTATTGTGTCTATTAAGTATATCAGTCTCTGGTACCCATAGTACAGGCTATGCCTAGTTTGGGATCAGTTGACCGTGTGTGATATGTCCTAAATATTTATTTATTGATTTATTTAATAACCGCAAAACGCACAGTTTTTATTTTAATGACAAAGATAACTAGAGCATTTTATTTACCTAAATCCATGACAGAAACGCGATTGGTAAAACTTTTGTCGATAGATTTATTTTTTAAAGTTGGGTCCTCTGCAACAGTCTTTTCGAAAATACTCTGATACTATCTAACAAAAATAACTTTTTTTTAAATATTGAGTTAGACAATAGCATTGGAAATCTAAACCTAAGACACTTTTTAGAAAAAATACATAGTTTTTAAGATAATCTATATTTTCTTACATGTCGCTTACGTCGATTACTTTCGAGCGCCTTCTAACGCTTGCTATCTCTTTCCGCATTCAATTATAGTACATAGCGCTGGCACTTTCTTCACTCCGCCCACTCGACAGTTTATTTTGATTTCTGTATCGCCTTAACGAAACCCACAGCCCTTATTCTTACATACGATAAAAAAATACATGCTAATTCTTACGGCCAATAAAGGATTTACATTTTTTAGAATAAATAAAAAAATTAACAGACCGCCATTGTGTCAAGGTTAACAAAATGAATATAATTTTATTCCTCCACCATAAACTTTAATATATCTCTTTTAAAAGTTCCTTTGGCATTATGAACTATATCATCTAAATGGAGATTTAAAAAAAGGCTTTTCCTACGCTCGTTTCGGCGATGCTACTCTTTTATGACACAATAGCTTGCGCCCACAGCTTGCCTCGCGTACCTAGATAAAACATACATACATACATTCATAAAATCACGCCTGTTTCCCAGAGGGGTAGGCAGAGACCACGGTTTTCCACTTGCTACGATCCTGACATACCTCTTTTGCTTCATTCACTCTCATCACATTCGTCATACAAGCTCGTCGGTTTAGGGTACTCATGACCTGGGGGCCGATCGCGCTAAATTTTTTGCGCAAGAACGCAATTGTACCTCGCACGTTTCACGACTTTTTGACAGTTTCGTATCGCGCTAACGATTTGACAGCAAAATGGGTCGCAGCACGGTCGCAGCTGATATGTACCGCAGGCAGAATGAACGGTTTTGCAACAATTGCACCGATGCTACTTTTGTACGATTGCAGATGCTACGTTTCATGTGTTTATATTATTTTTGTGAGTGAAAAGTGTAAAACTTTCAATAAAATGTGCGCGTACATGGATTTTTTGAAGTGGGCCCATATTTTGGACGTAGCGATGGCTCGGTCCCAAGCCAAGAGGAGCAACATGTTGAGTGTGAGACTATTACGTGAAAGCGTTTATAAAATCATAATGATCAGCAGTTTGTAGAAGAAACAGACTGATTAAGAAGATATCTCGTCAACTAATTATAAAGCTGACTCCCTCACAAAGGAAACCAAGGTAATTACGAATGTTGTGAATTTTTATGTGAAGCCATCGACAGTCAACATTGTCGCTGTGATATATGTACCTAATACCTACTAATAATACTGTGGTAATAACTACTAGTAATCAAATGCATTGGGAATATTACTTAGCCTTAGGTTCCCTTTACCATACATTCACAAATTTCACTACTCATAGCTACTTATAGCAAAGTTTACAGAGTAAGGTTATCAATTGTTTTTTACTGCTGGCTTGTTTAGGGCCATTGTAACTTAGTGAATGGACTTTGAAACACTGGCCTTAGAAACACAGTGTTTCTGACTTTCTCTGACAATGGTCTGATATGATCCTGTGGCATAGAAGGCCAATGCAATCAAAAAACAATCATTAGATTTACCTAGTACCTTCCTAATTAAACAAACAAAAAAGTTAGGATTCAAAGGGGGTTTTTTTACATGCATGGGTCCGGCTCTTCCTACAAAAACTATTTGTTTATAAAAACAAGGATAAAAGAATAGGTAAATAGTGATTAGTTTTAATCTTGTCCATCGGTGATAGTTCTATTAACATTAAAATTGTTTCTCTATTTTTTCAGATGTATGATACTAATTAAAATGTTCTTTGTGGATGCAAGTAACCCTGGGTTCACACATGATAGTGTTGTATGTGTCAACCATCCATTAAAAGCTATCTTGTGAAGTTGCACATTATCTCTGCAGCCAATTTATTATTTTGGGTAGGAACCCAAAGTTTCATTATAAAAATGTTCTCACCACAAACATTCTGTAAGTATTTTCAAAGAGGTTCCTTTAAGCTTTATATATTACTAGCTTCCGCCAGTGGCATCGCTCGCGTGTTATCTACATAAAAAGTTGCCAATATGCTATTCTAGGTAAAGAACTTTATATATTCCAAGTTTCAATGAAATCAGTTGAGCCGTTACGTTGTGATTGAACAACAAACATCCAAACACCTTCGCAAACTTTTGCATTTACAATATAAGTAGGATAATAGGATTTCAGGAGACTCAGGGTATCCTTTGAGACCCACATTAATGACACCAACCACCCATCACAAACCCTGCACTAGACACTCGTGAAGAGTACTACTACTCATTTGTCTTTGCAGGTTAATCTCCCGTAGCTGCTGCTGGAATAGAAAATGCATGCTGTGTGCTGCACAACATAGCACACAGAGCTCACATCCCCTACACTATGCTGCTGAGAGCGGAGGAGGTGGCTTGCAAGCTTAGCCTGATGGAGCGCCAGGGGCTGCACTCACTGCCACAGTGCATGCGCTCATTCAACATTTACATGGGCCGATAGGGTGGTCAATCAATGAATAATTGTTTATATTAGATGAAATAAAAATATAATTTAACATAACATGATTGTTTTACTTTATGTACTATATAGTCATAACAACATAACACTTTACTAAAAACTATGGCAATGCCTGGGTTGGGCACATGGCTCCAAGCACTAACGGTCGTTGGCGCTGAATGGTTCTTGAGTCAACGCACTGGGTAAGTACAGCGTAGGATGGCCCGCATTCACACCTTAATCGTGCCGCAAATGCACGAGCCTTCTTAGATCTTCCTTTCCAGAGCAAGGTCATAGCAGCTCCCATTCTATGGTCACTGTGCTCTTCAAGACACTGCACCATGAGCTCCAGCTAGCGTACCTTACTGTCGTGAACAGGCGGTGGTGCTGTTAAATTTTTCCTAAAAATATCACGATAATATATATTCTTGCGTACCCTATGGTACTTAGAGGAAACATAGTTAGTCACTTTAATATACCGAAAAGGCAAGTATTTCATTTACAAAACAATAATTGATTAACATTTTAGATAGAAAAACACTTCAAAAGTTTGAAGACTTTGTTGTTTACAGACATAGCTAGCGATGTTCCGATTCCGATTCAAAGTAAAAATACGAGTATGTACTCGATACTTTTGTTTCGATATCAACTACTGTCTTTTAGAATCGAATCAATCTAGCGAGTGGGTGGATTTACAAAATTGACGAAAAATCATGGTCACAGCGTAAATATAAAAAATAAAATGAAGATTTCTCGAGTGTGGTAATCTTGTTATAGTTGTATAGTACCTACTTGGTATCGAAACTAATGTACTTGAATCGAATCGAATCATGTACGAACGAACGGAGCTATTGTTTTGAACGCATATTATTATTACGACCTATGAAAGCGCCGCAATCCCTGTCAACCGCCTTCTTTCTCGATAGATAGATAGATATATTAACACTTTATTGTACACAATGGATTACATATTAAATCTATTACAAACTGAATGTAGTACAATGAGCGGCCTTATCGCTGAAAACGATTTCTTCTTACCTATAGGTTACCTATATGAGTAGTATCGTAAAACGTTATGAGTACTACTTTATATGAGTAGGTATCGATACCTTAAAAGTATTGGACATCCCTACTAAACACAGCACCACAGAGTAAATTCTATAAAACACACGTAAAAAAGCTAAGTCGACGCTCGATTATACATAATCTGTAGTAACATCTCTAGCTGCTGTTTATTCAGCAGTTCATCTACGTTCCAATTGCAAGTGCAATTTTTTAGCGTTTGAACTTTAGCGCAATACCGAAATTAATATTAAATTAGCGCGATCGGGGCCCTGGGCCCCGATCGCGCTAATTTCAAACGCATGGCTTGCGTCGGCGTTTCGTCTCAGATGCAATTGTGGCTACAATGCAAAACAAGCAAAATTCGGTATTGCGCTAAAGTTCAAACGCTAAAAAATTGCATTCGCAATTGGAACGTAGATGAACTACGGAATAAACAGCAGCTAGAGATGTTACTACAGATTATGTATAATCGAGCGTCGACTAAGCTTTTTTACGTGTGTTTTATAGAATTTACTCTGTGGTACTGTGTTTAGTAGGGATGTCCGAGACTTTTAAGGTATCGATACCTACTCATATAAAGTAGTACTCATAACGATACTACTCATATAGGTAACCTATAGGTAAGAAGAAATCGTTTTCAGCGATAAGGCCGCTCATTGTACTACAATCAGTTTGTAATAGATTTAATATGTAATCCTTTGTGTACAATAAAGTGTTAATATATCTATCTATCTATCGAGAAAGAAGGCGGTTGACAGGGATTGCGGCGCTTTCATAGGTCGTAATAATCATATGCGTTCAAAACAATAGCTCCGTTCGTTCGTACATGACTCGATTCGATTCAAGTACATTAGTTTCGATACCAAGTAGGTACTATACAACTATAAAAAGATTACCACACTCGAGAAATCTTCATTTTATTTTTTATATTTACGCTGTGACCATGATTTTTCGTCAATTTTGTAAATCCACCCACTCGCTAGATTGATTCGATTCTAAAAGACAGTAGTTGATATCGAAACAAAAGTATCGAGTACATACTCGTATTTTTACTTTGAATCGGAATCGGAACATCGCTAGCTATGTTTGTAAACAACAAAGTCTTCAAACTTTTGAAGTGTTTTTCTATCTAAAATGTTAATCAATTATTGTTTTGTAAATGAAATACTTGCCTTTTCGGTATATAAAAGTGACTAACTATGTTTCCTCTAAGTACCATAGGGTACGCAAGAATATATATTATCGTGATATTTTTAGGAAAAATTTAACAGCACCACCGCCTGTTCACGACAGTAAGGTACGCTAGCTGGAGCTCATGGTGCAGTGTCTTGAAGAGCACAGTGACCATAGAATGGGAGCTGCTATGACCTTGCTCTGGAAAGGAAGATCTAAGAAGGCTCGTGCATTTGCGGCACGATTAAGGTGTGAATGCGGGCCATCCTACGCTGTACTTACCCAGTGCGTTGACTCAAGAACCATTCAGCGCCAACGACCGTTAGTGCTTTGAGCCATGTGCCCAACCCAGGCATTGCCATAGTTTTTAGTAAAGTGTTATGTTGTTATGACTATATAGTACATAAAGTAAAACCATCATGTTATGTTAAATTATATTTTTATTTCATCTAATATAAACAATTATTCATTGATTGACCACCCTATCGGCCCATGTAAATGTTGAATGAGCACATGCACTGTGGCAGAGAGTGCAGCCCCTGGCGCTCCATCAGGCTAAGCTTGCAAGCCACCTCCTCCGCTCTCAGCAGCATAGTGTAGGGGATGTGAGCTCTGTGTGCTATGTTGTGCAGCACACAGCATGCATTTTCTATTCCAGCAGCAGCTACAGGAGATTAACCTGCAAAGACAAATGAGTAGTAGTACTCTTCACGAGTGTCTAGTGCAGGGTTTGTGATGGGTGGTTGGTGTCATTAATGTGGGTCTCAAAGGATACCCTGAGTCTCCTGAAATCCTATTATCCTACTTATATTGTAAATGCAAAAGTTTGCGAAGGTGTTTGGATGTTTGTTGTTCAATCACAATGTAACGGCTCAACTGATTTCATTGAAACTTGGAATATATAAAGTTCTTTACCTAGAATAGCATATTGGCAACTTTTTATGTAGATAACACGCGAGCGATGCCACTGGCGGAAGCTAGTAATATATAAAGCTTAAAGGAACCTCTTTGAAAATACTTACAGAATGTTTGTGGTGAGAACATTTTTATAATGAAACTTTGGGTTCCTACCCAAAATAATAAATTGGCTGCAGAGATAATGTGCAGCTTCACAAGATAGCTTTTAATGGATTGTTGACACATACAACACTATCATGTGTGAACCCAGGGTTACTTGCATCCACAAAGAACATTTTAATTAGTATCATACATCTGAAAAAATAGAGAAACAATTTTAATGTTAATAGAACTATCACCGATGGACAAGATTAAAACTAATCACTATTTACCTATTCTTTTATCCTTGTTTTTACAAACAAATAGTTTTTGTAGGAAGAGCCGGACCCATGCATGTAAAAAAAACCCCTTTGAATCCTAACTTTTTTGTTTGTTTTATTAGGAAGGTACTAGGTAAATCTAATGATTGTTTTTTGATTGCATTGGCCTTCTATGCCACAGGATCATATCAGACCATTGTCAGAGAAAGTCAGAAACACTGTGTTTCTAAGGCCAGTGTTTCAAAGTCCATTCACTAAGTTACAATGGCCCTAAACAAGCCAGCAGTAAAAAACAATTGATAACCTTACTCTGTAAACTTTGCTATAAGTAGCTATGAGTAGTGAAATTTGTGAATGTATGGTAAAGGGAACCTAAGGCTAAGTAATATTCCCAATGCATTTGATTACTAGCAGTTATTACCACAGTATTATTAGTAGGTTTTAGGTACATATATCACAGCGACAATGTTGACTGTCGATGGCTTCACATAAAAATTCACAACATTCGTAATTACCTTGGTTTCCTTTGTGAGGGAGTCAGCTTTATAATTAGTTGACGAGATATCTTCTTAATCAGTCTGTTTCTTCTACAAACTGCTGATCATATGATTTTATAAACGCTTTCACGTAATAGTCTCACACTCAACATGTTGCTCCTCTTGGCTTGGGACCGAGCCATCGCTACGTCCAAAATATGGGCCCACTTCAAAAAATCCATGTACGCGCACATTTTATTTGAAAGTTTTACACTTTTCACTCACAAAAATAATATAAACACATGAAACGTAGCATCTGCAATCGTACAAAAGTAGCATCGGTGCAATTGTTGCAAAACCGTTCATTCTGCCTGCGGTACGTACCAGCTGCTATCGTGCTGCGACCCATTTTGCTGTCAAATCGTTAGCGCGATACGAAACTGTCAAAAAGTCGTGAAACGTGCGAGGTACAATTGCGTTCTTGCGCAAAAAATTTAGCGCGATCGGCCCCCTGGCCTTTTTCCAAAACGTCACCGATTTGGCCACTAAATGTACGCCTAGGTCTTCCCCTTCCAACGGTCCCATTCACACTCGTCTTATACACCTGTTTCGTCAATCTTCTTTCGTTCATTCTCTCTACATGACCAAACTATCTCAGCATACCTTTCTCAATCCTCATCACTACGTCTTCTTTCACTCCACAACGCTCTCTTATCACACTGTTCCGCACTCTAACTTTCAAAGTTACTCCACAGATAAAAAGTAGCCTATTTTCTATTCTAGGTAAAGACCTATATATATTTCAAGTTTCATCGAAATCGGTTCAGCCGTTACGGCGTGATTCAACCACAAACATCCAAACATCCTCAAAAACTTTCGCATTTATATATCCCCACATAGTCATGCAAAGCAATATAACGATCTTACAATACAAGCGGTCTTATTGATACAAGCAATCTCTACTAGGCAACCTTAGGATGGGCTGGACTGAGAGAGAAGGAGTATGTTAGTGTAGCTTAAAATATTGGTTTATGTAATGTATGGCCGTGTTAGCCTAGTGGAAGGTACTGGACTTTCGATCCGAAGATCGTGGGTTCGAATTCCAAAATTTGCACCAATGGATTTTTGTGTTAAAAAAATTTATATTTTTTTTTGCACATGCTCAAAACGGTGCAGGAAAACATTTTAAAAAATAAGACTCTTGTAGCGCTATACAGGGCGTCCCAAACTTATGGGACATGAAGGGGAAGTACCTTAAATATCGTAGATAGGGTATTTTGCTGAAAGAAGACTTTATGTTACTTTTAAAAGTTAGTAATTCTGCATTCATAGATTTTCTAAAAAATACTTGCTTCGTCTGGGAATCGAACCGACTTAAATGTCAAAAAAAAATCATCCTACTTCTATGATGCCAATCGAAAGAATAGCTAAAAAATAATAACTTTGCTTAAGTAACATAGTATTTTAAAAGAAAGGAACAACGTAAAATGATTGAGTCAAATTTTTCAAACACGTTTTATTTAGGATTTTTTAGGATATGTAAAGAGAATACCATAATGTTTAGGTCCACTTAACTTAGAAAATTAAGAAATCTTAAAATTTATGTTAGGAATCCTAAAACAACAGAATCGACACCAATGTTGTTGTTAAATTTGAAAATGGAACAGTTTATGAGAGCGTTTGTTTGAATGCATACTTTAATATTTTTAAAAAGAACTAAAAAATCTAACCTAAAAAATCCTAAATAAAACGTGCTTGAAAAATTTGACTCAATCATTTTACGTTGTTCCGTTCTTTTAAAATACTATGTTACTTAAGCAAAGTTATTATTTTTTAGCTATTCTTTCGATTGGCATCATAGAAGTAGGATGATTTTTTTTTGACATTTAAGTCTGTTCGATTCCCAGACGAAGCAAGTATTTTTTAGAAAATCTATGAATGCAGAATTACTAACTTTTAAAAGTAACATAAAGTCTTCTTTCAGCAAAATACCCTATCTACGATATTTAAGGTACTTCCCCTTCATGTCCCATAAGTTTGGGACGCCCTGTATAATAATACACATAAGTTTTAGGAATGAAGCCCATTGGTGTACGACCGGTGTGGTGAAAGGAATCATTAATATCCCAGGCTGCTCTGCTAAGGTCACGAAACCAAATTACCGATGTGATTAATACACAAGAAACACTTTTAAAGCGAATCATCCTAATGGCCTATGATTAATGGCTGCGGTACCCTAATTGCGAGTAAGTGCATGCGTTGTTATTCTAAGGGTCGGGTTACACGAGGTAAGTAAATAAGCCAGTTTCAGTATTGATTGCCGTGGTGCCTGAAGAATAGGCCACTCCATTACTACCCGTGGATGTCGTAAGAGGCGACTCAGGGGGAAAAAAACTAGGGGATGGGCAGCGTTCCCTATCAACAATAGCTTCTGCGCTCGCCAACCCGCATGCCCAGCGTGGCGAGTATAAATTAAATAAATAAATAAATATTCCGCACGGTCAACTGATCCCAAACTAGGCATAGCCTGTACTATGGTGACCAGAGACTGATATATATATATATATATATAATAGATAAACATTTAACACCCAGACACAGAACAAACATCTGTGTTTATCACGCAAATGTTTGTCCAGTGCGGGGATCGAACCCGCGAGCTCTAGCGCAGAAGGCAGAGTTACTACTAACTGAGCTATGAGGCCAGTCTTGAGTATGGACAAATACCCCCAAATGATTATTTGGGTGCAGTGCAGGCCGTACAAGGTCGGTCGCGCTGGAAATCTATGGAGGAAACTATGTATGTTCTGCTACTAAAATGATGATACGTAGGTATTGAGAGAGTTGGCCGACCAAAACTGTAACTTACCTACCACATATCACATCTATTCCAGATGACATAAACAGCGTCAGGTGGAACTTTTACTCACTTACAGGACGCTGTGGTGCCTGCGACATGTTCAAATGACTTCGGCAACTATTACCGGCACCACACTGAAGCTCTACATTCCATTTTGTGGAAAAATAATCATCAAAAAACATTATAGGATAGACCAAGCTGTGTTTGTTGCGTGATTCTTAAAGGCTTGGTCGCGTGGAACAGGCGTAGCTTCACCTAGTTTCTAAGACGTTTCAAAGTGATCCTAGTGATTTTATTGAAATCAACATATTTTGTCTTTGACACCATCCTTTCAGCCTAGTCGCGACAGAGATAATTAGTATTAGTTATGCTTAGATATTACTAGCCAATAAAACCGATCAGTACTCGCTCACTTGAGCCTCTTTCAAGCGACTAGACCGAGCTACTGGCATAGTGTATTCTATAACCGTGAATACAATGCTGGTACTTGCAGACGTGTAATAAATGTGTTAGTTATAGAATATTGAATGGAGAGGACGATGTTATGCAAATGGAGCAAGTTTCTTAAAATGTTAATGTTAAGTTTTCTGATTATATGGAGTTAAATATATATCTATTATGTATATCAGTCTCTGGTACAGTTTTTTTTTAATAGAGATTGAAAATATTGGATTTATATAGATCCGAAATGAGGAAATCCGTAGAAGAACTAAGGTCACCGACATAGCTCTCTGAATTAGCAAGTTGAAGTGGCAGTGGGCAGGCCATATAGCTCGCAGAACCGACAACCGTTGGGGAGTAAAGGTTCTCGAATGGCGACAACGAACCGGGCGACGCAGTGTTGGAAGGCCCCCCACCCGATGGACCGACGACATTGTGAAGGTTGCGGGAAGTCGGTGGATGGAGAAGGCTCAAGACCGTTCGTCATGGAACTCTTTGGGGGAGGCCTATGTCCAGCAGTGGACTTCTACAGGCTGATGATGATGATGATGATGTATGTCGATAGCTTGATAGCCAATGGGATGTAGAATAATCTAACACACATATTATTATCTAATCTCGCACCACAGCGTGGCTGTTTTGTTACCATTAAATTGAATTTGATTATAAATTGTCTGATGTTAAGTTTGATTGTATTTATTGGTTTATCTATTGTATTCTATTTTTTTAATGTTGTGCCTTTTTGATGACATGTAACTGTTTTATTATTATTATTCTATTATGAGTCGCATTGTACTTTTACTGACTCCATATTGCATACACTCGTTCAACTCAACAACACAAACCACACAAAAGCGCCTTATTTGGCTCAAATTAACACTCGATTGTGTATCTATCGGCAATTTATCATACACACTCTCATACAATACATACAAGTCATACAATACATACAATAATAAGCGAATATTTACTTTGTTATTAATTAATAACAACAATGTGTACTTCCGACTTAGAGGAAGAATGTATGAGTTTTTGTATTGCTTGCTTGTCGTGACATTGATTATTTCTTGGTCAGGGACTAGGTTAAAGTATGGTGGCCCTGGAAAGGGCCTAGGACCGTCGGTGAAAGAATCATTATAATATTAATAATAATATCTTTATTTCAGGCTACTTGACACATTACACAAAAATGTGTAATATGCCATGGCCCATATTGATAAATACCTTACAGACTAACCTACATATAATACTAAACTTAAATAACTACACCACATCTAGAGTCAGGGTTTTTCTTGATCGTGTGCGCCTCCCTGTAGCGACGGTAGACCACTCCAGCTGACCAGAAGTCGGGCGCGAGGAACCTCTTTGTACTTGGCAGCTACCTGGAGCACGTAGGACTTGAAGTTAGTCGCCCTACTCGACTCCAGGCGTTTCAGGCCACGTACAAGGACTTCCAGAGCGGGACTGATCCAAAGACAGCCTCTTTCCTCCACATTATACTCTTTTAAATGCCTATGCCTGCTCCTCTTCATCCACAACATCAACGGGGATTGTCGAACAATGTTGCCACCAACCCAGGGTCCTTCTCCGTTACTTTAAGGAGTTGGGCTGGCTGGGGTGAGGTCAGCAGGGGGACAATGCACAATACACCCCAACGCGGGACTTCAGTGCAGATCTTATTCCCCCATTTAGAATTAGAATAAGATGCCTATGTACACGGGGTCCAACATGTCGACATCTTTAATGATAGCATTTGAACAATATTTAATTCGCTAAGAGTATATTTATTTAATTCTTGGAGGAGGTAGGGCACAGCGAGTTTTTCTCGCTCTAAATTGGAGCAGCCCGCCTGGGGAGGTACCTCCGCCTTACAGAAGATCGCAGCCAAATAACATTATTTGTTTCAAATAGTGTTGTGTTCCTGCGGTGAGTAAGGTTGCCAGAGCTCTTTAGGGGGGGGGGAGGGGTTCGGCAGGCAACGCATTAGCAATGCTCCAGGTGTTGCTAATGTCAATAGGCGACGGTAACCACTTACCATCAGGAGGACCGTAAGCCTGTTTGCCTCCGTATAAAATAAAATAAAAAAAGTTTTAATTTGAGACAGTAGGCATTTTGGTTCATACTGTAAGCTTGCTGTTTTAACTGAACCTCCTACTCGCATTTATAATATTAGTAGGATAGGATATCAAGGACATATCGCATGCCGTTTGAACAAGGTTCAAGAATGCCTGGGCTATGTCGGTCGGCCATAGATTTGGTGACCGCGCAGAAGGTTGCAGCCGATCTGTTGCGAATGACTATGCAAGCTACGCCGAGCTTCAATACCAACATTAGAAATTACCCAACTGTGGTTGTGGCAAATGGGAAATAAATGAGGTAGGTATGATGCAAACAGCACTTTCTTGATTAACATTGCCTCAGATGTCATGACCTGAATTAATAATGTAATTAGTTGGAATAAATCTGTGTAAAACACTAGTGACACTGTTGGCCGTGGTGGCCCCGGCTGAAGAATAAGCCCCTCCATATCTACTTCAGCGTCCCTCATTTTAACAACGATAGCTCTAACTGCGCTCGCCAACCCGCATGCCCAGCGTGCTGAGTATGGGCAAAAGTATGGCCACATGATAAGGAATTCGCTCTGTCTGTGGGGGAGGCCATGTTCAGCAGTGGACGTCGAACGGCTGAAATGATGACGATAATGAAATCTGTGTAAGATACTGTGTAATTAAGCTTTAGGCAGCAGCGTTCCCTATAAACAATAGCTTTATCTGCGCTCGCCAACCCGCATGCCCAGTGTGGCTAGTATGGGCAAATCCCCCCAAATGATTGTTTAGGTGCAGGCACCTAAACAATCATTTGATGGTCGCACTTAAAAATCTTTTATCATCATTACCCTGTAGAAGTCCACTGCTGGACATAGGCCTCCCTCAAAGAGTTCTATGACGAACGGTCTGCCTTTTCCATCACGCAACTTTTACAATGTCGTCGGTTCATCGGAGGACCTTCAACACTGCGTCGCCTGGGACGGGATCGCCATATTGTATTTAGTTTGAATAAATATGTGTTAAGTATCCATTTTGTGAAAAAGAATCATCGAAAAATATGATAGGCACCAAGCCGTGTTTGTTGCCTGATTCTTGTAGGCTTGGTCGTGAGAAACAGGCGTAGCTTCACCTAGTTTCTAAGACGTTTCAAAGTGATCCTAGTGATTTTATTGAAATAAACGGCTTTTGACTTTTTGTATTTTTTTAAATACAAGATAATTCATAATATTGGCTGCTTCAATTTGGAGCGAGATTTTCTCGCTCCAAATTGAAGCAGCCCGCCTGGAGAATTACCTCCGCTTATAAAGATCGCAGCCAAATAA
The DNA here is from genome assembly GCA_947579855.1 of Anticlea derivata. Classification (NCBI taxonomy): domain Eukaryota; kingdom Metazoa; phylum Arthropoda; class Insecta; order Lepidoptera; family Geometridae; genus Anticlea; species Anticlea derivata. The sequence continues at coordinate 833,274 of OX388283.1, read as the reverse complement.
CATTATTTGTTTCAAATACTGTTGTGTTCCTGCGGTGAGTAAGGTTACCAGAGCTCTTGAATTCTTTGTCCACACTGGTACTTTAACCTTCAAGCCACCTTCAGTCGTTAAATGTTTTAGCGACTTTTGTAAAAAATACATTTTTCATTGAAAAATACATTGCTGAAATCAGCAGTTTTGGTTTTTAATCATTCTGCTGTAGGTCAGTGAGCAGGTTGAAAAGATTGGCCTTGAAAAGAGCCGTAACCGTGAAAGAATCAGTGTAGTGAAAGGATTAAAGTGCACTTCAAAGGCTCCTTTAAGAGATGCTAAATGGTCAGAAATACCTAGACTCTTTTATAGACTTGAACTTTATATTTCAGCGTCGTAAGGTCGCCATGACTTGTTGGTCTCGGCTAATCATCAGATTAGCTATCTGATGACCATAAATCAGTGTAGACGTTGGATACTTTCGCTTTTGGATAGTGCAGGAGATCGCCGCCACCATTATTATATTCAGTCGAGAATGTTTTTTCATCTGACTGTCATTAATTTCATTCCTGTTGCTGTTGAACTTGCGTCTTATTTTGATATTTATTCACATAAAAGGACATTATCTGTTTGGTAAATTAAATAAATAAAATAAAATAGAATAAAATAAATTAACAAATAAAAACAAAAAAGAAAAAGAAAATAAAATGACAATTGAAAATTAAGCTCAATTAATTCTAGGAATAAAAAAATCGATTTTGATATTAAATCTCCTTAAAATTGACTTAGCTACTGACCTTTGTCGTTCGTCGAAAGAGAGGTTGAGCTCACTCAACAAACATTAAAAATAGGAATTAAATTGATGGACCAAATCGGTGACGTTTTGGAAAAAGGCCAGGTCAAGGGTATTAACCGACGAAGGTATTATTATTATTATTATTGGCCTCTACGTCTGTTACAGACGATTCAAGCAGTGTCTGAGATGGATCGGGTTAAACACTTTCTCATGTGATGGCTGATGGCTGTACAAGCCGATGCGTGAGCCCACAGCGCGGCCACAACTCACGCAGATTAATGATGTGATTGATGAATGATGTGTTTTTGTCCTCTGGCTGCCAGGGAGGCGAACCAGGTCTGGTCTATGTATGTATGTAAACTGATGGAATTAGATTGAATTGATTATAGGCCTCGAGCTCTCGCTCTATAGTTCTGTCATGCGTTCCTCCTCACATCAGAATGTAGGTACTCGCTTATTTAGTTTATCTGATATATCTTATGTAAAAATCTAGTGTTCGTTTGTTTGGACATGATCTGACCAGAGCTCAGAGGTCAGGCTATGGAAACAAAAAAAGCTCACGACATTTATCCTCAAGCTTGATAGGCAACCTCCCAGAACAACAAGGCTCTTTAGGGGGAAGGGGGTTCGGGGTCGGCAGCGCGTGCGTGATGCTTATGGTATTGCAAGCTCTGATAGGCTACTGTAACCGCTTACCAACAGGTGGGAAGTATGCTTGTTTGTCACCTTAGTTGTATAAAAAAAAACATACAGTCAGATACTTGAAGAAAGCACATTTTGCATACTTATAAGAATACTTACTGGTTTCTCTCAGTAGCTCAAATCAAAGCGAATAATAAATAATAAACTTTATTTACAGAAAGAAACTTAAAACTAATACAAGTTAATATTTACAAAATACACAAGAAACAGTTGAGCCATCTAACACGCTGGCGGAATTTCCACGCTGGATGGCAATGCTAATTCGCTGGGCCAAATAAGAGCCAGCTCTCGGGGCACGCGTCGCTTCGATCAGACGCCCTGATATCTTTTAGAAAACGGAGGGCCCCGGTTCCCCACGGACCCAGGGCCTCAACCCCAAAAGGCTCAAATACGTAAGCCCTATCAAGACTAACATATTTGCGCCTTTTGAGATCCTCGGCCGAATCTGCCGCCGCACCCGCCCTAACTGATGTCCCCGGAAGATGTGAGCGCGCTAGTGTATCAACACAAGTAGCGTCCCACACCATAGGCCTACCCTTCTCCCAAGAGACCAAAGTCATACCGTCAGGCCGCTTACCATCATCACGCAGCAGACCACAATAATATTTTGTCAAAAATAAAAATAAATGTGGGTACCTAAAAGTATCTACTTTTTTTTATTTAATTATAATTTTTTTTTGTAATTGGAATCATGGTCTGAATGCACAGTTTCCGTTTTCGGGAGTAGTCTTATTACACCCTGTATGAACTGGCACTTGTACTACCTAGACTGTACATTTACATAACAGTCATACAAACCGCGGAAAAAACATTTAAGTATTTGCGAAATCCACCTAAAATGCTAATTACGCACAAAAACAAGTGTTATTAAACAATAAAAAAAACCATATAACATGCAATAAAAATTAACACAGCCCCAAAATGACTTTACAACTATTATAAAAACCGACTGAGAATCTGTCTGAAAGTGAAAGTCTCATCAAAATGGGATCAGCCGTTATTCACGCACGATAAATTTGCAAAAAATGCTTAATATGAAATTAAGTAACCACTTAATTAGTATATAAGCCATAGCACACTGGTTCTGTTACAGTCCATAGACTTAAAAAAAAGACTCCTATAGAAGCACCAAAAATAAAAAGCGATGAAGAGGGTCGGCAACGCGTGATGCCTCTGGTATTGCAAGCGTTCATAGGCCACGGTAACCACTTACAAACAGGTGAACCGTAAGTATATTTGCCACATTAGTAGCATTAAACTATACTAACAGAACAATAGGTAGATATGAACTTTGGGTCGTTCTAAGTATTACGAAAATATAGTTCAATAATACTTTCACATTATCGCAATGCTCAGGAAGTTACATCTGCCCGTACAGTCATCATTAAAACTAACAACAACTATAGTCTTTTCAATCAATAGGTGCATCTATACCAGTGCACTCAAACGGTGAAGAAGAACATCGTGAGAAAACCGGCATGTCCTAGAACCTAAAAATTCGAAGACATGTGACATGTTTTTTTTTTTTTTTTTTTTTTTATACTACTGAGGTGGCTAACAGGCATACGGCCCACCTGTTGGTAAGCGGTTACCGTAGCCAATGAGCGCTTGCAATACCAGAGGCATTTTTTTTTTTTTTATGTTATACGGAGGCATACAAACTAACGGCCTACCTGATGGTAAGTGGTTACCGTCGTCTATTGACATCAGCAACGCCTGGAGTATTGCTAATGCGTTGCCTGCCTCCTCCCCTAAAGAGCTCTGGCAACCTTACTCATCGCAGGAACACAACACTATTTGAAAACAAATAATGTTATTTGGCTGCGATCTTCTGTAAGGCGGAGGTACCTCCCCAGGCGGGCTGCTCCAATTCAGAACGAGAAAATCTCGCTGTGCCCTTCCTCCTCTAAAAATAATAATGTGCACGAAATGAGCCTATTAAGAGATGCACTTTAATCCTTTCCATACACTGATTCCTTAACAGGTCATAGACCCTTTTCAGGGCCACCATACCTCAACCTGGTCACTGACCTAATATATGATGACCAAGAAAGAATCAGAAGAAATAAAACGAAACGTGACAAAACTGCTTTCTTAAAACTCCAAATAAGCATAGTATGCCAATTGATGCTGTCTGTACCATTGCGCTTCGCACAGTTCAAGGGTAGGCAGAGCCATAATTAGAGTGATCTTTATCTGTTAGCCAACCGATATTGTTTAATATAGTGTGCTCATTGTTAGTCAATATTGTTTTTTTCACCCATAAATATGAGTAAAACCGTGTTGGCCTTGTGCCCCTTTCGATCAGAAGGTTCTAACCCCGACGATCTTCTTCTTCTTCCTGCCCTTGTCCCACATTATGTGGGGTCGTCACAACATGTTTTCTTCTTCCACTCTCTTCTGTTAGCCGTCATCCTGAAACACAGGCTTCTATGTTATATCTACCTATATGTAAAAATTACCATTAACCTGTAAATTTTTGTAAGGTACACAAAAATTTACAGGTATCAATCTAGAATATATATTTTTTTTTTTTATTTTATCTCCGCACTCACTTCTTTTTTACTCATAATCTTTAATTTAGTTCATCCATCTTTTCTTTGGCCTTCCTCTAATCTTATATCCATCCACATTCATACCTAACGCTATTGTGTGAAAGACGACATGAGTAAGAAAGGAGTGAATACTGATATGACGGCTGATAGAGGGGAGTGGAAGAGAAAAACATGTTGTGCCGACCCCACATGAAGTAGTATAAGGGCAGGGAGATGATGATGATTCATACCTAACGCTCTTCTCGTTACATGACTTTAATACCTCCTCATGACATGTCCATACCATGCTAATCTATTACTTCTCAACTTGGTCACTGGCGCTACTTTCAAACTTCCTCTGATGTACCTACTCATTGTTTTCAAAGGTCTTTGTTACAATAAAATCACAAGGATCACTTTGAAACGTCTTAGAAACTAGGTGAAGCTACGTCTGTTCCTCGCGACCAAGCCTACAAGAATCAGGCAACAAACACGGCTTGGTGCCTAGCATTTTTTTTCGATGATCCTTTTTCACAAAATGAAATGTAGAATTTCAATGCGCTGCCGACCAGGCAAGGTGAGGTTTGCTCTACATTGCGGAATTCAGGAACGATTATATAATTGTTTTAACTTCAAGCGATTAACCTCATTGCTTCTCTAAATAGGTTAGTTAATAAAGGTCAAATTCGTGTGGATCTTGACCCAGTTTTGATGATTTTTTTCATAATGTACTTACCTTATTAGGTTCTTATAAATTTCTGCATTTATTTATCGCACGATGTGTGTATAAACGTTTTTTGCAGGCATATCGTACGTATAGCGTAGCGTGTGTGTGTGATGTAGTGTGTGCTGCCCTTAAAACATTTGCTGAAGTTCAGTACTAGTCATTTTTTCAAATTTTTATAAGCTTTTATAATACCTGATTATTTTTCTTTTGAGCCTCACCTAGTTCGATCGGCACCACACTGAAGCTCTACATTCCATTTTGTGAAAAAGAATCATCGAAAAAAATGATATACACGCGCGCCGTGTTTGTTGCCTGATTCTTGTAGGCTTGGTCGCGAGGAACAGGCATAGCTTCACCTAGTTTCTAAGACGTTTCAAAGTGATCCTAATGATTTTATTGTAACAAAGACCTTTTGATTTAAAACTCAAAGTCAAAAGGCATTTATTTCAATAAAATCACTAGGATCACTTTGAAACGTCTTAGAAACTAGGTGAAGCTATGCCTGTTACTCGCGACCAAGCCTAGAAGAATCAATTGATTTGAGTATAACCACGCCTTGGGTATAAGAAAATTAAATAGGTACTCAGGACTTTTATCCTCAAGTATGTTAGAAATCCAGGATCTTCAGAATCAGATACTTGTAAATGTTTAGGGACAGTCAGAGGCAAGTCCAAAAGTTTGAGATCCGCATTACGTTTAACTAACATTCTTCGAGATTTAATGTAACGATGAAGAATCATTATTATCGTGAGAATTTTTTTAACCATGTAATTTGCGGTGTAATGAGACTATTAATTTGATTATTGGTAATATGTACTTATTTAATGATGATTTATTTTGATAATTCAAGGATTCAAATTATTAATAATAAGTACCTTATATGATACTGATGAATGAGTGTCTAAAGTTGTTGGAACAAACAACAGCAACTTTAGACACATCGTTATCCTACATTTATTTATTTAACATCAAACAAAAGACCCAAAATGGTTTTTTTTTTTCAAAATCAAGCCCATAACTCACTTCACTTTTCGATAACTTTGGATAATTAAAGGCAACTCTGCTCAACAAAACCTACTCAGCCAAATAAAAAAATCTAGGATATGGTAACTTTATGCGCGAAATCATTCTATTACCGCAAATGTACGAGAATGTAATGTTTTACGAGAGGTAGGGCACAGCGAGATTTTGTCGCTCTAAATTGGAGCAGCCCGAGGTACCTCCGCCTTACAGAAGATCGCAGCCAAATAACATTATTTGTTTCAAATAGTGTTGTGTTCCTGCGGTAAGGTTGCCAGAGCTCTTTAGGGGAGGAGGCAGGCAACGCATTAGCAATGCTCCAGGCGTTGCTGATGTCAATAGACGACGGTAACCACTTACCATCAGGTAGGCCGTTAGCTTGTATGCCTCCGTATAACATAAAAAATGTCAAATGGTACCACGATTTCTTGTGTATATTAAAGCATAATAAATCATAATACTATGAGGCAATTGTATCGGAAATTGGCCAACAATGAGCTGTAGGTACTTGTACTACGTGTGAAAATAGCTTCGGGTTCAATTTGTACTTTGAGAGGTATAAGCAATGGACTACAGATTGGAAAATGTCATAGCTTGCTTAACATGTCCCTGATTCTTTCTTGGTCAGGGACTGTGATAGGTCAGGGACCGGGTTGAGGTGTGGTGGCCCTGAAACGGGCCTATGACCGTCGGTGAAAGAATCAGTGTAGTGAATGGATTAAAGTAAATTTATTTACTTTATTTATTTATTTATTTTATTCATTCACTCGGGCCTTAGGACAGGGGAAGGTTACTCCATACATGGCTGGTTCAAGGAGTCGATGGTAAGATTGCTAAAACGCCATAAAAGGTTACAATCAGCGGTGATTACCGGTGTTTTGGGAAGTTCCGATTTACAGGGCAGATGTAATATATGTGGCAGGTGCACCACGATCACTAAATCACTAAGCCCCTTCGTCCATGACGCTATGCAAAAGTGACGGAACTCATTAATTTCAATTTCAATTTCAATTTATTAATCTTTTGACATATTTACATGTGCTTAGATAGGTCAGAACAGAACAGATACATTTTTTTACTTACATAGTAATTATGTAGACAAACAAAATAATAACATGTAAACACACAAAATTACTCTATGAACACAACAAGACAAGACAAAAAAATTATACACAGCACAGATTAAACGTACACAGCTGAAAGATTGATTAGAAACTAGAGTTGCGGACTGATTGGAAACTCTGACTCGTCCACGACGCTACTGGAATTTCCTGAAACTCAGTCATTCAGTACACGATTTTATGTAAACAAAGTTTTGAAAACGAAAATAATTAACATGACTAGTGATAATTCGAGCGATGACATGGAATTATTACTTCTCCAGTCACATAGACGTCAGAATCACTTATAATTACTTTTTATTTGTTCATTTTTCAACAGTTTCTCGAAACCAGTCGCCTGGCGACCAGCATGTCGAGTCGCCAGGAGACTAGTTACAAACGCGTTCCTTTTGAGTACCACCGTGGACGGACGCGCATTGAAATACTAGTGCTATCGCAGTCAGGCTACTCATAAGTGACTACAGTTTCAGTCGCGTTCCTTTTGAGTCTTGCCGTGGACGAAGGGGCTAAAGCAATTGGTCTTCGGGCCGCAGAGGAGAGGGTTGGAGCGCGTGGTAGATAATACTCGTCCTTCTTCTTCTTGTTGTGTCACTGATTCTTTCTTGGTCATCCTGTCTTTAGTCAGTGACCAGGTTGAGTTATGGTGGCCCAGAAAAGAGCCTATGACCGTCGATGCGTGCGCATACCTAATACTCGCCCTGATGAAGATTCTCTAGACGAATCGAAACATTCTCGACTATGTCGGTGGCGTAGTGGGCGTGTGCCCAACTGAGACGCAAGGGGTGCGGGTTCGATTCCCGCTGCGGGACAAATGTTTGCATGATGCAAATATTTGTTCCGTGTCTGGGTGCTGTGGTACGGAGATGCTACTCATAGTTTCTGATACCCACGACACAGGGAATCCTAGTGTGGGGTCAGGACTATGTATATGTCACACACCAGCTACAGTAAGTAAATTGCAATCATTTAAAAACATAGAATAGTCTCCCGCGCTGTGCGGGTCAAATAGGTACAGTCTCAGCATAATGCCGCTACACATACATGAGCTATTATGTACAGGAGCGCAGTTTTCAGACCGAACCTATGATGTGGGTGACCTCGAACACGAACATAGATAGCTACTATGTATGATACTATGTGTGCCGGTCCGTCTTAGTGCTAACATCGATATCTGCCAGAAAGCCTATGAACTACTGTAGGAACAATCATCATCAACATTTCAGCCGTTCGACGTCCACTGCTGAACATGGCCACAGACAGAGCAAATTCCTTATCATGTGGGGGGATTTGCCCATACTCACCACGCTGGCCATGCGGGTTGGCGAGCGCAGTGAGAGCTATCGTTGATAAAATGAGGGACGCTACTGCCCATCCCCTAGCTTTTGTTCCTTAGTCGCCTCTTACGACATCCGCGGATAGGTAGATATGGTGGGGCTTATTCTTCAGCCGGGGCCTCCACGGCCAGTGTAAGAACAATAAATAGTGCTAAAGTAAAAACAAATTTCACACACTAAGCATTAGTTTAACAAGCTCACAAAAACTAAGAAGTACTCTTGCGGTAGTAGCTTACACGATCAGACAGCTCAATAGCAGTAGGATCTATTCCCAGACCATACGCTTATTCACAAATTTTCGTTATCTAATTAGCACAATCGGAAAAGTTTTAAGAAGGTACTTCCTTTCCTATAAATAGGAAAACCGCAATGATGGATAAGAGTACCTTTGCTATGGCACCCTCCATATATCCGTCGCTACAGGGAGGCGCACACGATCAAGAAAGTCCCGGACTCTAGATGTGGTGTAGTTATTTAAGTTTAATATTATATGTATGTTAGTCTGTAAGGTATTTATTAATATGGGCCATGGCATGTTACACATTTTTGTGTAATGTGTCAAGTAGCCTGAAATAAAGATATATTACTATATATATTATATATATAATAAATTACCACAATCTATAAGACTACTGCCGAATATGGAGTTTCAGAGAAAGTTAAAAATGATTCTTTCAAATAAATGTTATTATTCTATAAATGATTTCTATAAAAGATTTATTGGCTTGACATTCCCTATTTTAAGTTGTTTTTTATCCAATTAGTTTCATGTTTTTTTTTTTTTATTAAGTTTATTTTAATTATTATTATTGCAAATTGATGGCTCAACTGTTTCTTGTGTATTTTGTAAATATTAAGTTGTATTAGTTTTAAGTTTCTTTGTGTAAATAAAAGATTTATTATTGCACATCGAAAAATCGGTAGTAATACATTGACTCACATAATTATAGACTTATAAACATCTGTACATGTATTTCAAGCAATAAATTACACTTTACTTTACTTTACAAGGTGATTCATAATACCTATCCCGAAAAGGGCTTATTGTACCCAATTCGCAATAATGTTTGTTCTACGACTTTTGGAAATTCGATATTTGTAAAAAAAAAAAAAAAAATTCTTAGAATTACCCCCTTTCGGGATGGTTTACATGTTATTGATCACCTTGTATAAGATTGTGCTCGAAAGGAGCCTCTAAGAGGCGCACTTTAATCCTTTCACTACACTGATTCTTTCACCGACGCGACGGTCATAGGCCTTATTCAGGGCCACCATACCTCAACCTGCCTGACCTAATACAGGATGACCAAGAAGGACACAAGTTAGGATTGCCTCGTTGAACGTTTTTGAATACGGCCTCAACATATCCCACATTCCTCCTTCAAGGTCGAATCAGTAATTTTAACTAGTTTTCATCTTTGTGCATCACGATTCTGGCAGCCGACACGATCTGACAGGTGAGGAGTAAAGGTCAGCAGGCGTGGTTAGAGCACACTTTATGTTTCTAACTAGATGGTTGGCGATGTGAGAAAGTTGCAAGTTTTAAGCGCATTCAAACGCTGTGCGATATTACCCCATTTGGAAAATACTAAAACTGTATAGGATCACTTTACCGTCTGTGTGAGCGAGAAGTATGACTGATGTTAATGTTTAATTTAATTACATCTTCTTTATCTATATCTTTTGTTTTTTGATTATTTTATTTATTTTGACATTCTGTGAATATGTATCTCAATTTTTTTTTTTTTAATTGATTGACACATGTTGTAATAATTGTATAATTGTAATCTAATTCTCATGTCATATCTTCTCGTCGGAGATACCGCAGCGCCTCAAGACGAAAGTCTACAATCAGTGCGTGTTGCCAGTGATGACATATGGCACTGAGACTTGGTCGTTAACTATTGGCCTCATACACAAGCTCAAAGTTGCACAACGGGCTATGGAGAGAGCTATGCTAGGAGTTTCACTACGTGATAAGATCAGAAATGAGGAAATTCGTAGAACCAAGGTTACCGACATAGCTTTCAGAATTAGTAGGTTGAAGTGGCAGTGGGCAGGCCATATAGCTCGCAGAACCGATAACCGTTGGGGAGTAAAGGTTCTCTAATGGCGACCACGAACCGGGCGACGCAGTGTTGGAAGGCCCCCTACCCGATGGACCGACGACATTGTGAATGTTGCGGGAAGTCGGTGGATGGAGAAGGCTCAAGACCGTTCGTCGTGGAACTCTTTAGGGAAGGCCTATGTCCAGCAGTGGACTTCTACAGGCTGATGATGAATCTAATTCTATCCTTAAGTAATGTTATTGGGAAATAAACCATATTATTTAAGGTTAAATAAATAAATAAATAATAAATCTGTCTGACAAGACCCATTTTCTCAGAAATGGCTAGAGGTATCTACTTGAAATTTTTACCGACTATTAGGGTTTGTAAGCTTATAGTGCTATATAAATCAAGTTTGTAGCTCGATGCATGAAAAATATATGCCAATGAATGTCTAATTTTAGTATGGAAGTGGCAAAAATGAAAAACCTCTAGGGTACTTCCATACCTCATAATTCTGAAATTTTGAATGCTTTTATGACTAGCCTCATAGCTCAGTTGGTAGTAACTCTGCCTTCTGCGCTAGAGGTAGCGGGTTCGATTCCCGCACTGGACAAACATTTGTGACTAACACAGATGTTTGTTCTGTGTCTGGGTGTTAAATAAATATCTATTAAGTATATCAGTCTCTGGTACCCATAGTACAGGCTATGCCTAGTTTGGGATCAGTTGACCGTGTGTGATATGTCTGAAATATTTATTTATTTATTTAAATAAAGGGAAAAGTCTAAAATTTAGGAAGCCTCATGAAGTTCACACACATGAGTCTTTATTTGAACCAGGTAGGTACTTGTCAGAGGTAATGCAAGCCCTGGTACGTGAAATAGCATGTACGCGACCCATCAAGAGGCGCACTTTAATCCTTTCACTACACGGATTCTTTCACCGACGGACATAGGCCGTATTAAGGCCACCATACCTCAACTTGGTCACTCAAAGTCAAAGTTAAAAGGCATTTATTTCAATAAAATCACTAGGATCACTTTGAAACGTCTTAGAAACTAGGTGAAGCTACGCCTGTTCCTCGCGATCAAGCCTACAAGAATCAGGCAACAAACACGGCTTGGTGCCTATCATTTTTTTCGATGATCCTTTTTCACAAAATGGAATTTAAAGCTTCAGTGTGGTGCCGATCGAACTAGGTGAGGCTCAAAAGAATAGTAATCTAATTATAATCCCTAATAAATAAGAGCTTATAAAAATGTTAAAAAAAGAATACAAATGTGAGCTTCAACAAATGAACTAAGCGCAGCACACGCTACACTAATACAGGATGACCAAGAAAGAATCAGTGACACGACAAGCAAGCAAGCACTAGTCTGTGACTAAGTTTGTCTCAATGCTAAGTATCTAGTAGCATGTCTATATGTACTTACGTTGTTAGTAATATAATAATGGATGACATAATGCAATAGAGGGAACATGATAGATTGTTATTTAATTTTATATTATGTCACTGTTGTGGACGGCGTTATGCGATATGGGGCAATTGAAATAAACCTACTGGCTTATGACCTCGATTTTATTGAATTGCTACGTAAATAATAACAGTATGATGGAATGGATGTCATCTAAAGAGAAGATAGATAGATAGATAGATAACACTTTATTGATCACAACACGGAAATAATACATAAGATCACAATTACAAATTTACACGGCAATACAATGGGCGGCCTTATCGCCAAGAGCGATCTCTGCCAGGCAACCTTAGGATGGACTGAACTGAAAAGATTAGAGAAGGCGCAAGGTGGTGTATCTTAAATTATGAAGAAAATTATTAACTATAAACAGAATAAAGTAGATATATTATATAGATAAATCAAGATAATCATATATATATATATATATATAATACATATAGTGACATTTATATAAACACATACAGATACTATATCGTATATAATTATAATAAGTACACAGAATTTAAGAATAATAATATACAATAAACTTGTGCTTCACAAAGAGCAGCATGCCAGATAATGAGTGATGACCATGTTTTTGAAGATAGCAAGAGACTTGGCTTTCCTGATATTGACAGGCAATGCGTTCCACAAGCGAACAGCCTAGAACAAGAGAAGAGTGTCGAATGTCGAGAATGTTGATAGATATAGGAGTAGAGAACATTAAGCCGTATTCAAACGACTTACGTTATATCTCAACGATATCGCAAGCACCTTAAAGTCAAACTCTTAATTGTGTTTATTCAGTAGACATAAAGGATCGTTTTGAAATAAATTTCAGATTATACTTATATCTCACGCCATTTGAACACGTTTTAGGCAGGTTATAGAGTATAGCGTGTCCTGTCCTCAGAACTCTTTTGTCTAGCTCACCATTTGTCTTTTTTTTTCATTTTTATAGGCGTTTATATAATAGGTACGTGATTATTTTCATTTTTAAACTTGTTAAATCGGACACACTGAAGCTCTACATTCCATAAATTCCATAAATTAATTGAGTGTAAATTCCTTTAAAAGGTTCGTATACTTAAGTATGGGTAGAATTTTTACTAAAGACACTTTTTTATATTTTTCTTGAATTAATGTTGTCAAACGATGTCAAAATTCATTCCTAAACCATACTTTTCTAAGATTTGACATTATCTTGACTCGTCACTACATAACACCGTCCCGTAATACTTGCCCAGTGACCGTGTGTCTGTAACCCGCGCGTCTGCAAAAACACCATCATTCAAGACCGAGCCATTGATGTACAGTCGACTGTCAACTGTATTCAACATTCGAGCTGTTGGAAGTCCACTGCTGAACATCGGCCTCCTCCACAGATTTCTACTTCCTATCATGTGGGGGGAATTTGCCCATACTCACCACGCTGGGCTCGCGGGCTGAGCGTAGTTAGAGCTATCGTTGTTAAAATAGGGGACGCTGCTGCTACCTTTTTCCTTAGTCGCCTCTTACGACATTTACGGGTAAGAGAGATGGCCTATTCTTCAACTGGGGCCACCACGGCCAATCAAAAACTACGTTTTAAAACCTAAAAAAAAACACCGAATTTGAGGTTCATTTCTATGTATGTGTACGAGCATTTAAAAGGGTTTGACATTCGTATCATCATATTATTACAAAAAGCCGAGCCGTTGGGGAGTAAAGGTTCTCGAATGGCGACCACGAACCGGGCGACGCAGTGTTGGAAGGCTCCCCACCCGATGGACCGACGTCATTGTGAAGGTTGTGGGAAGTCGGTGGATGGAGAAGGCTCAAGCTTTAGGCCCAGGTGTCTACCTTCATAAATTCATCAAAGAACCAGAGCTTTAGGCCCAGTATCCACAAACATAAATACGTCTGGAACCAGAGCAGGTATCCAGGTATCCTTACCCTTTAAATCGGAACACGGCATTTGTTCCATGGCGATAAAAATTGTCACCGTGGCACAAAGACCACCCTCTTACTTCCACTACGCCACTGGTGCTTTCATTGCGTAGTACCTATCAGCGGTATTGTTTCAACTCTTTGTTCTTAACAATAAGACTAATTAAACTGAGGACTTGGACAAATTATAGCAATTCGTCCTTACCAGTAAACTCTACTTATTTAACGTTTTGGAAATCTTTTAGTAACTTAAACGTGTATTTGAGTTACTAAATTAACTGTTTCTTGTGAATTTTGTAAAAATTAACTTGTATTAGTTTTAAGTTTCGTTCTGTAAATAAAGTTACTAAAAGATTGTTATGTTGAACTATTATTACTTATTTAAAGTAATCATCACAAACAGCCTGTGATGTCCACTGCTGAACATAGTCCTACGCCAAAGAGTGCCACGAGGAACGGTCTTTAGGCTTCTCCGTCCACTACTTCCCGCAACCTTGACAATGTCGTCAGTAAACCGGGTGGGGAGAGGGAGGTTAAAAGTAGCATAATGCTCTTCTAGGTAAAAAACTCCAATCCATTCCAAGTTTCATCGAAATCGGTTGAGCCGTTACGGCGTGATTGAACCACAAACATACTGACAAAATTTCCCATTAATAATATTATTAGTAGGATGACACTAAAATGTGATTGTATTTTCATAAATATGTATTTTAACCCCTTTTTAACCGACTTCAAAAAGGAGGAGGTTCTCAAGTCGGCTGTATTTTTATTTTTTTCGTGTACTGTAGTATGGTATGGTAATCCCCGCGACTTCGTTCGGTTGTTCCTATTTATGTAAACTTTAACCTTTGGGGTTGTGGGTCCTGAATTCCTTTCTGTGCACCCATACGTTACAACAGGAAGCTACCCTGCAATGATTGTCAAAGATTGATTGTCAAAGAGAATAAAACCACCACGTTTGATTGTCAGTCATTACCGTAAGAGTTATTATTTATGATGAATTATTGTCATACTTACTTTGGTTTTTTTGTTCGAAAGTGTTGGTGGCCAGTGTCATCCTCAATAAGCAAAACGCAAAGAGGTTGAATAAAAATAATAGTAATAGGATGGCCCCCAAATAGTTTTTTATCCAATTTGAAATTCTAAGGTCTTAATTTTCTAGCGGCTATAATTATAATCTTGTAAATCCTATAATTTGGGAGTCTTCAAGACCAGAGTAAATAGGTTTCTTCTAGGCAAACGTGCTACACCGTAGACCACATCATTACTTAACATCAGGTGAGATTGTGGTCAAACGGTAGCCTATTTTGTATAAAAAAAAAATATATTCAGGAATTTGAAGACGGTTTTTAGTTTTTTTTTTAAATAGTTATCTTATTCTCCAAATAAATGACAAACAACTAACCTAACTAAAATACATATTAAAAATATGTATTTTTTATATTTACTTAGAAAAGGTTACCTATATTTTTGGGTGGCAGTAAAAAATTGTCTGCATAACAAATACGAATATAAGTCAGTATGTGACAATATTTTAGGGTCCAATAAAATCTACGACCAAAGGTTGTATGTACAAATACCTATTATCTTTTTTCGTGGTACGCTGTAAAACTCACCGAATTTGAGTAAACTTCGCATCACTAGTCTGTACTAGATGGAATATCGATAAAATAACTTTTGTCGATAAAAAAACTATCGTAGAAATTAATTATTATTGTTCTTTAATAACCGAAACATCTCTAAATATTTATAGACATGTAAAAAGTTATGTGGCTAATAATTGTTGAGCTACTGAAATAATAATCGCTTATTTTTATTGATTCTTTTGTTTGGATTAAAATAAATATGAAATTAATATTAGTGATCTTACAGAAACAGATTTTTATATTAAACTTTGCTTTCAGGTCAATTATTATGAGAGAGCATTGTTTTCACTTCTTTTTTTTTAATATATTATATATTTAGATTTATAGCTTATTTTTTGATTTATTTTTTTCAATGCTTGCTATATTTTGCAGTGGTAAGTATTGACAGGTAAGCTTAATCGCAATGACAAACATGTAATCGATAGACTTATTCAATACCAAAATCACGTATTGATGACAAGCTCACTCGTAACATTAACGTATTACTAAAATTCATCACTTTTTCTAATAGATCTCCAATTGGGTGAAGAATAACCCCCTTTCTGAATAGAATACATACGATTCAACTTACATTTATTTTTATATTTGTGTATATAAATGAAGAGGCTATGCAATGATAATAATAAGTTGATGATTTCAATCGATAATGCATTTTACTGTCAGTAGGTACATCCCATCACTAGCATTGTCTACCATGGCTGATTTATAATGACCAATGATGTCAGTAGCACGCGCCAAAAACAAAATATTTCTACAAAATGGCGTCGGATCTTTATTGTGTATTGTATAATTTTGTGCTGTAAAAGGTGACATTTTCACTGAAAATTGTATGCCGATGAACAAAGGTTTATTATTTAATTAACTCAGTCGCTAAACTAAAGTTTACACTTTCAATTTATAGCTGAAAAATAAAATTTTATTCGTAAACATGAATTTGCTGAATTTTTATGTGAGGTACGAACATTTGAAATTCGTTTAGTAAATAAAATCTTATCGCTAGCCTAAGAGTTCAAATAAAATAAAGCGAATCGAGACTCGTTTATTAGTTTTTTTTTCTAAATGGTTGCAGATGTCGTCCTTCAAGTCGTGTTCAAACGACTTGCGATATATAATCCTACTAATATTATAAATGTGAAAGTTTGTGAGGATGTTTGGATGTATACCTAGATGTTTGGATTTTGCACCGTAACGGCTCAGCCGATTACAGTGAAACTTGGAATAGATAGACTAGTGTTCTTTACCTAGCATTGCCATCCAGCGTGGCAATTCAGCGTGGCGTCTTGGGGACGCTTCCGACTGGTAGTGATCTGGATCAATTGAGCTATCAATAGATCGTTTGTAATGGTATTTAGATAGCTCAAATGTTTCTTGTGTATTTTGTAAATATTAACTTCTATTAGTTTTAATTTTCTTTCTGTAAATAAAGTCCTAGAATAGCATATAGGCTACTTTATATTACATTTCAAGGATCGCTTTGAAACGAATTTAATATGACATATTATAAAGGACATACCTACCGCGTGCCGTTTGAATACGGCTCCAATGTTGTAATCGCGCTAAAGATTGCTTTAAGAACAACCGAGTGCCCTAGTTTATATGGTCACACACCATGTGGATGTGAAAAATGTTAGCACGCAACAACGCACATACCAGACAGATAAGTTTTTGCTCCACTAAAGTGTTGCTAACCGTACAATGACACCATCGTGAACACCTTTTATAGCTAAGTACAGAAGACCGCAGCCAAATAACATTAGGTATTTGTTTCAAATAGTGTTGTGTTCTTGCGGTGAGTAAGATTGCCATAGCTCTTTATTGGTTCGGGGTCGGCAACGCGTGCGTGATGCCTCTAGTATTGCAAGCGTTCATAGGCTACGGTTACTACTTACCAACAGGTGGGCCGTAAGCTTGTATGCCACCTTATTAGTATAAAAATAAAGACTACCAAGTGCGAGAACTCGCGCCCTGAGGGTTCCGTACCAATCCGATTTACAAATATATAATTTCATATATCTGACCTAGGCGCAGTGATCATTTTCTACAGTTCAGGTCATCAACAACCTGTAGAATTCCACTGCTGGACATAGGCCTACCCCAAAGAGTTCTACGACGAACGGTCTTGAGTCTTTTCCATCCACTGACTTCCCGCAACCTTTACAATATCATCGGTTCGTGGTCGCCATTCGAGAACCTTTACTTCCCAATGGTTATCGGTAGTCGGTTAGTTTAGGTAATTCGAGGAATTCGCCCATTATAGATAGATAGATAAAAATAATATTGGCACCACAGACACACACAATGGTAGTTATACAATTTCATTTCATAAATAAACAAAAAAAGCCATTTAAAAAAGTAAATAACAGTTGGTAGGTAGGTTTGTAAAACACCCTATCATGCAGCCATGTCCTGATTCTATGCTTAAAAATGGCAGTGGAAGCGGCATCCCTTATCGCTCCCGGTAATAAATAAATAAATATTCCGGACATATCACACACGGTCAACTGATCCCAAACTAGGCATAGCCTGTACTATAGGTACCAGAGACTGATATACATAATAGATATATATTTAACACCCAGACACAGAACAAACATCTGTGTTAGTCACAAATGTTTGTCCAGTGCGTGAATCGAACCCGCGACCTCTAGCGCAGAAGGCAGAGTTACTACCACTGATATATTTGGCCAGTCTAGGGGTAGTAGCCAACGTGGCGAGTATGGGCAAATCCCCCCAAATAATTGTTTGGGTGCAGGCCGTACAAGGTCGGTCGCGCTGTTAATCTATGGGCTTATGTTCAGCTGTGGACGTCCTACGGCTGAAATGATGATGATGATGCCCTAACTGGTTTACTCACGATGTTTTCCTTCACCATTTTGATAAGTAAATATTTTTTTTTCTTAAATAAATTCTATGCAATCTTCATAATATATATAATACAAACTAATATTTCTGTGGTACTAGGTCAAACTATTTACATAGGAAAATTGTTTTTTTTTTGTTATTTCTCTAAAAGAACTGTTAAAACGGACATGAGTGAAAGATATGTAATGTGAATAACAATAGAAGTTACCTAAACCAGAAACTCTGAATAGGTACCTATTTTTTTGTACATACATACATACATACATAAGCAGGTACTTAAGTTAATCTAATTGGATGATTAGCAAAAAAACATTAACCCACTGATAGTGATAACGGTAGCATAATACATAACAATACAAAGCGAAACGCACCTTTCACCACACTGGTTCTTTTACTACCAGGAACCCTTTTTTACCTCTCTTTGATGGTAGGTGAGGGGGCGGTCCATAAAGCTCGCAGAACCGACAACCGTTGGGGAATGAAGATTCGCGAATGGCGACCACGAACTGGATGATACAGTGCTGGAAGGCCACCCACCCGATGGACCGACGACATTCAAGTTGCGGGAAGTCGGTGGATGAATAAGGCCCGTTCGTCATGGAACTCTTTGGAGAAGACCTATAAATAAATAAAAATTGTTTATTTCATGTTATAAAATCATCATCATCATCATCATCAGCCTGATGAAGTCCACTGCTGGACATAGGCCTCCCCCAAAGAGTGCCATGACGAACGGTAACTCTGCCTTCTGCGCTAGAGGTCGCGGAATCGATTCCCGCACTGGACAAACATTTGTGACTAACACATGTTTGTTCTGTGTCTGGGTGTTAAATATTAATCTATTATGTATATCAGTCTCTGGTACCCATAGTACAGGCTAGGCCTAGTTTGGGATCAGTTGACCGTGTGTGATATGTCCGGAATATTTATTTATTTATTATTCATAAAATCATTTTAGGACACACACAGACAGAAAGACAGATACGCGGACACGAGGGACCATCAGTGGCCGGGTCAGCGCCCCTTAAAAAGGGAAGCAACCTATGTCCAGCAGTGGACTTCTACAGGCTAATGATGATGAATCTTCTACAAATAATAATTGTAGCATCCGCAGACCCCGGAAATCCCTCCTCTTGGCAGAAATAAGAGCATGTATATAAGAGAAGGTAGCACCGTCCTGTCAGTCTGCGGTGAGCTTGTGTTGTGGTGTGTTGTGTTGCGGAGTTCGAGGTGAATACGATTTTATTTTGGTGGTGGTTCAGTGTATCGGATTATTTCAGACTTTCAGTGTCGTAAGTTGTAGATTACTAGCGATCCGGTTTCGCGCGGGCATAGTGCACAGCAAACTTTCTCAAGAATTTACCTACTTGGTGCTGAAAATCCCATCAAAATACATCAAGTCTGTTAGAAACAATAAGCGAACACGTTGCGGATATCAAAATAGTGCTTGTTTAGTTCTTCAATCGTTCCGACTTCCACTTTTTATAGCTATGTTGGGGGATGTGAGTCCGGGAGTTTTTTTTATAAATAGGTGCATTGTAGCCGATTTTGGTAAATGAAAAAATATAGTTTTTCGAACCCTTTTATTAATAACCTATTATTAATTTCCGATCGAACTAAGCGCGATCTTTATACATAAATCAAAGGGCTTAAAACTTTTAAAAATAAACTCGGGTCTATATAATATTAATAAATAAATACGTATCTTCTTAATTTATTTTAATTTTTTTTAATAATTTCCATATGTTATAAATCAAACCCTTAATTTATAAAACTCTTTTTAGGGTTAAGCTCGCCTTTGTACATACCTTTCTTTTAAATTTTTGTATCTGTATTTCTCTTGTGTACAATAAAGAATATTTTTTTTACTAATTACCAAGCCTCTGACTAATTGGGGAGTTGTTGAATGAAATTTGCATTTATTTTAAAAATAACATTACACTTTAACTGTTAAATTTCGTAATTTAGTAACCTTTGTTATTACTTTAATTAGATACCTTAAAACATTATTTTATTAAACAAATATGTGCACCATAGTAATCCCCTATGCACCCCTGTATCTTCTAGCATGGGGCACTACCTGACGTCATTGCAATTCAAAAGCGTGTCAGGGCATTTTTACAATTTGAACCTTAAGTCTTTGACTGTCAACTTACGTCACAGCCTAAACAAAATCGCAAAGATGTTGGTACGAGGGAGGGTCGCAAGAGCATTCGTAAATTGAACTAGATCAAAGACTTTTCAAAATGATCCTTGCAATTTCAATGAATAAAAATATACCTATTGAAGTTAGAAGTCTCCAACGGTAGTATAGCCTTAAACAAAGGTTTTTTTACCCTATAATCTGTTTAATGAATCTATGAACTTTTGGCTCCACAAAGTATCATCAAGTTAAAGTTTAACTCGAACATTAACTAAAGGTATTGTGGGTAGAGTTAATAGATGAACATTCCTGTTGTCTTAAACAATTCCGTATGGAGTATTAAATTTAACCATAGAACGCTACTGAAGGCATTCCAAGGTATGAACTGAAAACTTGCAACCATGAACCATGCAGGCTATAATGTTTTCAGGAGCAGATTGGTTTTTTGACTCGCTCTTATTTCTTAGTAGTTTAGGCTCTATCTTCAATAACTCTAAGATAATCTTAGAAAACATTTTGGAGTATTCTAGGCTTGAGTTCATCTAGCTTCTAGGAAGTTTCAAAGTGATCTTATTGATTTATAGAAATGAACACCTTTTGACGTTGAAAAATTAATCAAATTTTACTGCAATTGCTTTGAAACGAATTTCAGCAAGATATGAAAATATGGTGGGTTTTAAGATGTTTTCCTTCGCCATATAAGCTCGTGTTAATAATATTATGCATATAAACTTCTGAAATTGAAAATTCCATCGATGCACGAAATGGGATCCAAAGAAGAGGTCCTCCCAGCCTCCAACAAGGCCAACACGGCTGGTACGTTCAGCTGAGATAATACGCAAAATACTGTTCATACCTTCAAGCTTGACACAGCCCGTACCCAGCTCATATCACTCTCAGGCCAGTACTTACTTTAATAGAGATACCACAGCAGTATGTTCTTACAAGCGAAGTGTCTAATAGCCAATTTCGAGAGTGGCCTTAGGCGGTGACCTAAGTATGTGTTTTGTATACGTTTAGTGTTTATTCAAAGAGCCGTGTTGGCTTGGTGAAAAAATGCCATATAATTTTCGTAATTTCATAATTTACGGAAAACCAACAACCTCCTGTAGGTTGTTGGTTGTGTTTTTAATCGCATTCAAACAGTTCAATTTCAATACATCAAGCCTTATGTGTGGGATTACCTGATTACCGACCTACCTACTGATTAAATGTGTTTTACTATAACCTCAAAATCGCATGACGAGAGACATACACGAGCAATATTTAAGCAAAAATACCGCAAATACAGTTGTGTAGTACGAAATTACTCATACATGATCCATGATATGTATGCTATTGCGAGAAGGGCTAATTCTACATCCAATTGGCAGTAATGTTTGTTCTACAACTTTTGAAAATACGAAATTTTTCGTTCAAAACACTACTTATGCAATAATCAGCTGTTTCGGGTTCAGATCAGTTTAAACTGAATTATTCGTTTTATGAATCAGTTTCTGTATGACTTTTCTTCAACATAAAGATTGCCGTAGGGATTACTATAAATGGAGCAATTTAATGGCCCGTGTAGGAACATCTAAGTATAAATTGTGGGTAGTGTACTGACATTGAAGCGAATCGTTAGTGGGCACATTTAGAGATCTCAAATACCTACTCTGAAACACAATCTTCTATTGTTCAAAATAAACAAATTGTGCAATAACAGAGCTTTTACGAGGCGCACTTTAATCCGTTCACCACACTGGTTCTTTCGTCACGGGTAGGTAGTAATTAACGCCACAGCTGTTATAATCAAATCTTTAATAATAATTTTATATAGGAACATAAACCTATTGCTCTTTCAAATCAAACTCGCTACATTTTGAAATCACACATTCCTTTACGACCATGGAAACAGCGAATACCATCTTTATAAAGCCTTTAATAAGAATGATTTATTGCATTGACATCAAAATCACTTAGGATAAACATTTATTGATTACTGGTCGCGGGTTCGATTCCCGCACTGGACAAACATTTGTGACTTACACAGATGTTTGTTCTGTGTGTATCTATTATGTATATCAGTCTCTGGTACCCATAGTACAGGCTATGCCTAGTTTAAGATCAGTTGACCGTGTGTGATATGTCCGGAATATTTATTTATTTACTAGTGAAAGCTTCTAGTGTTTTTTCATAAAAACTTCAAACCCCGCTACACCCTATTAGGGGTTGAATTTCGAAAAATCCCTTTATAGACATCCCTACGTACCAAGACAAATACACCCTCCAACTTTCAAGTATCTACGACCAGCAGTTTAGGCTCAGCGGTCAGCCAGCCACCAAGGCTTTTATAATATGTATTGATAATAAATACACGAGATTTTTTTTTTTTTATTTTGAATAATGGACTAATAAATAAGGAACAAAATGACGCATGATTTGGAACATGCGCCAAATAATAAAAAAAAAATCCGTTCCGTTGCCAAATAGGAGGCTCCTATTTGGCCCAACGGATCAGCATTGCCATCCAGCGTGGCAATCCCGCCAGCGTCTTGGGGAAGCTTCTGACTGGTGTGATCGTCGCATTATTTTCGAGTCGCGAGGAACAGGCATAACTTTACCTAGTTTCTAAGACGTTTCAAAGCGATCCTAGTGATTTTATTGAAATAAAAACCTTTGATATGACGGCTGATAGAGGGGAGCGGAAATGAAGCAAAACAAAAAAAAAGGCAATAAAGGGAAGGGATAAAGGCAGGCAGATGATGATGATCTGTTACAGCTCTGACGGACTGAAGGCAACATTATTACGCGTTTTAACCTAAGAGAACTGTCAAATCGTGCATCTAATTATTTTTTAGACTATAGTAGATACATTGTTCATTATTGGCCACGTTAAAAAATTATATCCACGTACGGTAATGATGGCAATTTTTCATCGGATGCACGCACTATAATTTGCCAAATAAAAGGTCAAAAATTGATAATAATGACGTTGCGTCATTCAATTTCCTAGTTCAATCAGTAATGACTAAAAAACTTCATATGTTGCAATCGTTCCACGAACACAATCGGACTTCAAAGCGCCAAGTCGATAAAAAAAAACAAATTACGTTCTTTTTCTTCTTCTTGTCGTGTCACTGATTCTTTCTTGGTCATGCTGTATCAGGTCAATGACCAGGATGAGGTATGGTGGCCCTAAAAAGGGCCTATGACCGTCGATGAAAGAATCAGTGTAGTGAAAGGATTAAAGTGCGCCTCTTAGAGGCTCTTTTCGACAAATTACGTTCTGGAAACCTTACTCACCGCTGGAACACAACACTATTTGAAACGAATAATGTTATTTGGCTGCGATCTTCTGTAAGGCGATCGATTTAGAGCGAGAAAAACTCGCTGTGCCCTACCTCCTCTAAAAGATCTCAGTTTAATGGTACGTTGCTCATGCCCCTAGTGAATCCAAGATTGCCCACTTATCTGGTAGGTTCTAAGGTTCGAACCTGCACCTTGCTTGCCTAGATCATAAATTAGGCAACTTCAGTGCGTAATCTATTCAATTTGTAACGTGATACAGACAGGACACGCAATCACGATGCTTAGGCCACAGTTCACCAACACATTAATCCATTGCTAAGTTAGAGTTAATCAAGATTTTCTAGATTAAATGGCAAGTCCAGCCAGAATGATAGCGACTTCGGTGGTGTCCGGACAAACGTTAGATAGATAGATAGATAATACTTTATTGATCACCACACAGATATAATACATGAAATTAACACATTTACAAGGCAATACAATGGGCGGCCTTATCGCTAAAAGCGATCTGTGGTTGTAACTGACGAGTGTGAGTGCCCACATAAACCCTACGTGGTTTTTAGGGCACAAATAAAATATAATTGTAACCTTTTTGAATTAAGTGTAGAATGAATAAATAAAAAATGCTAAAGGAACATTTAAACGAGATGTATTAAAGAAAGAGAAGAGAAGGACTAAAATTTTGTACATTTTTCTAAACTTGACTGTCAATTAAAATATTTTCAATTCAAAATAATGAAAATCCTTTATTGGCCGTAAGAATTAGCATGTAATTTTTTATTGTATTTTAGATTAAGGGCTGTGGGTTTTGTTAAATAAATAAAATAAAAATAAAAAATAAAAATCTCTGCCAGGAAACCTTTGCTATGATATGCAAAAATTTGTTCCGGGTCTGCGTGTTGTGTGATGACTTTGACATTGACTAAATACAAAATAAAAAACTGCCTTTTTAAAACAGTTCGGGAATAAATCTGGCATATAAATTTATTTCTTTTTCGCTATTATTTATTCTATTAATTGATACAGTAAAACCCTTCTGAAATAGTACACTAAACAACCATTAAATATATTGGTGAACTTCGCCTTTGTATAGATATATAAAGCTTAATGCCACGGAGGCACATCAAAGGTATTTTAATTGGATGACCTGAGATCTAAATTAGGGCAAATGATTACTTACTTTAATGATAGTTAGGTATGTCAGGTATGCAATAAATCGAAGGGAAGCGTGAGAAAATACTAGGCATATACAAAAAGCCCCTTTCGGGGTAGCAAACTTATCACCGTATTTTTTTAAGTAAAATAGATAAATAAATCACCTTGTATCTATATACAAGGTGCTTTATTTAGCAGCAAAGCAGGTTATTTATTTAGCCTTTCATCATCATCATCATCATCAGCCTGTAGAAGTCCACTGCTGGACATAGGCCTCCCCTAAAGAGTTCCACGACGAACGGTCTTGAGCCTTCTCCATCCACCGACTTCCCGCAACCTTCACAATGTCGTCGGTCCATCGGGTGGGGGGCCTTCCAACACTGCGTCGCCCGGTTCGTGGTCGCCATTCGAGAACCTTTACTCCCCAACGGTTATCGGTTCTGCGAGCTATATGGCCTGCCCACTGCCACTTCAACTTGCTAATTCTGAGAGCTATGTCGGTAACCTTGGATCTTATCACGTAGTGAAACTCCTAGCATAGCTCTCTCCATAGCCCGTAATAGCCCGTATTTAGCCTTTAAGTAATTTCAATTGTTTAAATTTTTCGTTATGGTCATAACAGTAAACCGTATCAAAACTGTTTTTTGCGGTCAATATACAAAAAACTGGTTATACAAATTAAAAATTTCATTCATATTTGTGATGTGCATTGACCTAAATATGAGTGTTATAATTTTATGGCCGAACTCTACAAGCTTAGTGGTATTTGGGGTTATGTACATTAAAATTACCTTTCCTTTTGGGATTGGAGGCAAATATTGAAAAAGTTAAAAGGCGTTTATTTTAATAAAATCACTAGGATCTCTTTGAAATGTCTTAGAAACTAGGTGAAGCTACGCCTATTCCTCGCGACCAAGCCTACAAGAATCAGGCAACAAACACGGCGCGCGTGACGCACATTTTTTTCGATGATCCTTATTCACAAAATGGAATTTAAAGCTTCAGTGTGGTGATCGAACTAGGTCAGGCTCAAAAGAAAAATAATCTTATTATAATCTCTAATAAATAAGAGCTTAGCAGCTCTTATTTGTATCTCAAGATATCTACCACGCCAGTGGTACAGAATAAAGATAAGTACTGCTATTGGCAAGTATTCATCATCATCATCAACCTGTGAAGTCCATTGCTGGTCACAGTCAAAGAGCTCCACTTTGAACGGTCTTGAGCTTTGTCCATCTACCGAGTTCCCGCAACCTTCACACATCCTCAAAGATCTCCTGGCAATCAGATCCTTGAAGATGAGGGTGGTAGTCAAAGGCATGTCCAAACATTTCGCATAATACCCACATTTTGCAGTAGTGAGTACCTAAATGATTAAATATCTTCGAAAATCGACGCCACACTAGAATTGAACCCACGCTATAAAATCTGCCTAAAGGCTGCCCCCACTTTGCCACAGCTAATAAATAAAGTCTAGAACACAGTAATTATTGTTTATTGACAACTAAAAATAAATATTAATGAAGCTTCGCTACAAATCGTGTGAAAATATAACACATCTTCCTACATCGTGAGTTATCAATTATACAAAACATCATCGTTCTTGGACCTATTAAATATATTTATTCAAGCAATAAGTCTAGTGTTGATGTATTTTTACTAGTTATTAGGGTTCCGTACCTCATTTGGAAAAACGGAACCCTTATAGGATCACTTTGTTGTCCGTCTGTCTGTCTGTCAGTCTGTCTGTCTGTCCGTCTGTCAAGACCATTTTTCTCAGAAACAGCTAAAGGTATCAACTTTAAATTTATACCAACTAATAAAGTCTGTGGGCTTATGGTGCCGTATAAAAATCAAAGCTCTAGGTTAATGCATTAAAAAGATATGGCAATGAATGTATAATTTTTGTATGGAAATGGTTAAAATGAAAAACCTATGGTACTTCCAGTTACCTCACAATTCTGAAATTTGGAATGCTAGGAGCTTTGGTAACACAATTAAAGGGAAAAGTCTGAAATTTAGGAATTTTGATGTTTTTTAGGAAACAAAGTTATATTTGCGGTCAATGTCCTACAATGACCACTGGTGCACGACCGGGATTCAAACCCACGACCAATGGTACGGAACCCTCAGGGCGCGAGTTCTCGCAATTGACCGTCTTTATTTATGTCTTAGAAAGCATGGTGAATTAATCTGTGTGCTATAGTTGACAATATTGTATACCCAAGTTAATGTAATGTGTATCGTCCCTGATTTTGAATATACAACTTGTTTCGTAACTAGTATTATCCTGAAAGGGGCGGGGCTTGCACAGGGTTTTTTTCAATTTCTAAGAGCCGTAGAAAAATCTTTTTTTTGTTTGCCAATTTGGCCGTGGTGGCCCCGGCTAAAGAATAGGCCCCTCCATATCTCTATCCGCGGATGTCGTAAGAGGCGACTAAGGGAAAAAAGCTAGGGGATGGGCAGCAGCGTCCCTCATTTTAAAAACGATAGCTCTAACTGCGCTCGCCAACCCACATGCCCAGCGTGGTGAGTATGGGCAAAACCCCCCACATGATAAGGAATTTGCTCTGTCTGTGGGGGAGGCCATGTTCAGCAGTGCACGTCGTACGGCTGAAATGATGATGATGATGATGAATTGGGCTGGGAGATGGGATAGCATGAATGTTATAAATCACGTATTAAAGATGTTGGAAAAATAATATACCATCGTAAGACAACAGCGCGATTTTGAAACTATTTATCATAGTTTCAAAATGGCGGCCCCCGCAGTAACATAAGCACAGTTACATAATTAAAAATAACTAACACAATTTATTTACAATTACAGGTACAAAATAAATATGGTGACTGACAACAGAAAGGTAAGATTTCCATTATATTTTTTTTTAAATAAGCTGTAATAAAACATAACAAGTAATTAACATTCACTTCGTTCAAGGACTAAATGTCCCGGCTGACCCCTTAGGGGTTGGAAAATCTTTCTAAGGTTGCGCTAGGTAACTAACTAGCATTGTAGTTAACAAAGATACATTTTTTTTTTATACAACTGAGGTGGCAAACAAACATACGGCCCACCTGTTGGTAAGCGGTTACCGTAGCCTATGAGCGCTTGCAATACCAGAGGCATCACGCACGCGTTGCCGATCCCTCCCCCCTCCCCCCCTAAAGAGCTCTGGAAAGCTTACTCATCGCAGGAACACAACACTATTTGAAACAAATAGTGTTATTTGGCTGCGATCTTCTGTAAGGCGGAGGTACCTCCCCAGGCGAGCTGCTCCAACTCAGAACGAGAAAATCTCTTTGTGCCCTTCCTCCTCCTAAAACCTTTTATAAATGTGAACCACCCCTGCTCCAATTCTCTGCTCCCCTGGAATACTAAAAAGTTACATATTTATTTAAACTTCACCTGTTGCCCCCCCTTAGGGGTTAAAATTGCTTGTATTTACTCTCAGTCTGTCAGTATCGCAGTATCTTACAGAAATACAATACAGAATTACAAAATATTATATTTGAGACACGCCTTGTCCGATCGGCGCCACACTGAAGCTCTACATTCCATTTTGTGAAAAATATCATCAAAAAAATGCGCCGTGTTAGTTACTTTATTCTCATAGGCTAGGTCGCGAAGAACAGGCGTAGCTTCTAGTTTCTAAGACGTTTCAAAGTAATCCTAATGATTTTATTGAAACCATATTAGGTAATAATAATAAGTCATTTATTTCAGGCAACACAGCAAATAACATGTATAAATACAGGGCCATAATTAGAATTAGAATTAGAATTATTTATTTCAGTTAAAACAGCAAGCTTACAGTATATACCAAAGTGCCTACTGTCTAAAATTAAAACTTAAAAATACTCTTAGCGAATTAAATATTATACAAATGTTATCATTAAAGATGTCGACATGTTGGACCTCGTGTACATAGGCATTTAAAAGAGTGAGAGCTCTTAGCGTTGGCGCATTACGAGCGTGACAAGTTCGCGGTGTGTGGCAGCGAACAGTTGATGTCGACGGCGGCCACAGCGCACGTAATTGTCAGGCACACATAATGTATATATATAACTTAAAACTAATATAAGTACATATAATTTTCTTTAAAAATAAACACCCTTTGACTTTACTTTGATCACGACTAACTTAACATTAATCAAAACTGCATGCACATTAATTAAAAACATCAATTAAATAATTTATAATCAGAATTATCTTAACACATTGTAAAGGTTCAAGTAACATAATGGCGTTCAAATCAAAAATTGTCAAGGACATGTCGAGCGCGTGACTGCGTAGGGTTCCGTTGATTTATGATAAACCGATTATCAAGTCAAAACTTTAGAGCCTTGTTCAAACGGCGTGCAATTTGTCATTCAAAATTTACTTCAAAATGATCTCTATGAATCTTGACATTGGCATTGAGTATGCAACATTGGTTTTCATCTAAGTTCAAAGAACCCTAAAACCCATGTAAATCGCGCACAAAACAGTCAATTAAAACAATCATTAACAAATTAAGGCCATGGCTACTTTCGCACGTAGCTATTGTTAGGTACTAGTAAAAAATAAGTATTCAATATAGTAAGACTTCAGACTTAGTAGCTACCTTGCAAAAAATAACTAGGTAGCTGTCTCGCCCGTGCTATGCCTATAATATACATATACTATTCTATATACACCCCCTTTTTAGGGATTGCAACTTTTATTTTTAAAATTTTTAAGAAGATCTTTATTCTTTATTGTACACAAGAAAAATACAGATACAAAAATTAAAAAGAAAGGTACAAAGGCGAGCTTAACCCTAAAAAGAGTTTTCTTCCAGCAAACCTTTGAGGCTAGAGAGACGTGATGATGAAATATGAAATGAAATTAAATGAAATAAATTTATTTTGACAAACACAGACAGAAGACACAAAAAACAATAGAATAAAGGTTAACGATAGGGAGATAGGTAGAAGTAACATACAGTACAAACAACAACACATAAGTAGGTATCTATGTCATTTAAAATATTTAAGTGCTAATTAGTCTCCCGTGTGTGTGAGCCAAAACAGGCATGGTCTCAGCATAATGCCGCTACACATTAGGATAACATGCTGCGGCGCTGGTTTTCAGACCAAACCTAACGTATGACTTACGTTCGCCGTATGCATACGCCTAAGATAACAACAAGGTCATTCATAATATGTATGATATCCCGAAAGGGGCTTATTCTACATCCAATTTGACAATACAGTTTGTTCTACGACTTTTGGTTTGTCATTTTAATCGAAAAATAATCATGCAAAAATCAGCTGTTTTGGGATCAAATCAGTTCAAACTGAATTATTCAGCTGTTTTAGGTTTTTGCTGTTTTAATCTTGATGTTTAACTACTCTTACGTTCAAATATTCCTACTAATATTATAAATGCGAAAGTTTGTGAGGATGTTTGGATGTTTGTGGTTCAATAACGTCGTAACGGCTCAACCGATCCAAACGGCTCAAAACGCTGTCGTCCACCCACAGAAGCAATAATTATTTTCAATCTGTTCAAAGACTAAAGCTTCTTTTAGTTAATTGGCGAGAAATTACAATTAGTTCATTGTTGTTAGTTAAATTAGCTTAACCTAGTTTCTTAGACGTTTCAAAGTAATCCTAGTGATTTTACTTAACTTTTAAAGACTATCAAAGTCCTGTTATGTTTTGTACAAAAAGTCCATTCAAAAAGCACATCTTATTTTATACTGACAGGTTGTTAAATCGTTAAACGAATGCATAATCGGTAAATAATGGCTATTTAATCGATATATAATCGATATATCACAGAGTTCACAAACGTTGCGATACCCGCTGAGCGACAATCCATTTAAAACGATAATAAATGATTTGGTGCAAGTTAAGAGCTGTAACTATTTTTAGGTATTTTTTTTCCGAACGCCAAACTTAATGGCCCCGGCGGAAGAATAGGCCCCTTCCATATCTACCTACCCGTGGATGTCGTAAGAGGCGACTAAGGGGAAAGCTAGGGGATGGGCAGCAGAGTCCTCTATTTTAATAACGATAGCTCTAACTGCGCCAATGCGCAGGCCCAGCGTGGTGAGTGTGGGCAAATTCCACCCACATGATAAGTTGCTCTGGAAATCTGTGAAGGAGGCTTATGTTCAGCAGTGGCCTTCTTAAGCTTCACCTAGCTTCTATGTCTTAGAAAATAGGTGTTCACCGTGGTATTTGTTCCTCGCGACCAAGCCTAGAAGAATCAGGCAACAAACACGGCGCGCGTGCCTATCATTTTTTTCGATGATCCTTTTTCACAAAATGGAATGTAGAGCTTCAGTGTGGTGCAGTAAAGTCCCTATAAACATAGCCTTTTGTGCAGTCGGGTAAACCGCAAAAGCTTATGACTCACACCGCAGTTTGATGCTTTCCAACCGTCATAATTTACAGAAGCACTAAAAGGAGCAGTATTTTATTTATCTTTAATTGATGTCATCCATTTTATGTTTTTACGATTTTCATTCGTTCCCTTACTTTTACTTCAGGCCTTAATAAAGTAATTAATGGTTTAATTTGCTGATGCTAAAAATAAATGTTTATGGTTTGGTAAAACATAAGTAAGAGCACTGGTGGATTGGTGGTAGTGGCCCCGCCTTCCGATCCACAGGTCGTGAGTTCGTGCTCCAATAGATTTTCCATTCGGAAGATTTATGTGCGCTATAGGTACTAGTGTTCGGGGAAGGGAAACATCGTGAAGAAACAGGCATTATCTAGAACCTAAAAATTGGAAGATATGTGACATGTGCACGGAAGGAGCCTCTAAGAGGCGCACTTTAATCCTTTCACTACACTGATTCTTTCAGCCTGTAGAAGTCCACTGGTGGGCATAGGCCTCCCCCAGAGTTCCATGATGAACGGTCTACAGCTTTTTCCATCCCCCGACTTCTCGCAACCGTCACAATGTCATCGGTCCATCGGATGGGGGACCATCCAACATTGCGTCACCCGGTTCGTGGTCACCATTCGAGAACCTTTTTTTATTCCCCAACGGTTGCCGGTTCCGGGAGCTTTATGGCCCGCCCACTGCCACTTCAACTTGTTTATTCTGAGACCTTGGTTCTTCTACGGATTTCCTCATTTCGGATCTTATCACGCAGTGAAACTCCGAGCATATCTCTCTCCATAGCCCGTTGTGCGACTTTAAGCTTGTGTGTAGGCAAAAGTTAGCGACTAAGTCTCAGTGCCATAAAAAAGTATAGGTCAGTTTTTATTAAACACTTCACTAGACGGTCTGTTATTCTTACATAACATTATATAGTCCCATCTAGTGGCTGCCAACGGCTTCGCTCGCGTAGTAACCGCAAAAAAAGAGCCATTGTCCTCAGGGTTCAGGCTTTCTAATTTTCTAATCTAAATCTAAAAAAAATATAATTTAACTCTGCCTTCTGCGCTAGAGGTCGCGGGTTCGATTCCCGCACTGGACAAACATTTGTGACTAACACAGATGTTTGTTCTGTGTCTGGGTGCTAAATATATATCTATTATGTATATCAGTCTCTGTTACCCATAGTACAGGCTATGCCTGGTTTGGGATCAGTTGACTGTGTGTGATATGTCCGGAATATTTATTATTATTATCTGCATACCAAATTTCATCAATGTGTTCGGCGGTTTAGTCGTGGAAACGACACAAACAGACAGAGAGACAATATCGCTTTATAATATTGTGTTGTGATGTAACACGATTCTCTACACCTGTCAAGATGTCACTAAGTCAGTTAATAGATGATTAAATTGTGATGTGTTATTCAAAATAATCAACTAACTTAGGTATTCATTTCATTTTGAAAAACATACCAAAAACAGCTATTGTTGGTATGACCTAATTTGGAAAGTTCGTAAAAAATCGGAATAAAATATTTTTTCTTTTTCTTTTTTCCGCTAATACCTACTCTTTCTTTATGTTGAAAGAATAAGCCCTTTACGGGGTGGTAGGTGATTAAGGCGTATTGGTGGACATTATGATTCACCTTGCAGACACTACAATAGTCCAATCATCTATGCTATGACATAACAACACACACGGATTCAATGTCGACCTGTGACCCAGGCCAAGTCTAATAAAGATGTTCTATGAGATTTCTAAAACAGTCGTACAGACATACGGCGATGGACAACCTGGATTGCAAAATGCTCGGACATGCCTCTGATTACCCTTAGACATCTTCAAGTATCTGATTATCAGGAGATGCTATCCCTAAGAGGCTTATTCTACACCCTAATTGCTACAATTTGGTTCTACAACTATCGGGAATTCGTAATACTTATTTTATTGAAAAAACTAAATCCAAACCTGCTATTTTGGGTCATATCTAATTTTGAAAAAATCGGGTAATATCTGAAAAAAATGAATTTGATGTTTATTTCCCGCAATTTTTTTTTTTTTTTACTAAAATTATGTGAACGTGCGCTACCTGTGACCGCACGTTCAAGGCAAAAATTGGGTACGTCAGTCACTTAAGGGCTAAACATCAAGGCCCCTAAACTTGATAGTGTCAAATTCCAAGTCACTGTAGCCAAAAACGGCTAGGTGATTATATATATATATATATATATATATATATGCACTTTTAAGCGAGTGGAATACAAAATGTGGTTTCAAATTGGTTCAATTACGACATATATACATCTAGCCTATATTATACAATACGAAAACTGTGAATCCTAGATTACTGAAATAAATAAACACCACATTATGATTCCTAGCCGTGGTGGCCCCGGCTAAAGAATAGGCCTCTCCTTATCTACCTATCCGCGGATGTCGTAAGAGGCGACTAAGGGAAAAAAGCTAGGGGATGGGCAGCAGCGTCCCTCATTTTAACAACGATAGCTCTAACTGCGCTCACCAACCCGCATGCCCAGCGTGGTGAGTATTGGCAAATCCCCCCACATGATAAGGAATTCGCTCTGTCTGTGAGGGAGGCCATGTTCAGCAGTGGACGTCGTACGGCTGAAATGATGATGATATGATTCCCTGTGTCGTGGGTACCAAAAACTACCATGGTACCACAAAACCCAGACCCGGAACAAATATTTACAAATCATGCAGACATCTGCTAGTGGAAGATCAAATGCTGGCGTACCTAGCCAGGCAGGCATTAGTAAAGTAGGTACTTAGATACCTACCTAGTAATTATAGGTGCCTACATAGCTGTGCAATCAGAATGTACCTAAGATTATTTGTAAAACAGCGCATTTCATACTCGTATGTGCGGACACGTCTGCTTTGTGATGACCTAGCTTTTGTCAATGCCTTAGCTCGCGGACATAAAGTACCCAGTCATTACGCAATGCTAGGCCACAGAACCTATTTTAAAATTCATTAAAATCGGTCCAGCCGCGGCGTTGTTGAGCCACGATAAGCAAAAATCCGCTCAGACTTTCACATTCATATGAAAACAGAGTTTATACCTAAAATGAATTTTGTCTAAGGTCCATGTAAGGTATAATTTTTTTGTTTTTTTTTTATTTACTTTCGTACCGACTGACTATGGCATCTTAAGCCTTACCATGCCTTATATCTATTTTTATTTCATTTCTTTTTACTTTGATATTTTTTCTTCCACTTTCATATTTCATCATACAACCATAGGCACGTCAAGTTTAGTAAGTTGCAACTGATCCCAAACTAGGCATAGCCTGTATTATGGATACCAGAGACTGATATACATAATAGATAAATATTTAACACCCAGACAGAGAACAAACATCTGTGTTCATTACACAAATGTTTGTCCAGTGCGGGAATCGAACCCGCGACCTCTAGCGCAGAAGGCAGAGTTACTACCAACTGATCTATGAGGCCAGATTAGTAGTAATAATGACGAATTCACTAAACTTCGAGGAGCCGGAGGCTATACTTATGTAAAAATTAAAATTAATAAAAATAAATTCACCAAGAATCGTAATTTAAGTATAGATATAACGCAGCCATAACCTTATCTGATTTTCCAAGACATGTTATTATTATTTTCGATGTACTTACATCGATGAATGCGAAAATTAGCCAAAGTAACTACAAGTACCTATGTGCAACTTTGGTACGATAATATCATCACTAAGTACGAGTACATAGTATAAAACAAAGTCACCCGCCGCGTCTGTCTGTATGTTAACAACTATCTCCAAAATATCTCCATAACTTCTGAACGGATTTTATTCGAAGTTTCGTAAACAGAGTGTTTCAAGAGGAAGGTTTAAAGAATTAATTTTAAGGACTATTTGTGAGAGGACTTGTGGATATTTTGAGTAACGTACGAAGCCGGGGCGGGTCGCTAGTACAAAATAACTATCACCTTTAAAACTGAACCGTGAGACTATAACGTTTTGCCTAACGACATTATAATTATTGGGTGTATGTGTAACCTGTCGTTGCCAACTTTTAAAAACAAAAACATGAAATAAAAAAAAAATGTTTTGCCGCCTATTATTTAGGGATGGGCAACATGGGCGTAGGCTGATCTTGATTTTTATCGATGAACCTTGAGCAACTTTTTTATTCACATTGAAGACACTTTTTCACAAAATGTTTTATGACATCCCTTTTAGGAAACATAGAAGATTAAAACGTACCTAACTTTAAAATAAAATCCTTCCTAAATCCTTCTAATAACAAGAAGAAATGGATAGAGTTCTTTAACTAGAATATTATAGGCGACTTCTATCCAGATACCAATCGAGTGAAGCAGAGTTGGAAACTAGTTAAATATAAAAAGATGATTGGTCTAGCTCGATAGGTTATCTACTCAAACATAGAGTACCTAGTTGGTAGGTATATTATTTATGAATAGATTGTTAAAAATATTATTATACAACCTGTGTACTTATTTTAAAATATCATTTTTAGTCTGTATTGAATAAATTTATTTTTCTTTCTTTCTTTCAATTTAGCAGGCTATTTAATGTCATGTCAAATTATGTTATGTCAAATTTCCAATCTGTTCATTGTTTGCGGCACGAAAGAGTAACAAACATCATAACAAACTTTCGCATGTACAATATAGGGAATGGTTGCAAGTTTTTAAGCGTAGCTGTATATAATTTTCTTGTCAAAGCACTGAGGCTGTTACATGAAATAAATTGATTTACACGCAATATGTTTTGTAAACAGTTTGTAAAACAGTTTTTGTTGGCCAATGTATTATTCAATCTGACCTTTGTCATTCTGTTTTTGTATGATTAGATTATTAGGTTGGAATTTTCCTGTTTGATATAAATTAAACTCAACCAGGGCTTACAAAATGTTCCGTAGCTAGTATATTATCCCAAAAGGGGCTTATTAAACAACGAAACAAAAATATGAACTCCTTCAGCTATTAAGCTGCACCTATAAAAATAAAATTGTTAATCGTACGAGAAGTTAGACATCAATATTGCTACCTAAAACAGCTATAATGGAGTTTAAACTGATTTAGCCACGTAAAAGCTGTTTTTGCAATTTTCATTTGTAGAACTAATTTTACTGCCTACTGGGTGCAGAATAAAAATCCGAAAAAAGCCAAATGAGCTTTAGGATAGGGCGCAGCCAGCACACGCTACACTTGATGAAATAAAATGATAAAATAAAAGGTTTTGTGATCGATAATAACTGATAATAGTGTGGAATAATATAGATTTGGACATTGTTTTGGATCGAAATATTAAAAATACTTTAGTGGACCTGATATTTGTAGCTGTAGGAAACTCCTACCCATTGTTTATCATTGCAAATTTTATTATTTTTTTATGTAACTAATTGCCTAAAACATTATGATATAACCTAAGGATCCTAATGCCGGTTCCCAACAGTTTAAAATTCGCACGTTTTTCTATAGACATTGCTTCCCAATGTAATAAATTAGCCTATCTACACGAATCTATCTAAATAAGTCATGTTTTGAAATAACGACACAGGGTAATTTGGACCGTAACAAATGTAAAATAAGATTTAAATTGTGGATGTGCTGTTTGGTGGCCGATTCACATAAAAACAATGGAAGTTGATGGATGTTGTTCACACGAAATTATTATGTGCAGTAACCTATTTTATAGAGTCCTTCAAAAGAGACAGTGGTCTGTGAATGCAGCCTAACGCTTTAGGTTCCACATCGTGGAAATATTCGATTCTGTACCAAGTAGCATTCATCATCATTGTTTCACCCGTAGGACGTCTACTGAACATTGCCTCCGCAACAGATTTCCTATATATCCTCCATACCACTCTGGGCACGCGGGTTGGCGAGCGCAGTTAGAGCTATCATTGTTAAAATAGGGGATCCCTTAGTCGTCTCTTACGACGTCCACGGGTTGGTAGATATGCAGGGGTCGGTTTTTTAGCCGGGACCACCACGGCACCAAGTACCTACCTAGCATTAGACATAAAAATAATGTCATCGTCATTATCATCAGCCAGAGTCCCATAGAGTGCCACGACGAAAGTTCTTAAGCCTTCTCCATCCACTGACTTTCCACAACCTTCACAATGACGTCGGTCCATCGGGCGGGGGGCTTACCAACACTGCATGGTTCGTGGTAGCGATTCACCAACCTTTATACCTTCGGTTTTGCGAGCTATATGGCCTGCCCACTGCCACTTCAAGCTATGTCGATGAACTTTGTTCTTCTTCGAATTTCCTCATTTCAGATTTTAATCTGATAAACATACCAATTCTAAGAATCTAGTACGTATCTAGTGAATTTACTGTAATTAGGGTTGCATTAGCAATTGTCTTAAAAGCACCCTAATTATAAATAATTCACCACAATTTACTGCCGCTAACGCCACGACTAACTCAACCTAAGCTTAGTCAAATTGCGGGTTGGCACATCACTAGTCACGAGTGACAGAACCGTTGCGTTTACAGGGACAGCTACCAACATTAGCAGATAAAGGTTTGCAAAGCACGTTGCAACTAAAGGCGGGTGAAACCACGATCTACTTTCTAGAATTTGAATGCACTGATGCACCTTTTCTAAAAACGGTGACCGCTAGATGATGGTGGCTCAAGCGTAACTCGAGTGGATGTGAATGATCTCCCTGAGGTTTTATGTAGGACATTTTATAGTAGATGGTTTTCAGAGAGGGCATTTTGATCTTTTTAAGGGGGTCGGCAACGCGTGCGTCACTCCTGGTACGTCCTCTGGCATTGCAATAAATAGGCAAACATTTGTCCCGCAGTGGGAATCGCACCTGCACCCCCTGCGTCTCGACAGACACTCGCACGCTACGCCACCGGGGTTTAGGAAAATATATTTAAAGTTTATTTCAGAATGAGTCCTTAAGTCCATTGATTACCTAAAGTCAATTTTGAGTTTGACATTTGAGGGCGTGCTAATTATAGCTCAACGATATCGCAAGCCCCTAAAAGTCAAACTCAAAATTGACTTTGTTTATTAGAGATAAAGATCATTTTGAAATAAATTTCAGCTGACATAATGCACGCCGTTTGAACACGGCTATAATCTTATATCGCTGATAATGGCATTGCGACATAGCTTTGGTGTGTGTTGGCTCTAAGCTACCTATAGGTATCCGTGGGAATCTAGTTTGACTTATTTATATGTAACAAACCTTAGCTTAGACAGTCAGTATTAGGGCTCTTGAAAGGCCAACTGTCGACACTGCTAGACGCTAAATGCCAAACTCGTGAAATGAACCTATTTCATTTCCAATTTGTTTTGTTTTAGCTCATTAGTTTATTTGGAGGAATGGCCAAATGTTTTGTATAAAAATAAAGTACGTAAAGTAGTAGCGCAAAGGGCGATGGAACGAGCGATGATCAGAGTGTCCCTGCGCGACCGGAAAAGAAATGAGTGGATACGGTGAAAAACTAAGGTGAAAGACATGGTCATAGCTGAGAGGAAATGGAGTTGGGCGGGTCATATCGCTAGAATGGACCAAAATCGATGGACAAGAATGGTCACTGAATGGAGACCGTGGGCAAACACCAGACCCTGAGATCGGCTGCCAAAGCGATGGGTGGATGATATAAAGGCACATGGGGCCGTGACTGGATGATGAAGGCATCCAACCGCCAGGCATGGAAACGGCTGGGAGAGGCCTACGTCCTAAAATGGACATACAAAGGCTCATGATGATGATGATGATGAAAGTAGTTTGTGTAACTTCCCGTATGTACCGAGTTCAGAATTAGCAAGTTGAAGTGGCAGTGGGCAGGCATAGCTCACAGACAACAGTTGGGGAGTAAAGGTTCTCTAATGGCGACCATGATCCGGGCAATGCAGTCAAATAAAAATTCAAAAGGTGTTTATTTCAATAAAATCACTAGGATCACTTTGAAACGTCTTAGAAACTAGAAGCTACGCATGTTCCTCGTGACCAAGCCTAGAAGAATCAGGCAACAAACACGGCGCGCGTGCCTAGCATTTTTTTCGATGATCCTTTTTCACGAAATGGAATATGGAGCTTCAGTGTGTGGTGCCAAGTGGAAAAGGCTCAAGACCGTTCGTCATAGAACTCTTTGGAGGCCTATAGATAACTTCTATAGGCTGATAATGATATAACTACCTAGTAACACACTAAAATATAGTCACAAGATACAATCTAGCGTTTCAGTGTCCCGTCCTTGCACTATGGAAGTGCATTGTCGTAACCGCAGCGGAGTGTAGACACACCTTTAATGCCTAGGAATTTATCTGGTTATTGACGGTAGAATGTTCAATGCATTATGAAATTACCTACATTATAATATCATCCTAAAATATATTCAACATAATCCGCGCATTTTCAAAAGATAAATTCGTAAACATGTATTTCATCGATATTTGATTTGATGTAATAAGTTCTTGCACACACTAGGCGACCTAGATATTTAATCTGATTCCTTTTCTTTTTTTCCAGATGTGGGTATCCTGTGCGGTCTCCCTGTGCGTAGTGGCGATGGTGACGGCAGCGGAATCGGGATACAACTACGACCCGCCCGCTGTACCGTTCCCTCCGCAAAACAACGCTAATAAGGTACCTATGTCGAAACTAGATGGCGTTAGTGGAAAGTTGTGAACTACGCCCGGGTGGTTTTTAGTTTAAAATTTGTTTGCTGTTCCTTGGAACAGCTCCTGGCTCCTTCATAATATTGTATTCCCATCAGACTTACATACATTTACTAAGTTTCAAAGGGATAGTTACGACCACAAAGAGCGTAAATAATAATAAAAGCGTTAAAAAAGGTGTTCAGTTTAGGTAGTTCTGCTACTCGACGCTAGATGACGCTGTTCAAGCGCAAGTTACGACCTTATGCACTGCGCTCCCACTGCTCGAAGCCCACATTATTTCACACATGAATCATTCTAGAACAATAGATAGCTGGCAGGTAATGTGCCCAAACATTAACATCAGGGTCAATTATTATTCAAAAATGTTTATCTAACAGAATTATTTTGACATTTCAATACTTACCTACCTAATTTTAGAAGGTTGCACATTGTTTATAAATGCGTGGGCTGTATGTAATAGCATTGTAAGCGAACCTACATAATTGTTTTCGCGTTGAAAAATTATGAGATGGGTCATGTTTTGATATATGTATATCACATGCCTTTCCGTTGTTACTAAATTGATAGGCTTTTTGATAGGCCTATGTTCTGTAGTGAACAAAAAAAGCTAAAGTTGTTTTCTAAAAACGGTAGTGATAATCTTTATAACATTTCAGATCCCAACGCCGCCCGCATATAGGCCGCCAAGGCCCCCGCAGCCCGCCCCAAGACCCAACACATACGTACCACCCTCACCTGGACCCAGCCCTACCCCACAAGAGG
This sequence comes from Anticlea derivata, assembly GCA_947579855.1. Taxonomy (NCBI): domain Eukaryota; kingdom Metazoa; phylum Arthropoda; class Insecta; order Lepidoptera; family Geometridae; genus Anticlea; species Anticlea derivata. The sequence goes on along the minus strand of OX388283.1, from coordinate 792,744 downwards.
TAAGTACCTAAAAGATATGATAGTATTTAATAATTACGTCTAATGCCGGCATTCTGGTAATATAAATCGTTTATGTAGAATTGAAAGGTGTTAGTTTAATTTGTGAATAATTTTAAGTTAAAATGTGTTTATTAGTATAACAAATAAAAAGTTAATTTTATTTTTAAAAAAATTACAACTTTTCGTTTTGGGCCACATTTTCTGCTCGAGAGTGTCTAAAAGGACACTACTGAGAGTATTAGGGTTGCCATTTAAATTAAAACACAACACTTAGGTATTAAAAAAAAAACATATTGTATTTATTCAGTCATCATCAATGTAAAATTGTTTGTCCGCCGGCGGCGGTGGGGCGTTGTAAGCTATTGTAGATGCCGTGATATCTAAAAAAACATAAACAAACATAACAAACATATTTGTAGCTTCCCTAAAACATGATTAGAAACTCAATGAAAAGTTAAAGGAAATACCTCGGTAGCGCAGCGGGCGAGTGCCCGTCTGAAACGCAAGGGTTCCCGCTGCGGGACAAATGTTTGCAATGATCTGCATTAAATTAGTTCCGGGTCTGGGTGTTGTACCATGGTAGATACCTAGGTACTCGTAGTTTCTGATACCCACGACAGGGAATCCTATTGTGAATCAGGACATGTTTTTGACTGCTACTAATGGGTAGGTACCTATACCTTATAATAATTCTTACCACCGCCACCGCCACCATCACTATCATCGTCACCTCCACCGCCACCGCCATAATCAATATTATTCTTATCATCGTAATGTTCTGTAAAAACCAAATAAATTAACAAGAAAATTTAATCTCTTTCTTACATAAATAAAACATTATCAAATTATCTACAATATTTAAGCGACTTAAAAAAAGGAGGTTCTGAATTTGATTATTTTTTAAGGTTTGTTACCTTACCTCAGAAATCCGTTATTTATAAATCGATTTGGAAAATTCTATTTTTATTTGACAGGATACTCTCAGATAGGTCCAATAGATATATATATATATATATGAACTTCATATATTTATACTTCATACTATTGGTCCTTAAGAAAGAAGACAACATACCGACGCTGCTTGCTGAAACATAAAAATATTCATATTCATTTATTTCACCCTTAGCGTTACATTGCATAACATAGGTATGTCCAATTACAGTTATTTTCATAAATTATCATGCAGATTATTAATTAAGTATTATTAATGGATTAATAGATAGTGATAAAGACGGTCTAGACACTAGACTCTAGTGCGAGAACTCTAAGCTGAGGTTACCTAACCTCTAGGTATAGAAGTTTTTAATTTTTGCCATTTCTATATAAAAATTAGACATTTATTGCCTTATCTTTTTAAACTTGATTTTTATAAGGCACTTTATGCTCACGGAATATATTTAGCCGTTTCCAAAAAAAGGGTCTTGACAGAGACGGATGGAAAACGAAGTTATCCTTTAATTAAGCGTACAGTTTTTTCTTAATGTTTTTTTTCTAAAAATCATAAATCCGCGCACTCAAAATTAACAATCACAGGCACCCTCTACTTACAAGGTATGAAGGCAAGATCCACTGAAAAAAAAACCAGGAAAATTAAAAAAAAGACACGTGCATGTACCCTTCTCTCGAGCCAGAGGTACTGACAGACATGAGTTAGAATCGGTAAAAACGAATTGAACCCTCCTCCTTTTGAAGTCGGTTAAAATAGCCGTAAATAACTTAAAACACTTACATTCAGGAAGTGGGAACTCAGTCGTGCACCTCATTTTAGGCCTTTCCAAATGTAGCAAATTTAGGCCTCCTATTAAAGATAAAAGATAAAAATGTTTATTTAAAACTTATACAGGCTGTTTGGTACATAGTCTGTTATTATTTCTAGAAGATACAAAAGATTCAGGACATTATAATGTACCTTGGCTGATCTCTGTCCCTCGCACTAGGTATATTAAGAGCCTGTATAGCGAGGTTACAGCGATCCGCTTCCGGCTCACTAAGTCGTATCTATTAATGTAGAAATTACCCGTAACACTATGTTACACGTATTAGTGAGTAAATAAAATAATATTAAAAGGAGGAGTAATCTGTGGAGTATATATAGTATTGGTCCGTAGAAGATATAAAAATCGGTTAGTATTATAAATCGACATGGTATCATAAAGCGATGTTATAGCATGCTTAGCATAGCCGTATTATGTTATCTGTGGCATAGCTTTTTTTTATTCCGCTCGGTAAATCAATAAAAAAAAATATATAAACTTAAAATACTGCCAAAAAATGACCAAAACACTACTCACTGTATTCTAAACCTAGAATTAAAAACGTGTAGGTTTTATATAATTATATTAAAATAATATGCAAATTAAAATAATTAGGTACCTACTTATGTAACTATAACCAAAAAAAGTATATTCCTGTAGGTACTTACTAGTCAACCTTTCACCATATTCTAGAAAAAAAATAAGGACGGTCAAATGCAAGTGTGACCCGCGCGCCCTGAGGCTTCCGTACCATACACGGGGTCGGAAAGTAGAGATCCAAAGCGACAAACTTATATTTTGTGGTCGCTGCGTAGTTCACTGAACTGAAATTAACAGCAAATATAAGTTTGTTTCGTAAAAAATTGCTATTAAAATCCACACAGTATTTGAAATTTATCTTTTTTGACCGCAAAAACCTCCCATCCGACTATTTCGAAATCATAAGGGCCTTTTTCGAGTTTCAACCACTTTTCCCAGTAAACCTTAAATCCTATTTGAAGTTTGTAAAATTCCAAATTTCAGCTTGTATTAGTCCACTGCCGGACAAAGGCCTCCCCAAAAGAGTTCCAGGTTCCTAGGAGTTGACGGTTCTACGAACTATATAGCTTGCCCACTGCCCCAGGAAGCAAATACTTAAAATAAATTAATAACAGAGTAGACTTACCCATATTTATTTCTTTAAATTTATTGTCTGTAAAGTCGACAAGCTTTTATTAAACTTGCCTGCGATATTCATCATCTTCATTTCAGCCGTACGACGTCCACTGCTGAACATGGCCTCCCCCACATACAGAGCAAATTCCTTATCATGTGGGGGGATTTGCCCATACTCACCACGCTGGGCATGCGGGTTGGCGAGCGCAGTTAGAGCTATCGTTGTTAAAATGAGGGACGCTGCTGCCCATCCCCTAGCTTTTTTCCCTTAGTCGCCTCTTATGACATCCGCGGGTAGGTAGTATGGAGAGGCCTATTCTTCAGCCGGGGCCACCACGGCCTGCGATATCTATTTGTTTGTATTCGTCGTAAAAATCTTGAAGGCTGATTTTTGTACAATAGGCGTTTCCGATTGAGGCACTTTGCATTGTTATGGTGACAGCGAGCTGATCTGATGGTGAAGACGGAAGGTGGCCAGTGTAACGGTAGCCATTACTAATTTATAAAAGCTTTTTTGATGATTTATTAACAAAAAAATTATAATAATAATAATAATAAGCCTTTATTTCTGAAGTTTTAAATTTCTCTTTCATCACAATTTACACTATATAATATCTCCTTTTTCAGAGTGCCTATCGGCAAAGGCCTCCAAAACCTCACAAAAAAACTTAATACTTACTAAAAAGTTCAAGGTTAAGTATCTTCAATCCTTCACACATCAATGGTATCACTATAAATAACTAAAACACAGTTAAATTAAATTGAAGAAGAAAGTAATGATTAATAAATAATTAAAGATTAGGTTCCTAGTACCTACTTAAACGTAGATCTCTAACCTACCAAAAAACTAACTCGAAAACACTGCATCAATTGTTTTAATTTTAGCATTGTGACGACAGAACCCCAAAACCTTTATTGCGACTGTACCTACACTTGCGTAAAGATTTCGTTAGTTTTTTTAGAAAAATATGTTATGAAATGTATTTTATTTAATCGGCACTAAAAGTATTTTACGGTCTGAAAGAAAACTTTACATGCTGCTAGATTATTTATAGTTATATTAGGTATTAGTCATAGTCATATTATTTATTCACCTTTGGAACACTGGGAACACTTGGTTTTGTTAATTACATCAAGTTTTAGCGGCTGTACATAGGCCTTGTCAATATGTTGTAATATAATAATAATAATTGACAATAAAACATGACATTATAAATCCGTAGGTACAATCAAACAAATCAAACGAAAAATTCAAACATAAATCAAATAAAATGTCAAATAAGTATTGCCATGTCATAACTTAATGAAACTACCAAAAGGTAGTTTCATTTAGGTATTTGAAAAAAGTAACCTATGATCTCCATATAGAGCTCTTTAGGGAGGGAGGGGTTCGGCAGGCAACGCATTAGCAATGCTCCAGGTGTTGCTGATATCAATAGGCGACGGTAACCACTTACCATCAGGAGGGCCGTAAGCATGTTTGCCTCCGTATAACATTAAAAAAAAGCTATCGAGCGAGCAGATCCTTGAAGATGTATAAGGGACTTCGGATATGCCTGTGACTACTTAGTCACAGGCATATCCGAAAGGCACAGCCACATTCTGCAGTAGTATGTATTGCATTCGTGACAGGTTGCAAGCCTACTGCCGCTATGGATTTATCGTAGGTAGGTACTTGAAAGTTTGTGAGGATGTTTGGATGTTTGTGGCCGAACGCATTTGGATGAAATTTGGCACAGAGATAAATTATAGTCTTGAATAGCATATAGGAATACTTTTTATCTTCGTAGGAACGCGAGCGAAGCCGCGGGCGGAAGCTAGTAGTAAATATTTCTCCAGACCCTTTTTCGTCGCATGGACATTATGTAATGTTCGTGAGACACTCACGTCTCACGGTGACAGGTTGGCCGCTGCAGGTACAATTTGAGCAAGTGGGGATACTCAAATGAGATGCAGTGCGATTGCGGAGTCGCAACGCAAACTATGTTGCACCTACTTTCGTGCATGCAGTGCCCTCACACCTGCACACTGAAGGACCTCTACGAAGCCACTGACAATGCCGTAGCTGTGGCGGAGTACTGGTCCAAAAAGATTTAGTCCCCCTGAACCATCGACACGACAGAAGAAGAAGGTGAATAACTCTCGAACATTACGTGCTCGGGTCTCTACTTGTTGAAAGATTAGGTACCAAAGCTATTGCAGAATTAAAAGGTGAATAAAGCAAATCTTTCAAAATTCTACATAAATGTTTAGTAACTTTTTAGTCATCGTCAATGTAAAAAGCCTTAACTGCCGGCGACGGTGGTCCGTTGTATGGAGGTATTGTTGAGGGAGCTGGACCTAAAAACAAAATATATAATTATTAACACAATAAAAAGCCGTGTTGTCCAAGTGGGATACCTCGACTCTCGATCTAAAGGTTGATTTTTCTTTTCGAAAAATGTATGGTGCTCATAGCGGTGAAGCAAAACATCGTGGGGAAACCCGCGGCTTAGTCAGCTCCGTGTTGACTCCGTCTTTCCTGTGGACAAGGCCGACTGGGCTGAGAGGATGGTACAGGTGCTACAGTCTTCTCCATCTAAATCTAAATTTTTAGAGGAGGAAGGGCACAGCGAGATTTTCTATTTCTGAATTGGAGCAGACCGCCTGGAGAGGTACCTCCACCTTACCACAGATAACATAATACTAGACCTTACAGAAGATCGCAGCCAAATAACATTATTTGTTTCAAATAGTGTTGTGTTCCTGCGATGAGTAAGGTTGCCAGAGATCTTTAGGGGGGAGGGGGTTCGGGGTCGGCAACGCGTGCGTGATGCCTCTGGTAATGCAAGCGCTCATAGGCTACGGTAACCGCTTACCAACAGGTGGGCCGCTGCAAATGTCTTGTTTTACATACATTTAAATAATAATAATAATAATTGGTAACTTATTCATTAAATGTCAAATAACAGTGTAGTATAAACAGTCAAAAATAGCATTGGATAAAAACAATTCAGGTTAAGCTAGGTATCTATTTATGATGTCGACAGTCGTTTATAAAGATCGATAAATATAAAGATGATTAAAGTATACCTAACATGATATGAATTACCTTGTAAAAGCCAATTGCCCTCTTTTGAGGCGGAGTTAAAGTAATAAATTAAGTAATACATCATTCATACCGTCATCGAAGCCATCGCCGTTGTCGTCACCACCGCCATCACCATAATCGATATTATTGTCAACACCGCCATCGTGCTCTGTAAAAATTACAAATAACCAGCAAACAGCCCGAACTGGGGCCAGATATAAGATACAAGATTTTATTAGTAAAAGCAGATTTTACAAGTCGAATGTTACATATTAAGATAAGCAACAATTTTACAGAGGACAGGGGATCCTAGTTTGGGCACTAGGATCCCCTCTTCTGACACTGGACTGTACGGATCTACTTATTGGGGATCCTTAGTGCCCACACTAGGATCCTCAAAGCTTAGCTTGGTCGCGAGGAACAGGCATAGCTTCACCTAGTTTCTAAGACGTTACAAAGTGATCCTTGTGATTGTATTGAAATAAGTGCCTTTTGACTTTTGACTTTGACTTATGTTAGCACTTTACAACATCATCTAGTTTGTCATAATCAAAGGGAATATAACCACTACAAGTTACAGTCATAACTATAATTATTTACAGATCGTAAAGGTTACTGACAAAAAAAAAACTAAAAAAAAACATTACACTGAAGATAACATACCAATGCTGCTGGCTAAAAAGATAATAAAATATTTTTTAATTTTGTTGCTGATCTGAATAAATAGAGAGCATTTCAAAATAGCGGCCAATATCAGCTATTATAGGTGACAGTGGCGGATTTGTAGTCTTGGCCGCTCTAGGCCCAGGTCATGTGCAACCCTTTTCTCATCATCCATCATATATACTAGGTAGGTACATAATGAATTTACTTTATTGACAACTTTATCTAAATCATCATCATCATCAACATCATTCTGTAGAAGTCCACTGCTGGACATAGGCGTCCCCCAAAGAGTTCCACGACGAACGGCCTTTTCCATCCACTGACTTCCCGCAACCTGCTATCATCAGTGGTTTTTTTGGTCACGATTTGCCGCACGTAATATCTGGCCGCCCTAGGCCCGGGCCTACTGGGCCTTAGGGCAAATTCACCACTGATAGGTGACCTCTAGCGAAATTAACTTACAAGGAATGAATGAAGGATCCACTGAAAAATAATTAAAATGTAAAATTAAGGTGAGGGTTTAATTATTTTATGATTTTTGAATTGTTTTTTCTCAATAACCGCATAACGCACAGTTAAAGATAACTTGAGCATTTTATTTACGTAAATCCAAGACAGAAACGCGATTGGTAAAACTTTTCTCGATAGATTTATTTTTTAAATTTGGGTCCTCTGCAACAATTTTTTCGAAAATACTCTGAGACTATCTAACAAAAATAACATTAGACAATAGTAATGTTATCCAAGTGTATGTGTACCTAAATCCAAGACACTTTAAAAATAAAAAGATAGTTTTTAAGATAATCGATATTTTCTTATATTTCGCTTAGGTACGTCGATTACTTTCGAGCGCCTTCTAACGCTTGCTATATCTTTCCGCATTCAATTATAGCACATAGCGCTGTCACTTTCTTCACTCCGCCCACTTGACAATTTATTTTGATTTTTGTATCCTCTTAATGATTATTTTCTATATTTGGCTAAAAGACAGCAAATGTAGGTACATACATCTAAATCAAAATAAAGTCTCGGCCTGATTATAAAAGGCGAACGAATGGTTAAATCTTAAATAAACTTACGTTCTGGAAGCGGCACCTCTGTTGTGCATCGCATTTTAGGCTTTGGTAGATCCTGTAAATTCTGATTTTGGCGAGCTGCCCCTAGCCAAATAAAGAAGGAATCCTGAATTATATATTATACGCACGTAAGATAATAAAAACTCTGATTTATAACTTAAAAATTACTAACGATTCTGCCCGTTTCGTTTGAACAACTCACCTTGTTCTAAACCTTAAAAATAATAACGTTTTAGTTTATAGAACCAAAATTTAATGAATAAACTATAACTACTAATTTGTATAGGTACTTACTGGTCAACCGTTCGCCGTATTCTAGAAGAAAATGTCCAAAAATATTATGGCATTTTATCGTAAGCTAAGTTCGAAATCAATATGAAGATTTGATTGGGTTAGAAGCTTTATTTTTTGAATGGGATTATAATAGTATTTTTCTAAATCCGATCATTGATTATGACATGCAGGATGACCAAGAAAGAACCAAGCATGTGATAAGCAAGCAAGGTACCTACTATTGTTTTTCACCAACACACTGACCGGTGATAGGTACGTACGGTTGAACCAAGGTATTCTACCGTAGGTAACCATCGTTTTGCTTATTTTTACTGTCAACTTAACTGATGGTTATCCACAGTAACCGCTCGTTAATTAGGTACTAAACATAGGTAACAACTTACCCATATCTATAGCTTTGAGTTTGATAGCTGAAAAAACGATTTAAGATTAGATCTCTAGGGATTATTTTGCAGTGCTGAAACACGTATTTCTATATTTATGCCTAAATATGAATTTTCAGATCCTTAACTTGAGGAATTATGGATTGCCTTACAAATTTTCTACCCCTATTTCAACTCGTTCAAAATTATTTTTTGAGATAACAGAATCAGATAATAGTGTCCTTCGTCAGGATATTATCTATCTCTTTGCCAATTTTATAACAATCCGTTCAGCCGTTCGATAGTGACATTTAATTTATTTATTTTTAAAATAAATAAATAAACGGAGTAGCACGTAGAGCAATTTTGAGCAACTAGATCCGAATTTTTTTCTGTTTTTTTTTTAAATGTTATACTGAGGCTAACAAACTTACGGCCCTCCTAGTGGTAAGTGGTTACCGTCACCTATTGACATCAGCAGCACCTGGAGCATTGCTAATGCGTTGCCTGCCGAACCCCTCCCCCCTAAAGAGCTCTGGCAACCTTACCGCAGGAACGAACTGCGATCTTCTGTAAGGCGGAGGTACCCAGGCGGGCTGCTCCAATTTAGAGCGAGAAAATCTCGCTGTGCCCTACCTCCTCCAAAAACTTTATCAAGTCCGTCCATCCATACCTACACACCTATCAGTCGTTGACGTAGGTAGGTACCTACCTAATTATTCATTTACCACACTTGCTTACCTATTTGATTGTTACTAAACTCGAATCCATGACACCTCAGTGGTAACACTGTGAACAACTGAAAACACAATCTTGAACTACGGAACTCGTGAAAATTGACGACCTCAGTGGCGTAGCGGGCGTCTGAGACGCAAGGGGCGTTCGATTCCCACTGTGGGACAAATTTTTAAATGATCTGGGGTACAATTTCAATTTTAATTCATTTATTGACCATGTCGTTATAACATATAACATAGGCATGTCAGGTTTACAGTAATTACAGTTCTTTACAAGTAACGTTCATATAATTTTACAAATCAGAATCAATAGGTAATTTATAGTTTCTACTCCACATGCAAATCAGAAAATGAAACATTTAAATATTCCGCGACATGGTAAAATGGTACCATGGTACCATGGTACTATGGTACTCGTAGTTTCTGATACCCACGACACAGGGAATCCTAGTGTGGGCTATTTACGTGACTGTTGGGTGTTGTTTATTTAAAAAAAATAGATATATAAAACTAAAAACCTACTAAAAAACTGATCAGCCGGAAACACTGTTGAATTGGTTCTATTTTGAACATTTTGACAACTCTCTTCAGTACATTTTTAACAAAAATGTTTTGTAGTAATAAAGGTATATTTTTTATCAAGTAACGTGTTTTTTATGATTTGGCATAAAAATAAAATTGAAGTAGAGCTGATAAAATAATAGTAAAATTGTGATGTAGGTACTGTTTTGACCTGCCTTATTTAAACCGAGACAGCTCTCTCTTTCTCTTAGGACGACCTCGGTGGCGTAGTGGGCGAATGGTCGTCTGAGACGCAAGGGGTTTGATTCCCGCTGCGGGACAAAAGTTTTTCCGGTGCCATGGTACTCATAGTTTCTGATACCCACGACACACGGAATCCTAGTGTGTCAGGAGTTTGTATGTTACTCATGATCATCATCAGCCTGTAGAAGTCCACTGCTGGACATAGGCCTCCCCCAAAGAGTTCCATGACGAACGGTTGAGCCTTCTCCATCCACCGACTTCCCGCAACCTTCACAATGTCGTTTGTCCATCGGGTGGGGGGCCTTCCAGCACTGCGTCGCCCGGTTCGTGGTCGCCATTCGAGAACCTTGACTCCCGAACGGTTGTCGGTTCTGCGAGCTATTGTATGTTACTGTTGGGTGTTATTTATTTATTCACCATCATTACCCATCTAATTCTAATTCTAATCGGGGGTGGTGGTGGGTGGAGACCTGCACTGACTTCCCGCTGTGGGGTGTTTTGTGCATTGTGTGCTGTGCCCCCTATGCTAACCCTTTTTTTTTTTTATCGATGGGAAAATGTGTTACGCATGCCCCCCAGCTCGGTGAGAGCTGGAGGGGTATGTCGGGCTCTCCGCCAGCTACTGATGAGATATCAGCGACCAACGGCATACCGACTAAAAACCCATCGATGTTCCTTCACTCACCTTAGTGCTAATGCATCATCGAACCACTCATCATTCGCTGTGTATACATTTTTTGTCTTGTCTTGTTGTGTTCATAGAGTAATTTTGTGTGTTTACATGTTATTATTTTGTTTGTCTACATAATTACTATGTAAGTAAAAAAAAAATGTATCTGTTCTGTTCTGACCTATCTAAGCACATGTAAATATATCAAAAGATTAATAAATTGAAATTGAAATTGAAAAATTGAAATTGAAATTGACGGCTGGCTCGACACTGCATCAGCACTTCAGCCCACCTAGCAGGACTTTGGGTTGTTGGTAACATTCTCTCAGTATCCCTGTATGCGGCCGTGTCCACTTTATTTTGGTTATTTGACATATATGGATTGACGATTTTTTCTTTTTACTTTTTATTAGGCTTGACATTATGTAATTTGAATTTATTAATTGAAGATATATGTTTGTTGTTTCTTAACTTAAAATTAAGTTTATAAAATGTTTGATATGTATAATAATAATAATTTAAAGGATAGAGGTACACTATTGCATTAGGTGCTCCTGTAAAAATAGTGTAACTTTTCGTATAAATAAAAAAAAAAAAAAAAAAAAAAAAAAAAAAAAAAAAAAAACATCATTACTCATTACCCATATGCCCCTTGATTCCAGCACCACGAACACCACGAGCACCACGACCACCACGAGCACGAGCCTGGCATGCCGTTCGACTTCTCGTACGCTGTCAACGAGGACGACAACAACTTCAGCCACAACGCGATATCTGATGGCGACGTGACGCGGGGCGAGTACCGCGTGGCGCTGCCCGACGGCCGCACGCAGATCGTGAAGTACACTGCGGATTGGAGGAACGGATTCAATGCTGATGTAAGTAGTTATTTTAATCCTTTCAGCAAAATTCCGTTACACGAAGACTACAGCGCCCCCTGAGGGACTTTTCCTGAAAATTACTCCTTTTTTTTTATACAACTGAGGTGGCAAAGTAGCATACCTGTTGGTAAGCGGTTACCGTAGCCTATGATAGCTTGCAATATATCACGCACGCGTTGCCGACCCCGAACCCCCCTTCCCCCTAAAGAGCTCTGGCAACCTTACTCACCGTAGGAACACAACACAATTTGAAACAAATAATGTTATTTGGCTGCGATCTTCTGTAAGGCGGAGGTACCTCCCCAGGCGGGCTGCTCCTTAGAACGAGAAAATCTCGCTATGCCCTACCTCATCCTAAGAGTCCCTTTCGGGCTGGCTATGGCATCTAGGCCTTACCGCCAAGTCTTACGTGTATTTTATTTTGTTAGTTTTTATAAGTTTGCACTTTGACTGCAAGTCGGCAAGTTTCTATCTTCCCTATACCGTCTGTATCTCCATAGCTTACTTGGTTAGATGATCCCCGTATCTAGTGGAACTGGATACGGGGACGGTTCAAATCCCGTCAAAGGTATCTACCCGTTTTTTCCAGTTTTTTCCGTTTTTTCCAAATGAGGTATCTACCTCATTTGGAAAAAACGGAACCTCTATTTTTAAGTAGCGTAGGTAGATACGCAACTTAGACCTACGCAACTTAAATGTTAACTTTCCTCAGGTGACCTACGAAGGTGAGGCCAGGTACCCAGACCCGCCGGCCGGCGGGTACGGCCGCGGTCCCGTGCGCCAAGGCGGCCAGGAGTACCTGCCCCCCAGCCAAGGAGGTGCAGGAGGTGGATACCAGTACTAAGCCGAAAAGGCTAGAACTCAGTTACGTGCGAATTGTGGGAACAGAAAAGTATTATATTTAAATGATTGCGCGGTTTAAGCAAAAGTCCTGTCCATCATTCCTGATCAGTAGCGGATTCAGGGGTTGGGCTAATAGGCTCAAGCCCCTCTCCCCCTACAAAAGTATCTGGGTTCACTCCGGACAAATCTCAAATTAATCTTTTTATTATGCTATTTTCATAGTTGGTAAACTACCGACAGTACAATTTTCATCGCTTATCCTTACCAATACCTACAACCTACAGTAGCTACAATTTTTATTACCTACATAATCATTAAATTAACTGAGATAAAAGTATCTAGCAGAATAGAACCTATCCACGTCCACGTCATTGAATAATTTGTAAAAGGTTATCCAAGGAGACTCGCTAAGCGATAAATAAGTTTTTTTTTTATTTTTTACCTTGAATAAAGCCTAGCCTTAGCTGGTTCAAGCCCCTTCCAAGCCAAAATCCTGAATCCGCCACTGTTCCTGGTCCCCCTGTCATGCTCGTCAAACTATCTAGCTTAACTGAGAAAGCAGTAGCTAGCTCAGCCAGCTCCATGCTTACTTAGATTTTTTTAGCGATTTCGTGAAGCCTTAGCATGGTTTGATAACTGTCCTTACATTTTACCAGACTGTCAAACTCCATAGTGAGTTCGCAAGTCTATCCTAGAAAAATCCTCCTCGTCCCACATCCTGCCCTCTACGCCAGTCCCACATCCTTCCCCCTACGCCATTACCACATCCCTCCCCATAAGCCATTGTTAAAACTCATGCCGCGCAGTTATTTTGGTCTAGAACGGGAGCCATGTTTGTGAGACAATATTGTGATGTCAATGTTGGTGTAAACGCCATCTGCTGGCAATCTATATGAAAAAATTACCTATACATACTTATTATATTTGGAAAGTTAGTAGATTGTTGGCTATCAAAAAAAAGAGAGTAGCTTGTACAGTACCATTTAAGTTTATTAAAGTTACCATTAAAATACGTGTTCCGTAACGAATACACTATCCTGAAAGAGGCTTATTCTATCAACAAAAAGGAATAATAAAAAAGCGAAAACAAAATACTTTTTCAAACCAGCTGCTTTTGGTATATTTATCATCTGTTATCTAATAAAGGTAAGATAAGATCTACGTCGAGATTTCTACCTAAAACAGCTGAATAATTGAGTCTGATGAACTGATAAAAACAGCTGATTTGAAGTGTTTTTTTCTATGAAAAATTACGAATTTCCAAAAGTCGGTGTAGAATGAGGCCTTTTCGAGATAGTGCACATATTATGAATCACCTTGTTTTAAGTTATACCTATATGTTACTAAATTAATAGTTCCCCCTACATGTTAAAAATGAGGGTAAAAATCAACAATTTGCGATAAATCTTACAACGCCATCTATTGACGACTAACAGAGATATTCGATTTGTATTACCATTTTGAAAATTAAATTAATTTATCTCATTACAATCCGGTACTGTAAATACAACTGTATACGACTGTGTTACTAAACTAGATTTTTCACCTTTCTGAATACATTTGTAAGTATTTTTCTATCAATAAGTACATAGTTCTCAAAAGGTGTTAGGTTATGTTAGTATACCTAAAACGCTAAGAACTCCATGTGATTCCAATTTGCAAATTTATTATTGTTAAATTAAGGTGTATTTTTAATTTATAAATAATACTCAAACACTGCCTTCTGCTTAATTGTAAAGTATAAAGTTATTTACAAGAAATAAAAGTCCTTTTGTACCTTATTTTTTTAATAAAAATAAATATTAAATAAATTTTTTCATGATCCTTTAAATTGTAGCTACCGACCTAACCTACTAATTAAAAAAAAACAATAAATATAGCTACGGGATGGGCAGCAGTGTTCCCTACTAACAACAATAGTGTCTGTCTGTCCATCTGCGCTCGCCAACCCGCATGTCCAGCGTGGCGAGTATGGGCAAATCCCCCAATGATTCTGGAAATTTATGGGGGAGGCCTATGTTCAGCAGTGAACCCTACGGCTGAAATGATGATGATGATGACCTACTAATTATCTCTGTGTTAGCTTAACAGGTCGTGGGTTCAAAACTTCCAATACAAGCCTTGAGCAAATGCATTTTTCCAATCGAAAAAATTATCTGCCTGCATAAGCGGTGAATGAAAACATCGGTGAGGATACCTGAGGATAAGGCCAACGAGGATGATCTACATAACAGACACAATTACATGATTACCTTAGCGTCAGGTGGTAACTTCTGCCCTCTTATGTAAGGGATGCTATATTCCCAACTTTTTATGATGAAGATGGCTTGCCCAGCACTTTAGATCATTACTACCTCCTAGATCAGGGTTTCTTAAAGTGGGGTCCACTGGACCCCTCTTTAAGGGGTCCGTAATAAATAAGTGTGTCAGGGGTCCGCGATGAATATCTGAATAAACATGACTTAATTGACATAAGATCTAAAGAAATGTTGAGAGCTGAATTTCATGTAAAAGATCTTGGCGAATTTGCAATTATTTTAAAAATTCTGAAATATTTTAAGAACCCATGTCCTAGATAGTGTTTGAATCGCTCAAACACGCGTAGAAAAAGTAAGGAAGATACGATATTCCCATAAGTCGCTCAGTGTCGATCAGTGATCCTACGATCGTACCGATCTAGGTAGTATATGATCTAAGCCCAGCCTATATTATCCTCACTACTACAAACTAATTATAACTAAATATAAATATAACTTCACAATAACATAGAAGTGTGCCTAGCTAGAGTGCCTACTGTAGAGCAAAGGCACTATTCTGAGATGTTAGTGAGGTCTCACATTTCGATCATGAGAAGTGAATACCTTACGGTTTTTGTATGGTGTCACGAAAAGGGCGCTTACAAAAAACTAGTAATCTATTCACTTTTCAAGGTCGAAGGTCGAAAGATCTCACTGATATCTCAGAATAGGGCCTCGGAGTTACTTTACCCGAGCCCAAACCCAAATCAAAACATTTGGTGACAAGTAATCGCAGATGAAACTTACTAAAAAAAAATCGTCTGACCATCGGGTGGGTGCCTTCCTACACTGCGTCGTTAGGTTCGTGGTCGCCATTCGAGAACCTTTACTCCCCAACGGTTGTCGGTTCTGCGAGCTATATGGCCTGCCCACTGCCACTTTAACTTGCTAATTCTGAGAGCTAAGTCGGTGACCTTGGTTCTTCTACTGTATGCTTATTGTATAATCCTTATCAATCACTAAAAGAGATTCATCACCGAGTTTTTGTAACCGCCTGTCTCTGAAAAGATGGTAGAACTCTTCAGAGACAATTTTCTTATAATCAAACGGTTCAGAACTCTTCCAATGCACTTTTTTAACATGGATTCTCATTTCTGCCACTAGATGGTACATAGAGTCACATAATGGACAAGCTATGGTCTTGTCTTGATGCTTCTTCAGTCTGTGCGTCTTCATAATGCTGGATGACCGGAATTTCTCAAAGCATATATTGCATTCGTATGGGTTTTCACCGGTATGCCTTCGGACATGCATCTTTAAGCACACTTTGTTTGCAAACTTCTTGCCGCAGTATGAGCAAAAGCAAGATGTTGCCGTTGAATGCGTTTTCATGTGCTCAGCCAGCCTTGGCTTGCCGCAGAACTCTCTCGTACACACATCACAACGGTACGGCTTTATTTTCAAGTGAATTTTATTAACATGGTTTTCGAAATCATCTTTCTTCCTGGTTCCATACCCACATTCCTCACATGTCATGATCTGAATAGATGGTCCTTTTGGTACAGAATTTTTTTTTTCTTTAATCGCATAAGGTGCATGCTTTATCTCAAGATGTTTCTTCATCGAACATGGTTTAATCATCTGTCCGCAGTGAACACACGGCTCCGATTGGTTATGCAATTGCTGATGTGCTTTTAAATTCTGATGTGAGATGAATTCTTTACCGCAAACTTCACATATGTTCTTATTTTCTCGTTTTTTCTTCAAGTGCATACACAGAGCTTCGTGCTGTAGCAGATATGAGGCTGCAACGGGTTTTCTGCAGCCCGGACACTTAATTCTCTGGGAATAATGTATTTGTTTGTGAATGTAGATCTTTTTCAGGTTTGAAAATACCCTTGGACAGACTTTGCAAGGGAAGACTTCGTTTGGAGAATGCATCTTTTCATGCTCCAGCATTTCTTTGATGTTTTTGAAAGTGATATCACAAATAGTGCATTCGATGATCTTTCTTCTCTTCTTGTATTGAATGCCGTTGTGTGCTCTAGCGTGGTGCTCTTCTAAGGAATCTTTGTTCGGGAATTCCTTAGCACATAATGTACACGGGTACACAAACTCGCTATGGTATAATTTACTATGGTTCTCCAATTCTACGTATGCATTAAAGGACGCAACGCATTTTGCACAGCTATACTTACGGCTTACTGACTTGCATCCTTCTCTATGTCTTTGCAGTAGTTTTAAATTCTTATACTCGGTGTCACAGTACTCGCATTTTAAGTCTCGGTGGAACTGCACCATATGCGTTTTCAGAGATAGTTTCGTGTAGAATTGTTGTCCGCAGTCATCACATGTAAACGGGTGGTAATCTAAGTGTTCCCTGTTAACGTGTCCAACGAGATGCTCCTTCCTCTTGGTGGTATAATCACAGTCAATGCATCGTATTATAGGTGAATTGTTTAGAACTTGCTCTCTATAAGACATGAGATAGCTGTAGTGAACACAAGGGATCTTCGGACATTCTAAACAAGAGAATTTGCATTTATGACTGGATACCTCATACTCTTTTAAACTCTTAAGACACATGACGCACTGTTTTATCCCCGGAGCTGGTGTTATTTGTCTCCAATGACTAGACTTAACATGCGTTTCAAGGTTCTCAAAGTTGTAGTAAACTAAATTGCAATCCGTACAGGCGTGGATCAAGTTTTGATGCAACTCTTTTAGGTGAGTGTTCAACGTTTCAGAGTCGAATAAATCTTTACAGAATCGACATCTCGACTTCCCGTGTGAAGATGAATAGTGAACATCTAAATACTGCTGTGTATTGTAGATCTTAACACAAAATCTGCACTTATAGATGACTAAATTATGTTTTGCCTTCTCATGTTCTTTTAAGGAGCGATATGTTGTGAAAATATCTGTGCATGAATTACATGAATATGTATTTAATCTAGGAGCCGATGGTATACTGTTTATTACCAACGGTTCAATGACAATCTTGCCCTCTTTTAAAATTACGTTTGGGGTTGGCACCTTTTCATGAACAATGTTATCTCTTCTGACTTTATTTGTCCTCGGATGTTTGATCACTCTAGGCACTGGGGCGACAAGAGGTCCTGCATTTTCTTTATTGCTCGTTGCTTGCATTACATTTGATGTGTTGACATGTTTTTGAACAACGCTTAATTTATTTTTCGGGACTATGGGTTCCTCAGTCAATATTGTATTGTTACCAGATGTCAACTCATTGATTTGTTCGTATGTTTTATTGTCATATTCAACTACAATCATTACGTTTGAGTCTTCGTACTGGCTGTCTTCGTCCAAAGTGTTGTAAATATCATTGACCTTTGAGTGCATATCATTTATGCAGTTATCTAATATTTGGAACGTTTTTTTGGTGTTTGTTATGAAAGTGTATGATTGTATCGTTTTTTCGGCACATTGCACACATATGAAATCACTTGGCATGTACTCGTCAACCTGAAATAAACAATAAATTTTGTACATATTAAGTTAAGATACGATGTAACAAGACTCAACCGAAAGAAATAATAACTATCACTAACTGCTATGGAGATAGATATGCTCAGAGTTTCACAATGTGATAAAATCCAAAATGAGGAAATCAGTAGAAATATCAATGTCATTAACATAGCTCTCAGATTAAACTAATTCTGAGAGCTGTTGAATGGTTAGACCTGCACTGACTTCCCGCTGTGGGGTGTTTTGTGCATTGTCCCCTGCATTGAACAGTCTTGATCCCGTTCAGTAATGGCCTTCTACAGCCTTCTGGGTTGGGGTCTTCATAGACTGCATCACCCAGTTCGTAGTTATCACTCAAGAACCAATGGTCGTTGGTTCTGCGAGCTATTTGGTCTGCCCACTGCCCCTTCAACTTGGTTATTCTGAAAGCTGTCATTGACCTTGGTTCTATGAATTTCATCTTTCCCAATTTTATCACGCAGTGAAGCTCCAAGCATAGCTCTCTCCATAGCCCATTGTGCGACTGTAAGCTTGCGTATGAGGCCAATAGTTAGTGGCATATGTTATCACTGGCAACAGGCACTGATTGTAACTATCGTCTGTGTACTCACATCAAAATTAAACACGTAATTGACGACTTCCCTCAATGGTACCGTAGAAGTAAACTCATGGTTCGAAAAGTTCATATTCAGTCCATAAAAATCAGCATCTGATGCGAGGCAAAGCGCACAATACTTCAGTGAATTCCATATTGTTCTTATGCGTTCTTTCAGCCATTCTATGTTCATTAGACCCTGGGTATTCAGGTTTTTACCGAGATCCATTTTTTGGCTGGAATTTGAGAAGTTACAGGATTATTTACACAAAATGTACCTTTTTCTAATGACTAGGAAGCACCGTGCAACGCGTGCCTATTTCACGTGGTTTAATAGAACACTGATCAGAGCAGAGATTACGTACCAAAAAGTTTTTGAAAATTGGCCCCTTGTAGATTTGCATGGCAAATAAAAGTAATATTATTAAAACACTCACTGAACAGACAGTGTTGTGACAGAAGCCGAAAAGGAGTCGTTTCATTCTGGGCCTGGTCCATGTACACTACATAGGAAAATTAGGAAAAAATAGGAGATTACAAGAAAAATACAGTTTAATTAATTTGAAGACAAATGCGATGGTACAAGACAAGTTCTTCTGGTAAGTTTTTGACTATGTGAACACTATTTGAAGGCCGCCATGTTGGTTTATAATTGACGTTTGACATGACATTGACATATTTTTCATGTCATGTTGTTTGATTTGATGTTTTTGTGTGTACGTCAGGGCATCGAGTATCTTCCTTCAGTGATGATAGATGTGATGACGCCGCTGGCGCCGGCGCGGCGCCGTCACGATTAAGCTAAATCTTCTGTAGTTACGAGTCTTCTGTAGTTCTTATATGACGTACGATCAGACGTAGATATTTCAGAAAATAACTTAAACTAACGCAACTAAGTATTTTACATTACACTTCGCTTTGTGGAGTGTAAGGATGCGTTAGATGAATAGATGTTAAACAACACAGTATTAAGACAAAACAACGAAGCTAAAAAAAAAACATGTCAACAGATAAATGTAGGTTGTCAAAATGACATAGATAAATGTAGGTTGTCGAAATGACATTTCAAGCACGTCCGTCCGCCATATTTTTGTAGCGCTGTGTGTTGCTCTCTTTGTCGAAGAAAATCATAATGTACCTTAGAACGAAGTCAATTTAAATAAAATAATCAATTAAATACGTTTACTTTATTGCTTAGCAATATTTTAGAGTAGTGTACACAGTGCAGGCCCAGGCTCCATAGACTGATGAAACGGCTCCTTTATGAAGTTGAAGTTTATGATTTGAATGGAACAAGAGTTTGAAATCGGAATGAATAAAATTAGCATGAATGTGGAACGTGCGTGCGTGCTTGACGACTTTGTGAGTGATGCCTTACCTTCTTTTTCTAGTATTATTTATAGGTAATATTAGATTATGGCGCGATATTGGGCTGCGGAGGGAGTGGATGGCTTGGTTGGTTAATGTTTATTTGTAGCTATATTCTCTAAAGATTTCTTTCTCGAGCAAGTGCTAGCTGGCCGGATTTATGTCTCCTCACCTCACAACACAAATAAATCAGAATGGCAATCGTCGAGCAAAAAAAATAACCAAGCAAGCAATGCATGAATGCAAGTTTTTCGAAGTTTTGAGATGACCACGCCACAGACAAGACAGCAGAGGCAGACTATTAACAGTTATCACGTACGCCACGCACGGCACAGCCCCGGCCGGCCAGCAGGCAGTCCGTCCGTCATCGACTCATCATCTATCATTTTCATAAGTGTTCCCCACTCTAAACAACACAAAATAGCTTATACAATACATTTAATATCAGCAGAACCATCATCATTATCATACCGATCTGGTTGGAAGCATTAGTGGCGACATACAATTTAGAAAAATATTTGTAGTGAGATGTGTCCAATTTTGTTTTTATGATAATTACAGACTGCTGAACCACAGGCAAAACTATGTTGGATGTCGTTAAAAAACTCCTATCTACAGAAAACCCACCAAATATTTGTTTCATGTGTTTCAAAGAGAACGAGAACAATATAAGCGTCGACGACATTATGGAAATATACGATGAGAACTCGAATAGCACCACAACATTACGAAATATTTCAAAATATTTATTTTCGTTTTATGTAAGTGTACCTTTTTAAATATTTAGTAAGCTAACAGTCACAAGTCGTGCGCGCCAAAAATAAAGACGGTAAAGTGCGAGAACTCGCGTTCGTACCACGCGCGCTTCTGTAACATTGATCGGGTTTGAATCCAGGTCGTGCAATGGATTTACCAGTTGGAAAATCCGTACACGGGGTCAGCAAATCAAAGTTCCAAGTGTTGCAATCGACAAACTCATATTTTGCGGTCGCTCACGTAATCATTGTATGATATTGAACGCAAATATAACTTTGGGTCTAAAAATGACGAATTTCCCCATTTTTATACTTTTTCCTTGTTTTATGTTCAAGCTCTTAGTAGGTAACTGGAAGTACCCTAGAGGTTTTTCATTTTTGCCATTTCTATACAAAAACAAATCATACATTGGTATACATATTTATAAGCCTTCGAGCCACATACCTTAACTTATAATTGGTCTAAATTTCAAGATGACACCTCTGGCATTTCTGAGGAAATGGGTCTTGACAGACAGACAGACGGACCACAAAGTGATACTATAAGAGTTCCGTTTTTCCAAATGAGGTACGGAACACTAAAAAACAGTAGTAAGTAAGTTCAGGTTACTCTCAAAATTTTAAAAATAAGTATCGTATCACTTCTTCTATCCTGATCTCCTACGTTTTTTATTTCAGGATATAATAGCACGCCAAGCTTGTGAAATCTGCACCAAACTTATTATTGAGATGTACACCACGATCAACAGAGGTCTGATGAAAATCAAATTAATTCAGAAATTCACTGAAAAAATACATAATGAATTAGAATCAAATTCAGTTTTGCTTATGAACAAAATGACTATCAATCTACAAGATGAAAAGACTTCAGAAGATTTAAATAATCGTGGAATTGTTGGAAATAAAAATGCTGGTGCTGATGATGTTTCCGGTTTATTAATAACGGGATCCACTGCCGTAAAACCACATTTAGAATACGCTAAGGGAACCCAAAGCCGGAAAATAAAAATATCTAATGCGAAAAATCAAACAAGAAAACACATAAAACCGACTAAAACAAATGAAAATTATATCAAATGCAAAGATTGTGAATACAAAACAAGTAACAAACAAGATTTGGAATCTCATACGAATAAGGCGCATTTGAATGTAAGGCCATATATTTGCAAATCTTGTCAAAAAGGTTTCTTTAGCTATAAAAATCTTAAAGAGCACTGTTTGACCCATCAAAACAATATAGACGTTATGGTGTGTGATGTATGTGGCGAGTGTTTTTGTTACAGAAAAACATTAGAGATTCACTTGAGAACTCATGAAAATATTAAGCCATATAACTGTGGCACATGCGGTCACAGATTTGTTACAATAAGTCAGAGAAATGAACATGTTAAAAGAAAGCATGGCTCAAAAGAATTCAACTGCAATTTATGTGTTAAAAAATATGCTCTTCCTAAAGATTTAAGAAGGCATAAAAAAAATATGCACCAGAAAGTAATTTAAAAAAAATGGGTTACCATCATCATAATCTGTAGATGATGATAATTTTTTTTATTGTTATCTCATTATTGAAATAAATACTTTTCATTTTCTTGTTACTAATTAAGATACAGTATGTTTGTACATAAGTATTAAAGGGGTTTCTTAGAGAAAACTAATGTAAATAAAACACCAAATATTTTTACGACAAGAACTTGCTAGATCTACCAATCTAGCTACTTTTTGCAAATGGTACAGTGCAGTTGGCAGCACTGTTTCATCTTTTATGCTGTTTTTGCCGTTGAGAGGGAATTTACAGATTTTACAGTGTACCAAATAGTAGGTAGTAAATAAAGACATTCTTTTAGCTAGCTATAAACGGTGATGCAATTTTTTGGTCATAGTATTGCAATTTTTTTTATTGTTACAAAATGTACCAGTAGTATGTACGCTTTCCACGATGGACGGAGGTTAAGGATGGATGAAGAGGATGTTGATTTTGATCTGCCTTGATATGAAAAAACAAACACTAGATAAACACCCGTTTGTTTTCAATAAGTCATACTGATCGCGAAAGTTTGAAAAATACTATTGATATGAAAAAAATCAACTGTATCAATCACAGGAAAAAGCTCCTCCGTGTGAATTCATCTAATTTGTGTATTGAGTTATATAAAACAGAGCAAATAGGGTATAATTTTTATTGAGTATAGTTATTTAGTAAACCTCTTTATAATAAATCTACACTTAATTATGTAAGAATAAGGTGATTAAACAACAAAAAAGCATTAGTTTTGTAGAAAGAATATAAAATAATTTCATTTTGATATTCTGAATGTTAAAGACTAACTTAAGGACCTAAATTGTTTTTTTGTTGTCTGAAATAAATGAATTTTATTTTTATTTTTAAATTATTTTTTTAAGAATTGCTTACAGCAGTTTTGAAAAGGCCTCTCGTCTTGTTTGTATATTAAATTTAATAATTATAAAATACTAGCTTCCGCCCTCGGCTTCGCTCGCATCGTACCTACATAATAAATAGCCTTCATGCTATTCTACGTAAATAACACTTTATATTCCAAGTTTCATCAAAATCGGTTGAGCCGTTACGGCGTTATTGACTAACAAAACATCCAAACATTCTAACAAACTTTCGCATTTATAATATTAGTAGGATTAAAAGTATTGTTACAATAAACTATGCGCCTTACTGGCGTGTGCTTTAAGTTCATTTTTGCTTACAGATACGTTTTTGCATATTTTACACAGATAACTACCTCCATGGGTTGAATTCATGTGTTTTTTCAACTTTGTTTGTGAATAAAACGCCTGTTTGCACAATTGGCAAGTATGCGGGGTCACTCCTATGTGTTTCCTTATGTGTATCACCAATTGATTCCTAGATTTCACAATTTTATTACAGAAATTACACTTTTCTTTTCTGAATTTACTGTGAATCTTTTTATGAAACCTCAAATTGTACTCAGTGTAGAATTTCTGCTCACACATATCACAGTTGTAAGGTTTGATTTGCAAGTGTACTTTATTCACATGGAGGGAGAGTTGATTATCGTTTGAACACTCCTTTTCGCAAAAGCTGCAAGACTGCCCGTGTTTTTTGGTCCAAGCCACCAACTTAGGAATATGTCTCTTCATGTGAATGTCAAAGAACCTTTGCGTTTTGAAAACTTTACCACATAGCATACATGTTTTATTGTTGTGTTGTTCTTCGTGAGTTAGTAACTTATCGGTTTTAGCAAAGCCTCTTCCACAAACTTTGCAAGTTCTGTAATCACTATAGAACAATTCATGGGCATATTTCGTGTGTTCGTTTAGAGAGAATTTGTTACCGAACTCAGTACCACAAGGTTTACAGATAACTTTGTTACTAACATGCTTCAATATGTGTTTCTTCACAAAATAATCTGATAGAAAATGTTTATCACAAGTTGGGCAAGTGAATCTTCTATTGACTTTTTGTACCTTTTGCTTTTTGTTAAATGTTAAAAACTCTCTGACGTCTAATTGGTAGCCGTTCATATGAACTTCGTCAGTCTCTTCTTTGTTTATGCTGGGAGCGTTTTGCATTTTAACATCATGCAATTTTAATGGTTTTTCATCCGTTTCCGGCTCAATTTCGTCTTCAGATTTAACCCTGTATTCATCTTCTAAAAAGACAGCTTTTTTAAAATCATCGTCATCAAATTCGTTTTCCTTCACGTCATCATCAATATCTTCTGACGGCATGATAGTGTCATTGGCTATTTCGATGATAAGGTTGTTTTTAGGGTCAATGGCTTCTAGATTATCTAGCATACGTCTAACGCATGTGTTCAGGCGATCTCTAGCAAAGTAGGCGTTCTTCATGAAGTTATAAGAAGTGATAGCGTTATTTTCACAGTTTTCACATATTTTGGATCCAGTGTATTGATGTCTATCGTTCTTGTGCAACTGAAAATAGAGTTTTACAATTTATTAAGGAAGAACACATCGTGCCAATGTCCCTAATAAATAATAAATTAGCCTTTCATTAAAACTGTTTCTAAATGCCTAAGCTACAGTTACAGTCCCTAATAATCCTTGATTATAAATGTGAAACTTTCAGGAGTTTTCATGTTTGGAACAGACCGGCTAAGACGCGAGAGGTTACGGGTTTGATTTCCGTAGCGGGACAAATGTTTCTGATCTGCAACTGTTATCAGATCTGGGTGTTGTGGTGCCGTGGCTCATAGTTTTTGGTACCTAGGTGTTAACTCAAAGGTACTTAGGAAAATACTAAAATGTTATAAATATCAATTTTAAATTGAAATTTCTCAAAATAAGAGGATGCTTTAACCACCCACATTTGGAGATATTGAAATTTTAGTATTACTAATGCCCAATTTCACCAACCAAAGTAAAGAGGAGGAAAACTGTCAAAATACAGCTGGATTGCCAAGTGCCTTATGTGACTTTAGACACTTTGCTCCTACTGCTTCATCATCATCATCATCCACAGCCTGACTTCACCCACTGCAGGGTATAGGCCTCCCTTTGTATGTGCCATTCTCGTCTATCCTGTGCAAGCCTCATCCAGTTGCGGCTGCTGCTTAGGTGATACTTAATGCCCCATCCAGACTCTCGCGAGCCGCCTCATAGAGGCTCTCGGCACGAGTCTTGGCGAGTGGAGGCAGGAGTGTTAGCCTTTATTTAGTTGGCTGCTACGTCTTTTATCTCGCGTCCTTTGACTGGCGTCCGAAAAACCTGCACGTAGCGGAGCGACAGCGAGGCGAGGCGAGGGAAGACGAGGGGACACAAGCGCACCGGCCTCACTCTCGCACTCGCGTTCCGTGCGCTGTGGCCGCCGTCGACATCAACTGTTCGCCTGCCACACACCGCGAACTCGTCACGATCATAATGCGCCAACGCTTTTTTTTTTTTTTTTTCCGAACGGATTTTTATGCTGTGGGTCTCTTACGACCACTGCCAGCTACACCGGGCTAGGCGAGCGCAGAGGGCATGCGCCAACGCTAAGAGCTCTCACTCTTTTAAATGCCTATGTACACGAGGTCCAACATGTCGACATCTTTAATGATAAAATTTTTATAATATTTAAGAGTATTTTTAAGTTTTAATTTTAGACAGTAGGCACTTTGGTATATACTGTAAGCTTGCTGTTTTAACTGAAATAAATAATTCTAATTCTAATTCCCTCGTGTAGCCTCGTGGAGAGTCTAGATGGGGCATAAGAGATAGAAAACTGTTGCTGACATTGAGCTTAAGTGTGGGTTAGCACTAAGTTAGTAAGAGCATCCCCAAATCACGGTTTCGAATCCCACCTGAGTCGTAATCTTACTTATTAAGTGACTGTTATTAATAATTTACTAGCTTCCGCATGCGACTTAGCTCGCGTGGTACCTACGCGGATAAAAATTGGCCTAATTCCAGACTATAATCTATCTCTGTGCCAAATTTCATCCAGATCCGTTCAGCCGTGACGGGGACGGAGAAAGAATACTTTTATCCCCTCCGCTACTGGGAAGCGTGTCGTACAAGGCGACTAACCCAAAGCGGTGGTAGGGCCCCGCAAGGGGCTCGTCTGGCTCGCTACCACCCTGCCGTTAGAGTGTTCCGTCAAATGCTGACGCCCTTGGGCATTGGCGTGTTTCGGAACTAGTGCGGGAGTACCAGTCCCCTATAGGTGAAAAACATTCTAGCCAATATTAGGGGCCGTCAGTTGATACACGGAGAGTTTCTCTTGGACTACGATGGGGTATTGGCGCGATGTCCAGGGAGACCCGATGAAACGGCTAACCGCTGGTCGCCCGTGGATCAGTAGGGGACCCGAACCCAGGGATTTCCTTTTAAACTCCACCCTGGGAGGCTGTCCCGCCAGTTCACGAAAAAAGCCAGTAAGGAGGCTGTAGTGCCGGTTTAGGAGTCCGGAGTGGATCACGGCAGTCTCTTTCTGGTCGGATCGGGGGCCCTTCCGTACATCGCGCCAGTCATCCATAATTTTGGTCAAACTGAGCCCTCCTTTTCAACTATTTTTGTCCCTGCCCTTATTGGCTGGAATGCTTTTCATCTCCCCATCCTTTTTGTATTTTTTTAATGGCTGTAACGAAAAAGAGTAATAAGTTTAATTCAGCGGCTTCAAATCCCACACTTACAGTTGACCTCTGCAACATTCGTGGGCTCCACTCTAACCTGAATACAGTTCACCACCACCTAGAAACGGCTAAGCCTGCCCTACTCTTTTTAACGGAGACTCAAATTTCTTGTCCGGCTGACACATCCTATCTCCACTTCCCGGGCTACAAATTGGAAGAACTCTTCCGGTCCAAAGCTGGGGTGTGTCTCTACGTCCGGAACGATATTTCTTGTCGCCGCCTTAATGGTCTTGAAGCTAAAGATTTTTCATGTATGTGGGTTCGCGTTGACTACGGAGGTCAAACTCGCGTATACGCTTGCCCATACAGATCCCACAGCGGTGATTCGGAGACGACACGCTTGTTCGACCGAATTGCCGATGGAATTGAATGGACGCTCGGACAGTACCCTGACGCCGAAATGATCATTCTTGGTGATCTGAATGCTCACCATATCGAGTGGTTGGGCTCCGGGCGCACTGATCATGCAGGGAGAACTGCGCATGACTTTGCGCTTGCTCATGGCCTCACTCAGTTGGTCTCCAGTCCAACTAGGATTCCAGATATAGTGAGTCATGAACCTTCCCTGTTAGACCTCGTGCTGACCACACATCCCGAAAAATATCAGGTAACAGTTGGAGCTCCTTTCGGTTCCTCGGACCACTGCCTGATCTCAACCAGTGTGCCTACTGGTCGCCTCTGCCCAAACACTCAGCCTGGTAAACGCAGGGTCTGGCATTATGGATTAGCTGACTGGGACGGATTGCGGGAGTTTTACTCGTCCTACCATTGGAAGCAGCTGTGCTTCTCTTCGGGTGATCCAAACATTTGCGCGGACTCCGTCGTCGACGTTATCCTTCAGGGTATGGAATGCTTTATTCCAAACTCCATGGTTCGCGTCGGCGGCCGGAATTTTCCCTGGTTCGATAAGTCGTGTGCCGACTCGGTCACCCAAAAATTGGCCGCTTACAGTGCCTGGACCGAAGCGCGTGAACGTTTGGATCCCAAAACCTCCAACCTGAGGAAAGCATTTAATGCCGCCTCTAGACACAGCAAGAAGGTAATGGCCGTGGCAAGAAAACGGCACATAAGCAGGATCGGTGATCAGCTGGCGGGGTATCCTTCGGGCAGCAGAGCCTTCTGGTCTCTCGCTAAAGCTGCTGAAGGCAACTTTTGCCAGTCCTCCTTCCCATCTCTACACAGGCCCGATGGCTCTTTGGCCCATAGTGCAAAAGAGAAAGCCGATCTCCTTGGGTCTCTTTTTGCCTCGAACTCGACCCTCCACGTTGGGGATGTCTTACCTCCGTCAATACCACGGTGCTCTAGTTCCATGCCGGAAGTACAGTTCACTCAAAAAGCAGTACGCAAGGAACTTTTATCCCTTAACGTAAGAAAGTCGAGCGGACCAGACGGCATTCCTGCTGTAGTGCTCAAAGCTTGTGCCCCAGAGCTGTGTTCCGTTTTGGCGCACTTATTTGACCTCTCATACTCCACTGGTATTGTGCCGAATTCGTGGAGGGTGGCTCATGTCCATCCTATCCCCAAAAAGGGCGATCGTTCGAACCCATCAAACTACAGGCCCATAGCCATAACGTCCCTTCTCTGTAAGGTGATGGAACGAGTGATCAACACTCGGCTCCTTGGTTACTTAGAGGAACACCAGCTGATTAGCGATCGCCAATATGGCTTCCGTCATGGACGCTCAGCAGGTGATCTTCTAGTCTTCCTCACTCACCGCTGGGCTGAAGCCGTTGAGAGTAGGGGGGAGGCTTTGGCAGTAAGTTTAGACATCGCTAAGGCGTTCGATCGTGTTTGGCATAAGGCCCTCCTCTCAAAACTTCCATCTTACGGTCTCCCCAAGGGGTTATGCAGTTGGGTTGACGGTTTTCTCTCCGGACGGAGCATTCGATCTGTTGTCGATGGATCTTGCTCGGACTCCATGCCCATCAACGCCGGCGTGCCCCAAGGGTCCGTATTGTCACCCACACTCTTCATCATGCATATCAATGACATGCTTCAAATAAGCGGTCTTCATTGCTATGCTGATGATAGTACTGGTGACGCCTTCTACTCTGGCCGCGCAAACACCTCTCGTGCCGAAGTGGAAGAGAACAGGTTGAGGCTTGTGTCTGAGATCGAAGACTCCTTAGCGCTTGTATCAGATTGGGGTAACCAAAATCTGGTCACTTTTAACCCTTCTAAGACACAGGTATGTGCATTCTCAGCCAAAAAGACTCCGTTCAACCTTACTCCGCATTTCCAGGGCATTCCACTCTCCGTCTCCGCGAGTATTTCAATTTTGGGTGTCGACATTTCTAACGAGGTCCAGTATGGGAGTCACCTCGAAGCAAAGGCTAAATTAACTTCCAAAAAACTTGGAGTTCTTAACCGTGCCAAACAGTATTTCACACCGACTCAACGCCTATTGCTTTATAAAGCACAAGTTCGGCCACATGTGGAATACTGTTCTCATCTCTGGCACGGCGCCCCCAAGTATCAGCTCCTCCGCTTCGACTCCCTTCAGAGAAGAGCCGTCAGAATTGTCGACGAACCTAAGCTCACTAGTAAGCTGGAGCCCTTGAGCCAGCGCCGTGATATTGGCTCGCTCTGTGTGCTCTATCGGCTTTACAATGGTGAGTGTTCTGAGGAACTATTTGACCTCATACCCGCATCGAGGTTCTACCATCGGACCTCGCGTCACCGGAATAAGGCTCATCCACATCTCATCGACACGTGGGTATCTCGAACCACTCGTTTTACGAGATCCTTTCTCCCCCATACGTGCAAATTGTGGAATGAGCTTCCTTCCGAGGTTTTTCCGCTAACCTACAACATGAAGAGCTTTAAGAAAAATACAAAAAGATTTCTCCAGGGCAGGCAACGCATTAGCAATGCTCCAGGTGTTGCAGATGTCAATAGGCGACGGTAACCGCTTACCATCAGGTGGGCCGTAAGCCTGTTTGCCTCCGTATAACATAAAAAAAAAAAAAAAAAAAAAAAAAAGCCTTTCTGGCATGATTGAGTAATAAACATCCATCCAAACATTTGCATGTACAAGGTGATTCATAATATGTATTCCATCCCGAAAGGGGCATATTCTACGAACAATTGCCAATAAAGTTTCTTCTACGACTTTTGGAAATTCGACATTTTTCATTGAAAAAACTCTATACGAAAATCAGCTGTTTTGGGGTCAAATCAGGTCAAACTTAATGAATCAGCTGTTGTGTTTAGGTAGCAATCTTGATTCCGAACTTCTTGTATGTTTAACTATTAGTTCTAAAAATGATAAAAATATCAAAAACAGCTATTTTGAGAAAGTTTGTGAAAAAAAAAACGCTAAAAATTGATGTTTTTCTTCGCGAATATTATTTCTTTTAAGTTGATAGAATAACCCCTTTTCGGGATGGTATACATGTTATGAATCACCTTGTATCATATGTGTTAGTAGGAAGCTAGGAAGTAGGATTACTACAGTAATTGTCAGTCTTACCTCTGGCAGTGTAGAATCCAAAATGCTTTGCATCGTCGTATCACCCATCGAATCAGGAGGTCCACCAAGAATGCTTACAATCTTATTCAAAGGCACCAATTTACCTTTATCCAAACATACTGCACACAGATCATCCATCTTTTTATACAAAACATGTTCCAACACAGTTTTGAATCTGTGTTTCTCAAGATGTTGCAAATGCTTTCGATGATTTCGATTCGTCACACTACATAGCTTGCATTCAAACAGTTTTTCCTCAGTCACCGTTGATACATTGTCAGATTGTTGGTGTTCACGGTAATGACGTTTTAGTAAGTATAGCTTTGGAAATGACTTGGCACAGAGTCGGCAGTAAAACCACATAGTTTTTGGATGGGCTTTGGTATGGCTCACCAATGACTGTATGTTTGGTAGGACTTGACAGCATTTCAAGCATTCAAGCGGGCTTATGACTGGTTCCGTAGATAAAGCTTCCGAGCTTGTGTTGATTATGTGTATAACAGGGTCGGCATAGTCAATGACATTAGCATGTTCTGCCTCAATTTTGTTGTGATTGGGATTGGTTTTCCTTCTCCCCCGTCTGTGTACATATTCTAACGGATCAAGTTTCAAGAACTTTGTGTTGATGTCATCAAAGCAGTTAATGAGGGCTCTTTGCGTCTGTTCACATTGCTGAGTGAACAGGTATGAATTTATGGTGCGGTCTAAGCATTTTTCGCAGATCTTGTTCGGGAGATTTGGATCATCGGCCTCCTGGAAGTGTCATAAATTCTTTGTAAGTATTAACTGGAATGTGAGTTCTTTTATACGGACTTACAGAATGCTTTAGTGCCTGTGTCATGTTTAGATAGATTGATTCTTCTAGGCTTGGTCTTGAGGAACAGCGTAGCTTCACCTAGTTTCAAAGTAATCCTAGCGATTTTATTGAAATAAACAACATTGATTTGATTTTTGATTGTGATTTTATTGAAATTAAAGCCTTTTGATTTTACTCTAGCTTGACTTGTAGCTACTTACCTTAAAAGGATGAAAGCTTGCTATCATATCTTTAATAGAAACTGAATACAGGCCTCCTTTGGTTGCAATTTCCATAATTCTGTGTAGTTCAAACAATACTTCGGTCACACTGAGGCAGTATTTGCAAACTTTCGATGTCAGAGTTCCAGCTAGTAAAAAATTTACAGCCTTTTTGGTGGTCAACTCCTCTTCTTGCTTGGTCGTCGGCTGATCCACTTGTTTGGTCGTAAATTCATCCCCTCGTTTTGTTGTCAATTCCTCCACTTGTTGAGTTGGCAATTCGACCTTCTTCACGAGTGGAAGCTCTACATCACGTAGAATTCGAGGTGCACTGTTCCTTGGCGCTAGTTTTAGCGATTTCCCATATGTTTTTAGAATCGTCTTTGGTTTGAACTCTGGGAAATCAAGAGTATCCAAATCCATTTTTTAGGGGTTAGACGACAATGTAAAGTAATGTAAACTACTAATATAAGTGGAAAGAAAACTGAAAAGTTAAAGAAACTATACAAAATGTAGAAAATATCAAAATAAACGAAATTCAAGGAATTACAAGTCAATTCATTATTTTTTTTCGTCTTCCCCTTTCGGTCTAGCTATGGCATCTTGGGCTTGTGATTAGTAGTGTTCTGTGTGAATTATATAAAATGAAATAAATATAATAAATATATGTTTAATAACGTGAAACAATAAAGAATATGTGAGTGATCAATGATATGAACTAAGGGTTTTTTTTATTGATTTTTTATTTTTTATAGCCATCCCGAAAAGGGAAAAACTAAAAAAAAAAAAAATTACAATGCCAAACTGTCACATAAGTCAAGTTGACAATCTAAACAAAAATGGCGACTTGTTGTTTTGCCAACTGGTCATAGTCCTGTCATTGGCAAAAATAATGCAATTTTCTCATTGTTTACATCCAATTACACGAGATTTTCATGCTGTTTTATCTCCGGAGTGATATGTTGCATTAGCCTTTTTATCAAAAATGTCGTGGTTGAACTTAAACCAGAGTTTCAACAGTTTGAAAGGTCAGATTTCGACCTTCGCTACAGAAGTGTTATCTGAGGTTCCTGGGCAGGATACGGTGGATGAAGGCTCTACACCAGAAGCTTCATTATCAGAGCTACAAACAAAATGCCAAAATCAAGAGTTGGAGGTAAGTTTTCATGTGAAAATTGCATTTCTAGTACGAGTCTTACATCTGAACGTCAGGCTATGTTTTTGTTATTTTTATTACCAAGAAACTCTTAGATATCTTTCGTACAATTAATTAGCTTTGGCCTCTGGAGGAGAGAATTGAAAGAGAAATTTGCTGTCTAGAGTATTCAAGATCAAGATTAATCTGAAGTGATGCATTTTTGAGACTTGGTATTAACTACTTAAAACTTAACCCTAGAAAGATAACCTACGTCGCAGAGGCGCCCGCGCGCAAAACATATTGCTGTATCTTTTTATTAAACGCGTGCACAGTGTTGTCCTTCTCAGCCAACTCAGTCGACGGTCTACCCTGTCGCAAGACGATCGTTTCTACGCGGTAAGTACCATAGTTTAGCAGTTATAATGAGTTGATGCGCTCGCGAGGCGTATGTTTATCTTTTGTGTAACTTTTAGTGTTGGTTAGAAATTTAGATTTACTGTTATAAAATGTATTTATACATATTTATGTTTTGTTTTTAGAAAACATTCTCAACATAGTGATCATAAATAGCAGAAGAACGCTGGAAGACGACGAAATATGTGCTTTATTGGGCCAAATAGAAGAAAGCGGCGGCGATGAACCTCTGGAAAGTGACAGCGAGATAGAAGATCACCTGAGCGAAGACAATGTACAGAGTTACATCGAAGATGAGTATTATAGATAACGAAGAGATAGTGGAATCGAACGATGCACCAATTGAAGACGATTTGTTGAAAGAATGTCAAAGATGACCTGCACTAAGTGCAAAAAGACAGTTTGTGGCGAGAACAAGAATGACGTTTGTCATGACTGTCTCTAAACCAAATTATAATAGCACTGATTATTATTTTCTGACTGCTTACATTACAGTTAAATAGTTTGTAAGAAAAAAATACTATTATTTATATTAATTTACGGAATTTGTTCCTATAAACAGAAAACTGTTAATTTTTACTTTGTTTTTCTAGAGGTCTATTAATTTAGTTTTTAATTACATATATATCAAAAATAGTAGAAATAAAAATGCATTTTATTTTAACAGCTATTCTGAACCATTAAAATGATTAGTTAAATTTAAATAAATATAACTTATTACGTTAAATAGACGCATTTGAAAAGCGTAAGCCTCTCAAACGTATGGTTATCTTTAACGTATATTGTACTATGGTTATCTATCTAGGGTTAAGTTAAAACTAAAGTTTAGGTATAGGTATCTGGCTGGATGGACCTGACATGGATACTTGGTAGCTATTATGAGAGGTACGAGATTTCTTACTTGCAGCCCAAATGCAGCTGATGCAAACATTTGTCTCGCTAAAGGCATCAAACCCGCAGCTCAGCAGCATTAGTTGTCCTGATGGACATTGTACGAAACCCACTTAAATACGAAACAGCAGATAAGAGATCAAAAAGACTCATGACACGAAGAAAAGACCTAGAGCTCGAGGCATACCCGAGGCTTAATGCAGCAAAGCATGGCAGTAGGTATCAGGCAGTAAAATTGCTTAATGTTCTTCCTACTGAAATGAAAGCAATTGAGAATCCAAATATTTTCTAGAATAATTTAAGTAAACATTTGCTGAAAGGGTGTTTTTACACAATTGACGAGTTTATCACACGAACATAATTATATTGTTAAGTAACAAAGATGATTTAGATTAAGTATAATTATGATTTATGTGACTGTATGCTATTAATTTAATTGAATTATGTACCTACCTTATATTCACACACAATGTAAATCGTTTTTGAATAAATAAACTGAAAATGAGCTCTTACATCTCAGCCAGGTACTCACCGACCATGATACCACTGATGTTTTCAATACTTTTAATAACTTATTACTGCCGTTTTATGTAGATAGATACCTTAACATATTGAAATCATTACGGGAACAATTTAATGTACCCTAAACATTAGAGCTGATAGTTCCTAAAACTGAAGATAGGAAGAGGTGAGACTGGCTTTAATTGTTGGTCAGTAAACAAATATAGATTTGACATTATCTATGGTTTTATCTCCTTTGGAAAATATTCATATTTTTTTTCAATACCTCACTCTATTTAACCTACCCGCAGCCACATAGTAACATTATTTATACGCTACCCATAATAGCGCTACAATTAAATGCTATACATGAGTGTAGCATTATGGTTAAAATGAATAAAGAAAAAAAAATGCTTATTAGATATTTCTAATAAGCATTTTTAGCGGGCATTTTTAGCATATTTTTTTTAAGCAGGCGGAATCTAGTTGTACTATACGGCGATACGGCGTGTACGCCGTGTTCAAACAGAGTGCTATATGTCACCTGAAACTAGTTTCAGAATGATCTTTATGTCGACTGAATAAAGTCGATTTTGAGTTTATTTTTAGCGGCTTGCGATTTTATTACAAATTCACCTCTAAAAGTTATAGTATTCATGAAAATGCCTACCATTTTGAACATTTCCATAAAATAAATAAGATATTATTAGAATTACAGCATTATATTTTAATTTTAGGCACTGGGTTTTAAAGCAGCATTTATTCCATACTGCAAGCCAAGCACTGTCGATTTCCGTATAAAAAAATACCAGGTTCACTTTCCTGAATCGTGCAAAGTTTTTCTTTAACTCTAAAATGATGACATGACTCCTTCGAACAAAGTTTTCAACTCTTATAGTTTCAGACTCCCATACTGACTCTTCTTGATGGATCAGCCTGTATACGTAGCTAGGTAGGTACATAGTTTTTTTCTAACTCCACTCCATTTGTATACAGATTAGAATATAATGGAAAAAACGTTTATTTTGCTTCCAATAAACACAACTCAAACAACATAACACAATATAAAATGAAATTCAATTTAATGGTAACAAGAACGATTCATTCCACTTTACATCCCGACTGACTGACTATCAATGCACAGCTTAAACCAGAAGTTCTTAAGAGTATGAAGTTTGAAGGATAGCCCTGTTGTAGTTAAGGGGTGCACTAGGAAAGAAATTAAATCGAATCTCACTAGGTTTTACACAATTTTTAATAGAAGTCCACTGCAGGACATACGCCTCCCCCAAAGACTTCCGCGACGAACGGTCTTGAGCCATTTCCTACCACCGATTTCCCGCAACCTTCACAATGTCGGCGGTCCATCGGTTGGGGGGCCTTCTAACACTGCGTCGCCCGGTTCGTGGTCGCCATAACTATACATGGAATCCTAGATATGGAGGGGCCTATTCTTCAGGGCCACCACTGTCTGTTGCACGGGCTATTGGTAAATAATATAGTAGAATAGATTCTCATCATCATCATTGGGGGGGGGGGGGGGGGGGTAGGGAGGGGGGCTATGATGATGATGAGATAGTCTCCCCATTTAAAATTTATCTGTAAAGGGAAATGTTACAAACAATTGGGGTGACAACTTTGTTAGTCCCATTCTAACTTTGTAGAGGGAGTTTATAGCTGTTGATCTGTTGCCCAACTATCATGGTGGGCCACGTAAATTGCCATAAGCGTTAAGTGTGCCCCTTTTAGCATTTTTTACAAAGTATTCTGAAAAAGTGTTATGGTTACGGGAGCCTTTGTTGCCTAATTCTTCTAGGCTTGGTCGCAATGAACATGCTATGATTCATTTAGTTTATAAGGCGTTTCAAAGTGATCCATGTGATATTATTCTTGAAAAAAACCTTAAATAAAACTGAACTGAGACCAAGCAGGCACATATTTAGTCCTGCCCCTAGACTAGGATTCCCTGTGTATTCCGTGGATAAGAATCTACGAGCCTAGTTTGGGCCACAACACCACAAATTCAGACTCTCTCTCTCTTCTACCTACCCGTGGATGTCGTAAGGGAAAATCTAGGGGACGGGCAGCAGCGTCCCCTATTTTTATAAATTGTAGCTAACTGGCCTCATAGCTCAGTTAGTAGTAACTCTGCCTTCAGCGCTAGAGGTCGCGGGTTCGATCCCCGCAGTGGACAAACATTTGTGTGATAAATACAGATGTTTGTTCTGTGTCTGGGTGTTAAATATTTATCTATTATATATGTATATCAGTCTCTGGTCACCGTAGAACAGGCTATGCCTAGTTTGGGATCAGTTGACCTTGTGTGATATGTGTGATATGTCCGGAATAGGTATTTATTATTTATTTATTTTTCTTAAAAAAAACCTTTTAAATAAAACTGAACTATAACCCAGCAGGCACATTTAGTCCTGACCCCTAGACTAGGATTCACAGTGAATTCCGTGGATAAGAATCTACGAGAATACACAGGGATTTCGTAAGAGGCGACTAAGAGAAAAAGCTAGGGGATGGGCAGCAACGTCCCCTATTTTTACAAATATTCCGCGAGCCTAGCGTGGTGACTGAAGGCAAATTCCCCACCATGAAAGGAATTCGCTCCGGAAATCTGTTGGGGGGGGCCATGTTCAGCAGTGGACGTCCTACGGCTGAAATGATGATTACCACCATCATGAAAGATGAAATCTCCAAAATGTTAGTTCTCGTGTTTCGTAGCCACTGGTCACATTCTCGTTAGTACCTACGGGTACATAGGGTAGATAAGCTATCGCTGTTTGCACAGTGATATGTACTGATAGGGAACAGCTTTATGGTTACCTGCGTGGCGTGGTGTACTGTTATGAATGTGATTGGCTTTAGGTATAACTTTTTACTTTTTGCTTGGCTGGTTTTTTTTGCCGTGTCACTGATTCTTTCTTTGTGGCCCTGAAAAGGGCCTATGACCGTCGGTGAAAGAATCAGTGCAGTGAAAGGATTAAAGTGCGCCTCTTAAAGGCTCCCTTCATGCACATGTCTTTGAATTTTTAGGTTCTACGACATGCCGGTTTCCTCACGCTGTTTTAGAAAGAAAGAAACAAAATACATTTATTTTGGACACACAAGCACAGCACAAACTAATAAAATAAAAAATAAATACACAAGGTACAGGTTACAATACAAAAGGTAGGGAGGAAACAAAACAAAAGTAGGTAGGAAGTAACAAAACTAGGGTATTCATTAGTCCGTACCGATGCATGCGTGAGTCAAAAAAGGTTCCATCTCAGCATTGATGCCGCACACAAAGTGTAGCGGCGCTGGTTTTCAGATGGAACCCTTTACGGCGACCTCACGATCGTAGTGTTTTCCTTCACCGTCTGAGTGAACTAGGATAGCACACATAAATTCTCGAATGGAACCTACGACCTGTGGATCGGAAGGCGGCTACTACCACCAGGTCGAAAGAAGACACGAGTATTTTTTGCGATATCCCAATTTCCGACTCAATGTGGCCGTGTTGGCCTATAGGGAGACCCCGACTTTCGATCCGAAGGTCGCGGGTTCGAAACCGGTATTGCACCAGTGTGTTTTCCTATTCGGAAAATTTAAGAGCGCTTGTAAAATGGTTTGCGAAGTATGTGTGGAGTATAATTGAAAGATGATTCTCGCTTTACGAGATCCTTTCTCCCCCATACGTGCAAATTGTGGAATGAGCTTCCTTCCGAGGTTTTCCCGCTAACCTACAACATGAAGAGCTTTAAGAGAAATACAAAAAGATTTCTCCAGGGCAGGCAACGCATTAGCAATGCTCCAGGCGACGGTAACCGCTTACCATCAGGAGGGCCGTAAGCCTGTTTGCCTCCGTATAACATAAAAAAAAAAAATGATTGAAATGTAATGAAATGTAATGTTTTATTTGCAAAGTATGGTAGATTATGTACGGAGTATACAATGTTCTTAGGATTGAGGATCATTGTGATAAGAGAGCGTTGTGGAGTGAAAGAAGACTTAGTGATGAGGTATGAGGTATGCTGAGATGGTTTGGTCATGTAGAGAGGTTAAAAGAAAGAAGATTGACGAAACAGGTGTATAAAGCGAGTTTGATTGGGACCGTTGGAAAGGGAAACCCGAGGTGTACCTACGTTTAGTGACCAAATCGGTGACGTTTTGGAAAAAGGCCAGGTCAAGAGTACCCTAAACTGACGAGCATTTTTGAGGAATGTGATGAGAGTAAATGAAGTAAAAGAGGTACCTATGTCAGGATCGTAGCAAGTGGAAAGCCGTTGTCTCTGTACCCCTCTGGGAAATAGGCGTGATTTTGTTTATGTTTGTAAAATGTTATCGTTCTATCCCTTAAAGTAATGTATGTGTATGACGTCCAAACTCCAGAAATAGATCAGAAAGCTCAACGGAAATCATTTGTGATTCTAATCCACGTCCCAGATATTATTCAAATAGCCGATTCTCCTGATTCTAGTTGTTTTTCCACGTACTGTCACAGTGAAATAGCATATTAACTGATTCACTTGAATAGTTCGCCCCGAATGAAAATCTCGCGATGAAAGTCTTGGAAAGTCATCATCATCTCCCTGCCCTTATCTCACTTCATGTGGGGTCGGCACACCATGTTTTTCTCTTCCATTCCCCTCTATCAGCCGTCATATCAGTATTCACTCCTTTCTTACTCATGTCATCTTTCACATAGTCTATCCATCTTTTCTTTGGTCTACCTCTTCCCTTATATCCTTCCACATTCATATTTAACGCTCTTCTAGTCACATGACATTCTTCCCTCCGCATGACATGCCCATACCACGCTAACCAGATGAAAATCTTGGAAAGTATAACTAAATAAATAAATAACACCCACCAGTCACATACATAGTCCTTGAAAGGAGTGAATACTGACATGACGGCTGATAGAGAAGAGTGTTGGAGAAAAACAAGTTGTGCCGACCCCACATGAAGTAGGATAAAGGCAGGGAGATGAGTCACGTACATAGACCTGACCGCACACTAAGATTCCCTGTGTCGTGGGTATAAGAAACTACATGGTACCACAACACCCAGACCCGGAACAAATATTTGCAGATCATGCAAACATTAGTCCCGCAGCGGGAATCGAACGCCACCGAGGTCGTGCCGCCACCGAGGCGTATGAACAAAGCACTTTCATATGACACCTAGAGTCAATATAAGGTGATTCATAATATGTATTCCATCCCGAAAGGGGCTTATTCTAATCTAACTAAACCCGAACTGTGTCCACTGTGTTTACGCTTGTTTAACGTCAACGTTCCCAATATTTAGTGGTGTTCAGTTTTTGATTAGACGATCCCTACCACTTTTACCCCTTTGCTTGCTTATCGAGTCACTGATTCTTTCTTGGTCGTCCTGTATTAGGTCAGTGACCAGGCCCTGAAAAATTAAGGATAATTTAAATCTCTGCAATACGACTGTTGAGTAGCTGTTTCCCTTTGGGCTGTGTCATCTACCTGCAAGTTGGAAATATAGGATTTGAGACAAAAAAACTGACGCAAATTAAACGCTCTCTATTCGGAATGAATAGCTTTGCCTAATTCACGCATTTTTTTGCAGTGAAAAAACAAACACATTCAAAAAAGTTTAGGCATGGTCTTCTTCTTTTTCATTCGTTTGCACGCGTACGTGATACCTCTCTGGTATTGCAAGCGTTCATAGGCTACGGTAACCACTTACTACTACTTGGGCCGGGCCGTATGCTTGTTTGACACGTTAGTTGCATATAAAAAAAAGATGTATATCCTACTAGCCATAGCACGGAAGCGCTCAGTTGTATATCCCACTAGCGGTCACCCATCCAGTTGATAATCGTGATCTACGAAAGTGATTAGGGGATCGAAATCACCTTGCGATCCATATGATGGTGGTATAATCGATAGATCAATGATTGGTCAAGCGCGTGTCGGCCACGCGCCGTGATATAAAAAGACACCTTAGGTACCATGTAGAGGCAGGAAGGTACTCTGAAAAAAAAAAACAACATTTTTATTATTATTGCGCCGGATATGGCGAAACTCTAACAATGAGGAATGTTATCTACAAATCTTCAATTTTCGAATTAAGTCTGAAAAAAAAAAACTTCTATAGACAAAACCGTTACCATAAAGAATTGACGCAGGTTATTTACGATGTGAATCCATCTGACCTATTGGCTGTCTGCATTTAAATCGGTTCCGAATTTGAATTACAAAACGAAGGCGCGTGATTGGCTGATGGGTTTTTTTTTTCAACGCCCGCCGATGACAATGTATTTCAACCATTGAGTCGTAACTTTTTGTAAATAGACCAGAGTCCTCTTTTAAAGAATTAAAATGTTATATGTCCTCTTTTCAGATTGCTGAGTTAAAGAAGCTAAGCGATGGACTACGCGCTTCGTTGCAGGCTGAGGTGAGTTCATACCCCACGTTTAACCGACTACAAAACACGGAGGTTATCAATTCTCCGTTTATATTTTGTAATTTTTATACAGACTAGCAAAATTTTAAACAAATTCTAGAAGTCAAAAGATTATTATTGGTTTTACCCGACTACGGCAAAGCCAAAAGGAAGGGTTATGTTTTTTAGCTGTCTATTACTTGTTGCTATGTCTATAGTTTTCGCTTGCCGTGGATATCTTAATAAGCGACTAAGGGAAATAAAGCTAGGGGATGGGCAGCAGCGTTCCCTATCAACAACAAGAGCTTTATCTGCGCTCGCCAACCCGCCCCAGGTGGCGAGTATGAGCAAACCCCCCCAAATGATTGTTTCTGGTAATCTATGGGGCTTATGTCCATTTTGTGAAAAAAGGATCATCGAAAAAAATGATAGGCACCAAAGCCGTGTTTGTTGCCTGATTCTTCTAGGCTTGTTCGCGAGGAACAGGCGTTGCTTCACCCAGTTTCTAAGACGTTTCAAAGTGATCCTAGTGATTTTTTACTTATTGAAATCAAACTGGTTTTTATCGCGTACCAACATTATTTTATATTTTCCCGACGTTTCGACTGTGTTACAACAATCCTAGTGATTTTATTGAAATAAACGCTTTTTGACTTTGAATTTGACTTTGGACGTCGTACGGCTGAAGTGATGATGATGTATAAAGTGCATATTATTATTTGAACAGAAATCACAGGAAACCCTACATATTTATGAGTCCCATTCCCATACAATCGATATAAATAATTGTAGGACGAAGTAGATGGTTATCGGAGGTGCAAAGGTGAAAAAACATCATATCCTACTAATATTATAAACTAGTTTCCGCCTGCGGGTTCGCTCGCGTGGTACCTACATAAAAAGCCTATACGCTATTCTAGGTTCATAACTTTATCTATTCCAAGATTCATCGAAATCGGTTGAGCGGTTACGGCGTGATTGAACAACAAACATCCTCACAAACTGTTTCGTCAATCTCCTTTCGTTCATCCTCTCTACATGACCAAACCATCTCAGCATACCTTTCTCAATCCTCATCACTACATCTTCTTTCACTCCACAACGTTCTCTTATCACACTGTTCCTCACTCTATCTTTCAAACTTTCGCACTTATAATATTATTAGGATAAGAAGGATAAGAGTTGCACAGAGAGCCATAGGGCGTGCCATGCTCTGTATCAAGCTTATAGACCGTGTTGCCAACGTCGAGATCCGAAGTCGTACGAAGGTCATCGGACCTCGCGTCA
Source organism: Anticlea derivata (assembly GCA_947579855.1). Classification (NCBI taxonomy): domain Eukaryota; kingdom Metazoa; phylum Arthropoda; class Insecta; order Lepidoptera; family Geometridae; genus Anticlea; species Anticlea derivata. The sequence continues at coordinate 750,771 of OX388283.1, read as the reverse complement.
CCGGAATAAGGCTCATCCACATCTCATCGACACGTGGGTATCTCGAACCACTCGCTTTACGAGATCCTTTCTCTCCCATACGTGCAAATTGTGGAATGAGCTTCCTTCCGAGGTTTTCCCGCTAACCTACAACATGAAGAGCTTTAAGAGAAATACAAAAAGATTTCTCCAGGGCAGGCAACGTATTAGCAATGCTCCAGGTGTTGCAGATGTCAATAGGCGACGGTAACCGCTTACCATCAGGTGGGCCGTAAGCCTGTTTGCCTCCGTATAACATAAAAAATAAAAAATAAAGTCCAAGACGTTGGCAACCGCATAGAAGAACTCAAATGGAGTTGGGCAGGACACCTGGCAAGGCGTGAAGATGACAGGTGGAGTAAGGCGTTAACTGAATGGCGTCCAAGAACTGGATATCGTAACGTTGGTCGTCCAGCAGCGAGATGGGCAGACGATATCGCAAGCATCGCGGGCCGCAACTGGACGAGGCTTGCACAGGATCGAGGAGAATGGCACATACAAAGGGAGGCCTATACCCTGCAGTCGGTGAAGTCAGGCTGTGGATGATGATGATGATGAAGTAGGATAATATTATTACGATGAGAAAGTTTGTGTGTATGTTTGGATGTTTGTGCGCATTAACACGTCGCATGCCGAATCGCTGATAGCAATTCAACACAAGAATTTTCTGTTGTGTCCGGAATATTTTTCATTGGCACGGTAAATAAGTATTTTATAGTCAAAAAGCCCCACACCACAGATGATAAAAGTATTGATCGCATTTATATCTGCTAGATAAGCTTGGTATAAAAGCCATTGATAAGGGTTGCAAAGCTTTGTTTCAATATGTGACGGTGGGTGGAAGAACTAGACCTTACACTCTCAGACCTGTAGTGTGTTACCAGATTTCAGGTATGTTTTTGAGCTTATTATGTACTAGCTTGTGGCCGTGGTGGCCCCGGCTGAAGAATAGGCCCCTCCATATCTACCTATCCGCGGATGTCGTAAGAGGCGACTAAGGGAAAAAAGCTAGGGATGGGCAGCAGCGTCCCTCATTTAAAAAACGATAGCTCTAACTGCGCTCGCCAACCCGCATGCCCAGCGTGGTGAGTATGGGCAAATCCCCCCACATGATAAGGAATTTGCTCTCTGTCTGTGGGGGAGGCCATGTTCAGCAGTGGACGTCGTACAGCTGAAATGATGATGATTTGCCCGTGGCCTATGTCTAGCAGGGGACTAATGTAGGCTGATGATGATGATAGATTAATTCAGAGAGAAGCTCTTTTTTTTGTAAGCGTTTAAGAAATAAAAATATTGATCGCTTGTCTGTCTGTCGTCCTGTAAGTGAGTGAAAGTTCCACCTGACCCTTCATAAATGTTCTAGAATAGATGTAATAAGGCCTTGCTTTTTAACTCATTAAGTATAGTTTTGTTAGTTTTCAACAAAACGATAGTATAACGCATTCAAAAGGACTTAAAATAAAAGCTAAACCTGTGTAAACCTGACATGCCTATGCCATGCATATGTTATATGTTATAACGAAATGGTCAATAAATGAATTGAATTGAATTGAATCTAAATTCAGGGACTGAAAGCGGTAGAGGTTATAGGTACTGGTACCGTTAAAACATTTCGGTACCATTGTGCTATACCGGTAGGGCATTACGGTACCGTTAATTCATATTTCATACCGTATGTTAGCAGAGTTTCAGAAATGGTAACCATTTTACATGGATGTTTGCTCAAGTGTGACCACATCATACATTATTGTATAACTAATAAGTGCACGTGTGTGTGGGTTATTGTTGCCTGTGTGAAAATAACTATTCGGGCTATTTTAACAGTTTTGTAACAGATAGCGAAATAATTAGACACTGAGTTGAGTGTGACATTTGTAACTCAAATAAATGAAGTAGGTAGAATGATGCGACACGATTTGCGCCTTTTTAATACAGCTTGTATTAAACGCGCCATAGAGCGCAGTAAAGGCTCGAAAGTGTTCGCAAAAGATCTGTCTATTGGACAAAGTCAGTTGACGAAACTGAAGACCGTTAGCGGCAATATCGTCTCGTCGAAGCCTGAGATTTTACGAGAGCTCAAGAAGTTCTATGGAAAACTGTACACCTCATCGCAAAGTCCTGCTCCAAGCACGGCAAGCGATGCAAGAGCACGTCTGACCCGGCACTATACCGAAGACATCCGGACGGCCCTCAAACAGCTTAAGAACAATAAGGCACCGGGGGAGGACGGAATAACGTCAGAGCTTCTGAAAGCGGGTGGAACACCGGTACTTAAAGTCCTTCAGAATCTATTAAATTCCGTCATCCTCGAAGGTACAACGCCTGAGGCGGCAGCGTAGTGGTACTGTTTTTCAAGAAAGGTGACAACACCCTCTTGAAGAATTATATCCATCCCATCTTTCTGCTGAGTCATGTCTATAAGCTGTTTTCGAGAGTTTTCACTAACCGGCTCGCCCGTAGGTTTGACGACTTCCAGCCTCCCGAACATGCCGGGTTCCGCAAAGGCTTTAGTACCGTAGACCACATCCACACGCTTCGGCAGATTATACAGAAGACCGAAGAGTATAATTGGCCATTATGTCTAGCGTTTGTGGACTACGAGAAAGCCTTCGATTCAGTCGAGACCTGGGCAGTGTTACGGTCACTACAGCGGTGTCAGATCGACTACCGGTATATCGAAGTGTTGAAGTGTTTGTACAGCAAGGCCACCATGTCTATCCGACTCCAGGACAGAGCACAAATCCTATCCAATTGCAAAAAGGGGTGAGACAGGGAGACGTAATTTTAAGCTTCTGCACTGGGAAGGACATGGCATCAACATCAATGGCATGTTACACATTTTTGTGTAATGTGTCAAGTAGCCTGAAATAAAGATATATTATTATTATTATTAATGGCGAATCATTCACCTTCGATTCGCCGATCATATAGTCATAATAGCAGAATCGCTGGAGGACCTTGGCGCAATGCTCAGAGACCTCGATAACGTTTCTCAACAGGTGGGTCTTAAAATGAACATGGGCAAGATTAATATCATGTCCAATGCTCATGTTGCACCCATGCCGGTACAAGTTGGGAACGATACCATTCAAGATTCAACTAGGTAGGTCCAACTTCGACAAAGAGGTCAACCGACGAATCCAACTCGGATGGGCAGCGTTTGGGAAACTTCGTCATATCTTCTCGTCGCAGATACCGCTGAGCCTCAAGACGAAAGTCTACAATCAGTGCGTGTTGCCAGTGATGACTTATGGCACTGAGACTTGGTCGTTAACTATAGGCCTCACATACAAGCTCAAAGTCGCGAAACGGGTTATGGAGAGAGCTATGCTTGGAGTTTCACTACGTGATAGATAAGATACGAAATGAGGAAATCCGTAGAAGAACTAAGGTCACCGACATAGCTCTCAAAATTAGCAAGTTAAAGTGGCAGTAGGCAGGCCATATAGCTCGCAGAACCGACAAGCGTTGGGGAGTAAAGGTTCTCGAATGGCGACCACGAACCGGGCGACGCAGTGTTGGAAGGCCCCCCACCCGATGGACCGACGACATTGTGAAGGTTGCGGGAAGTCGGTGGATGGAGAAGCCTCAAGACCGTTCGTCATGGAACTCTTTGGGGGAGGCCTATGTCCAGCAGTGGACTTCTACAGGCTGATGATGATGATGATGATGAGGTAGAATGATTAGTAAGATTATGATGTATTGGAGCACTGTTGAAGTGGTGATAGTGGCCCCGCCTTCCGATCCACAGATCGTGAGTTCGAATCCCGGTCGTGCACCAATGGATTTTCCTTTAGGAAAATTTTCGGTCAATTCGAAGACATGTGCACGGAAAGAGCCTCCAAGAGGTGTACTTTAATCCTTTCACTACACTGATTCTTTCACCGATTTATTTATTTATTGCCGATGACGGTCATAGGCCCTTTTCAGGGCCACCATACCTCACCCTGGTCACTGACCTAATACAGAGGCAAGAAAGTAGGATTATCACCGCCAGTAACAATAATTTACAATATAAATGCAAATTCAAAACTATAATCAGTAACATTGACTTTCAAAAGTCCATCGGAAGTTCGGGTCAATGTAAAACAAATTTTACTATGCACACAACATCCCCTAAGGCCCTGGGTTCAACAAGTTCAATACGAATATTTATAAGTTAGTTTGAACCGAACCTTACGTCTAACTAACCAAACGCTGCATTTTCATGAAGGTTTTGTCGCACACACATAAAACGTTACGTTGGTGTGCGTGAAGGCGTAACTTAACGACTCAGGCGCCGCCTTTACTTAGTCAGCGAGTTTCAGTTCAGTTGCATTGCGAAAGCCGTGCCGCGCTGACGTGCGCTCCGCAATTCCAAACTTGAATCTCCCGTGCCGCAGTTCAAACAGAGTTATCGGTTTATGTTTGCAGATAGGATATCCGCAGCTTAAGGTAAGTTTTGTAATGTTTACAGTCTCGTGTTTGTCTTTGATTAGAGCCTTAGGTTAGGGTTTTGAGAGTATTTTTCGACTTTAGTCACGTTTGTGACATCATATTCGGTTCGAAGTTTTACGTTCAGACTTAGTTTTATGTGTGAATCATGTGTGTACTCACTATGTGTCACTGAGACTGGTAAATAAGGTGCTGATGATAACGCAGATAAGTTTTTCATTATCACTTTTGAAATTACGATGGGGTTTTCGGCAAATTTCAAAATGAAATGCCGAAATGTCCTTCATTCTAATCGATGCCTTGTATCCAAATGGAAGATATATTTAGGTCGAAAAATTTAGTAGAAGAGGGCTTTAAACAGACATAGCTTTCAGAGTTTGCAAGTTGTCGCAGAACCAATAACCGTTTAGCGAATGAAGGTTCTCGAATGGCGACCACGAACCGAATGACGCAGTGTTGGAAGAGGTGGCCTTCCACCCGATCGAACCATGAAATTATGAAGGTTGCGGGAAGTCGGTGGATTTAGAAGGCCCCAGACTGGTCGTCATGTCAGTCTTTGGGGGAGGCCTACGTTAAGCAGTGGACTTTTAGAGGCTGATGATGATGAGGAATGAGGTCTTATCTAAGTTACTTAACGATCATTTTACGGCCAATCTCAGCATATTTTAGGAAAATTAGCCGTATTCTAAACAGGTTATAACAAGAGTCATAAAAAGCTATTGCAACTGCATATCCATTCACGAGGCTTGCAACGCATCGTCGACTCGACAAGGTTATAATATTTATCATCATTTCTATGTTCACATCACGCTACCTTATATAGTTGCTGCCTACGGTAACTTGAGTACATAATATTTATACTAGCTAAATCCGCACGCATCTTAGTCCGCGTGTTCAAAAGATGTTCCTACCTCGACTCTTGTCACTTCATACACTTGAGATCTTGATTTTTCGAGCCTGTCCGTGTGTACGGAAGCCTCAGAGCGCAGTGGAAGCGTGCTGGGCCCATAACCTGAAGGATTTCAGCAGAGAAACATCGTATTTCAGTAGATGTAGAGAGATTTATTCAGGATGCACAGCACACGGCAAAGTCAGCGTAGCAAGAGTCAAAAAACCAGAGAGTTTAGCTATTACGTCATAGACGACCGTTTCACTAAAGAGATTGACATTACTATTGTGTTTATCTCTAACAAACTGCACTCGCACTTAGAAATATATCAAATAGATTATCCTACTAATATTATAAATGCGAAAGTTTGATAGGATGTTTGGATGGGTGTGGTTCAATGACGCCGTGACGGCTCAACTGATTACGATCATACTTTGAATATTTGATCGAATAAGCCCTTTCGGGATGGCATACATATTATGAACCACCTTGTATAGAGTTCTTTACCTATATGTTCCATTTAATCTAGGTAACTCGCGGGTGAAGCCGCGGGTGTAAGCTAGATTACAATATGTTTTCGAATCGTCTGTAGTTTAAATTGTAACTAGATTCCGCCCGCGGATTCGCTTGCGTCGTGGTACCTACTAAGAGTAAAAGTAGCCTATGTGCTATTTCAGACTATAATCTGTCGAAATCGAAATCGAATTTCACCCAGATCCGTTCAGCCGTTCTGGCGTGATTGAGTAACAAACATCCATTCAAACTTTCGCATTTATAATTAGTAGTAAGATACATCTCGTTAAGAACGAATTACCTATTACTCTGTAAAAATCTTTTTTTTTCTACACTTAAATTGCAGTGGTATAAGCTTGCATTTCATTCTACCATCGTATCGATGTCAAGGATGGCCCCTCAATAAACGTAATTAGTTGCCTAGTTATTCTTATTAGCCTCACCTACCTGGTTATTGCTTTCAATTAAAAAAAATACTGTGAAGTTTGACATTTTATTGGTAGTACCAATCACGATTTCAGCCGTGGGACGTTCACTGCTGAAAAGGGCGAGAGGGCGCATAGATCTCCAGAGCAACCTTTTTTAAGTCTTTCTATAGTCTTTCCATGTAGAGCACTGGTGGAGAGGTAGTGGCCTTCCGATCTACAGGTCGTAGTTTTGAATCCCAGTCGTTGAGGCACAATTAAGATCATCATCATCATCATCAGCATGTAGAAGTCAACCGCTGGACATAGGCCTCCCCAAAAGAGTTCCACGACGAACGGTCTTGAGCCTTCTCCATCAACCGACTTCCCGCAACCTTCACAATGTCGTCGGTCCATTGGGTGGGGTACAATTAAGATAAACTTTGAAAATCGCAATTTTAGCATGTTCTACTTATATCAAAACTTACCTGAAATACGAACTCATTGAAACTTTTAAGAAGATCGTTTAGGAATGTGCGAACAAAGCTCTTTCATATGACACACCACTTTTCTTTCTTTCTTTCTTCATTTCATGTATTTGTATTAATTAAAAAACCCTTATGGATAAAGAGGATATTTTAGCAACCCTTCGATTTTACTCATATTCTTACCAGCAAATCTTGATGGTACAACCTGTTGACCTGCTAAATTGCAATAAACATATAAACTAAACGGCGATTCGTAAATTGTTTGAGAGAGCTTCTCTCGCTCGATCAAGAATGTTGTAATTCTTAGGCATGCGTTATAGAACGCATGTCTTTCACTGTGTTTAACGAATTTAACTTGACCTTGTCTGTGTCTTCACAATGCTGAGTTTAAACTTAATACATTCCGTGGGTAATTCTAAGAAAGCCACACATTTTGTTCAAACAAGTATTATGACTTCTGAACCAGTAGTTTTGACATTACTTTGTTACTTATCATGATGTCTTTGAGTAATATGAGTCTCTAGGCTTATTTTGATAATCCTACTAATATTGATATTTGACTAGCCTCATAGCTCAGTTAGTATAGTAGTAACTCTGCCTTCTGCGCTAGAGGTCGCGGTTTCGATTCCCGCACTGGACAAACATTTGCATGATAAACAAACATCTGTGTTTATCCTGTGTCTGGGTGTTAAATATTTATCTATTATATATGACGACTATGGGTACCAGAGACTGATATAGTCTGTGGTACCCATAGTACAGGCTATGCCTAGTTTGGGATCAGTTGACCGTGTGTGATATGTCCGGAATATTTATATATTTTTTATTTTATTTATATTATAAACCTACGAAAGTTTGTGAGGATTTTTGGATGTTTGTTGTTCAATCACGCCGTAACGGTTCAATCGATTTCAATGAAACGTGAAATACTTAGAGTTATTTAGCTAGAATAGCATTTACGCTGCTTTTGATCAAACTACCACGCGTGCGAAGCCGCGGACGCAAGCTTGTAAATGTAGATAACTTCATAGCATTAAGGTTGCCAGAGCTCTTTATGGTGGAGGGGTTCGGCAGGCAACGCATTAGCAATGCTCCAGGTGTTGCTGATGTCAATAGGCGACGGTAACCACTTACCATCAGGAGGGCCGTAAGCCTGTTTGCCTATATTCCGGACATATCACAAACGGTCAACTGATCCCAAAATAGGCATAGCCTGTACTATGGCTACCAGAGACTGATATACATAATAGATTAATATTTAACACCCAGAGACAGAACAAACATCTGTGTTCATCACACAAATGTTTGTCCAGTGCGGGAATCGAACCCGCGACCTCTAGCACAGAAGGCAGAGTTACTACCAACTGAGCTATGAGGCCAGTATAACATAAAAACAAAAAAGTAGGAAGTTCTAAAGAATCAAGTGAAAATGTCACGAATTAAACCAAAAAGCTATGGATATAGAACCTAATGAGATCTAAAACAAAACTTTTTGGATTCACTGAACTGATTTCGGCTGAACCGATTTGGTCATTTAAACAGGTATTCTTCGTAACTTGGAACACTAAATAAAACTATAAATAAATAAATATTCCGGACATATTCACACGATCAACTGATCCCAAACTAGGCATAACCTGTACTATGGGTACCAGAGACTGATATACATAATAGATATATATTTAACACCCAGACACAGAACAAACATCTCTGTTAGTCACAAATGTTTGTCCAGTGCGGGAATCGAACCCGCGACCTCTAGCGCAGAAGGCAGAGTTACTACCAACTGAGCTATGAGGCCAGTCCAACTATATATAATCTAATATATATAACTATATACTATATAGACATAGACATAGACATTTATTTAATTGCCACCAAAACACACACATTTGCACAACATTTTACAATAAACATTAGGTAATTATAATAAAAGAAACAAGAGAAAAGAAATGAAAGTAAAAATGGTGTGATGTGTGCTGCAGCAGCAAAATGGCTATATATAATCTAGGAAGTTATTTAGTAGTAATATTTGAAGTACCTGGTCAATACTCATCTGCTAGCTAACTAGGTCTGTACCCTACTTGAGAAACTCAAATTAAAATGTAGCGACTAAACAAAAAAGCTATAGAACCCAATGAGATCTAAGGGATCCTTCATAGTTCAATTCCCAAATATATATTTTTTGTAATTCAGTATGGTGTTAAATGTTTTTTCTTGATCACTGCAAAACGGCTGAACTGATTTGGACATTTGAAGTAGACGTTCTTCGTAAAGCGGTGTTCAAACGATTTGCTGTGTGCGTCATAACGTATACGCGCTATATAACAAACTAGCTTCCGCCCGTGCCTTTTCTCGCGTGGCACCTACATAAAAAGTAGCCTATAACATGCTATTCTAGGTAAAGAACTCTTTATATTCCAAGTTTCATCGACATCGAAATCGGAAAACATCAAAACATTCTCACAAACTTTCACATTTATAATCTTCTTCTTCCTCCTGCCCTTGTCCCACATTATGTGGGGTCGGCACAACATGTTTTCTTCTTCCACTCTCTTCTGTTAGCCGTCATCTCCGCACTCACATCTTTCTTACTCATGTCATCTTTAATACAATCCATCCATCTTTTCTTCGGCCTTCCTCTAGTCTTATATCCATCCACATTCATACCTAACATGACTTTCATCCCTCCTCATGACATGCCCATACCATGCTAACTTTCACATTTATAATGTTAGTAGAATTAGTAGGATGTCGATCTCAAAATTGACTCTCACCAGTAGACGTAAAGATCATTTTGAAATACATTTTAAACAATTCGACTAGCTTGTGCTATAGGTAAAGAACTCTATCTATTCCAATGTACATCGAAATCGGTTGAGCCGTTGCGGTGTGATTGAACACAAACATCCAAACAGCCTCACAAACTTTCGCATATATTTATAGCAGGATGATATACTTTATCAACCTGTTTACCCGGGTACAGTGCAAGCATGTTTTGCTTGCATCATATTTTAAGTATTATTCAATTTTATAGAAGCATTAGGTACATATTTCCTCAAGTGTAGCGTGTGCTGCCCTTAGATCATTTGTTGAAGCTCACTTTTGTCTTCTTTTTTTTCACATTTTTATAAGCTCTTATTTATTAGAGATTATAATTAGATAACTTTTCTTTTGAGCCTCACCTAGTTCGATCGGCACCACACTGAAGCTTTAAATTCCATTTTGTGAAAAAGGATCATCGAAAAAAACGATAGGCACCAAGCCGTGTTTGTTGCCTGATTCTTGTAGGCTTGGTCGCGAGGAACAGGCATAGCTTCACCTAGTTTCTAAGACGTTTCAAAGTGATCCTAGTGATTTTATTGAAATAAATGCCTTTTGACTTTGACTTTGCATCATAGTTACACTTTTCTTTAGGTTCTCAAAGTCACGTATCTCGTTTCCTTGTTTTTCCTTCACATAGACAATTAAAGATGTGCTCATTTTTTCTACTCTCCAACAATAGAATCATGATTCGCGTGTCGATGCAATGTGTAATTTTATAAGTACCTGCCAATGATAGATTACCTTTGTAATGGCCTGTGTTGCGCTTGGTCAATGTCATTCGCTTACTAGGGCTGCCAAACACTCTTCGTTCGAGTGAGTTTGTGTCAGACTAGCTTCCGCCTGCGGCTTTGCTCGTGTGGTACTTATGGAGATAAAAGCCTATATGCTATTCCAGACCATAATCTATCTCTGTGCCAAATTTCATTCAAATCCGTTTGGCCGTGATTGAACCACAAACATCCAAACATCCTCACAAACTTTCGCATTTATAATATTAGTCGGATAGTAGGAAGGAAGTAGGATATTAGGATTTGATTGCTTGTCGTATCACTGATCAACCCTTGTGCCAAACAAATGTATTATATTAATAATCTTTTATGTGTATGTCCCTTTATTGTTTGATTATTTGAAACTATCTGATATTTACTACTCTAATCTATGGATCTTTGTGTTATCTGAATCAATAAATGAATTTCATTTAATTTAAATGGCTTTTAAATGCAAGCGCATCAGCACTATTTTACATGATATTGATGAACCTTACTGCTTTGTCAATGCTATTTTTACTTTAAATTTGCATGCTAGGTTTCCTGGCGAAGTGTGTGAGGTCTAATCACTATTATTTATGTCCAAATTGTGTACCACGCTTCACGTAAAATGAATTATTTCATTTCATTTGAGGTTGTCAACTTACGTCACCGCCTAACAAAATTGCAAAGTTGGTGGCCAGTTATTGTTGTAAAATCATCACAACTCACAGGTCCTGACAGTGGCAACCCTGTTGAAATGAATGGGTGGTTGGTTTCGCTGTAACTAGGCATCGCTAGTGAGCAATTCTGACTATTTCTGACGCTGTTGGAAACAGCTTGTGTCAATAATGACTGAAAAACGGCTAACTATCGATATCGGCCATCCAACACTACATTATAGGCTTCGTCTTTCTTTCTTGGTCATCATTTATTAGGTCAGAGACCAGGTTGAGGTATGATTGCTTTTAAAAGGGCCTATGAACGTCGGTGAAAGAATAATTGTAGTGAAAGGATTAAAGTGCGCCTCTTAGAAGCCCCTTTCGTGCACACGGCTTCGTCAAAGCGTTAAATACACCAATTTTGTAAGACGTTTTTAAATAATACCTATTAGTTCATTAAAAACTAGCTCCCACCCCAGGCTTATCTCGCGTGGTATCTTGATACTAATAGTAGGTATACTCGTAAATGCGAAAGATTGTGAGGATTTTTGGTGTGGTTCAGGGAGGAATAGGGAAAATAAAAAATACTGTATAGAAAGTCTTTAAAAATTAGCTTTTGAGAAAGTTTATTTTTTTTAGAATTCCAACCATTCATTTATTTATACCAACGTAGGTACCTGTACTCTACTGCAAAAGGATTGCATGGCCCAAAATGTTTGTACGTGCCTCTGACTACCCCCCTTTTGACATCTTCAATGATCTTATTTCCTGGAGATCTGAGAGGTTGTCTACTTAAGGGATAAAAGTCATGAGTCAGTCAGTCTTTTTATTTTTTTTGTGTATATTTACAAAGGAGGTGCCTGGTTTATAATAATGAAAAACGTTTTTATCAACGCTAGAGTGGGCGTTCCACATTCAATACATATTCATGTACAAAATTAACGATTCCACATGACTTATTTATCACATAAGACAATGCGGCCTCGCCTTTAACTGACTAATTAAAAAAATTACAACTCACGCCTCGCGTAGCTCCGCAATTTTAAAAAGTAAATAGACCATAGAGCTTTTACTCCACAGATAACGCAGGGCACGACCAAAATGGCGGGAAATAGGACCGTTAGGTTTTTTATCGGTTATTCTTTATCTTTACATCGTATGGGCATTTGCTTGGCGATAATTTTTGTGATAATTTTACACGCTTTCCTTGTTGTCGTGAAATTGTGACACGAGTATTTTTATATTCTGATAATGGGCTATAATTGGAAATGCACGTTTGGTGATGTTTATCTTCGTTTTTATAGCATTGTTTCTGGAATAAGGAGGTTTTTTTTTAATTTGTTGAGGCTACAGCTACAGTATGGCTTTGTCGCTGAACACAAACACAACTTAACACTAAAACAAAAGAAAAGAGAGGGAAAAGAAGGAATCATTCTGGAAAAGCTCTTCATTCTGGAACGTTCACTGCTTTTAGTGTAACCCCTTGGCACTCTTTGGCTGATGATGATGATCATCATCTGATGATCACTTAAATAACTACCTATGTAGCTTGGTACATAATTAAAAATTTATAAATACGCGTCATCACTTCTCTATATTTCGATAGGTAGGTACACGCAATTGGTACTTATTTGGTTCGGCTAGCAACAGTTGTCATGCATTAAACTGGGCTACGCTACCGCCGCATTACTTATTTAATCTGTGGCGTCACACCTGAGTGGAACCGGATGTGCGAGTATGTATGGAGACAACTGAACATACAGTACCTACATTTACATAGATAACTTTAAAGTAAATGGTGACAATTTCGCTTTGAAATAACAGGTTAGCGATAAGAATACCTATTTGAAGCTAAAGTAGTTTATAGCTGTGGTGGTGTAGTGGGAGGTTCCCCGACTTTCGATCCGATGGTTCGAACCCGATCGTGCACCATAAATTGAATGTTATTTTTTATACAACTATTGTGGCAAACAATCTTACGGCCCACCTGCTGGTAAATGGTTACTGTAGCCGATGAACGCTTGCAATACCAGAGGCATCAGGCACGCGTTGCCGATTATCTAGGCCCTGCTCTCACCCCCTACCATAGACCATTATCGTCTATTATTTGTCCAGGAACCGTTAAGGTCTATGGATACAGGATGAGGGTCTTAGGGGTCTTGTACACGCTACAATTATAATATGGAAGTCGAAGTTTTTTTTTTCATACAACTAAGGTGGTAAACCTAATTGCAAATTCTTCATAATTTCAGCCATTCGACGTCCACTGCTGAACATGGCCTCCCCCACAGATAGAGCAAATTCCTTATCATGTCCCCCACATGCCCATATTCACCACGCTGGGCATGCGGGTTGGCGAGCGCAGTTAGAGCTATCGTTGTTAAAATGAGGGACGCTGCTGCTCATCCCCTAGCTTTTTTCCCTTAGTCGCCTCTTACGACATCCGCGGATAGGTAGATATGGAGGAGCCTATTCTTCAGCTGGGGCCACCACGGTGGTGCAAATTCTTATACCGTTGCTAGAAAGTGAAGTTGAGTTCAATTCTAGAATAAAATCTATAAACCAGTTTTTCTAAGTTACAGATATAGGCTGCTATCATCTGATAGGTAGGTCCTACTATTGATAATTGTACTCAAAATTCCATTATAGATAGACTGAAGTGGTTCGCGAATTCGCGATACTGATACTGGTGAACAGAACCTATCTAATAAAAATACATCAATTTTTTTTTAAAGTTTACAAGTGGTTACCCGCGGGTTCGCTCGCATAGTAAGTACCTTCCAAAAAAATTGCCTTATTGCCACTTTTTTTTTTATTTTTTTTTATACAACAGAGGTGGCAAACAAGCTTACGGCCCACCTGATGGTAAGCGGTTACCGTAGCCTATGAGCGCTTGCAATACCAGAGGAATCACGCACGCGTTGCCGACCCCGAACCCCCTTCTAAAGAGCTCTGGCAACCTTACTCACCGCAGGAACACAACACTATTTGAAACAAATAATGTAATTTGGCTGCGATCTTCTGTAAGGCGGAGGTACCTCCCCAGGCAGGCTGCTCCAATTCAGAACGAGGAAATCTCGCTGTGCCCTACCTCCTCCTATGAATGCCACTCTCCGGCATTCATTATTATTTTTATTTATAAACAAAATAACAAACTTTCACCTTCAATATTAGTTAGGATATAATGTATATAATATCGTAGTTCGTATATATTAGACTGAGTTTGTTAAAAAAAAAAAACCTTCGGAGCAGAGCCAAGAAACAAATTGATGCTACGATAGTCATAAAGATGATAAGTAAAAAGTACAGTTGAAAATGGCACAAGTTAAGTGTTTAACACATGTTTTGAGATTTTGTTGTGCACATTCTTATATTTGGCAGTAGAAAATTGTAGAGCTCGAACCCACAGCCGTAAGATCACATAGCTGGTAACTAGCCACTAGTCAGAGAGCTCCCAGAGAACTGTGAGAACCACGGTGTCATCCAACACTCGCCAATGTTACTGTCAGCAGTTATGAACAAAGGTTACCGACTCATTCTTGGAAAACTTAAGCTCTTTTTGTGGAAGTGTATGCAATGTTAAAGCTTTATTTTGAAACTGGATTGAAACCAGGTTTTTTCAAGTCATCATCATCGACAACCACATTGAAATTGCGGGCGAGTACTCGTCTGAGACGCAAGGGGTGCGGCACAATTTTTTTTTTTTTTTTTTTTTTATGTTATACGGAGGCAAACAGACTTACGGCCCATCTGATGGTAAGTGGTTACCGTCGCCTATTGACATCAGCAACACTTGGAGCATTGCTAATGCGTTGCCTGCCGAACCCCTCCCCCCCTAAAGAGCTCTGGCAACCTTACTCACCGCAGGAACACAACACTATTTGAAACAAATAATGTTATTTGGCTGCGATCTTCTGTAAGGCGGAGGTACCTCCCCAGGCGGGCTGCTCCAATTTAGAGCGAGAAAATCTCGCTGTGCCCTACCTCTCGTAAATGTTTGCATGATGAGAATTGAGAAGTATGGCGGTTTCATTTGTGCTTTTCGACCAAAATGGAAAGAAAACAATACCTACTGATGTAAACTTTGAAAATCGAATGCTACTATTTTCGCTAAGTACTATCTTTTTTTTTAAAACGATACGATACCCCTTCGCCTACTTTACTCATATTCTTACAGCAAATTTTGATAGTACAACCTGTTGACCTACTCAATTCCATGCAGATTGGATTGACGACGACGACGGTTCGAAAGATATGCTCTAACATACATACATACAAACAAACAAAGCCGATTCGTCCAAGTTGCTTAAGAGATGTTCGCTCCCTTCACTCGCTCGATCAATTAGCTGCCCTATTTTTTGATATTGTAGAATAATCATCATTATCATTCCAGCCGTTCGACGTCCACTGCTGAACATAGGCCTCCCCCATAGATTACCAGTGTGACTGACCTTGTACGGCCTGCACCCAAACAATCATTTGAGGGATTTGCCCATACTCGCCATGCTGGGCATGCGGGTTGGCGAGCGCTAATAAAGCTTGTTGATAGGGAACGCTGCTGCCCATCCCCTAGCTTTTCCCTAAGTCGCCTCTTACGACGTCCACGTTTAGTAATGGAGGGGCCTATTTAGCCAGGCCACCGCCGAAATAATAGAATAATCAATGGCTTTAAATTAAATTATGTAGAAAGCTGTAGTTAAGAACAAAGAAAATTAAGTATTCAAGTAACTATGCGTGTCCAAAGACCTCAACATGACGCACTTTGAAATAACTCAAATTGTGACAGGTCATCGACACTGACAACCATCAAAATAACAAATTACCCTCATAAATATACAAATTTCAACGAAACTAAAAAAGTTTCAAAACCCGAACAAAAATGTTGGTCAATGAATTTGTCTAGAGATTTTTGAAATTCAATGCGCTGACTATTTGAAATTGTAATTTTTTTCGTTTGATATGCTTAGCATATAGTAGGTACATGTCATTCATGTAGAAAGATGGCCGTGGTGGCCCCGGCTTAAGAATAGGCCCTTCCATATCTCATACCCGTGGATGTCGTAAGAGGCGACAAAGGGAAAAAGGCTAGGGGATGGGCAGCAGCGTATAATAAAAAAAATAACGTGGTGAGTATGGGTAAATTCCTCCCCCACAATAGGAAGTAGTTTCGGAAATCTGTGGGGGAGGCCGATGTTCACCAGTGGACCAGTCGTGGGTATCAAAAACTACGAGGACCATGGTACCGCATCGAATTAAGTTGTGGCAAAGACAGTGGCGCCCTCTAATTTTTGAACTCTAGCACCGAAACTGAGTAAAAAGCGTGAACTTAGGGATGTAATGTAAGTTCAAAAAACTAGTTAAACCACGATCAAATACCACAATAAACTATATCAGCTACACACCAGCACACACGGGGCTGGGTCTGTTGACACAGTTCACAGTTGGGCTTGTGTTGACACTGACTGGGTCTGGATGCCGCATGCCTTTGTCGCAAGCAGAAATGAAAAAAAAAGAAGATCGAATAGTTTTCCCGCTCATATTCAATTTTAGAAATAGGTAAGGTACAATATCCCTGTGTAACATAGGCTATATTTAATTAGGTACCTACTTACCTAATAAAAATAACTTTTCATTCCGAAAACTCAATATTTGTAAATTAAGTCGGATGAAAAGTCGCCGCTTTCCTTAGGTCCTGAGTAACTATTTTCTAATCTGTGACTACTGCGCGCTAATTCTGTGGCTTTACCACTTAATAAGTTAATTTTTAGGAGAAAATCCCTTTTGAAATAAGGGCGGTGACATAAGTCAAGGTAGGAACATACTTGATCACGCGGACGAAGTTGCGGGCGGGTCAGAGTTGACTATAAACTACCTGAACGAATGATTGTTGCGTGATGATGAAGTGTTCGAAAATTGAATCTCGAAAATGTTGCGGAAAAACCTAAGGTACCGGCAGCTTTCGCCTAAGTTAACAAGTTACGTCACAAAAGCGGCATTGATACAATCTTAATGACCCCGCAACCAGTTGCACATTTCAACTGGTCCCGTATCTTCAACTAATTTGTCTACTTTTTAGGCATCTGCCACAATTCTATACACGTACGCTCGTGCCTCATATCACCAGCTTAAAATGAACCACATAATCTACCAATTGTTTTGAGAAACCTCTAGTTATGTAAACTCGTGCGGTTCAGTCAATAATGGTCGTGTAACGAACGCAAACGTGACTAGAATGAGACACCATTGAAGATACATTTTCGAAATGAGAATGCGGGCTTCGCGCCTAACACCTGTCAAGTGCCACAAGTTTTTTTTTCAATTTTATTTAACAGGCCAGTATTTGCGGAGCAATAAGGTTGTAGTCATACAGCCCAATTTTCAGGGTTGTCAGAAGTATAATGTAATTAGTTTTTTTTTCACATATTTGTCATTGCCTGGGAGCTATTGTTGGACCGTTAGTTTCGTCGACCTTATGTGAAGGAATCCTTTGAGGTCTCGTGTTGTTAGAGAGTAGCTTTGTTGACCTCCGAATGTTTGCGATGCTGGTATAAAAATAATACGAGTGGGTACTACAAAACTTTAATCTTTAGAATTCTAGTCAGTTAGCAATCGGATCCGTAAAACTTTCATAATCATATCGATGACTTTCCAAGCAGGTATTAAGACGTACTTAACTCATTTCCACAGGAAAAACGGAACCCATTATAGGATCACTTTGTTGTCCGTTTTTAAGTCTTTGTGTCTGTGGCACCACAGAAAACCAGCGCCGCAACAGCTCCACTGTACTATGCGGCACCAGCTGAGTGGTGACCGTTTTTGTGTCTAGTTTTTAAGCTTATATTTTATTTGTTCCAACATTTGTTTTATTTGTGACGCATAATAAATCTTTTTCTATTTCTATTTCTTTCAAAAAACTTTTTCTCAGAAACAGCTAAGGGTATCAACTTGAAATTTATAAATAACAAATATATAAATTTCAGTGTGTATGCTTAAATTGCCCTAAAAAAAACCAAGCTTTTAACTCATCGCATTACAAAGACGTGACACGGTGAAGGAAAAAGTGTCTGAAACTCGAAAAGAGTTAATTGATTTAACAAGTAACTGAAAAAAATCGTTTATATGTGTCGCGCCAGATCGAATTTTAAATAAATCCACTACCACTAATAATAAATAAAAAATACAGCCACCACTAGCGAGTAGCGACATTTCGTAACCTAACCCCGCATAACCTCGGCGACAATAAACCGACATATTACCAAGTAAATACACAGTTTTCATTGTGATTCAAATAAATTTAAATTACCAAAGAACGTCGTCGCCTATGTGGCAACACTGACTGATGTAATCTTCTTTCTTTTGTTAGGATTTGTAGACTTTTGTGTTTGTGGTAGGTCGTTTCGCACACTACTGTTAGAATTGTCAGATTTTAAATGATTTGCGCGGGCATAAATATAATTTGTGTTGCTCTACTTTTTTTAAATACACAAATAAAAATAACCTCGGCCAACTGGCCGAAAAATTATTCGCTAATATAATTTTCTTCAGAAAGTTTAGGTTTGCATTAACTTAGTACCTTAAATCAATTGATCTACGTAAATTGGGGTTGAGACCCTGGGTCTCTGGGGAAGTGGGCCCAAAACAATATCAGGGCTTTTGATCGAAGCGACGCGGCGACGCGTGTCCCGAGAGCTAGCTCCTAATAGGAGCTAGCTCTCGCTGGATGGCAATGCTTATCTATTGGGCCAACGGATAAACATTGCCAGCCAGCGAGAGCCATCCAGTGACAATTCCGCCAGCGTCTTGGGGACGTTTCCGACTGGTAGTGATCTGGATTAATTGAGCTATCTATAGATCGTTTTTTCTTTAGATAGTGTAATGTATTGTCATCGTCTCAAGCGCCTACGTCACGTGACAGTTGGATGACAACGTGGAAGAGATTGGTTGTGCGCGTGATGAGGTGTTGGTGAGCCGAGATTTTAATAAGATTTTATGGACATTACAGATAGCTCAACTGTTCCTAGTGTATTTTGTAAATATTTACTTGTATTAGTTTTAATTTTCTTTCTGTAAATAAACCTAAAATCACCAAAATGCACGGTCGTAAAGAAACAACAAGTTTGTTGGTCAGAATTATTGTCTGCCAGATTCTACCACACCAGTGTCTTATCAAGTTATCACGATAAAAATCTACAAAGAGGCCTTCAAAAACACCGCAAGATTTTTTTATTTGGCATCGTTCCGCAATGATTCAAGTTTGTTTGTGAAATGAGTCCGCGAAAAGGTTCTTTGACTTACAAACTTTTTTTATGGAAGCCATGTTCGGAAGTGGGAATGAGTGAGGTGGGTGGGCTCGCAGCACGCGTTCTGCGCGGTCCTTTTAATTTTCGAACGCCGAACGCAATGAAAAATATATCTTTTTTCAGCGCTGGTTTTTTTTCAACTTTTGAACGCAATTTTTTATATTATTAAATGATGGTAAAAGGTGCTTTATTACTCCGGTGTAAATTTTAATAATTTTCGCAATTCTCATTTTTTGGTCGTTTTTTCATTTGCCTGTAGACGCGAGTTGTATTAAACTGGCCTAAAGCATTAAGCTTTTTATGAACTATTTTCTTAAGCATTTTCTCTAATACTTTAAACCAGGAAGTCTAAATTACATCCATTTCATAAGGAAGCAATAACGCTCCTAATAAAACACTTCAAATCCACCGTGAACCATGCGAGCCAAGCTTTATCGTTCAACCAACCCTTCTCATACGTTCGTCTTGCTCGCACTAGTTTAATTCGTGTACTGCTGTCTCGCTCTGGGTTGCTAGGCAACGCTATTGTTTACACTGTGCAGGTTATTGGTCCTGTGAATATGAGACTTATTTGCTATGGAATAAACATTAAGGGCCGTTTGCGAGGATTGGAAGAGGCATTGTTTACCGCCATTTTGTCAAGCTTTATGAATACTTCTGCAAGGGACCTGCCATAGCGTCTTATTGACATTCAAACGCGAGCTTGTCAGTGCTATTTTACACGAATTTGAGCCTTAAATCTTTGAGACTCAACTTACGTCACCGCCTAAACAAAAGCGCAAAGTTGATGGGCTAGTTTTAAAAGAGTCATTGTAAAGAGAACTTCTTCACCACTTCAAATAAGAGAAAAATAACGGACTTATGCTTACGGATCGCCCTACACTTGGCTTATTTTTCCTTCTCTACGTTTCATCATCATCATCATCATTAGCCTGTAGAAGTCTACTGCTGGACATAAGCCTCCCCTAAAGAGTTCCACGACGAACGGTCTTGAGCCTTCTCCATCCACCGACTTCCGCAACCTTCACAATGTCGTCGGTCCATCGGGTGGGGGGCCTTCCAACACTGCGTCGCCCGGTTCGTGGTCGCCATTCGAGAACCTTTACTCCCCAACGGTTATCGGTTCTGCGAGCTATATATATCTACGTTTAAATACGTTTAAATTAGCCTTATTTTGATTTATACCGAGTTTCAAAACGCAAGGCATGCGAGGTGTTGTGACATATACTAGCGGAAAAAAAGTGTTCTGTAACGTGTCTAGTCTGAAGCAATTCAACGTTTTTAAAAAAAAATCGATAATGATACTTTCATACTAATTCCCTCCGCGCATTACCGATAAAAAAAACAATTAGTGACGTGACTAAACGCGCCATCGGCTAACTGTGCCGTAGTGATGCACGGTCCACAATCTATTACGCAATGAAATTGTATTTATAATCTGTGATGCAGTAATTTTTTTTATACCTACATAATAATTAATATTATTCAAGTAATTTATTTTTTGTCATAATAGCAAGCTGCTGTATTCTGTGAAAATATAACCGGTAACATAACCGGTTCATATTTTCAAAGAAAGGTGATTCACAATATGTATTCTATCCCGAAAAGGGCTTATTGTGCACCCAATTAGTAATACAGTTTGTTATATAGCTTTTGGAAATTTTATAGTTTTCTTTTTGCACGAAAGGAGCCTCGAAGAGGCGCACTTGAATTCTTTCACTACACTCTTTCATCGACGGTCATAGGCCCATTTCAGGTGCACCATGCATCAACATGGTCACTGACCTAATACAGGATGACCAAGAAAGAATCAGTGACACGACAAGATGAATAGTTTTCTTTGAAAAAAACACTGCAAAAAGCTGTTATGGAGTCAAATCAGTTCAAACTCAACTGTTTCAGCTGTTTTAGGTTGTAACCCTTATGTCGAACTTCTCGTACGTTTAATAAGTAGGTACTTAAAAATATTATAATAAAAACCAAATCCAGCTAATTTGAAAAAGTTCAGGAATAATTCTGATCCACAGATTAAATACAATGATTGCGCAATCGATTGCTGACCGCATCACTTCGGCACAGTTAGGCGATCGCGCGTTTAGACTCGTCACTAATTGTTTCTTATTCATCGTTCTAAACGCCTAAAATAGATCCAAATCTTCAATCTTTGGATTAAAAGACAGTAACATTGCTGTCAATACAAGATGATTATCCTACTAATATTATGAATGCGAAAAAAGTTTGTGAGGATGTTTGGATGTTTGTTGTTCAACCACGCCGTAACCAACCGATTTCGTTGAAACTTGGAATATATAAATTTCTTTACCTAGAATAGCATTATAGGCTACGTTCTATGTAGGTACCACGCGAGCGAAACCGCGGGCGGACTAGCTAGCTATAACTTATATAGGTACTTCATTGTTGAGACCTTCATAACTAAGCGGTAGGCTCTCCTAAAATCTATAGGTCTGTTCGCATGCAAGGCATTACGCCTGTGTGCTTAAATAGCGATAATTGCTTAGCCAAACTCTATGATTCGTGTTTCTTGACCTTGATGTGCCCTAGAAACCTTCAAATAATGTTTCTCATACATACAAGGCGATTTATAATTTGTATCATCATCATCATCATATCCCTCATCATTCATCATTTCAGCCGTTCGACGTCCACTGCTGAACATGGCCACATGATAAGGAGTTTGCATTGTCTGTGGGGGACACAGACAGAGCAAACTCCTTATCATGTGGGGGGATTTGCCCATACTCACCACGCTGAGCATGCGGGTTGGCGAGCGCTGTTAGAGCTATCGTTGTTAAAATGAGGGACGCTGCTGCCCATCCCCTAGCTTTTTCCCCTTAGTCGCCTCTTACGAGATCCGCGGATAGGTAGATATGGAGGGGCATTTTCTTCAGCCGGGGCCACCACGGCCATCATCATCATCTCCCTAATAATTATAAATTATAATTTGTATCCCGAAAGGGTTTATTCGATGAAAAGTATCCTATGTCCTTCCTCGGGGTTAAAGCTATACCAAGGCGTGAAAACGTTACAGATAGAGTTACTTTCGCATTTATAATAAGGACGTCCACTGCTGAACATAGGCCTTACCAGATTACCAGAAACAATTGGGGAGATCAGCCCGTACTCGGCACGTTGGGCATGCGGGTTGGCGAGCGTAGTCAGAGCTATCTTTGTGAAGATAGGGGACGCTGCTGCCCATACCCTAGCTTATTTTCGTTAGTCGCCTCTTACGACATCCACGGGTAGGTAGGGCCTTATTCTTCAGCCGGGGCCATCAAGGCACAACCTGGAGGGTATCAGGTAGAAAAAGTTGCCCCCCAGCCCTTTCTAGCCTCATTCTGCGATCTTTTTAACCTCCCCTCTTATACGTCATCATCATCATTATTCATCATTTCAGCCGTTTGAACAGCTGAACATCGGCCTCCCCCACAGATTTTCCAGAGCGACTTCGTTTCATGTGGGGGGAATTTGTCCATACTCACCACGCTGGGCACGCGGGTTGGCGGGCGCCTGAAGAATAGGCCCCTCCATATCTCCTACCCGTGGATGTCGTAAGAGGCGACTAAGGGGAAAAACTAGGGGATGGGCAGCATCGTCCCCTATTTTTCCCAAAGATAGCTTTAACGTTTGCTTAGTTATAAACAAACTAATGATTACCCAACTCTACCGCACATCAGTAGGTGGCCGCAATTTACCTTCTGACAATGTTACAATGCGTAATATTTATTTACAATACCTCCAAGGCGACGTTTCGACATTGTTGTAGCGTTGTAAACATTGATGGGTCCTATTGGTGTCGTTTTGTGCCCACGATGGGCCTTAAACGGGGTGTTAGAGGACGATAAAGCTTTGACCTCATATGGGCGCAGGTATTTTGTTGTTGCCACCCAATAGCAACGTTCAAAGCGGTCACCATGTCGTCGGGTAATCGCCCACTAGTTTATAAGAACCTTAACAAGCTATCAATGCCGTGGAGACATTGGTTGAGTGGTGGTTGTAGCCCCGCCTGCCGGTCCACCGCGGGTCGAATTGGAACACCAATGGATTTTCCGAAGGGAAAATTTATATCCGCTTAAATAGTGCTCTCAAACGGTGAAGGAAAACATCGTGAAGAAAGCGGCATGTCCTAGAACCTAAAAGTTCGAGGCATGTGACATGTGCATCAATGGAGCCTCTATAAGGCGCACTTTAATCCTTTCACCAACTGATTCTTTCACTGACGGTTATAGGCCCTTTTCAGGGCCACCATACCTGACCTAATGCAGGATGACCAAGGAAAAATCTGTATTACGACAAAGAAAAAGTCATTTATGGGTGCGATACTGAAGCGCGCGATTATGACCAGTCTAACCCTAAAGTTGCACAGTGCTTCATAATGCTTTTGACAGACTTAACCTCAGGGTCTTTTGTTACAAAATGCGTTGACCTGTGACTAACCACACAGTCGTATCACTAGTTCTTGCTATGTCACCCGGTTGAGGTATCGTAGCCCGGAAAAGGGCCAAATGAAAAGGCGAATGATCGTTGGTGAAATAACCAGTGTTTTAAAGTGCGCCTCGTAGAGGCTCTTTTCGTGCACATTTCATCGAATTTTTAGGTTTTAGGACATGCGGGTTGACTTGCGATGTTTTCCTTCACCGTCCGAGAGAACTTGTACAAAGTAAGATGTATACCATCCCAAAAGGAGTTTATTCAATCAACAAAAAGGAAGATCATAGGCTCGCGCGCCGTGTTTTTTGCCAGATTTTTCTAGGCTTGGTCGCGAGGGACAGGCGTAGCTACACCTAGTTTCTAAGACGATTCAAAGCGATTCTTCTGATTTCATAAAAATATAAAAAAGCGATTATAGAGTTCCAATTTTACATGACAACAAATCCTTGGTAGCGTAGTCGGTAACCGTGCGGAACGCTCGCGTGCCATCTCCCATCATTAGTAACCTTCAAACTAGTAATAGCTAGTGGTTCGCCCCGAACTGCGATCTCGCGATGTCTGGCAAAATTATAAATAAATAAATAACACCCAACAGTCACATACACAGTCCTGAGCCAAAACTAGAACGCCCCGTGTCGTGGGTATCAGAAACTACGAGTGCCATTACTTCTCCTCTTCGCTCGCTCGATCAATTACTTTTTTTAAAATATAGTGATCACCTGAGTAGAAACTCATTTTCTCATTGAAAATGGAATCGTTAAATACATTGAAACGAAACATTAGTGTCAGGGACCTTAAATTAACACCTATGTCACAAGCAAACTTCAACCTACACCCTTTTATTTAAAAGTGCATTTTCGCTTGTCAGACTTGAAGACTTAAGGCGTTTCCCATGAGATAATAAGGTATAGAACTGCATTCAATGTCATTTGACATGATTGGCGGTTGGGTACACCCGTACTTGGACCACGGTTCACACAGTATTAATAAGTGCGTATAGAAATGATTGTCCTACAAGAAAAAAATCCTGTAATTATTTTAAACGCCACCTAAAAGGCTGAACTGCTTTTAACGACATTATACATAGAAGTGACGTTGACAAGACTGTGCGGGCTTGTAAAGAGTGACGTTGTGATGTGACGCGGCCGCGGGCCATTTAGATTGAGGCACACGATGCGTTGCGACACCTGAGCGATGATGCTGAGTCGTTTTACATATTATTTACAGTGATATGAGTGCATTGCGATCATAGCGTAGCGTATCAAGTGCGAATCATAGCGATGCGACGCCGCGCCGCTGCGCACTAGCAACGCCCGTGTGGCTTTGCTCTTAGTAAGCACGGAGAGTTTCACTTCTAAACGCGTGTACTTTTGTTTAAGCCACAGCTAAATTATAGTTAGTAAACTAAGGTCGTGTGAATATTGCCGTTGTAGTAATAATTGTCATTCGTTTCTAGGCGATTCGAATAATTAAACTGACAGTAAATTGTGTGACAGGTTTGCATCTTATAAGGCTAAACAGTTCCCACAGTTGGGAATTTAATAAAAATAACAGCCAACAGTCACATACATAGTCCTGACCCCCCACTAGGATTCCCGGTGTCGTGGGTATCAGAAACTACGAGTACCATGGTACCACAACACCCAGACCCGGAACAATTATTTGCAAATCATACAAACATTTGTCCCGCCAGCAGCAGGAATCGAACCCGCACTGTGTGAAAAAATTGGAACCGGGCGACGCTGTGTTGGAAGGCCCCCCACCCGATGGACCGAGAACATTGTAAAGGTTGTGGGAAGTCGGTGCATGTCCGGCTACAGGTTATTGTTGATGATGATGTGTGCTGCAGCAGCAAAACGGCCTCGGCTCAGCATTATGCCTACTGTTTTTGCAGCTGACACAGACGCTGACTATTCTCAAATTCAATTCGCTTCAATTTCTACCATCTTCGTTTACGCTTTGTTGAATGGTGGAATTTACTGGTCGTCTTGTAATTCTCTATGATTCATTAGTTGTATCAAACTATCACATTGTAACTTTTTAAAAGTAACTTTCCCATCGTCAATCTAAACCCTATTGTCTAACTAATAATGCTTAGAATCGAATAACAATATCGGTTACGTGCGCGTCTAGTCATAACACGCGTAACCACAGGTGTTGTTTTGAAAACTACATTCACGGGGATAGGGATGGGGTGGAGCTTGTTTTTCGACCCCGAAAAGTCCGAAAGTGTAATTAGTGAGACTAATTACGTACAAGTAAGTCCGAAAGTTCAAGGCCCAAGCATGGTGTATCCCCTCAAATCTCTAGGTTCTAAAGTATAGGTAGTGCCCTGTGTAGCTAGTTATAGAAATGAATGAAAAGAGGGCAGCGATAGACAGTCACATAACGGAAAATTATTTGACAGAAGACACAAAGCAATAACAGCGGGACATTACTATTTACATCCATTGCACTCGATCTCCTTCGATCTTGTACTTTGTACATTGCAGTCCTCGTTATTTTACTTATTCGGAATTAGTTTCTGATAAACCTTCATCCCGCCTCTAATCCTCGCAGTTCTTGGCTATTCGCTGGCCGGTGACCATGCCATTGTTCGCGTTCGATTTTCGAATCATGGATAATTCGAAATTAGAATCGTGAAATTGATACCTAGTGCGTTTGGTTATTGGTGAAAAATAGTGATGTGTGAACACGTTTTTTTATTGATAGAGGAATATGAATGAAGTTATTGTATTGTAGGAAGAGTAATTTTAGTCTTCGTTACTTTACTTAATGGGAGCTAAAATACCGAAAGTTCAAGAACAGAGGCAAAAAAAGTGGAGACTTCCTTACTACAACAATTTTATTCGACCCAATAGGACCGAAAATTGGAACAATTGTCACAGTAAGCAAGTACATTTAATATTCATGTTAATAATATTGTGAACGAAAAGGAAATTACATTTTTTTAATAATTCGAGTCGTACCGACTGTTTTTGGAAAACAAAAACAGAAAATTATTTAGATAGTTGTTTTACTGAATTCATTTTAGATGTACTTTAGTAATGTCACGACAATTGGGCCGAAAAAATATTTAGTCCACTTGCCTCTGTTATTTTTCGAGCAGTAGGTATTTTAGCTCCCATAATTCCGATCACTGCTTATTACATCTGTTCTAGATGCATCATCAGGCATATAACATACAGCATCAGGTGGAACTTTTACTCACTTACAAGAGGCTGTAGTGCCTGAGACATGTTTTAGATGGAGTAGACTTGAGCACCTATACCATCCTCTCAGCTTAGTCAACCTTATCCATAGGAAAGACATGGTCAATACGTTAAGCTGACTAAGCCGCGGGTTTCCTCACGATAAGGACATATTAGGCCGTGGTGGCCCCGGCTAAAGAATAGGCCCCTCCATATCTCTATCCGCGGATGTCGTAAGAGGCCACTAAGGGAAAAAAACTAGGGGATGGGCAGCAGCGTCCCTCATTTTAAAAACGATAGCTCTAACTGCGCTCGCCAACCCGCATGCCCAGCGTGGTGAGTATGGGCAAATCCCCCCACATGATAAGGAATTCGCTCTGTCTGTGGGGGAGGCCATGTTCAGCAGTGAACGTCGTACGGCGAAATGATGAAGGACATATTGTTCGGTCAGAAAAATCTATTGGTTCACGACTGGGATTAGAACACAAGACCTTCGGATCGAGGTGCAACCCACACTCTCCACACCTCGGCCTACGGTAGACTGGGCTTTTGTTTAACGTTTTGCAATTTAGTCCCAAAAGTGGGGTCAGTCAGTGGGACAAAATGATAGAACTAATCGACACTGTGTTCGTTTAAGTTTTCACACATGGCCGCGTCTATATTTTGATTATTTTCCGCTCTGTAAAATATAATTATTATGAAACAGGTAGTACGCTTTTTGATCACAAATCATATTTCAATGAATCGCTTTTTGTTTGTAATCATTCAATCACATTTGAAGTATGTTTTGTATTGAACTGAAATAGAAATACAATAGCCTACCTATTACATATACATTAAAATAATCTTGAAATGTAGGTAAGTATACTATAATTCACCAATTAGTAACTCGAAGATCGCTTGATTTAAAAAAAAAATATTGTAACTGCGAAAGTTTGTGAGGATGTTTAGATGTTTGTGGTTCAATTACGCCCAAACGGCCGATCGAACTTGGATGAAATTTAGCACAGAGATAGATTATAGTTTGTCATATTATAGGCTTTTTATCTTCATAGGTACCTACCACGTGAGCGAAGCCTCGGGCAGAAGCTAGTTACCTAATCATAGATTTGTTAAATATTTAGCACTTTCACATTATAATGTAACCTTTGTAACGTGGGAGGCGTGCCCTAGTGGCCTTGACTCTGGATCGGAAGGTCGCGTAATCGAATCCCGGAGGGGAATCAACGGAGTTTTCTGTTCTAAAAAAATATCTGCGCATTAGGTGCTCAAAACGGTGAAGGAAAACATCGTGAGGAAACCTGCGGCTTTGTCAGCTCAGATATACCTAGGTCGATGTCACAATGTCAAAAACATAATAGGTACCTAGTACAATTTCCATCAAATATAGGTAACGCCAATAAGTAAAACTTGAAATGGTACAAGAACTAGTGTGGTGAACGTGAACATGAGGACGTCAAAATGAGTGTGCTTAAGTTGTCCAAAGTGGTTACCATTTTTGGGTTCTTGGGACTCGGTAGCGGTATATTGGTGCCTTTGGTGGTGAATGAGGTAATTGTTACTCCTAATCCTATTATTTTATAGTCACTAACTTTATCGTCCCGATAATTCTCGCTCTGTCCTATTCTAACAGTAAACATGGACACTGTTTTCTTAATAAGCACATGTTCAAACTAAGGCTATGCGACACACAAACCTGCAGGCTATGCAAGGAGGCGGACGAAACGCCTCTACACCTGCTAGGTGAGTGCGGAGCACTTATGCTCAAACGTAGCATCCATTTGGGAAAGCACATCCTCAGCCCAATGGAGCTAAAGCAACTCACCCCAAAGAAAATCCTTCAGTTTTTAACAGCTGCTGGGCTTTGCGGTGAACTATAAAGGCCCTGTAAAGGGGCTCCACAAATAAAGTGGCGATCACAATAGGCCAGTTGTGGCCGCAGTGACACCATAGCCACAAAAAGTAAATAAAAAAAACAAAAGGTAAACATTACAAGATTTTATTAAAGACCAGTTTTATTTAACAGCCAACAGTCGCCCTCACCTTCCTAACCCACACTAGGATTCCCTGTGTCGTCGGTATCAGAAACCACGAGTACTATGGTACCACAACACTCAGACCCGGAACAAATATTTGTAGAACATGCGAATATTTGTTCCTCAGTGGAAATCAAACCCCTTGCGTCTCAGACGTGCGCTCGCCCACTGCGCCACCGAGGTTGTCACCGAGTTGTTTAGAATAAGCAGTCGTCATAATAAACTGCCGTGAGATGGCGTTAAACCTTGACCGTATTCCCGCGTAGGCAACCACCGTGTAATGAATGATTCTCCTTCACGGGCAATTTTAAAGCATGTCTTGCCCGGCAACAATGTGCAGTTGCGCAATATCCAAAAAATCTTGCAATTTCTCCATTATTGCATAAGTCATTTTGTTGCCGATAGCGATCCCGAAATTGGAAAATTGTGAACGCACCATTTTTTTTGATCTCGCGATCATTGTAACTCGTCAAATTGCCAACTCTGATCGGCAGAAACTTCGTCATATCTTCTCGTCGCAGATACCGCAGAGACTCAAGATTTTAGTCAGTGCGTGTTGTCTAACTTTGTATTAACTATTGGCCTCATACTAGCTCAAAGTCAACGGGCTACGGAGAGAGCTATGCTCGGAGTTTCACTGCGTGATAAAATCCGATATGAGGAAATTTTTATAAGAGCAAAAGTCACCAACAAAGATTTCAGAATTAGTAAGTTGAGCTTCAGCAAAAGCTCGAAGGGCACCACACGCTACATTTGTTCAATTCATCTTCTTGAGAGCAATGGTCGACCAGTAAATCTACCATCTTGGAACTCTTGCTTGACAGTCTTAGGCGCATACCTTTATTGCAAACAACAGCCTAAGCCTTCGCCTAACAATAGCCCGTAAAATTTATACGATCTCAGCCGATCCAACTCCCAGTTTTGTGACCTTAACAACTTCCGCAGTTTTGAAATGTAACCGAGTTATGGACCTATTAAAGGGACCCTGGGTTCATAAGTCAATGTCCTGGTAAGATTGCAGGACGAGTGAAATGTAGGATTTATTATTAGGTATAAAGTTGCTCTGTGCCTCTGACTCCTATCCTTTAGTGGTTATTTTAAGGAGCCTCTAAGAGGTGCACTTTAATCCTCTGAATACACTGATTCTTTCACTTTCAGGCCCACTATACCTACCTCAACCTGGTCACTGACCTAATACACAATGACCAACAAAGAATCATGACACGACAAGCAAAGTGGATTTGTGAGTGCGATTAGACCGTTGGAAAGGAAGACCTGGGCGTACGTTTTTGGACCAAATCGGTGTAGTTTGAAAAAGGCTCCAGATCAATAGTACCCTAAATTCATTTAATCATCATCTTATGATCATTTCATTTCCTAAACCCACGAGCATGCATGAGGAATGTGAAGAGTGAAAGAAGCAAAAGGATGTCAGGATCGTAGCAAGCGGAAAGCCGTGACTCTTTCTACCCCTCCGGAAACAGTCGTTATTTTATGTGCATATGTATGTATTGATATTTCGGATACAACAAAACTTCTACTGCTGGTCATCATTTCAGCCGCAGGATGTCCACTGCTGGACATAGCCTTCCCAGGTATCCTGAGCGACTTCCAATCGTGTGGGGGGAATTTGCCCATACTCACCGCGCTGGGCACGCGGGTTAGCGAGCGCAGTTAGAGCTATCGATGTCACACTGCAAAATGATGCATTTCCAAAGTCGTATAACAGACTTTATGCCAATTGGGTGTAGAATAAGCCCATTTCGGGATAGTATACATGTATGAATCACCTTGTATATACATTAGCGACCTCCGGTTCACTACACATACTCTGTCACCACATAAACATAGGTAAGTACATACCCTGGCAGCAAGTGGCGCGTGAAAGTCGACTGATAACGAAACAACGTAAACCCTTAGCACCAGTATAAGGTGCTGTGGAACAGCTATCGAGTCCATCCTGTTAGACAAATATCTCAGAGCACAAATAAGCAGAGCATAAATAAGGAAAAGTAAAGCAATGGAGGAATATTATTAATATTACAGTTAGGGCGGGTGCAGCGGCAGATTCGGCCGAGGATCTCAAAAGACGCAAATATGTTAGTCTTGATAGGGCTTATGTATTTGAGCTTTTTGGGGTTGAGACCCTGGGTCCGTGGGGAAACGGGGCCCTCCGGGTTTTCAAAAAGATATCAGGGCGTCTGATCGAAGCGACGCGTGACCCGAGAGCTGGCTCTTATTTGGCCCAGCGAATTAGCATTGCCATCCAGCGTGGCAATTCCGCCAGCGTCTTGGGAACGCTTCCGACTGGTAGTGAGCTGTATCAGTTGAGCTATCTATAGATCGTTTGTAACAGTCTTTAGATGGCTCAACTGTTTCTTGTGTATTTTGTAAATATTAACTTGTATAAAGCTACCATTGAGGAATTAAGTATGATGTTTTTACCCCTAAAATTGGATTATCAAAAGACAAAGTTATATTTGCGGTCGATATCATACAATTAACTGCGTGAGCGACCGCAAAATATATGTTTGTCGCTTCCTACAATTGTAATTGATTTTATGACCCCGTGTCTCACACGGAACCCTCAGGACGCGATTTCTCGCACATGACCGTCTTTATTTCTTTTCCTTGATTGCTTGTCGTGTCACTGATTCTGTCTTGGTCATACTGTATTATGAAACCCGGTTGAGGTATGCTGGCCCTGAAAAGTGCCTATGACCGTCAGTGAAAGAATCAGTGTGGTGAAAGGATTAAAGTGTGCCTACAGGCTCCTTTCGTGGTCCTTTCCATTTATTTGAACCGAATTGTAATTACACACGTTTTGTTTGTACAAATGTTAAACCTAAATACCGGGCCGAGTGTACCTCTGACTCGACTGAGGCAGATAGCTTATCTCGTATTTGAACAGACGGTCTCGCCATATGTTGATACTTTAGTGGAACGCCTGTGACTTTGCGTGTGTTTTCTAAACAACAAAATAGCCTGATAACCCCTTATGAATTATATAGATAGATAGATAAATTGTTTATTTGACACACACACAAATACAGCACAGACAGAGATAAAAGCAAACAGAAGAAACAACAGCAGGTACCAAGGTACCAGGTTTGAGAGGAGGTAGGGCACAGCGAGATTTACTCGTTCTGAATTGGAGCAGCCCGCCTGGGGAGGTACCTCCGCCTTAGAGAAGATCGCAGCCAAATAACATTATTTGTTTCAAATAGTGTTGTGTTCCTGTGGTGAGTAGGGTTGCCAGAGCTCTTTAGGGGGGAAGGGGGTTTGGGGTCGGCAACGCGTGCGTGATGCCTCTGGTATTGCAAGCGCTCATAGGCTACGGTAACCGCTTACCATCAGGTGGGCCGTAAGATTGTTTGCCACCTCTGTCGTATAATAAAAAAAAAAAAAACCAATAACACAAAATAAAATAAAGCTTAGTAGGTAGGTAGGTTAACAGTAAAAAAAGACTAATACAAGTAGCAATACAACATACACAAGAGAGACAGCTGAGCCATCTAAATACCGTTACAAGCGATCTATAGATAGCTCAACTGGTCCAGATCACTAACAGTAGACACATTTACGAGAATTGATGCTTGCTTGCTTGTCGTGTCACTGGTACTTTCTTGGTTATCCTGTTTTAAGGTCAGTGACCAGATTGAGGTATGGTGGCCCTGAAAAGAGCCTTGTGAAAGGATTAAAGTGCGCATCTCAGAGATTCCTTTCGTACTTTGGTCTTTGATTTTTTTGAAGTCATACCGGTTTCTTCTTGATGTTTTCCATCACCGGTTAAAAGAACAAGTAGATAAAAGCGCACATAATTTCCCGATTGTAAAATCCATTGGTGCAAGGCGGGGATTCGATCTCAGGACCTTTGTATCGGAAGGTCATTATCGCCACTTCACCAAAGCCCCGTGTCTGTTCGTGACTTACTCACTTGTCACCTGTGAATGGTGTAAAGTGAGAATGTTATTAAAAAGTGCTGACACGCTCGCATTTCATTGGCAATTAGACGTCATGGTATCTAGACCTCGAAAGAAAGATACTAAGCCCTGTTATTAGGAAACTGGGTTTAGACGAGCACAAACTAAACCCTGGTTTTGTGACGTGTCATATCATACAGTTGCTTTATGTCTTAAATACAATTCAATAACTTTATTTCAGGCACCAATAGAATAAAAAACAGATAGAATTTTTCTTATCCTACGGCCCATATATATACCTTAAAGACTAACATACATAATAATATAAAAACACAATTAATTGCCACGTAGGCACTGCGACGTGGAACGCAATTTGTCCGTGGCAGTAGGTATCCGCCCGCGGAAACGACGGAACACAACACCCTTCGGCCAGAGATCTTCTTTTAGGTAGGTCGAAAGATGTTCGGCACCCTCACCACAAAGGAGTTGAAACTGACTCTGTAGCGGGACTCCAACCGTTCGACCCTCAAGCTGATCTTGGTCTTTACGCGCAAGTATTCCGCCACATCCTCCGACTTGATGGTGTAATGCACGCGAGACACGTAGAGCTGCGTCGTCGGCACCTCAGAACGCAGCTTTAATAGCTTCAGTGGTTTGGACTGTGCGTTGATCGTGGAATCAAGCCTTGTTCTTTTATATATACAGATCAGATGTCAAATTTTCAAGTATTTTTTATTCAAACAAAATGTACAAATTACAAAATGAAACGGTGACACTGCAAAAGTTATAAAATGTGTAGCAGTCTCAACGCCCACCTCCTTAACCTAAGAGTAGAGTTCTGTTATTTTATTTTAAAAAAATGTATGAAATGACACGTCGCAAAACCAGGGTTTAGTTAGTCCTCGTCTAAACCCAGTTTCATAATAACAGGGTGCCTGCAGGTTTCTAGGTTTAGGCTGTTCGTTGATTTTCAGTCAGTTACGCATAAGTTGTGTTAATTTGTATTTTTTATGTACGCTTGCAATACCAGAGGCATCACGCACGCGTTGCCGACCCCTTAAAAAGTTCAAAACGCCCTTTTTGAAGAACCTCTTACTGTAGTTCTTAGGGAAAACCTCAGCAGGGAGATCATTCCACAACCTGAGTGTTCGCGGGAGGAAGTTCCTCTGAAACCGCACGGTAATATGTGTACCTACCTAAAAATAAACTTTATTTACAGAAACAAACTTGAAACGAATACAAGTTAATATTTACAAAATACACAAGAAACAGTTGAACCATCTAAAGACCGTTACAAACGATCTATAGATAGCTCAACTGATCATGAGCATAACTATATACCTAAAAAGTATATAGATATGCACATGAGTGTTACATTAGCCGTAGCGAGCGATATGTCACACCATTTCAATGAATTAACATTTTTGATTTAGATTACTGATTATTGTCACTACTGTACAGTCTTACAGTACCTATATCACTACAGATTGTATGTCGTGTCACTGATTATTTCTTGGTCATCCCGTATTTTACAAGCCTCTCCTAGCCATTGCGTCAGCTTAGTTAGCCAGAGATCCGCTGTCTCTTTATCCATTGTAGAGTAACTTTGTTTTTGGCTGCCATTTTATAAGAGGAGTACATTTGAAATAGCCATAGTTTTTATGTGATGTTGTAGCATGAAAGAGACAATCGGATATGTGTCATGCAAATATCGCTGGATGTCGCCATACTGAACGAATAAACAGTCATAAAGATGTATGCAATGAACGGACTGCATCGCCATGCTACGTTTACATGAGTTTAGTAGATAAGTAATATGCTATGCTGTCTTGGTCTCGGGACTGGTACGGCCGTATTATGAAACGAGGTTTGCCGAGTTTAAACCTGGGAACAAAGGTTCTCGAGTGGCCACCTCGAACCGGACGACGCAGTGTTGGAAGCCCCCACCCGATGGACCGACGACATTGTGAAGGTTGCGGGAAGTCGGTGGATGGAGAAGGCTCAAGACCGTTCGTCATGGCACTCTTTGGGGAAGGCTTATGTTCAGCAGTGGACTGCATCAGGCTGATGATGATGATGAAACCTGAGTTTGTCTTCATAAAATTTACATACACCATGCTAAAATCAGACTTCATTACGAAACTGGGTGATCAATATCGCTTTTAGCGATAAGGCCGCCCATTGTCACACTATTTTTATGTTATTTTTATTTCCTTGATTGTGTATTTTCTTTTGGTGTACAATAAAGCTATATTATATTCTATTTATATTCTATTCAATAAGAAAGTTATCAGAGCGCGCCACTAGATTTACTTCTTCAATTGGGTGACGTTAGTGGTGGTAAATATGGCTTATGATGATTTCCTATCCAATTTGACTCACGCACTGCAATTGTCTTTTTCTAGTGTGGAGTGTGTAGACAGCGTTCAGTCTATTGATATGCTCAATCGGGGCACATTATGTAGGTAGGCAACTATCTTGTCTTATTTATTGATGTACGCCACTGGTTGGAGCGATTTACTTGCCTCGCGTAAAGACGGCATAAGTCCGTTTGCACACGTGACGGTCCCGCAGACGCGAGGCGAATGTATGCTTTGTTCTTCGACTTTCATTTCACATTGGCGCGCCAGAGTTGCCGATCATTGTTCAATGTCTTTCGTATCCAAAACTTCTTGACTACCACAATGAGTCTGTGATTATCCAAATGTTTCAGAAAACAAGCCAACAAAAGAATTGACTGTAGGTATATTGATTGTCGTGACAGATTTTATTTTATAACAATGATTACCTAAATCTTTATTTCAACAGCTAAAAAACTAAAACTCGTCATATTCTAAATTCGGCAAGAAGCTTTTCCTTCTGCATAGTTTAAATAGACGGCTAGATGATAAACTTTTATTTGCTTTATGTATGTCAGACCAGTAAATAAGTAAATCAATATTTGAGTACTAAATGCTTTCTCTCTTTTTTTTCAGAGACTTGCAAGACAAAATGGCGTCAAAGAAGAAGAATCCAGTTGGTACTGGGACCCGCCGCCCCAGACTTCGAAACTCGACAGCGAAGTTGAAAACCAATACAAAGTACAAATACGGGCGTTACAGGATGAACTATCCTCCATGAAAGAACGAGATACAATAGATCTAAGACCTGATAGTGAAGAAGAAGTTCACAGGCTTAGAGAAGAGAATCGAAACCTTACTGCAAATCTAGAAGCATTGGACAACCAACATCAGCAAGCTATGGATAGACTTCTGTCGCTGAAGAAAGAGCTGCAGCAGAATTTTGAAGTTCTGAAACAAGATCACGAAGAATTAAAGAATAGTAATGATGAATACGCAGATGAAATGAAGACGTTACTACACAAAGTTGAAGAAAGGGATAAGGAAATTGAAAGTATCAAGGCGGTTAAATCAGATTACGATACTTTACATCACAAGTATCAGAATTTGGAAAGGATATACGCGTTACTCAGAGAAAATGCTGAGAAGTTTCAAGAAGAAAACCAAGATTTACACGAAGAGGTTTTTAAACTACAAGAAGAGGTTTCTAAGTTAGAGCATGACTTGGAAATTGTAACTAAGAACGCTGAAGTTTCAACCACAGTGCCAAAAGAGAAGTACGAAGAAGTTCTTAGAGAACTGAATGATTTGAAAGAAAGGAGGAACGCAAATCAAATGCATCTGGATGAGATCAATATCGATGATAACGCTAAGAGTGTTATAGAGAATTTAAAACATGAAATTAATGATTTGAGACACAAATTGAATGAAAAAGAAGTAGACTGTCAAGGTGATACTGATCATAAAATCATCAAAGCAGACAAAATCATGCACTTGTATAATAAATATGTCAATTTTGAAATACCTTTAGACTACGTTGGTGAAATTCCTTCAGTCGGTGATAATCTAGTAATTTACAAACTAGAAAGTGTTTTTAAAACGGTCAATTCATTCAAGAAAGAAATAGACAGTTTGGAACATCAAATCTCACAGAAAAACCACAATATTAATCATTTGCAAACTCAAATCGATGATTTGACGACTGAGAACGATTTTCTGACGACCGACATCCAACACTTTGAAAGGGAATTAAATGAAATGAAGAAAAATAACGATTTCCTGATATCTGAAATTACAACTTTGAAAAACACATCTAAGTTAGAACCGATAATAGAGACAAATCATGAAGATAACTTAGCTAAATTAGAAACTGAGTTAGCCGACTGCAACAAAGTTAATAAAACTTTTGAGTCTGAAATAAAGAGGATAGAAACAGAACTTGCAGAAGTCAGACAAGAAAAAACGAGTCTTCAGGAAAGCTTATCCGATTTGAAAATAAAATATACAACTATGCTTAGCGAGATAGAAATGTGTAGGAATAAAACGGTGGCCGTTGAAGAACTCGAAAAAACTGTTCATAGTCAACAGAATGAAAGCCTCAACTCGGCGACTGATAAAATTGATAATTTGAACAAGAAGTTGGTTGCAGCTAATTCTAAAAACGAACAGTTATCTATCGATATTCATATCATAGAAAACGATAAGGTCTTACTTACGAAACAAGTAGACGATCTCAAAAATATAATAGAAGAGAAAGCCTCTGCACATAAAGAGTTAGAAGCTTTAAAACTGGCCTTAGATCATAAACTGCATGATTTTGAAACTAAACTCGATGAAGTCATTTTGCATAAGAACGAAGTTGAAACTGAAAAGTCTATACTCGAAAAACAATTATCCTCTTTACAAACTCAATTGACTGGTTGCCTTAACAAAGGAAATGTGGATGTTATTACGGAGCAGAACACTAAACTTATGGAAGATCTTCATAATACGCAAATCAAAAACACCAGCTTGGCTGATTCTTTAACAAATGCCAACGATGAGATAAAAGCTTTGCAAGCTAAAAACGAAGAACTGAAAGAAGAAAACGGGAGACTTGAAAATAAGAAGTTACGAGCAGAAGCTACTACTCTCAGCAATACTGAAACAGCTCAAGAAGTTCAAGTTCTAGAAGCAAATATTCAAAAGCTAGAGCACAGTAAAACTCAACTTGAAGCTGAACTAACGAGCACGGATGCTAAAATTGTTCACTTAGAACAAGAATTCGAAAAACTATTAAAAGATATAGATGAAAAGGATGAATTTATTGATGCTCTTAATTCTACCATCGAAGAAAATAAGCTTACGGTTACAAATTTGAATCAAACTGTAACTGATTTGAAAGATAATATTCGTCAAAAAGACGAAGAGCTAGAAAAGATGAAGCTAAGTGCTGAATCACTTTCAAGCCAGCTAGCTAACTCAACAGAAAGACATAACCAGACTCAAGAAGAAGTGCACAATTTACAAAACATTACTCGTAAAATAAGCGAAGAAGCAGATAGCCTTAAACAAGATATTCATCTTAAAAATGAGCAGATATCCTCTCTAAATATCAGTTTAGAAGAATTAAAAACGATCTGTGATGAATTTAAAACCACAATCGAAAATAAAGATAAAGAAATCAAGGAACTGAATCAATCGCTTGTTGAATTCAAAGATCGAAACAAAACACCCGAAAATATACACCAAAACGACGACTATGCAAGTCTAGTGCTTGAAAAAGATGCTATTCAAAAGGAGTTACTGGAGCTGAAAAACAGTATTTCTATAAAAGAAAATGAAATCACAGAATGGAAAGCAAAGACCAATGAACTGGAGGCACTGAAAATTGATAACAAAACGATTATAGACAATGCACTGGCTGAAAAGACTAATTTGATACAGTATTTGAATGCGAAACACAACGAAAGTGTGCAATACCATAACGAAATTCAAAGATTGAACCAAGTACTTGAAGAGAAAGAGAAAGAGTTCAAGCATTACTTTGAAGAAACCGACAAATTCATGAAAAATAGCTCAGGAAACTGTCAAAACTGTGAAAATCTTAGGACAACTTTGAAAGAGAAAGACATAATCATAAAAACTTTAAATCAGAATACCGCTGAGTTGGAAAGGCTAAAATCTGAACTAGACAATGCAAGTGAAGTGGTGAGAAACTTGACTGAAAAATGTGATATCACTGATAGGAATCTGATAGCGCAGCTGGAGGTGGTGAAGAAATTGACAGCAGAAAACGCACAGGTAATATCTAAGGTTCTTATATAACTTTGGTTGATTAGTCTATCATACTCCAGACCTTATTTAGGATCATTGTGAATAATGCAAGAGCATTAAATTTGATCCACTATTACAGCAAAATTATAATATTCCGAGATCCTGCCTGTAAAGATGTTTCTGAATATGTTGGTTACTCAGTCAGGCCGTAACATGGAATAGGATATTATCTTTGCCCAATACCACGCGATCGATACCGTGGTCAGATGCTAGTATATCATAAATAGCTGACTTTTCTGTGACAAACACAACATTAATTCCAGCTGTCAGAACAAGAGCAGAACTCGGTCCGCGAGTTGGAGCGACTGAGGCGCCACTTAGTGGAGACTGAAGAGAGTTACACGCAGGAGCTGATGACTTCAGAGCAGAAGTTGACAGAGTGTCAGACCAGGCTGCATACAGTGGAGGAACGAGCGAAGCAAACCAGTACCGTTTATACTAGTAACAGGTATGTACACATTTGGACCAGCTTGACTATACTATTTAACCACGAGGCAACTGACCTCTGTATTGTGCGTGTTTTGTGCGAGTATATGCCGACTCTTCTCATGATCAGTCTGAGGAAATCTACTGTAGACGTAGGCCTCCCTCAAAGAGTGCCACATTATCCGTGGACTTAGATGATAAAGCTTTGAGCTACAAAGTTTTTGTATCTGTACTGTATCTTAATTCTAGGTTGAAAAATATTCATTAATTTTGTTATAAGACACTTTAGGAGAGTCCTAGGAGAGGATACAGAGTACTTTTTATCACTATATTAGGATAGCGATGCCGCTGGTGGAATCTCGTAATAAATAAATACTCTACCATTTCAGCATCCGAGCCAACCAAGAGGTGGAAACGCTTCGAACGCAGATCAAGCTGCTAGAGAAGCAACGAGAAGAAGTTCAAGCGAAACTCAGCGAAGCGGACGATGCGAGAAGTCGCAGCGAAGCAGCACTCACTAATTTACAGATTGTTCTGGAACAGTTCCAGTTAGGTAAATATCCAACAGCCACATACATAGCCCTGACTCAGGGCGATGGCAGATAATCCTAGTGTGACTCAGGGGCCCTGAGTCTATATAGGGGAACTATGGGAAGGCCGTAGATATCCACGGCCTTCCCATAGTTTCCTGAGCGACCCGATCTTGTACGGCCCGAACCCAACGGCTACAGGCTATCAGCAACCTTTATTAGGTCGTAGCACCATCTAAGGGGGAGGGGGTGTCCTACGCTGCGCTTTCCGGTGAGTTGTCTCCACTCCAACACTTTTCTGACCCAACGACAGTCGGTTCTCCGAGCTATGTGCTCCGCCCACTGCCACTTCAACTTGTTAATCCTGTGGGCTATGTAGGTGACTTTAGTTTGTCTAAGGATCTCCTCATTTTTGCCTCTCCATAGCACGTTGGAATTACACGAAGCAATAAAAATCACTTAACATTCAACATTCTCTTTGATTACAGAGAAAGAACGCGACATCCAAACAGCCACTGAAAAGATTAGAAACAAAATGGAGGATCTCAAACGTCAGAACAGCAGTCTACACGACGAGATAGCCCGACTGAACAACAAGCTAGAAGAGTCTTTGGCGGGACTACAAGCGGCTACGAGACTCGGTGATCAACTGGAGACGAGAACTGCTCAGATGAACGATCTGAAAGAGCAAGGTAAGCGTTTTGATATGAATGATCATCAGTTAAATATGTTGATATCTTTAACATTTCTTTGTTTATCTCTAGTATAGAAGTAGTGATGATGATTTTTATGTTTGTATAATAGCTTTGGAATGTGCAACAAATGATTTTATACTTAGTTTGATAGATTCATTGTTTGTTACTTTTGTAAGTTTATTGTATTATATAATAAAGTATTTCATTCATTTATTTCTTTCATCCGTTCATTCGTTCACACCTAGACTAGACTGGTTGATTGCTTGAATTTGTACTATCAGTCAGTCTATTCCAGTAATTTTTCGTCTGTATGGAGTCTTGGAGTCAACATGGCAGTTTTTTTTTACTTTTATTGTGATTGTTTTGTAATAAGATTGGATTTGAGATGACTGTCATGAACTTAGCTAAACTTTAGCTACACCATCAAAGATGTACCATCAGTCTGCCGGTTTCTGACTAAATATCAGCTGGTAATTCTGGGTAGTATAAACCCCAGGCTACCAGTTGGTATACAGTTGCAACCGACACAACTACAATAGAGAAATTTTCAAATGTAAGTTGAATGTTAGATGTTGCTTTTGTTTATGTAGATGATATTGTTTTTGCTGATATCGTTTTGAGCTTTTGAGTGTGTCGTTAATATTATCAAATTGCTTTCATGATGATAGGCGACATCTAAAATACCACCACATAATTATATACCATCGAAGTAAAATACTTTACCAGTATGGCAGAATACTTACTTTATTACATTACAATGAGTCATGAATAAGAAAACTCTATTATTTGAAGTATCATGCAATTTATTTAAAAAGATGGACTATTTTCTCTTAATTCATAATAGAAAAGGTTAACCTAGTTTTAATCGTGTCGCAAATATCAAGAGCAAGCTTTTGCCTTCTTCGGTCTAATCTCATTTGGTAACTGTGAGGCTTTACCCACCGCGGCTGCGAGCTGTCAGCTGTCTCAGTTGTCACTGTCAGTTTGACAGGAGCACGTCCGCGTCACACTCAGATTACCATATGGGGTTTGATCGAGGTTATCGGCTTCACATCGTGTCGTCTCTTTTTTCACCATTTTGCTTGTGGCAAGTTTGTCTTGCGTTGCACTTTGATGTTTTGTTTGTTTTTGTGTTTTCTTTCTTGCTGTCGGAACTACAATTGAATAAATCTCAATTGGGTATTTAGTCTCATACTTTCCTGTTCTCTTGAATTAGGATTTTAGGATAGAACGAAACTGAACACTCAATTAAGTAGATATCGTCTAATCTTATCTGAATGTCCCTTAATTAAAGAATTGATAACTTCTTACCAATCGAACCACTATGGTTTCATAGGAAATGATATTTCCCAAAGCAAGAAAGACTTTTTGATTCCGCCCCTTCTAGTAGAACAGTAGAAAATTAGAAGATAGCTACATTGCCTCTGAGTATTACTTCAGGTACTGGTGGAATAGAAATGGGGGCTTGAACCACTGTCACTGAGCCTATACAACATAAAGCTTTCCGTGGCCTGACATCAACAGTCGGCGTTTCCAAAATGTAACGGCAAATAACCACAGCTGATTTTGTGTTGTCATGCTTTCGATCAAGCCACTATAGTCTAAGAACCAAAATTATGGTCGCATTGATGTGTGGGATTTGGTCTTCATTATTCCTGAAAACATTTCATCAAATGAAAATGTTACTCCACAGCTCGTTTGAGTTTTTATTTACATCGATGACAAACTGTCAGCTTCTAAGATTTTTGTAAAATTATTTCTGTGAATCCACGCCATAATTTTTATGAGAAAGGCTTGTAAGTGTAGAAGTGGTGCCCGCCCCTTGCCCAGTGGCTGAATAATACTTTGAGGTCGTGTTTGCGTTGCATCGAGCATCAGACCTGAAGAAAGTCGTATGCATGGTAAGAGTAGAGTTTAGAATTATGTTATAATTTATTTCTTTTGATTGTTTTCATTATTACTTATATAAGATGATAATATGCATACTATCCCGAAAAGGCCACCTATTCTACACCCAATTGGCAATAAAGTCTGTTCTACGATGCGACGTTTGGAAAATCGTCATTTTTCATTGAAAAAACACTATGCAAAATCATCTGTTTTACGGTTAGTTCAAACTCAATTACTCAGCTGTTTAAGTAGCAATCATGATGTTGAACTTGTCGTACGTTTAGTTTAGTTAAAAAGATGATAAAAAGCTATTTTGTAAAAGTTCGGCCAAAAACAATTATTTTTTCGTTTATATTCTTTCTTTTTGATAAAATAAGCCCCTTTCGGGATTGTATACATATTACGAATCACTTGTAGTTTTATGTTTACGACAAATTTCTATGTTGTTGCGAACTAAGGAAAATGTTTATGAAATCTATTGAAACATTATTATAATAGAGATAATATTTTTACTAAGACTCACTATTTACGATACAGTAAGAACACTACAAACGTCAGTAGCAGCCGCCGAAAAGAGGTACTACAGTGCGATATCGAACCAACAAGACAAAGTTGACAAGAACCTCGTGAAGAATCTAGTTACCAACTATGTGATGACTGCTGCGAATAGCAAGTAAGTTCACAAAAAAGTAACATAACACGTAAGCAAAGTAACATAACAAATTTGACTTCATATAAATACGTTGTGTATTTATTCAAACCAGTGTCATGGATTTTTCATTCGAAAATGTATTTTCACAATTATACATGCACTCATTATACATGACGCAGTGTTGGATGGACCCCCACCCCCACCCGATGGACTGACGACATTGTGAATGTTGCGTCAAGTCGGTGGATGGAGAAGGCTCAACACCGTTAGATTTAGAACTCTTTGGGAGAGGCCTATGTCATAATCATCAGCCTGTAGAAGTCCGCAGCAAACTTCTACAGGCCGATGATTATGATGATGATGATGACATGCACATTGTCACATTGTTGTCTCAAAACCGAAATGAATATTAAATAGGGTAGGTCACGAGGAACAGGTGTTATTCTAACTATTTCATTTGACTTGCGCTGCATGCAATGCATGCAGCAAATGCTGAATTTACCCCCTTTGCCTGTTTTATTTTTATTATTTTTTTCTGTATCCTTTGCTCTTTCTCAATATTTGTTCGTAATTAAAAGGCAATAAATGATTTATTATTATTATTATTACTCGTCAACGTGGTCCTTGTGATTTTTATTATTGAATTTGAATTAACTTCATTCCAGATTACAAGTGCTCCGCGTGTTGTCTACTGTCTTGGACTTCAACCAACAGGAATGCGAGAAGCTCGGCCTAGTTCGGTCCGCGGCGCCGGACAGCTTAGCGGCTGAGTTTGTCAAGTTTCTGCAGAATGAGTCGACGCCGAGACCAGCCGCGCCTGCAATGTCCACTATATCGAGGAGTACCACACCTGCTATGTCTAGAAGGAGTTCTACTACTGGTGAGACTTTTTACACACTTTTGGTTGCCTGTTACTATCGAACTAAATCTTTTAATGTTATTTTGACACGCGCTGTATGAATTTGCAGCTGTTTCTTTTTGATAAAAAAACTAGTCCAAATGGCATCCTCTTAAATTCAAAATGTCCAAAGATTGTATTGTATGCTCAAAAACATGTAATAGGAATATGTGTATGGTACCTTGTTTGCTTTTCGGTAGCTAGTGTATCTACTTGACATTAGCTTTCATGGTCACACTAAGGCCAGTGACCAAGATGAAGCATGTGTTGAATACCTATGTTGATGATTGTTTTATTCCACAGGTCCAAATCCAACATTCAACGATGCGACTCACAGACGAAACCCCTCAACCGCATCGTCCGGCTCAAACAATCTACTCTTCACAGGCATAGACAATGTAGAAACTTCATCACAAATATCCAGAGACTCTGTAGAACTGCGACAGACTCTCGACACCGGTGTTAACCAGACTAGGAACAACGAGGGCGCTATACTTAAACACGTGCTAAGGGATATGTGATGGCGGGGGAGCGGTTTCATTTCCGATTTAAATCATATTTGTGAAAACGAAAGTTACTAAAAGCAACTATGTAACAGGAAATTATAAAGAATTTCAAAATCTTTGTAGGTAGTTTGATAAAATATTGATGATTTTAGCCTCAATGAGCGACTAAATTATAAATAATAAATACCCACCTAGATCTCTAGAAGAT
This sequence comes from Anticlea derivata, assembly GCA_947579855.1. Classification (NCBI taxonomy): domain Eukaryota; kingdom Metazoa; phylum Arthropoda; class Insecta; order Lepidoptera; family Geometridae; genus Anticlea; species Anticlea derivata. Next base: position 705,932 of record OX388283.1, on the reverse strand, counting down.
ACTGAGAATGCGAAAACGAACATGTTGATAAATTTTGTTAACAACAATTAGCATTCCATACGTGAGTAGTCGAACTAAAATAACTGTAGGCAATAAAAATACATGTATTTTGTAATCACGTATTACTTATTTTTGGAAAGATTAATTTAACACATAAATCAACTATGTATATTTTTTTTTAATTCATATTATAACGTGCGTGAAGGTATTTTAAAACGTGATTTTAAAACCCTGTTAGTAAATACAAAAAAATATATTTGAGCATTGTCGAAAAGAATCGCTTGACTGATTTCGATAAGGTTTAGTTGCAAAATACGAAAGCAATTAGTAGATAAGTAAAATTAGAAATTTGCTAAAAAAATTGTGAGATTAAAAAAACATATTCGTAGAAAATCATATATAATCAAATAATTTAGATCTTAATTACATTAAAATCTTTGATTTCTAAACATTACATTGTAATTTATGAAATCAGTTTGCTTTTGTATCACAAATTAGTTATTTCTGAGTAATGTAACAAAGCGGCAGACATTTTCTCTCAATGTTATCATAAAAACGCATTATTTTAGCATTTCATTGTAAATAAATATTATGTTCAACGATAAAGTATTTTTAGTAATAATATTATTTTGATTTTTATTTTTCTGTGTAAATATTTAATTTGGTGCCTTATTAATGATAAATATTGTAAAAGCCTTAGATTTAGCTTGCAGTTTAAAGAAAATATTAAAAACAATCTTACATAATCTATTCGCTACCAGACTGTGGCCAATCATCAGCTAAAACAAAATGGCGTTTCATTTGACCAATCAGAAACAGTCCCTTCCTGGCGCCCTCTTTAAATGAAGAAAACATATTAGTTTCAGATTCAGTAACATCAAAGACTTGTCTGACATACAAAAAATAATTTATTTTCGTCACAAACAATCCATTGTATTTTTTTTAGTTCAGCGTGTTATTTGTTACTTATTTATATATCAATACTTAAAAACAATTTTAATTTGTTATTATTGTAACATTTTGCAAATAAATTATTAGTTATGTCCATTCCATCTAATAAAACATTATGATTGATTGATGATTATTTAAGATTTGAGATTTAGAGACATATAATTACAGTGTAATCTCACTAATCCGGCACTATTAAGGCGGAGGGTGCCGGATTATTGGACGTGCCGATCTATCGAAGTGCCGGATTAGTGAGATTATACTGTATTTCACGATGTAAAATTATAAGAATTTGTGAATATTGTAGAATAAAATAATATTATAATGCCCACATATTGAAGCATACCTACATAAAATGTTAAATGTATTCTACTAATATTATAAACTAGCTTCCGCCCGCGGCTTCGCTCGCTTGGTACCGACATAAAAAGTAGCCTATATGCTATTCTAGGTAAAGAATTCTATCTATTCCAAGTTTCAACGAAATCGGTTGAGCCGTTACGGCGTGATTGAACAACAATCATCTAAACTTCCTCACAAACTTTCGCATTTATAATATTAGAGTAGGATGCGAAAGTTTTGGAGGATGTTTGTGGTTCAATCACGCCGTAACAACTTGACCGATTTCGATGAAACTTGGAATAGATAGAGTTCTTTATCTGGAATGGCATATAGGCTACTTTACGTCTATGTACCATACGTGCGAAACCGCGGGAAAAAGCTGGTTATATATAATTGTATGCGTTAAAGACAGTATGAACCTATTCTTTTTAATTTTCAATAAATAAAATGAAAGTAACGAAATCATTTGAATTGTTTTATTAACCTACAAAATGACTTGAAAATTACAGATATGCCTAGTTTGACGTAGTAGGTATTTAAAGCTGAGCACCGTGTTGGCCTAGTGGGAGGCGCCTTGACTGTCGTAGGTTCGAATTCCGGTCGTGCACCAGGTTTTTTCTGTGCAGGAGGTTTTTTCTATTGAACAATTCTGGTATATATAGTTTATATTCATCATCATTTCAGCCGTACGACGTCCACTGCTGAACATGGCCTCCCCCACAGACAGAGCAAATTCCTTATCATGTGGGGGGATTTGCCCATATTCACCACGCTGGGCATGCGGGTTGGCGAGCGCAGTTAGAGCTATCGTTGTTAAAATGAGGGACGCTGCTGCCCATCCCCTAGCTTTTTTCCCTTAGTCGCCTCTTACGACATCCGCGGATAGGTAGATATGGAGAGGCCTATTCTTCAGCCGGGGCCACCACGGCCTATATTAGTTTATATTAATTAGTGAATAATCCATTTACGTTTGTTACACATAAATAAACTTTTTATACTTTTATATACCTAGGTATCGGTAATAGGTATATACAGGATGACCAAGAAAGAACCAGTGACACGACAAACAAGGACGTACAGGCGACTGTATATAGGTATCGATAATAGGTAGGTAAACCAACGGGCTATGGAGAGGCTATGCACGGAGTTTCGCTGCGTGATAAAATCCGAAATGAGGAAATCCGTAGAAGAACCAAGGTCACCGACATAGCTCTCAGAATTAGCAGGTTGAAGTGGCAGTGGGCTGGCCATATAGCTCGCAGAACCGACAACCGTTGGGGAACAAAGGTTCTCAAGTGGCGACCACGAACCGGACGACGCAGTGTTGGAAGGCCCCCCACCCGATGGACCGACGACGCTGTGAAGGTTGCGAGAAGTTTGTGGATGGAGAAGGCTCAAGACCGTTCGTCATGGCACTCTTTGGGGGAGGCTTATGTTCAGTAGTGGACTTCATCAGGCTGATGATTATGATGATGAATAGGTAGGTATAGTATAATTTTCAATCTTTTCACGAGTACCTCTCAAACGATCAGACGGATGTTAGGAGCGGCATCCTAGTACACTAATAGCCATTTTCAATTACGCTAATGTTTTACATGAAGAAGACGTGTTACACCATACGATACGATTTTCATTCTAACTACGTTTCCAGCGAAATACAACATGGTCTCCTGGTCACTGACCTAATACAGGATGACCAAGAAAGAATCAGTGGCACGACACGAAGAAGAAGTGAAATAACCTTTTTTGTTTTGGCTGTTTCCAGAAAAATAACCTTGGTCGCGAGGAACAGGCATAGCTTCACCTAGTTTCTAAGACGTTTCAAAGTGATCCTAGTGATTTTATTGAAATAAACACCATTTGGCCGTGGCGGCCCCGGCTGAAGAATAGGCCCCTCCATATCTAGGTACCTATCCGCGGATGTCGTAAGAGGCGACTAAGGGAAAAAAGCTAGCGGATGGGCAGCAGCGTCCCTCATTTTAACAACGATAGCTCTAACTGCGCTCGCCAACCCGCATGCCCAGCGTGGTGAGTATGGGCAAATCCCCCCACATGATAAGGAATTCGCTGTCTGTGGGGGAAGCCATGTTTAGCAGTGGACGTCGAACGGCTGAAAAGATGAAGATGAAACACCATTTAAATTTAATAACCTTTTAGGTTTAATGCCGGCGGCCATAGTGGTGATGAAGCGACTGACTCGAAACTATGCTTCCGCACGTGGTTTCGCTCGCGTAGTACCCGGATCAAAAGTACCTATATTTTCATTATTTCAGTCGTCAGAGCTGAACATTGATTCCCCCACAAATTTCCAGAGTGAATTCCTATTATGTGGGGGGATTTGCCCATACTCACAACGCTGGGCACGCGGGTTGGCGAGCGCAGTTATCTTAGTGAAAATAGGGAACGCCATCCCATCGCTTTTTACCCTAAGTCACCCCTTACGACATCTACGGGTACTTATGTATAGAAATGGAGGGGACTAGTCTTTCGGGGCTTCTACAACATAGGTAAGTAGGTATATGTTATTCCAGGCTATACCTTATTGTTGTTACTTAGGTAGGTACCTATAAAAACATTGAAAAGTAAAATTTTATAAGATCTAGGTTTAAGATTTTCAATAAATATACCTAAACCTACCTATTTAATATTTTAGTTATGCAGGTACCTAGGTTAAGTAAATTCAGAATGTTTTTACAAAATCGTGTCGTTAGCTATGAAATCTATCCAAAATGCAGAAGTCGTTAGGGTGTAGGTAACCCAGTACCTACCTACGCTACGCTCCTACCTAGTTTTAGACCAACCTTACACCTAGGTAATGTAATTGTAACCCTTACACCTAGGTATTGTAATTGTTACACTACACAGAGGTAGTGAAATAAAATTGATTAGATAACAAGCCTATTTCGGACCTTCGAAATACCAATCCCAAAAATAACAACTAGGCCACGTTACATTTAGTTATATTAAACATGACATCGTAACCTCAAACAGGGTCATAAAAAAACAGCTTTCCGAACGCACAACATAATTAAAAAACAAAATTATTCCCCCACTTCTTGATTAAGAGCCTCCCTCATAGGGGGAGAGTGGGGTGCACCACCCCATTTCTTCACACAACGGTCAGTTGTAACAAAGCCGCCTTGAGCGAAGTCGTAGCCTTAGAAACTGGGTGCAAAACAAAAATAAACATTACAAATTCGCAAATGAATATTAAAACCTTCTCGATAAACTGTCAAAACTTTGACAGTTTTGTGTCGGAACGCAGTGAGAACTACCCGCGATTTTTTATTTTAATGATCTGTGCTAATTTCGGTACCATGGCCGAGGTGAAACAATGCCTTTGCATATGCAAAGCGATCTATCCGTTTAACTTGTAATTTTATGTGAAAAACATCAAAATGACAGGCAGATTGTTCGTTCGCGCCAAAAAAACAAGCATGGTGGAAGTTGTGTCGGTAACATTCCACGTTTTCAAAATCAAATTGAAATGACGACTTTCAAACTGTGCCGTGTAGTGAGATGATAGCGAAAATGTGAAACTTTGTGTCTTTGACTGTGTTCTTCCAAGACTTTGACTGTTTGTGTTAGTATTAGATTTTTTGGATATTATGTATAGTACTTTCGGTGAGTTGAATTTATTTTAGAACTTACCTTGCCCTCCTTGAAAACCGGAAATGTCCTTGAAGTCTAAGGCCTGTTTCACAATTTTATATAGTTTTATTTTATTTTAATAAATACATTAACATGTTGGCAGTAAGTACTTAACAAATCAGAATAGCAGCTGCTAAGGTAATTTAAGGAGGATGAAGTAATAGGTATACCTACAGGTGGAGTAATACAGGTTGGTCGAAACCTCTGGAGGGAAAGTCCCGTAAAAGAGACAGCGAATTTGACATAAGGTACCTTCATTTTATGCTACTCGCTGCCCTCGGCTTCGCTCGCGCGGTACCCGTATACAAAGTAGCCTGTGTCTTTCCTCAGTGCTTAGGTTATGTCCATACCAAATTTCATCAAGATCGTTTCAGCCGTCTATATCTAAACATAACTTGACATGGACATTGACTGGCCTCATAGCTCAGTTGGTAGTAACTCTGCCTTCTGCGCTAGAGGTCGCGGCTTCGATTCCCGCACTGGACAAACATTTGTGTGGTGAACACAGATGTTTGTTCTGTGTCTGGTCTGTGTTAAATATTTATCTATTATTTATATCAGTCTCTGGTACCCATAGTACAGGCTACGCCTAGTTTGGGATCAGTTGACTATGTGTGATATGTCCGGAATATTTATTTATTTATTTATAACTAGGCCCTAAGATTTCCAGTGCGACCGACCTTGTTCGGCCTGCATCAAAACAATGCGCAGATAAAACTATTGTTATTAGGGAAAGCTGCTGCCCATCCCCTGGATTTCTTCCCTAAGTCGCCTCTTACGACATCCACGGGTATTAAAGGAGGGGCATATTCTTCAGCCGGGGCCATCACGGCATGTAACAATTTGTTCCTGATAGATGTTGTTTTTTATTATGTTATACTTAAGTTATATATAAACAGCCTTCATAAGGTAGGGTGTACGTTATAATGAACATTCTAAAGGCTTCATGGGTTTCAACATTGGTATAATAACTACATTTAGGTAGCCTAGGCTAGGCTACCTTGATTATTGCCTAATTTATAAACATTCGGTCGAAATCTCTTCACAAGTTCGCGTGCCATGTTTTGTTAGGACTGCCTCACCTTTATAATGCTAGTAAATTAAGAAATTAATTTTGTGAATCAAAGTCAAAAAGTCAAAGTCAAAAGGCATTTATTTAAATAAAATCACTAGGATCACTTTGAAACGTCTTAGAAACTAGGTGAAGCTATGCCTTTTCCTCGCGACCAAGCCTAGAAGAATCAGGCAACACGGCTTGGTGCCTATCATTTTTTTCGATGATCCTTTTTCACAAGAAGGAATTTAAAGCTTCAGTGTGGTGCCGATCGAACTAGGTGAGGCTCAAAAGAAAAGTAATTCTAATTATAATCCCTAATAAATAAGAGCTTATAAAAATGTGAAAAAAAAGAAGACAAATGTGAGCTTCAACAAATGATAAATATTATACAATCGCTTCAATATTTTAGGTATACCTAGGTGGCTCATCATCATCACCATAATCAGGTACATGAAGACTCTAAGAGGCGCACTTTAATCGTTTCACTACGCTGATTCTTTCACCGACGGTCATAGGCCCTTTTCCGTGCCACCATACCTCAACCCGGTCACTGACCAAGAAAGATGACTAAGAAAGGATCGTGACACGATAAGCAAGCATAGGTAGGTTTTCATTATCAGCCTGGGGAAGTCCACTGCTGGACGGTCTTGAACCTTCTTCCATCCTTTCCTACATAAAGCGCGTGGCAGTATGAAATTGAGAACACTGATGGAGTGGCCCCGCCTTGCGATTCACAGGTCGTGGGTTCGAATCCTGACGTGCACCTGTGCCCACTACCTTTGATTTGGAAGCCAGGCTTCACCACCTAGTCAGTAGGTCTTGAACTTGTCATGGTGACCTTGGGCGGCTTGGAGGGCGGCCAGCGAATTTAATTTAATACAAGATAAAGACTGCATATAAACTGACAGTATAAACTGTTTCTAACATAAAAACATCGTCCATTTAGTAGTTCACTTGATTTATTTATCTACTAGCTCCCACCCGCGGCTTCGCTCGCGTGTACGAGCATAAAAAGTTGCCTATGTGCTTTTCCAGACTATAATCTATGTCTATGCCAATATTCATCCAGATCCGTTCAGCCGTTCTGAGCCGATCTTAGTCTGATTGAGTAACAAACATTCATCCAAACATTCACATTTATAGTTTAAGTAGTACCTACTAGTGTCGTAGGTTTGCCTGTCTTCGAACTCCCGTTACCACCATTATTCCCCATATTATGTATATAAGCCACTTTTTTGACCCTCCGTTGCATTGTTTTACCCTTCTTTACCACTTATGTTCACCGTTGCCACTTAATAAACCAATTTTTGAACCTCTATTGCAATATATTATTATTTTTTACCCATTTCTACCGCCATGGTACGCCGTTGACCCTTTAAAACTCAGATTTTTGAGCCTCCATTGAAATTGGTTATCGTCCGTTACCGCCATTGTACGCCGTTGACTCTATAAATGTAGAAGGCACTTTTGGTAGGATAGTTTAATTATTTTTTATTACCATATTGTATCGTGTTAAAGAGAATTTTTCATAACGAAATAGCTAAACCTCTCCTAATTCGCACCATCATGGTACATAATTTAATTTACCACACAAAGTCGGTGATTAATGATGTTCCAATACAGGCTTGTCTCTAGCCGACGTTCTGCAAAAAACGGTAACCACATCGCGAGATTTATAGCGGAGACAGCTCGCTATTATCCAATCTCGAAGAAACGAATCCTATTTATTATACAAGTTGATTCATAATATGTAAAATTTCCGGAAAGGGGTTTATTCAATATTTCTATTTAAGTAGGTACCGTACCGTGTTTTTTTTTTCATATTACTTTACTTAAACAATTAGAATTCTTGAATATTATATTGACATTTACATGCTTATATTAATCTAGTTAGAATTTTCAATATTAAGTAAATTTAATTTATTTTTGCAATAATAATTTGTTGAATGTTTTCTGATAATATGTGACATGAATAATTTGAAATCTGTTTTTATGGTTACTAACATAGTTTATAGGTAGATAAATGTACTAACAATTATGGTGAACAACCGAAATAAATGAATTAAATAAATAAATATAAATGTGAAATTCATAATCTTGACTTTTTATTAACATAATATGTATGACATGATAATAAATTGCTGTTTACTATATTTTAAAGGTGTAAAATTCAAATTGTTAGAGACATGTATTATTCTAATTTTGTAAAACAACTTTTGCATGCTAGTTCATAGTAAAATGTGCTGATCTCATTATTATAATGTAAAAGAGCTACTGTAACCACATTTTCGCAAATAAACAAATACAATACAATACAATCAATAAACTGAAAGAACATTAGAAAAAAAATACCAAATGGTTCAATATTTTTTTTTTCAGTTTTGTCCTGAACTTTTTCCAATTGCTGTTTTTGGTCTTTGTAGAAATCACCTTTACAACTAATTATTACTATAGTTACGTGCGAGAAGTTCGACATCAAGATTGCTACTCAAAACAGCTGAATAATTATGTTTGAACTAACGTAACCCCGAAACAGCTGATTTTTGCAGGGTTTTTTTCAATGAAAAATGAATTAATGAATGAAAGTTCTTTATTGTACACACACCTTAATAACTAATTACAATTGATTATAGACTAAATGGATTTATATGTACAATGGGCGGTCTTATCGCTAAGAAAGAAAATATTGAATTTCCAAACGTTGTAGAACAAACTTTGTTGCCAATCGGGTGTAAAATAAGCCCCATATTATGAATCACCTTGTATAGGATTTTTGTTCACTTATTCAAAGTCACGGCTATAATTACGGTCGTTATAAACAGTCGACGCTTTTTGTGAAAATAAGGTGTTACCAAAAGCTTTTCGATGCGATATTATGATGCAAAATTTTTCTGAAACGCGGTCTTATTGAGGGTTTTGTATGAAAAATGAAAATAAGTAAATTATACTAAAAATGCCTTTTAAAACTTTGGCCGGTTCTGTATTTTTTTATGAGACCTACTCTACTTATAAATTGAAGCGGCTTAAGACCGTTCATAGTAGCATTTTATGGGCAAAACATTGTAAGAAAGCGGAGATTTGTTTACGGTGACAAGGGGCGAGAGTTTTTTAGTTCCTCTATACTTATCTTACTAATATTATAAATGCGTGCAAATTGTGGAATGAGCTTCCTTCCGAGGTTTTCCCGCTAACCTACAACATGAAGAGCTTTAAGAAAAATACAAAAAATAATCTCCAGGGCAGGCAATGCATTAGCAATGCTCCAGGTGTTGCAGATGTCAATAGGCGACGGTAACCGCTTACCATCAGGTGGGCCGTAAGCCTGTTTGCCTCCGTATAACATTAAAAAAAAATGCCAAAGTTTGTGAGGGTGTTTGGATGTTTGTGCTTCAATCACGGCTAAACAGCCGAACGGATTTGGATGAAATGCGGCACAGAGATAGATTATAGTCTGGAATAGCATATAGCTACTTTTTATGTAGGTACCACGTCAGATTACACCCCTATAAAACAATAAAAAGTTTTCTTGATATGTTTTCATTCGTTCAAATGGCAAGAAAAGCATTTAATGATGAACTCGGCAAGGTAACTCCCACTGCAGCTGAGTCATTGAACCGCGTACAGTCAGCATGTTACAGTGACCATGAACTCACCTTATGATGACCAATTCAGTTCACCCTCATAATGGCTTGATTGGCCTTTAATGCTTCATGACTCACTGGAACATAAAAGCTTAAGAAAGAAAGAAAGAAGAATGAAAGAAAGAAAAACTATTTATTCGTCCCATAAATAAAATAAATAAATAATATTCCGGACATATCACACACGGTCAACTGATCTCAAACTAGGCATAGCCTGTACTATGGGTACCAGAGACTGATATACATAATAGATATATATTTAACACCCAGACACAGAACAAACAACTGTGTTCATCACACAAATGTTTGTCCAGTGCGGGAATCGAACCCGCGACCTCTAGCGCAGAAGGCAGAGTTACTAGCAACTGAGCTATGAGGCCAGTCAAATAATAAGCACAAGTTCACTTTACAGGCATAGACAATTTGCAGAAGAGAATATAATATTTTAATACGCACCTACCCAGGCAACATACAAACTAAATTTATTGAGAATATAAATAAATAAATAAAAATAATAGCAATAGTAGACAAAAATCAGACAATTCATAATTCATTTATTGTTCGTGAACCTAGGTACATTGATAGATGGTGAGGTTTATAGTACAGATCACTAGATTCTGACATCGGTCATATACAAACATTATAAATACAAAGATTTAAACCAATAATAATTAGATTACAAATCACATAATAACTAATAAGTTACAAATTCAAAAAAAGTTTATCTTTAATGTCAATCTTATATAATATTAAATTAAATTAAGTTTGTCATAAAGTAGGATAAATGCAGTGGAAATGAGAGCTTTGCGAAGTATGTGTGGAGTAACTTTGAAAGAGAGAGTGAGGAACAGTGTGATAAGAGAGCGTTGTGGGGTGAACGAAGACGTAGTGATGAGGATTGAGAAAGGTATGCTGAGATGGTTTGATCATGTAGAGAGAATGAACGAAAGAAGATTGACGAAACAGGTGTGAATGGGACCGTTGGAAGGGGAAGACCTAGGCGTACGTATAGTGACCAAATCGGTGACGTTTTGGAAAAAGGCCAGGTCATGAGTACCCTAAACCGACGAGCATGTATGAGGAATGTGATGAGAGTGAATGAAGCAAAAGAGGTATGTCAGGATCGTAGCAAGTGGAAAACCGTGGTCTCTGCCTACCCCTCTGAGAAACAGGCGTGATTTTGTGTATGTATGTATGTATGTAAGTTTGTCATACAAAGAGATAAGTAGTTGCCAGGGATAGGTTGATATTTTATAGTAAGACTTAAGAGCACTGGTCGAGTGGCGGTAGTGGCCTTCCGATCCACAGGCCGTGGTTTCAAATCCCGGTCGTGCACCAATGAAAATCCTATTATATCATCATCATCATTTAGCCGTACGACGTCGCAAATTCCTTATCATGTGGGGGGATTTGCCCATACTCACCACGCTGGGCATGCGGGTTGGCGAGCGCAGATAGAGCTATCGTTGTTAAAATGAGGGACGCGGCTGCCCATCCCCTACCTTTTCCCTTAGTCGCCTCTTACGACATCCGCGGATAGGTAGATATGGAGGGGCCTATTCTTCAGCTGGGGTCACCTGAAAGTAATAGGATTAAAATCCGGAAGTGATTTATTTGCTATTCGTACAATTGTTTGCTATCGAGTGTATGAGCAGAGTGATCGATAAACGAGCTGCGAAAACGCAAGAAAATTAATAAACGACGTACTAGGGCAGAATTGTTTTTCATACTTTTGACTGACCTCATAGCTCAGTTGGTAGTAACTCTGCCTTCTGCGCTAGAGGTCGCGGGCTAATTCCTGCACTGGACAAACATTTGTGACTAACACAGATGTTTGTTCTGTGTCTGGGTGTTAAATATATATCTATTATGTATATCAGTCTCTGGTACCCATAGTACAGGCTATGCCTAGTTTGGGATCAGTTGACCGTGTGAATATGTCCGGAATGTTTTTTTTTTTTTTATAAACGACGTACTAGGGCAGAATTGTTTTTCATACTATGGCACTTCTATTACTACTAGGCGACAGTAAGTAGTTTTAGGAGGAGGTAGGGCACAGCGAGATTTTCTCGTTCTGAATTAGAGCAGCCCGCCTGGGAGGTACCTCCGCCTTACAAAAGATCGCAGCCAAATAACATTATTTGTTTCAAATAGTGTTGTGTTCCTGCGGTGAGTAAGGTTGCCAGAGCTCTTTAGGGGCGGGGGGGTACGGGGTCGGCAACGCGGGCGTGATGCCTCTGGTATTGCAATCGCTCATAGGCTACGGTAACCGCTTACCAACAGGTGGGCCGTACGCTTGTTTGCCGCCTTAGTTGTATAAAAAAAAAACGTTTCATTCTTCTAGTAGTTCGCCCCAAACTGATTCTTGTAGGCTCAGTCTCGACGAACAGGCGTAGCTTCATCTTGTTTCAAAGACGTTTCAATGTGATCCTAGTGATTTTATTGAAATAAGGGTAATTCTCAGAGGGCTCAAAAATACGTGTCCGACTCGAAAAAACACATAAAAAGTATCCGTAGCCCTATGATTCTTTTTCAGATAGTAGATTAGCCAAAAGTAATAGGGGGGGGGCCTATTTTATTTTTTTAATTTTCCTGTTCTAAATAAGTAAAAATAAATAAAAACCTTGGAAATACTGATTTTTGTGGTGCGTCCGGACCTCATATTCTAGTGTTAATATTTTTTTATCTCATTTCCTATAAATTATAGCACTATTTCATACAGGTTCACAATAAACCAGATAGTTACTGGCTTAACAGACACTATTACTACGCAAAAATTAGCTTTAGTTAATAAGATACAACTAGATAACTTCGCGTCCGACGTTTAGCTCTGATAGCCATGGCGCGCACTAATTCATTCATAAAAACTGTACTTAAGTAACTACGTGAATAGTTGTTAGACAGAGACGTACTGTCAGTCGCGATCCATCAGTGGTGAGAACAGCACGTGTCCATATCTCCGCGTCGCTTCGAAATTACGGTAAGTAATTTCCGTGGCTTGGTACACCGCAAGTTCTGATTACCATGTAGACTATAAATTCGTTCATACTAATCCTATTGTTTTAATTTTTTTAATAATATATGCTTTTTGTGTTCCTAATTTCTACTGCAGACATCAATGTAACATAAACCAGCAAATTAAGAAATTATTTAGGATTTTCAACTTTTTTCTGATTTTCGTGGTTTTGACTTCCATGTTTTTCGTGGACAAAAAGTACACGAAAGGTCAGTGAAACCCACGAAAATCAAATTTGCGGGCTTATTAACATTTGTTTATGTATTGTATAACACGGCTTACACATTGTCGTGTTCACGGTATGACACACTGACCGTGACAATGTGTAAACCTGTTGAAAGGTCGGGAAAAATAAGTAAATAAACGCGATAAATACCCGTTAAATCAATATTAACCCTTCAGGTACTTGAGTTATATATGCATAACTACAATTACGTCATCGCTGCACGTCATCGTTGCACACCTGCGACTTGCACCTGTGCCGCGCTTCCGGGAAAAAAACATAAAAAAATAACTAGAATATTGTTCTTAATTCTGGAAACGGTTTTAGCTCCTGCCGGTTGAAGAGTTAGTAATAATGTGTTCAGATCGCGCGATATGTTTGAAAATGTTAATTTTTATGTAGTTAATTTTAATAATGTTTTTTCAGTACTCACTGGGAATATGGTGTACTTACGGGAAGATCGTCTAGTTGCAAAAAAATTGGCTGAAAGACGGAGAAGAGCCCGAATCAAGAATAATCCAGAGAAATACTCCGTGCAGAAAGAAAAAGATAGGCAACGGTATTATCGAAAGAAAAAAGAAGGGAAGATAAAATCAGTTAGTGAACTAGATCCTCGTCAGCAACGAATTGCCAGAGAGAGAAGCAGACGTTCCTCTAATAAACACTACGCAAAAAAAAGACGCATAGAGTCGAAATGTCTTGAAGCCTTAGTGACGATACCTGAAGCCCTAGAGGAAAACGATGAAACAGATCCCTTGAAAACATCACAAACAAAGTTATTAGAACCAGGCAAATCATCGACACCATTACCATCTCAAGCAAGTTACTATGTTGATGAACCATCAAGTCCATCAGTTGTTTTGTCGCCTTTAGCACGGCAGACTAAGGCTTATAAAGAATCGCCGACATCATTAAATCCCTCTAGTGATGTGAGTGGAATATCAAAACCTCGTACTAGATCATCAGCTCGTATGCTTGGATTTGCGCCAAATTTACAACGACGTGTTTCTCGAGGATCGCCAGTACCACAGAGTCCATCTAGTGACGGGACTGCATATTCAGGAAACCATAATGGATCAGCAGGTCGTCTGCTTGAATTTCCTCCTACGCCAAGACTAAAAAGGAAGATTGACAAACAATATAACACCAAAGTTATCATACGTAGACTTAAATATAAAATGAACAGAATGTTTCACCTACAACAGAAGAAAATTAATGATTTGAAAACAGTTAATGAGAGATATAGAAAACAGATATATAGACTTAAATGCCAAAACAATAATTTGATAAAGTATGACAAAAAGAAAACAAATGCTGAAGACAACGTGAAATTACCGAGTGAAACAGATACTATAAAACAGGACATGATATTACCTAGTGAAAAAGATACTATAAACATAATAAAACAGGACATGGAGCAAGAAATTATAAAATTTCTTGAGGAAGATATATTTTTATCTGCTTACTACCTTTTTTATTATAAACCTACCCGAAATTCCTTCTTAGAATGATTGTAATAGGCTAGTTCAAACAAAACGTACATTTCAACACATTAAAGTTCAATAATTTTGTATATTTGATTTCGGTGGTATGAATGTTGATCTCCATGGACACCATAATTTTAAAATTGAATAACTTCGTAACCGTTAGGCCAATAAAGTTCCCTCCACTACCAATAAATTAGTAATCAAATCTACATATAGAATATTTCGTCATTATGTGTAATTTCAACAAAAAAAAATGTGCCACGAAAGTCAGACAAAAACTGAGTTTCCGAAGAATCACCCATAAACACTTTTTTCTCGCGAAGTCTGTTAAAAGTTCGTGTTTCGATGATCGTTGGCACAAATAAGATAAACTTTGAAAATCGCATCTTTACGCCGCGCCGTGTTCATACGAAGTAAGATATTTCATATAAATGTATTTCAAAATGATCCTTATCTCTACTAGATAAAGTCAATTTTGAGTTTGACTTTTAAGGAGGCTTGCTATCATACGCTCTAAAATGTCAAATTTTAAATTGGCTTTATCGAGTTGTAATAAGGATTATTTGAAATAAATTTTAGATGACATATCGTATGTCGTCCTAACGTTATATTGAAAACTAGCTTCCGCCCGAGGCTTCGCTCGCGTGGTACCCACATTAAAAGTAGCCTATATGCTATTCAAGGTAAAAAAACTCTATATATTTTAAGATTCATCGAAATCGGTTGAGCCGTTACGGCGTGATTGAATAACAAACATCTACCCATCCCAAAATCCTCACAAACTTTCGCATAACACTAGCTTCCGCCGGCGGCTTCGCTCATGTGGTACCTATATAAAAAGTAACCTATATGCTATTCCAGACTATAATCATACTCTGTACCAAATTTCATCCAAATCCGTTCGTCCGTTTAGCCGTGATTGACATCCAAACATCCTCACAAACTTTCGCATTTATAATATTGGTAGGATAGGATTAATAATACTGTTTTCGTTCATTTTGAAGGTCGCGGGGAGTGAGTGGATGAAAAAGGCTCAAGACTGATCGTCGTGGCTCTCTTTAAGAGGATACAAAAATCATAATAAATTGTCGAGTGGGCGGAGTGAAGAAAGTGACAGCGCTATGCAATGTAATTGAATGCGGAAAGAGATAGCAAGCGTTAGAAGGCGCTCGAAAGTAATCGACGTAAGCGAAATATAAGAAAATATCGATTATCTCAAAAAATCTCTATTTTTTATCAAAAGTGTCTTGGATTTAGGTACCCAATGCTATTGTCTAACAAAATATTTAAAAAAAGTTATTTTTGTTAGATAGTCTCAAGAGTATTTTCGAAAAAACTTTTGCAGAGGACCCAACTTTAAAAAATAAATCTATCTAGAAAAGTTTTACCAATCGCGTTTCTGTCTTGGATTTACGTAAACAAAATGCTCAAGTTATCTTTGTCTTAAAAATTAAAACTGTGCGTTTTGCGTTTATCGAGAAAAACAATTCAAAAATCATAAAATAATTAAACCCTCACCTTAAGGAGGCTTATGTCCAGCAGAAGACTTCTTCAGGCTGTTGATTATGACCAATCGGTGCTAGATTATTTCACCTATTGTTTCATGTTACGATGTTATAACTTACGTTGAAGTCTGCTCTGTAATTTTGTTATAATGGCCGACGACTGACGACTTTGATCTCGAACCCAAGGTGGCCATGTTGTAACGTTTATTACAAGCTAGAGTTCCGCCTCCAGCTTTGCTCGATAAGTGGCTCCTATTATCTCTACGCAAGCTACGAAATCACGTAGACATCCTCTAGACGTATGAAAACAATCATCATCTTCCTGCCCTTATCCCACATCATGTGGGGTCGGCACAACATGTATTCTTCTTCCATTTCCCTCTATCAGTCATCATCTCAGCACTCACTCCTTTCTTCACCATATCCACTTTCACACAGTCCATTCATCTTTTCTTTGGCCTACCTCTACTCCTATATCCATCCACATTCATATCTAGCACTCTTCTTGTCACATGACATTCTTCCCTCCTCATGACATAATTCAGTATTCTACTAGACTAATAATAATAGCTTGTGTATTTGTTTGTTTGTTAGTCTATCACTAACTTGAACTGATTGATACAACTGGCTTGCGCCTGGGGCTTCACTCGCGTGGTACCTCGATAAAAAGTAGTCGTGGTGGCCCCGGCTGCAGAATAAGCCACTCCATATCTACCTATCCGCGGATGTCGTAAGAGGCGACTAAGGGATAAAAGCTAGGGGATGGGCTGCAGCGTCCTTCATTTTAACGACGATAGCTCTAACTGCGCTTGCCGACCTGCATGCCCAGCGTGGTGAGTATGGGCAAATCCCCCCACATGATAAGGAATTCGCTCTGTCTGTGGGGGAGGCCATGTTCAGCAGTGGACGTCGTACGGCTGAGATCATGATGCAATTCTAGGCATATAACTCTACCTATTCCAAGTTTCAATTAAATCGGTTGAGCCGTTCCGGCGTGATTGAACAACAAACAACGAAACATCCTCACATACTTTCGCATTTATAATATTAGTCCTCCTCCTCCTCCTCGCGTCGTACTCCTCATGACTGAGGGTCGTGAAATCCCCGTTAAAGCATCTTCTTCCGAACTATATCACGCCAGCTGTTCCGGTCTTTAGCGGCGTGGAACGCAACATGGAGCTTTGTGTCCAGGGTTGAGCGAATTTGGTCACTCCATCTCAGTGGGCTGCGCCCTCTTGGTCGTTTGCCATCTACCTTCCCGGTAACCATCAGTTGTTCTAGGTTAATATATATAATATTAGTACGACAGTAGTATTAAAAAAATACCGTAAGCGTAACCCTATCGTGAGTTATTCGTGCTTGAGGCAGTAACCGAGTCGGAGCGAAATAAGAATAAGAGTTTCTTTATTTAACACACACGCAGTAGAAAAATAGTTTTAAGTAACAAAACAAAATGACATAAAGAACAGAACAAATACACAAGTAAAAAGAAAGAGGTAGGCTAACATTGTAGGGAAGTAGCGCTGGTTTTCAGACTGGACCTAACAGGGTGACATCACGTGGGCGAAGAATACGCGAATTCAGAATGGGTATCCCATCATCCACATAAAGACCGTCACCTCGCTTTTATTACCCCCTAGATTACCCCAAATTCGTTTCCTACCGTCCGTCTGTCCAGTGCGTGGGCCTTGACACCCGACCTCCGATAAGGGAAGTAAAGTGTACCAAGGCCTTATAGCGTCCTTGGCGGCCCGAGGCGAATTATATGGCGATTATTAGCACCTTAGTTGCTATTTAGTAAATACTAGCTTCCGCCCGTGGTTCCTACCTACATAAAAAGTAGCTATTGTAGATAAAATCTGTATTAGTAGCTATTCTAGAGCTCTTTAGGGGGAGAGGGGTTCGGCAGGCAACGCATTAACAATGCTCTAGGCGTTGCTAATGTCAATAGACGGTAAGTCAATAGGCGACGGTAACCACTTACCATCAAAAGGGCCGTAAGCCTGTTTGCCTCCGTATAACACAAAAAAAACCTCTATATATTCCACGTTTCATCGAAATTGGTTGAGCCGTTATGTCGTGATTGAACCACAAGTATGGAAGGTACATAAGGTACGCCTTACAGAAGATCGCAGCCAAATAATAATGTTAATAATAATTCATATATTTCAGGCAACACAGCAAAGTGCATATACAAATATAGGGCCCATTGATATATACCTTACAACTAAAATACATATAATATTCATCGAAAGGAGCCTCTAAGAGGCGCACTTTAATCCTTTCACCGCACTTATTCTTTCATTGACGGTCATAGGCCCTTTTCAGGGCCGCCATACTTGACCATACCTTAACTTGCCAGGCTATTGCGTAAGCGAAATGGTAGTGAAGATCGCAATTATGGGGATGATTTTATCAATTTTAGCGACATCTGAAGTTTTTCAAACATGAAAAGGAAGCTAAGGTCTTGAAGTTTTCCCTTGTCAAGTTTGGAACGTTTTGAATGTAGCTAAGATTGTTAAAATTACCCTCGAAATTACGAACTTCATTGCCATTACGCTTACGCAATTGCACCACTGGTCACTGACCTAATTCAGGATGTTCAAAAAATAAGAAACTTAAAAATAATATTAGGGCTTATTCGTCTTTGGCGCCATGTTCCCATGTTAGCCATCTAAAGCGTCGGTAAACTATTCCTGAAGGCCAGAAGTCGAGAGAGAGGAACATGTCGCGATGCTTCAGAGGTACCTTCAGCAACACATAACATTGTTTGTTTGTAGTGTATGCCTTACGCCACACTGGCTGGTTCCTCAGCAGGACAACACACATATCAATATCTCACAGTAACTTCCCGCGTGCCGGCTTGACTACAGACTGACTGACTCCCAGAGAGTATGTATCCATCTCTCCATCTCAGGTGTCATCTGTTATCTGTCACTGTCAGTTGTCCCCCGGAGACAGCATAAGATAAGGAATGCAGGTATCCTTAAATACTAGTCACTACAGTTTCGAATAGTGTTGTGTTCCTGCGGTGAGTGAGGTTTCCAGAGCTCTTTAAGGGGAGGGGGTGGTTCGGGGTTGGCAATGCGTGAGTGATGCCTCTAGTATTGCAAGCGTTCATAGGCTACGGTAACCACCTACCAACTAGTGGGCCGTAAGCCAGTTTGCCACATTAGTTGTAAAAGAAAATATCGCCTCAAAATACTTTATGCAAATATTAAAACGAATGTAAAATTAGAGTGTTGCAAGCGTTCCTAGGCTACGGCAACCACTTGCGAACAGGTGGGCCGTAAGCCAGTTGGCCACATTAGTTGTATAAAATCTCATATATCTATAATCTCACTTCAACATACTTACAAATACTATAAACGAAGGAAATTTTGCACCAACTAACTAATAAAAAAAAAGACCTGACATATCACACACGGTCAACTGATCCTAAACTAGGCATAGCCTGTACTATGGGTACCAGAGACTGATATACATAATAGATAATACTTTATTTACAGAAATAAACTTAAAACTAATACAAGTTAATATTTACAAAATACACAAGAAGCAGTTGAGCCATCTAAAGACCGTTACAAACGATCTATAGATAGCTCAACTGTTCCAGATCACTACCAGTCGGAAGCGTCCCCAAGACGCTCTGGCGGAATTGCCACGCTGGATGGCAATGCTAATTCGCTGGGGCAAATAAGGGCCAGCTCTCGGGTCACGCGTCGCTTCGATCAGACGCCCTGATATCTTTTTGAAAACCCGGAGGGCCCCGTTTCCCCACGGACCCAGGGTCTCAACCCCAAAAGGCTCAAATATGTAAGCCCTATCCAGACTAACATATTTGCGCCTTTTGAGATCCTCGGCCGCCGCACCCGCCCTAACATAATAGATAACTTAACACCCAGACACAGAAAAAAACATCTGTGTTAATCACACAAATGTTTGTCCAGTGCGGGAATCGAACCCGCGACCTCTAGCGCAGAAGGCTGGTTACTACCAACTGAGTTATAGCAAATAAAGATTAGTTTTGAGTACAACTCCTCGCTTTTCCCCTTTGCCTACAGCTTACAAAGAAATCATTCATTTCGCTATGCATAACTTAGAATTGTTATATTTAAGCGACTGAGGTTTTTCGCAATAGGTTTCTAAAAAGCGGTCACCGTCATTTATTCTGGACTATTTTTCGCCTCGAACGGAAATCTCACGATGTTTGTTAAAAGTTAGAGTTCGGTGATCGTTGAGGCACAATTAAGATAGGTAATTATTTTCGAAAAAAATATTACAAAGGTAATACGGACGGAGGACTGGCCTCATAGCTCAGTTGGTAGTAACTCTGCCTTCTGCGCTAGAGGTCGCGGGTTCGATCCCCGCACTGAACAAACATTTGTGTGATTAACACAGATAATTGTTCTATGTCTGGGTGTTAAATAAATAAATAAATATTCCGGACATATCACACACGGTCAACTGAGCCCAAACTAGGCATAGCCTGTACTATGGGTACCAGAGACTGACATATATAATAGATATATATTTAACACCCAGACACAGAACAAACATCTGTGTTAGTCACAAATGTTTGTCCAGTGCGGGAATCGAACTCGCGACCTCTAGCGCAGAAGGCAGAGTTACTACCAACTGAGCTATGAGGCCAGTCATAAATATTTATCTATTATGTATATCAGTCTCTGGTACCCATAGTACAGGCTATGCCTAGTTTGGGATCAGTTGACCGTGTGTGATGTGTCCTATGTATACTTACTTATAGCTTAACGATTCAATTTTTTAATCTCTTTTCATTCTTTCGAGTCTTAAAACTATCTCCATCTTAACGAGATTTACAAGCCTCTGCGACCGCCACATTACGCCCGTCTTAATATAGTTACCACTTCTTAGGAAACCTTAGCTTAAGGACGGCAAACCACTTAGCAATAAACTTCTCTAAGTATTAATATTAAACAGAGCATTAGGTTCGACGACCACAAGAAGCGATAAAATATAGTGTAGTGTAAATAATAGTGTGTGTCACTTTTGCCATACTAGCTAGCACTCGTGGCTACGCACGCGTGTTACCTAGATAAAAAGTAGCCTATGTGCTATTCTAGACTATAATTTATCTCGTGCCCAGCGTTGTGAGTGTGGGAAAATTACCCCACATTATAGGAAGTTGCTATGGAAATAAGTGGGGGAGACATTGTTCAGCAGTGGACGTCCTACGGCTGAAATGATGATGATAATGAATGCTAAATGTATGGTTGTGCCAAATGTTCTTTAGGAGGAGATATAGGGCACAGCGAGATTTTCTCGTTCTGAATTGGAGCGGCCCGCCTGGGGGGGTACCTCCGCCTTACAGAAGATCGCAGCCAAATAACATTATTTGTTTCAAATAGTGTTGTGTTCCTGCGATGAGTAAGGTTTCCAGAGCTCTTTAGGGGGGGAGGGGGTTCGGGGGTCGGCAACGCGTGCGTGATGCCTCTGGTATTGCAAGCGCTCATAGGCTATGGTAACCGCTTACCAACAGGTGGGCCGTATGCTTGTTTGCCACCACAGTTGTATAAGAAAAAATAAAAAATGTTCAGACATGCCTCTGACTAACCACCTAGGTTAAATTGTGAAAGTTGCGGGAGGTCGGTGGATAGAAAAGGCTCAAGACCTTTCGTCATGGCACTTGTCCAGCAGTGGACTTCTACGGGCTGATGATGATGATGATGATGAATGAAATCTATTGTTAATCTTAAGTTTAATCTATTGTTTATCCACTGACTTTGACTACAAAACTGCTACGCAGATCGTTGAGAATTATTTACATACAAAAGACATCAACGCGCTAAAGATCACCGGAAGTTTGTTAAGTAGGTTACCTTTATTTTTTTCTTTCGGGCTGGCTATGGCATATTAGGCCTTACCGCCAAGTCTTACATGTATTTATTATATCTTCTTAATTCTTGCTGTCATGGTCAATCAGTCACGTTCAGTCAAGTTCAGTTTTGTATATACAAGGTGATTCATAATTATTCGTATGCTCTAAAAACTTGTTTTGTTCAGTCATTGGCGCTTTTCAAGGCCACCATAACTCAACCAGGTCAATGACCTTAATACAGGATGATCAAGTAATACCAAGTGACACGAAAAGCAAGCAAGTATAGCTCTGATATTTTTATAATATACCAAAAATGTTGACTCAGAAGGGATTTGAACCCGCAACTTTGCCCTAAATACGGGGATGCTCTAACCAACTAAGCTACGGAGCCACGTCTCTTCCGTGCGAAAATATTTGGGAAGTATATCACTGCTATTGCGTCGCGTATTATAGCGCACACTGTTCACCGCACCTTACACACTTCATGCATGAGAAATGTGTAGCTCAGCTAGTATTTATAATAGTCACGTGCTATTGGCATAGAACCATTATAACTAGAGTTGGGACGACTTTTCGGCATAATCTATTCGGCCTTTGTTTGTTTTCGGCAAATGAATGGAGTTTGTTTTGATAAACTATAACTACGTTCTTTTTCCATAAGCTATTTTAACTAGAGTTGGGATGTTCGGCAAAATGCATTCGGATTTTGCCGAATCTTTCTTCTTCAGGTTTTATTTTCAGTCATAATAAGGGCTGCAGTTTGCCAAATCTACTTAAATTAATAACCTTCATACATAATTATACTAACTGTCATTCATAATGTGTATGTTATCCCGAAAGGGGCTTATTCTCCACCCGATTGCCAATAATGTTTGTGCTAAGAGCTTTGAAAGTTAGAGGTTTTTCACTGAAAAAACGCAACATTTGCGTGTAAAATCTCTCTTTCCGTACTCTATAACCAAGTATTAAGATGATAAAAAGCAAATACAGCTGATTTGAGAAATTTCGAGTAAATGCTGAAGAAAAATCATGTTTTTTTTTGATATTTATGTATAGCTAATATTTTTTCTTTGATAATAAAATAAACCCCTTTCGGGAAAGTATACATTCATCACCATCATCATCAGCCTGTAGAAGTCCACTGCTGGACAAAGGCCTCCCCCAAAGAGTTCCATGACGAACGGTCTTTGAGCCTTCTCCACCCACCGACTTCCCGTAACCTTCACAATGTCGTCGGTCCATCGGGGGGCCTTCCAACACTGCGTCGCCCCGGTTCGTGGTCGCCATTCGAGAACCTATACATTATATATATTATATTATGAATCACATTTTATATGGATGAATTCCTTTGTTATTTATATATATATCCTGTAGGTACCTACATAATATTTATAATGAGACGGCACCGTAGTAGTATTACTTATAATTTACAAAAAAAAAAATAGGAACAGCGTGCTTTTCAGTATTTAAAAAACTACTCCTTAAAGTAAAAATATAGTATAGGCAACTTTCGGCTTCAATAAGCCCGATATATAATATTCGAAATAACCACACATCACTAAACTCATTATTTAATCAGGTTAACTTCACATTGCAGAAAATTGTTTGATGTAATTTGGGAGGAGTATCGCTAATTTTAAATTCGTTCGTACAAGTTTTTACTGAAGAATTTATGTATTCACTAGCCCGCGGCTTCGCTCTCGTGGTACCTACATAAAAAGTAGCCTATATGCTATTCTAGGTATAGAACTTTATCTATTCCAAATTTCAACAAAATCGGTAGAGCTATTACGGCATGTTTGAACAACAAACATCTAAACATCCAAGCATCTTCACAAAAGAGACGTTTCATCAATATATGGAGCCTGGGCCTGCACTGTGTATACTACTCTAAAATATGGCTAAGCAATAAAGTAAACGTATTTAATTGGTTATTTTATTTAAATTGACTTCGTTCTAAGGTACATTAAGATTTTCTTCGACAAAGAGAGCAACACACAGCGCTACGAAAATATGGCGGATGGACGTGCTTGAAATGTCATTTTGACAACCTACATATAAATGACAAAACAAAAACATCAAATCAAACAACATGACACGAAAAATATGTCAATGTCACGTCAATCGCCAATTATAAACCAACATGGCGGCCTTCAAATAGTGTTCACATAGTAAAAAATTTACCAGAAGAACTATTATTGTACCATCGCATTTGTCTTCAAATTAATGAAATTGTATTTTTCTTGTTATCTCCTATTTTTTCCTAATTTTTCTATGTAGTGTACATGGACCAGGCCCAGAATGAAATGGCTCCTTTCCGCATTTATAATATAAGTAGGATAGTAGATCGTTTTTTAACCGACTTCCAAAAGGAGGAGGTTCTCAAGTCGGCTGTATTTTTTTTTGTGTGTGTATGTTACTCGATATCTCCGCCAATAGTAACCCGATTTTGATGATTCTTTTGCTGGTGTATAGAGTATGATCCCGGGGTGGTCCCATTTTAATTTAATTCCTGAGGGATTGCTACTTATCCCGTAAAACTTAAAAAAACGTCATCATCTCTTGAAATCACGACTTGCCGAAATTTTTGTTTGTCGACTGTGGTCTCTTAGGATTTTGGTTAGGCTCTGCGTTGATTTTCAAAGAGAATAAAACCACTACGTTTGATTGACAGTCAGTCAGTCAGTACCGTTAGAGTTATTACTTATTATTTATGATGAATGGATGTCATACTTGACCGTAAGACCGTGGTGGCCCCGGTTCAGACCGTGGTGGCCCCGGTTCAAGAATAGGCCCCTCCATGACTACCCGTGGATGTCGTAAGAGGCGACTAAGGGAAGAACGCTAGGGGATGGGCAGCAGCGTCCCCAATTTAACAACAATAGCTTTAACTGCGAACTTACCAAGTATTCCCAAGGAGGGTTAACGTCAGGCAGGCGGCCGGTTGTAAAATACCACAGCCAAATCCTCTACAACATGGTTTCAAGTATAAATAAGTATGGCGACAATGCTAGGGCGTACCCCCCAGGCGACGCGCAGACGCAGCACCCGGCGTCTGTGGGAAATGGACTAGGGTTGTTGCATCAGGGACGGGTGCAACGTAAGAAGCGAGTCCGTGAAGTAAGACTGAGGATTGCAAGTTGGAATGTTGGAACGATGACTGGAAGAGGAAGAGAGCTAGCGGACGTTTTAGAACGGAGACGAATAAATGTGGCATGTTTGCAAGAAACGAAGTGGAAGGGTACGAAAGCTAGAGAGATTGGAGTGGGTTATAAATTCTTCTATTGTGGAAGTGATGGCAAGAGAAATGGTGTGGGAGTTGTGTTAGATAGTGAGCTAAAAGAGTGTGTGACGGATGTTAAGAGAATTAATGATAGATTAATAGTAGTGAAGATATTGTTAGGAGATTCTGTTGTAAATATTGTGAGTGTGTATGCACCGCAGACTGGATGTGATGATGTAGTGAAAGATAAATTCTGGGAGGATTTTGATGCGGTAATGATGGATATTCCACAGAATGAGGATATCTATATTGGTGGGGACTTTAATGGACATGTGGGAAGAATGAGTGGTGGTTATGAAAGAGTGCATGGGGGATGGGGCTTTAGAAATAAAAACCGGGAGGGAGAAACCCTGCTTCAAGCGGCGGCTGCTTTTGACCTGGCTATAGCAAACACATTTTTCAAAAAGCGTGACGAACACCTTATAACTTACAAAAGCGGAAATCACACCACACAGATCGATTACATTCTTTTTAGACGAAATAATTTTAGATCAGCCAAAGATTGTAAAGTAGTACCAGGAGAAGCTTTAATCCCCCAACATCGATTGCTCATTTTGGAAATGAAACTCAGAATACAGCCGGCCCAGGGCAAGCCAAAGCCCCCCCCTAGAATCAAATGGCATTTGATAGGGAAGAATGAGTATGCAAAGGAATTTCAGAAGAGAGTGGTAGATAAGATGATTGAAATGAAGGATATGGCAGAAAAATCTGTAAATGAATGCTGGAATGAAATGGCGATCTGTATGAGAAGTGTGGCGAAGGATGTTTTTGGCGAAACGAAAGGAAAAGGAAAAATAGATAAGGATACTTGGTGGTGGAATGACGAGGTACAAAGGATTTTGAAAGAGAAGAAGGATGCTTTTAAGGAATGGAAAAGAGTGGAAGGCGAGGATGTCGTTATGAAAGAAAGTAAAAGGCTGGTATATATGGAGTGTAAGAGGAATGCGAAGAGAGCTGTTGCTGTGGCACGGGCTAAGGTACAGAACAAACTGTACGAGTCTTTAGATAGCCCCCACGGACAGAAGGATCTATATCGTATAACGAAAGAAAGAGAAAAGAATGCAAGGGATATAATTCACATCAAATGTATAAAAGATGACGAAGGGAAGGTTTTGACGAAAGATGAAGAGATAAAAGTGCGCTGGAAGAGTTATTTTCAAAAACTGATGAATGAGGAGAATGATTGGAGTGGTTTGCTAGAGAAAGTTCCATTAAGCATGAGTGTGGTCAACGAGGTGAGTATGGATGAAGTTAAAAAAGCTGTACAAGGTATGAAGAATGGAAAAGCTGTGGGACCAGATGGTATACCAGTGGAAGTATGGAAGTTTTTAAAGGCAGATGGATGGAAGTGGCTGACTTTATTCTTCAATAAGTTGTTGCATGATGAGGCGATCCCAGATGAATGGTGCAATAGTTCACTGGTGCCCATTTTCAAAAACAAGGGTGACGTACAGGACTGCAACAACTACCGAGGAATAAAGCTCATGTCGCATAGTATGAAGGTTTGGGAGAGAGTGATAGCAAGAAGAATGAGAGAGGAGAGTGAGATATCACAGAACCAATTTGGGTTTATGCCTGGTCGTGGGACAATGGACGCCATATTTTCGCTTCGCCAACTGTGCGAAAAATACAAACATGCGCACAAAAACCTGCACATGGTGTTCATTGACCTAGAAAAGGCGTACGATAGAGTACCCCGAAAGGTTCTGTGGTGGGCTTTGAAAGAGAAAAGAGTGCCTGGGAAATATGTGCGGCTTGTACGTGCCATGTACGCTCGAGCCTGCACGCATGTCCGGTCCGAAGCTGGCGTTACCGACGAGTTCAGTGTGGCTGTAGGCTTGCACCAGGGGTCGGCTTTAAGCCCTTATTTGTTCCTCCTGATTATGGATGCTCTGACATCGGACATACAGGAGGAGGCACCCTGGTGTATGCTGTTCGCCGATGACATTGTGCTTGTCGGAGAAGATGCACTTGAGGTCCAGAGCAGGTTGGAAAAATGGCGGGGTAAACTGGAGAGTGTCGGATTGAAGATCAGCAGAACAAAAACTGAGCATCTGTTCTGCTACTTCGGTGGTCCATCTAGTTTTACCCCTATTGCCTTAGATGGTGTATCCCTTCCAGTCTGCTCCGATTTTCGGTACCTCGGTTCACTCATACAGAACGATGGCGATATTGACCGAGACGTGAAAAATTGAATAAATGTGGGATGGATGAAATGGCGACAGGTCACAGGAACTACGTGTGATCCAAAAATGCCCCTTAAACTTAAGGGGAAAGTTTACAAGACGATCATAAGGCCTGTCATAATGTATGGATCTGAGTGTTGGGCTACCAAAGGGACGGATGAAAGAAGAGTGCATGCGGCAGAGATGCGAATGTTGAGATGGATGTGTGGTGTGACAAGAATGGACAAAATAAGAAATGAGTACATCAGAGGAAGTTTGAAAGTAGCGCCAGTGACGGAAAAGTTGAGAAGTAATAGGTTAGCATGGTATGGGCATGTCATGAGGAGGGATGAAAGTCATGTAACGAGAAGAGCGTTAGGTATGAATGTGGATGGATATAAGACTAGAGGAAGGCCGAAAAAAAGATGGATGGATTGTATTAAAGATGACATGAGTAAGAAAGATGTGAGTGCGGAGATGACGGCTAACAGAAGAGAGTGGAAGAAGAAAACATGTTGTGCCGACCCCACATAATGTGGGACAAGGGCAGGAAGAAGAAGAATGGATGTCATACTTACTTATGTTTTTTATTCGAAAGTTTAGGTGGCCAGTGTCGTCCTCAGTAAGTAAGCAAAACACAAAGAGGTTGATAGCAAAAAAAGAGGTTGATATTGATCTTATAAATATTCAGGAATTTGAAGTCGGTTTTTAGTTTTTGTAAAAAAAATATTATTGGACATTTCAAGTCCAATGTTAAACAGATTGATGATGATGATGAGATTTTGAATACAGAACATAATATAAAAAAACCAAAATAAAAAGGTTACAATTATAATCCCCAAAAATGTAAGACATTCTCTCAAGATTCCTAGGGGGGTAGTCAAAGTCAAGTGTGACCTGGCATACCCTCGTAGTTACCAACTTATTCATAAATATAGACACTTTAAAATGTCCTAACCAACGCCTTTCATTTCAGATCAACCCCATCAAAAATGACAAGCTAAAATGGCGCTGAAGCTAAAGTACACAGACGAGCACGGTATAGTCCACATCAACATGTCGCCCAAATCCAGCCCGCGCGACATCGACACCCACATCGAAAACCCCAAATTCGACACAATCAACCACAGATTCGGGCAGTACGACCTCTTTGGCGGCAAGTATGAGGAGAAGGCTGATTTAAGTGGGGAGTTCGATGCGAGTGGGGATCAACCATCGTTGTTCCGCAGCCGGTACAATAGCATTGAAGAGGAGCTTGCGAACACGCCTTACGCGTTCGCCACAGAGCGGTCCGCGCGCGCGAATCAACTAGACATAACAATCGATCGCACAGACGTATCACCCTCCAAAGATATAGAAGACAACAGATTTTTCAACAGAAAACTGAGCTTAGAATACGATGATCTGTTCAGAGGATCGGTGGATGCGCCGGCGTTCACTGTGACACAGTTAATACACGCGCAAGATAGGTATTTCGATCTATCGTCGCGACAATCGGTGGATCTGTCGATACAGTCTGCTGATTTGCGACAGTCGGGTGATTTGCGACAGTCGGCAGATTTGCGACAGTCGGCAGATTTGCGACATTCGTCAGATTTCACAAGACAGTCGGTGGATGTGCTGAGACAGTCTCGGACGCCAAGTGAAGTGGACGCCTTCCAAGTGATAAACAGTGATAATGATAACGATGTAAAGAAGGTGCCTGCGCAAGGGCCGTGTTCCGCTCCGTGTCCGTAAGTAATTTAATTATAAATGTTAAACAAGTTAAATTTAGACAGGCCTCGTAGCTCTGTTGGTAGTAGCTCTGCCTTCTGAGCTAGAGGTCGCGGGTTCGATCACAGATCTGTGTCTGGGTGTTAAATATATATATATTATGTATATCAGTCTCTGGTACCCATAGTACAGGCTATGCCTAGTTTGGGATCAGTTGACCGTGTGTGATATGTCCGGAATATTCCGGAATATTTAAATAAATAAATAACACCCAACAGTCACATATATACTCCTGACCCCACACTAGGATTCCCTGTGTCGTGGGTATCAGAAACTACGAGTACCATGGTACCACAACACCCAGACCCGGAAAAATATTAGCAGGTCATGTAAACATTTGTCTCGCAGCGAGAGTCGAACCCCTTGCATTTCAAATGGACATTCACCCACTACGCCACCGAGGTCATCAATTTAGAAATATTCTTGATTGTCTTGAATCTAGGTTCTCTACCATGCTTGGATTACCCACAAATTTTCCATCCCATGGCTATGGATGAAACTTTTTGGTGAACAAAACAAAACATTTTTCCGGGATTAAAATTAGCCTTTGTGCTATTCCAGATTATAGTCTATCTCTGCGTCAAATTTCATCTAGATCCGTTCAGCCTTTCTGGCGTGATTGAGTAACAAACAAACATCTATCCAAACTTTCGCATTTATAATAGTATTTTGATTATAAATAAATATACTAAAAAAAATCTTAAAACTATAAACTATAAACCTATGAAATATAATTTCTTCTATAGGATCCATTTTTTTTTGTTTTATACGACTGAGGTAGCAAACAAGCATACGTCCCACCTGTTGGTAAGCGGTTACCGTAGCCTATGAGCGCTTGCAATACCAGAGGCATCACGCATGCGTTGCTGACCCCGAACCCCCTCCCCCTAAAGAGTTCTGGCAATCTTACTCATCGCAGGAACACAACAAAATTTAAAAACAAATAATGGCTGTTATTTGGCTGCGATCTTCTGTAAGTCGGAGGTACCTCCCCAGGCGGGCTGCTCCAATTCAGAACGAGAAAATCTCGCTGTGCACTACCTCCTCCTAATTATAGTATTAGAAAAAAAAAAAAAAAAAATTAGAGGATGTTTGTTTGTTACACAATCACACCGTTACAGCTCTACCGATTTCGTTGAAACTTGGAATAGATAAAGTTATTTACCTAGAATGACATATAGTCTTTTTATATAGGTACCATGAAAGCGAATC
This sequence comes from Anticlea derivata, assembly GCA_947579855.1. Taxonomy (NCBI): domain Eukaryota; kingdom Metazoa; phylum Arthropoda; class Insecta; order Lepidoptera; family Geometridae; genus Anticlea; species Anticlea derivata. Next base: position 675,769 of record OX388283.1, on the reverse strand, counting down.
CGCGGGCCGAAGCTAGTACTAAGTATGACGCCATAAATCTATTGATATTCTTCATAAGTTCATTATTTTATTGCTGTGTCCATAACGAGTCGATATCAAGTTATCTGCTACAAAATCGTCCGCAGCCATTTTTGGAGACGCGTTGGTGTGAAGTCACTGACATTATGTTTTGGAAAATAATAAAGTTGAAATTGCAAGTTTTATTTATTTTAGACCGACTTTGAAAAATAATTAAACGATTATTTATACTTTCTTTTCATATTATTTCGTAGCATTTCGTAGCACAAGTGCTACGTAGGATCTGTTCCCGTTATGGGCAGTAAATAAATATAAATTTACGTACTAATCGCCAATAGTTACACCTAAGGCATAAGGCACAGGTTAGATGAGGCTATCAAACCAAGCTCAGCCATGTTACAACAAGGCTAATACATAAAAAATAACTACGTAGTTATGCTAAATGTCTGTTTGTCCATATTTGTAATGGCACAGCCGATGGTATTACCGAAGATCCATAATAACATGCAAATACTATTACTAGAAGATCTAGTTGTCTATCCTATACCTAAACTAGTGGAAACACGCGCGACTTCACTCGTAAAAGGCAATTTTTATACAAATTTCAACCATCGCTATCTCCCCTTACCACAACACCTAGGTCGGAACAAATACTTGCAGATCATGCAAACATTATTCCCACAGCGGGAATCGAACCCGCACCCCTTGCGTCTTAGATGGGCACCTGCCCCCTAGTCCGCCTTGTCCCGGGTCTAGATGTTGCGGTACCATGGTACTCGTAGTTTCTGATACCCACGACACAGGGAATCCTAGTGTGGGGTCAGCACTATGTATGTGACTGTTGGCTGTTATTTATTTATTACTAGCTTACGCCCGTGGCTTTGTTCACTTGGTTCCTACATTCTTCTTCTTGTCGTGTCACTAATTCTTTCATGGTCATCCTGTATTAGGTCAGTGACCAGGTTGAGGTATGGTGGCCCTGAAAATGAGCTATGACCGTCCATGAAAGAATCAGTGTAGTGAAAGGATTAAAGTGCGCCTCTTAGAGGCTCCTTTCGTGCACAAGTAAGGTGTCTGTATCGTGTTAGACACATAAATATAGCATTCCTACATTAAAAGTAGCATATATGCTATTCTAGGTAAAGAACTCTATATATTCCAAGTTTCAACGAAATCGGTTGAGCCGTTACGGCGTGATTGAACAACAAACATCTGAACATCCAAAAATCCTCACAAACTTTCGCATTTATAATATTAGTAGGATTTATGAGTAGGGTTAGTTATTTCACAAATACCCCTAATTGTAATTCTAAAACCAGTTTACAAAACACAAAGGTTGATGAATACTTTTTATAGTAACTTTATACTTGAAGGTAGAAACGCATCACCTCCCTTCAAGGTCGCAGTCGGAAAAACTGTACTATGTTTTTAACTTAGGTAAATAGAGCGTAGACAATAAGAACTTAGATAACTTCCTACTTTAGGTTTTATTTAATTTCATTGTTTCCTAAGAGTTATGTAAAAAGTTTATTCATTGTACATTTTATATGAATAAAGATAATATTTATCTATTCAATTTTTTTCCGGTTACAATCATTTTATGCGAGGTTGGGCACAGCGAGACTAGCTCGCGTTAAAGCCCACCTGGTGAGGAACCTCCGCCTTCCGATCGCAGCCAAATAACATTCATCATCATCATCATTTCAGCCGTACGATGTCCACTGCTGAACATGGCCTCCCCCACAGACAGCAAATTCCTTATCATGTGGAGGGATGATCCCATACTCACCACGCTGGGCATGCGGGTTGGCGGCCTCTTACGACATCCGCGGATAGGTAGATATGGAGGGGCCTATTCTTCAGCCGCCCCGGCCAACATTATCTCATTATATTTGGCGGTTTCCCATAGGGGCAGGCAGAGAGAGAGGACGGATAAGGCATCTAATTCTAATTCTAAATGGGGGAATAAGATCTGCACTGACGTCCCGCGTTGGGGTGTATTCTGCATTGTCCCCCTGCTGACCAGGATTAGGCATTTTTCCGATAAAACAAATCAAATCCTACTATCATACTAATATTATAAATGTTTGTTTGGTTCAATTAAATTCATTACTTTAATTCAGTCGCGCTGTAACGGCACAACCGATTTCGATGGAACTTGAAACAGATGAGTTCTTTACCTATAATAGAATATAGGCTACTTTTTATCTAAAGAAATACGCAAGCGAAGCCGCGGGTATTAAATTATACAAAGTCTTTTGTACCTTTTCTTTTTTACTTGTCTCAATTTCTACCCAATTTTCTTCAACGGGCTATGGAGAGAGCTATGCTTGGAGTTTCACTGCGTGATAAGATCCGAAATGAGGAAATCCGTAGAAGAACTAAGGTCACCGACATAGCTCTCAGAATTATTAAGTTGAAGTGGCAGTGGGCAGGCCAGTGTTGGAAGGCCCCCCACCCGATGGACCGACGACATTGTGAAGGTTGCGGGAAGTCGGTGGATGGAGAAGGCTCAAGACCGTTCGTCATGGAACTCTTTGGGGGAGGCCTATGTCCAGCAGTGGACTTCTACAGGCTGATGATGATGATGATGATGAATTTCTACCCGTGATGTCGTAAGAGGCGACTAGAGGAAAAAGCTAGGGGATGGGCAGCAGCGTTCCCTATAAACAATAGCTTTAACTGCGCTCGCCAACCCGCATGCCTAGGCGAGTATGGGCAAATCCCCCCAAATGATTGTTAAGAGTGCATGCCTTACAAGGTCGGTTGCGCTGGTAATCTATTCGGGAGGCATGTGTTCAGCAGTGGACGTCCTACGGCTGTAATGATGATGATTGTACTTAGGTGGTCTTGACCGAAGGTTGAATAAAACTGACTAAGCCCCTGTAATTTTGGAACACAAATCAGTAAAAACATGCTCAAACGTACAACGATCTGTGTGTTGCGTCATAAAATGGTTCTTCTTGCTACAGAAGAAATAATAGTGCAGTTATCGGATGTTGCTATGGCGCATAGATAACAAAGTAGAGTATAGAATCTATGACTGTATAAATAAAAACCAATTGCCACATGTTTGACGGGGCTTCACTTGAGCACGGCTCTACCGATTTGGCTAAATTTGTTTATCGTTGTGTTCACAATAATACACAGAGAAAATAAAAATTTGAATGGTGTTTTTATACCTTAAACTCTTAAGAAGGGATATACACTGATACACTGATAACTCACTCTCACTTCTCACTGACTGGCCTCATAGCTCAGTTGGTAGTAACTCTGCCTTCTGCGCTAGAGGTCGCGGGTTCGATTCCCGCACTGGACAAACATTTGTGACTAACACATATGTTTTTTCTGTGTCTGGGTGTTAAATATATATCTATTATGTATATCAGTCTCTGGTACCCATAGAAAAGGCTATGCCTAGTTTGGGATCAGTTGACCGTGTGTAATTATGTCCGGAATATTTATTTATTTATTTTATTTATACACTACCTAGTCCGGGTAAAAAACCTATTTTGTTTTTTTTTTTAATTACCCCGATGGATGCCAAATTTCAAAATTCTAGGTTATCTGGAAGTTGTTTAGGTTTTTGATCTACGATTATAGGCATTTCAGTCAGTCCGTCAGTGATAAAAATGACGATTTTTAGACTTTAATGAATAACCGCTTGAGCTGTAATTATGAAATTTTGGGATTTTTGTTGATCTAAAGGGTTTTAATAAATAAATCATATTTCATGTGTTTATGTAAGTTAAATAGTTTCTTAATTATTATAGGGTCAAAAGTGCCTCCAAATATAACTCGTGTAATACAACATACGGCAGCTGCGTCTAGATATCGATATCTGTTATCCACGATGTGCCATAGTAACAGCCGGCTACTGTACTAACCAGCTTCCAATTTTTCCATTGTTTTGGCAATTACATAATGATAGTAAATTACAGTACCGTATACATACCTACGTACTCGGGTAGTGTAGCGATGTGGTTTATCTGTTTGGATCTGCGTAGCTATTGTTCTAGGTTATCTATCTAGCTTATATCGTGTTGAGAAACTTTCCATCTGGTGAAAAGATAAGAGATGTGTTTATAAGTATTTCCGTTGTCCCCACTTCCTCTATAAAAGACACCCCATCTGCCTCGTAGGTTCCGGGACAGACGGGAAAAGTACACACCGGGGTGGTTAGCCTTATTTTCGGCACACTAATGAGGACATTGGGAAATTAATAACAATTCATCCATTCATCCATAATTATGTGTCTATTTAATATCTTAGTCAACATCCCAATTTTCACGTATATCTTACGCAAGTTAAGGCAAAAAGGAAATTACAGTATTCAATTAAATAACAATAGAATAACAGTTCATCGTGACATAAAGACGAACATGATACAATGGGGCTATTATTGTGACCAAGTGGGAGAGACTCTTAATATATAGGTAGGTTCAAATCCCAAACACATTTTGATAATATAACAGATGATATACATTTAAGATGACAAATCGCACGTCATATGAACACGACTTCAGAGATCAAAAGACAAGTCACACAATAACTATCACAAGTTAAAACACAAAATTGTTTTTTTTACGCCACCGGCACTGGGGATGTGTTTTGTAATACATCGTTGGATAGTTCTGTTTCAGCTCTTTTTGAAGTAAAAGAGGTTCTTTGGCGCCTAGTTTCAAATCTTACGCCCGAATACTGAAACGGGTGATCTAATTGATGTTTGAGTACATATACTATTCTGAACGATAACGGCGTCTCAAATAATTGAGACCATCTCAAATTGTTAAGTGACGGTTCTTCGTGTCGTCGGAAATAAAGAAAAGCCATGCTCTTTCCGGTAAATAAATGAAATTCAGTCATTTTCAGCATCTAACGTAAGTTACGACTAACAAAGTGAATGTACAGTCACGTAAACATTGCGAAACGAGTTTTTTGTAAAACAAGACTTTGTTTGCAAACGTTTTTTACTAATAGTTGAACGCGTGTAGAAAGTTAATCATAGTTATTTTTATTACGAAAATATGCAGCTACTTGTCTTGTTAGAGTTCCGTGGAAATAAATAGGTTTGTAAAGATGATTGATAAATGTATGCTATCCCGCAAGGAGCTGCTTCTTTCCAAATGGCAATAAAGTTTGTTTTACGGCTTTTGGAAATTCAACATTTTTCATTGAAAACATTGACTAACACAGATGTTTGTTCTGTATCTGGGTGTTAAATATATATCTATTATGTATATCAGTCTCTGGTACCCATAGTACAGGCTATGCCTGGTTTGGGATCAGTTGACTGTGTGTGATATGTCCAGAATATTTATTTATCTATTATTGTTTTGTTGATAGAATAACCTCTTTATAATACATATAGGCCGTGGTGGCCCCGGCTAAAGAATAGGCCCCTCCATATCTCTATCCGCGGATGTCGTAAGAGGCGACTAAGGGAAAAAAGCTAGGGGATGGGCAGCAGCGTCCCTCATTTTAAAAACGATAGCTCTAACTGCGCTCGCCAACCCGCATGCCCAGTGTGCTGAGTATGGGCAAAACCCCCCCAAATGATTAGGAATTTGCTCAAAAAGTATTTACCTATGAAAAATAATTTTATTTTTTATTTTATTTTAGACATTTTTGGAAAACCAACAGCTAGGTGGACACATTAGATAATTAATTAAACAAACCATGCAGTAGTGATACTACATGTGCACTGATGGCCAATTATATGTTTCCGCAGATAGCAGGGGATGGGTAGGTATATAAAGTAACGATAGACGAGAGAAAGCAATACACACACAGAAGTTAATCAGTAACATTAACAAAGAAGTTTTCATTGAGTAAGCGTTTAAGCTTACTCGTTGTAGTGTTGAATAGGTCGACATCAATGTGAGCTTTAGCCAAGTAGTTGAACGAACCGAATTGATAGAAGTCTCAATAAATAATTAGAATATTTTCGTTAAAAAAAATTAATTTATTTTCCTTAAACTTAAGGGGAAAATTTACAAAACGATCATAAGACCTGTCGTGCTGTATGGATCTGAGTGTTGGGCAACCAAAGGGACGGATGAAAGAAGAGTGCATGCTGCGGAAATGAGAATGTTGAGATGGATGTGTGGAGTGACTAGAATGGACAAGATACGGAATGAGTACATCAGAGAAAGTTTGAAAGTAGCGCCAGTGACTGAGAAGTTGAAGAGCAAAAGGTTAGCGTGGTATGGGCATGTCATGCGGAGGGAAGAATGTCATGTGACTAGAGGAGCGTTAAATATGAATGTGGAAGGATATAAGGGAAGAGGTAGACCAAAGAAAAGATGGATAGACTGTGTGAAAGATGACATGAGTAAGAAAGGAGTGAATACTGATATGACGGCTGATAGAGGGGAGTGGAAGAGGAAAACATGTTGTGCCGACCCCACATGAAGTGGGATAAGGGCAGGGAGATGATGATTTTCGTTAAAAAAAACAGTTAATTTCGCAACAAAACTGCACGCATGTGTAATAATCCATAAACCCAGCAGGTCCGCGGAAACACAATAAAACTACAATTATTACACTTAAATATACCCACACTACACTTAAATATACCGTTCGAAATTACAGCAATAAATGTAAGTATATTAATTATTCTATTACTACGTCCAAGGCCTCAGACGAAGCGACGAAACTGGGACAAAAGTAGATTCACGAAATAATTGTGTCAAAACGAATTCTTTGCGGGGTTAAATTTAACGGACCTGTACATGTACAATGTGTTCCGTAACACCAGTTGATAACTACCCTTTTGGAAAAGTATACTAAAATTATTATATTAAACGATAAATAGACAACAAGTATAAGATTTTAATTCACGATCTTCCTTATATCAGCATCTTTTGGTGATAATATCATCTTTTTAAATAACTAGCTTACGCCGGCGGCTACGCTCGCGTGCTACCTCTAAAAATTTGCATATATAATGCTATTTTAGGTAAAGAACAGAACTTAATCTATTCCAATTTTCAACTATATCGGTTGAGCCGTTACGGCGTGATTGAACACTAAACATCCAAACATCCTCAAAAACTTTCGCATTTATAATTTGGGGAGATTTTCCCATATTCACCACGCTTTATCAATTTATTGCCGTGGTGGCCCCAGCTGAACAATAGGCCCCTCCATATCTACCTATCCGCGGATGTCGTAAGAGGCGACTAAGGGAAAAAAGCTAGGGGATGGGCAGCAGCGTCCCTCATTTTAACAACGATAGTTCTTACTGCACTCGCCAACCCGCATGCCCAGCGTGGTGAGTATGGGCAAATCCCCCCACATGATAAGGAATTTGCTCTGTCTGGGAGGCCATGTTCAGCAGTGGACGTCGAACGGCTGAAATGATGATGATGAAGTTTGATAAGGGTACTCTCTAATCCGTGATAACCTTGGCTCGAGTCCCACCAGTGGGCTGAAGATATAATTTTACAATTAAACTCTATAAGCATTTCGCAAGTGCGTGGGACGCGTGAGTTCGTCCTTGACTGTTGACTGCAGATGGATGACACCCACTACCAATTGGCTGATGGATTAATAGTTATCTTCGGATCTTTGGTTAACTATTACCTAATAATTACTGTATTGTATTGAATTGTACAAGATACTGAGGCACGATAGCAAAAATACGAGTTGTTGTTAGTACATAACGCCTGATATCTTTGTACCTACAGATATCTATCGGTATACCTAAGAAATATAGGAAACAGGCAAAATATAGACTACCTATAGATGTCTTTCTGTTGTTTATAAGGTTCCGTACCACTCATTTGGAAAAATGGACGAGTTAATTGGATCACTTTGTTGTGTGTCAAGACCCAGGATCTCAGGAAGATATGGCAAATAATGGCAAATTTTTGAATGGAAATAGAAAAAAACCTCTAGGGTACTTCCAGTAACTCACGTTTATAACGCTAGGAGCCTTCGTGACAAAAATAAAGGAAAACTCAGAGAGAGAGAGAGAGAGGGAGGAACTTCCTCTCGCGAACACTCAGGTTGTGGAATGATCTCCCTGCTGAGGTTTTCCCTAAGGACTACAGTATGGGGTTCTTCAAAAAGGGCGTTTTGAACTTTTTAAGGGGTCGGCAACGCGTGCGTGATGCCTCTGGTATTGCAAGCGTACATAGGCTACGGTAACCACTTACCAACAGGTGGGCCGTATGCTTGTTTGCTACCTTAGTTGTATAAAAAAAAAAAAAAAAAAAAAAAAAAAAAGTCCAAAACTAAGGAATTTCTAGTTTCGGCTCTAACTATTTAGAAATAATTTACTGGTGATGGTTTTAGCGGTCAAGAGAAATATATCTATCTATAGATATATCATACATAGATTAATTTTATATCCATTTAACTATTACGAAACAAACTTATATTTGTGGTTTATATCATGAACTACGTGAGCGACCGCAAAATATAAGTTTGTCACTTCGTACACGTGGGATACAGAATCCTCAAGGCACGAGTCCTTATCGCACTTGACCGTGTTTATTTCGAATTAGGCTAAGTGCTTGTAATGTTTATGTCGTTGGGCTCACGCAGCAAGAGTTAGGGAATTAACTCACTCAAGAAAAGTCACTTACCTGAGTGCGTTCTTCAATTATCTTGTTACTGCTGTCGTCTCCGTTATATTGACGCCGTTTTAACGGTCACCGGATTTCAAAAGCCAGGGCTTAAGTAACTAATCGCATCTGCTCACGCCCGGCTGCACCTGACTCATTACAACAACTAATGCGTTTGTGTGTTGCAACTACGGAACCTCGCGTCCCACACCTCCCACGGAACCCTATTGTTTTGTTGTGCAACGCATTGTGCGCGATTCGATACCCTACGTATAGAAAATTGCGCATCTTTCAGTTTCCTGCTGTCCGATCCAAACTTATCGTGAGGAAACCCGCTCGTTCTGGACCTTTAAGGTGACGGTTTAATTATTTTATGATTTCTGAATTGTTTTTTCGCAATGACCGCAAAACGCACAGTTTTGATTTTTATGACAAAGATAACTTGAGCATTTTATTTACGTAAATCCAAGACAGAAACGCGATTGGTAAAACTTTTCTCGATAGATTAATTTTTTAAAGTTGGTTCCTCTGCAACAATTTTCTCGAAAATACTCTGAGACTATCTCACAAAAATAACTTTTACTTAAATATTGTGTTAGACAATATCATTGGTTACCTAAATCCAAGACACTTTTTTAAAAAAATAGATAGTTTTTAAGATAACCCATATTTTCTTATATTTCGCTTACGTCGATTACTTTCGAGCGCCTTCTAACGCTTGCTATCTCTTTCCGCATTCAATTATAGCACATAGCGCTGTCACTTTCTTCACTCCGCCCACTTGACAATTTATTTTGATTTTTGTATCCTCTTAAATTCAAAGTAAATGTCAAAGGTTTTTTTTTCAATAAAATCACTAGGATCACGTTGAAACGTCTTAGGAACTAGGTGAAGCTATGCCTGTTCCTCGCGACCAAGCCTACAAGAATCAGGCAACAAACACGGCTTGAGGCCTATCATTAGAAATTATAACACTATAATCCATCCACATGTTTGATGGATGTACATCCATATAAATGTCGAGGTAGGCCAAAGATAAGATGTATTGATCAGCGTCGGACTGGCCATATAGTCGAGGTGGCGTTTGCCTGGCCAGTGCCAGCCTACGCGGGCCCCCCATGGCTTGCCACAAGCCAGACGGGAGGTAGGATAGGGGACCAGTGCAGGCTAGGTACCAGCTCTTGCCACCTTAATGAAAACTAGATCAGATAGTTAAAAAAAAATGTTATACAACTGAGGTGGCAAACAAGCATACGGCCTACATGTTGGTAAGCGGTTACCATAGCCTATGAGCGCTTGCAATACCAGAGGCAACACGCACGCGTTGCCGACCCCTTCCCCCCTAAAGAGTTCTGGCAACCTTACTCACCGCAGGAACACAACACTATTTGAATCAAATAATGTTATTTAGCTGCGATCTTCCGTAAGGCGTACGTACGCTCCAATTTAGAACGAGAAAATCTTGCTGTGCCCTACCTCCTACAAAAGAAAAGATAGGTATCTCCTGCTTAGTCAACACGTTAGTTGACAACGATCTAAAATGTAGACGAACTCGTTACTTTCTTCGACCGCACTGCTTACCGCGAAGTGCAGCCACCATGTCAGCACAGACACTTAATTCGATTACTGGGGGAATGTGAAAACATACGGTGCAATAGTATCATCATCATCATTTCAGCCGTAAGACGTCCACTGCTGAACATGGCCTCCCCCACAGACAGAGCAAATTCCTTACCATGTGGGGGGATTTGCCCATACTCACCACGCTGAGCATGCGGGTTGGCGAGCGCAGTTAGAGCTATCGTTGTTAAGATGAGGGACGCTGCTGCCCATCCCCTAGCTTTTTTCCCTTAGTCGCCTCATACGACATCCGCGGATAGAGATATGGAGGGGCCTATTCTTTAGCCGGGGCCACCACGGCCATAGTATAGTCGTATTTAACATTAAGTTTAGTATTTTTTTTTGTGGAATAAAATTATTCTTCCTATTCTTTATAATCGCCGTTGTGGCCCCGGCTGAAGAATAGGCCCTTCCATTCAGCCGTGGATATTGTAAGAGGCGACTAAGGGGGAAAAGCTAGGGATGGGCAGCAGCGTCCCCTATTTTAACAACGATAGCTAACTGCGCTCGCCAACCCGCATGCCCAGCGTGGTGAGTATGGGCAAATTCCCCCCACATGATAGGAAATCGCTCTGGAAGTCTGTTGGGGCATGTTCAGCAGTGGACGTCCTTTGGCTTAAATGATGATGATGAATGCATTATCAGAAAAATCCCTTGCGCGCGCTTATTTTATCTTTTGTTAATATATTTCTAGGTGATATACCATCCCGAAACGGGGTTATTCTATCAACAAAAAGAAAGAATATTATCAAAAATAACATTTTCTTTTCTTTGCAAACTTCTCAAATTTGTTTATTTTGGTATTTTCATCATCTTTAGAACTAATGACTAAACGTGCGACAAGTTCGGCACCGAGATTGATTTTTCAATGAAAAATATTGAATTTCCAGAAGTCGTACAACAAACTTGATTGCCCCTTTGATTCTTGGATGGGTGATTCTTGATACATATTTTGAATCACCCTGTACAACAAGGTATCAACCATTCTTCATAACAATACTTAGGCATACTCATATAGCACAAGTGGACAACTAGCAACTAGGCCGGTGCGGGTTCGCAACCCGTAATTATATAGGTGTGTGCAAAGTGCGTAAGGTGGGGTAGCGGTCTAGGTCATGAGCGGTAGCGTCTGCTAGAGCCAGTTCAACTGAACTGAGGCTAATAACGTATCAATAAATGTAGTCTGAACGAAGTGACGCGTGTCCCGAGAGAGTATGGTTGCCAGAGCTCTTTAGGGGGAAGGGGGTTTGGGGTTGGCAACGCGTGCGTGATGCCTATGGTATTGCAAGCGCTCATAGGCTACGGTAACCGCTTACAAATAGGTGGGCCGTATGCGTGTTTGTCACCTCAGTTGTATAAAAAAAAAGCGGGCCCCTATTTGGCCCAACGGATTAGCATTGCCATCCAGTGTGGCAATTCCGCCAGCGTCTTGAGGACGCTTCCGACTGGTAGTGATCTGGATCAATTGAGCTATATATAGATCGTTTGTAACGGTTTAGATAGCTCAACTGTTTCTTGTGTATTTCATAAATACTTATTAACTTTTCCGACTAACTAGAGTTATCATGGTATCAACGGAATGTTTGGATGTTTGTTGTTCAATCACGCCGTAACGGCCCAACCGATTTCGATGAAACTTGAAATAGGAACAATTTTTTACCTAGAATAGCATATAGGCTACTTTTTATACTCGCATGGTACGCGAGCAAAGCCGCGGTCGTAAACTAGTATTCGTTATTTTTGTTGAGAAAATAGTAATGCCCCTTTTAGGACGGTATTTATACTTATGAATCACCTTCACCTTGTATATGTAAATATGTTGTAATATGATTGCCAGAGCTCTTTAGGGGGGGGGGAGGGGTTTGGCAGGCAATGCATTAGCAATGCTCCAGGTGTTGCTTATGTCAATAGGCGACTGTAACCACTTACCATCAGGAGGGCCGTAAGAATGCTTGCCTCCGTATAACATAAAATAAATGCGTTTATAGGCAAGTGGTCTGATTCATAATCGCTACCGCCTCCGCCACCTCTTCCCACCCAATCCGCACCGACCACCGACGCATAACGAGCGAAAGTAAATCGCATAGTGTATTCACTCGTACATTGCCTACTTTAATACGTAGTGCGTGAAATAGGCGCCTTACTACAGACTAGGTTTTTTTTTTCTTTATTTTATGGCTACTGCTTTTGCTTAGTTCATCTTGCCAGAAATTATAAATATCAAGAAAAAATATGTTGGCATCTATAATCGACGTGGACATAACATATATATATATATATTAAAAAAAACTTTATTTACAGAAAGAAACTTAAAACTAATACAAGTTAATATTTACAAAATACACAAGAAACAGTTGAGCCATCTAAAGACCGTTACAAACGATCTATAGATAGCTCAACTGATCCAGCTCACTACCAGTCGGAAGCGTCCCCAAGACGCTGGCGGAATTGCCACGCTGGATGGCAATGCTAATTCGCTGGGCCAAATAAGAGCCAGCTCTCGGGTCACGCGTCGCTTCGATCAGACATATATATATTTATACAACTGAGGTGAAAAACAAACATACGGCCCACCTGTTGGTAAGCGGTTACCGTAGCCTATGAGCGATTGCAATACCAGCATCACGCAAGCGTTGCCGACCCCGAACCCCCCCCACCCCTAAAGAGCTCTGGCAACCTTACTCATCGCAGGAACACAACACTATTTGAAACAAATAATGTTATTTGGCTGCGATCTTCTGTAAGGCGGAGGAACCTCCCCAAGCGGGCTGCTCCAATTCAGAACGAGAAAATCTCGCTGCGCCCTACCACCTCCTAAATTAACTTCCTATTGTTCTAAATGATATCAAAATGAAAAATAATCCATAAATTAACCACACTACATAATATATTGATTATTTCTTATTCAAGAGGCGCACTTTAATTCTTTTACTACATTGATTCTTTCATCGACAGTCATCATCATCAACCTGGTCACTGACCTAATACAGGATGACCAAGAAAGAATCAGTGACACGACAAGAAGAAGAAGAATTTCCTTCTCAACTCCGAGTACATTCAATGTTTCTACAACTAATTATCGTAATTTGTACTCCATTATTAGCGAGTCACTTGGATATTACTCTTAATTACAAAAATGTCGAATGTACGGTCCAGTGCTGAAGTAACAGCAAGGCCATTGAATTTCAAGGTCGTCGTGACGAATGTAGGTAGGTAACTATTAAGATGATCCAACTTAATATTATAAATGCGAAAGTTTGTGAAGATGTTTGAATGTTTGTGTTTTTAGGTCTCTTTATTTACAGAAAGAAACTTAAAACTAATACAAGTTAATATTTACAAAATACACAAGAAACAGTTGAGCCATCTAAAGACCGTTACAAACGATCTATAGATAGCTCAACTGATCCAGATCACTACCAGTCGGAAGCGTCCCCAAGACGCTGGCGGAATTGTCACGCTGGATGGCAATGCTAATTCGCTGGGCCAAATAAGAGCCAGCTCTCAGTTTTGTGGTTCAATCACGCCCAAACGGTCGAACGGATTGGATGAAATTTGGCACAGAGATAATGTATAGCCTGGAATAGCATATAGGCTGCTTTTTATCTTCATAGGGTGGAAGCTAGTTCAAAATAAAACCTATAATTAGACTAGCCTAGCCTCATAGCTCAGTTGGTAGTAACTCTGTCTTCTGCGCTAGAGGTCGCGGGTTCGATTCCCGCACTGGACAAACATTTGTGACTAACACAGATGTTTGTTCTGTGTCTGGGTGTTAAATATATATCTATTATGTATATCAGTCTCTGGTACCCATAGTACAGGCTATGCCTAGTTTGGGATCAGTTGACCGTGTGTGATATGTTCGTGCTCAAAGAAAGAACTTCATCATCATCATCATCATCATCATTTCAGCCGTACGACGTCCACTGCTGAACATGGCCTCCCCCACAGACAGATCGAATTCCTTATCATGTGGGGGGATTTGCCCATACTCACCACGCTGGGCATGCGGGTTGGTGAGCGCAGTTAGAGCTATTGTTGTTAAAATAGGAGACGCTGCTGCCCATCCCCTAGCTTTTTTCCCTTAGTCGCCTCTTACGACATCCGCAGAAAGAACTTAAATCAAATCAAATCAAAGTAATTTATTGCGAAATTTAGGTTAGGTGCAGTTGTTAAATAATACAATACAAATTAGGAGCAGCCATATTCAGCGTTGTACGCATGCAATATACATATCTTCAAAACAATTAAGTAGGTATGTCAGAGCTTTAATTACAATAAAATAGTGCTATTACAAAAAATGTCATCAAAATAATCATGGGTTGAATAGTAAGCCCTTTTCAATAGTAACTTTTTCAGTCTCTTACTACTTACTATAGGTTATAGCATAGCGTATCACTTCTACCTATCAATTCGTGTTATTAACAAGTGAATTATTTCCACAGAGTGGTGGTGACGACCCCGAACCGTAAGAAAGAGAAGTCATTCGCGATCCTGACGGAGACTCCGTCGTCGTCGCGTCCGACCAGCCCGCGGTCTCTGCCCGTAGATCTGCCCCTCAGAAGAGAACGGGTCTCGCCATTCAAAGGTACCTTTATGACGCTTGCAGGTTCAGTTATTCATCATCATCAACAACCTGTAGAACTCCACTGCTGGACATAGGCCTCCCTCAAAGAGTTTTTTTTTTTATTTTTTTATACTACTGAAGTGGCAAACAAGCATACGGCCCACCTGTTGGTAAGCGGTTACCGTAGCCTATGAGCGCTTGCAATACCAGAGGCATCACGCACGCGTTGCCGACCCCGAACCCCCTCCCCCCCTAAAGAGCTCTGGCAACCTTACTCATCGCAGGAACACAACAAATAATGTTATTTGGCTGCGATCTTTTGTAAGGCGGAGGTACCTCCCCAGGCGGGCTGCTCCAATTCACGATGAACGGTTATTGCCTCTCATAACCCACCACGGGTTGGACCATAACCCACTACGCTGGTCCAGTGCGGGTTGGTGGGTGTGGTCAGTTATTAGAACCGATGAAAGAAGGGTGCATGCTGCGGTAATGAGAATGTTGAGATGGATGTGTGGAGTGACTATAATGGGTAAGATACGGAATAAGTACATCAGAGGAAGTTTGAAGGTAGCGCCTGTGAGTGAGAAGTTGAGGAGCAACAAGTTAGCGTGGTATGGGCATGCCATGAGGGGGGAAGAATGTCACCTGACTAAAAGAGTGGTAAGGCGGAACCGTTGGTGATAATACCTATAACTCATAATTAATATTGAAGTTCTTCGGTGTACCACGTGGAAAAGTTTCAGATCCAATTTTGTTTTCTATGTACAAAAATAAAAAAATATTCCGGACATATTCACAAGGTCAACTGATCCCAAACTAGGCATAGCCTGTACTATGGGTACCAGTGACTGATATATATATAATTGATAAATATTTCAACGCCCTGACCCAGAACAAACATCTGTGTTTATCACACAAATGTTTGTCCAGCGCGGGGATCGAACCCGCGACCTCTAGCGCAGAAGGCAAAGTTACTACTAAGAGGCCAGTCAAATCGTTTAATTATTTTTGTTTTTTTTTTTATACAACAGAGGTGGCAAACAAGCTTACGGCCCACGTGATGGTAAGCGGTTACCATAGCCTATGAGCGCTTGCAATACCAGAGGCATCACGCACGCGTTGCCGACCCCGAACCCCCTTCCCCCTAAAGAGCTCTGGCAACCTTACTCACCGCAGGAACACAACACTAAAATAATGTTATTTGGCTGCGATCTTCTGTAAGGCGGAGGTACCTCCCCAGGCAGGCTGCTCTAATTCAGAACGAGAAAATCTCGCTGTGCCATACTTCCTCCCAAAATGTTTAATCTTCTCTGCAAATAATGTACCTACTAGCCAACTTCATCTGTCCATAACGACCAAAGGCTGTAACCGACTGTGCTTAATAATGTTTTCTTATATAACCGTAGGTCGAGGCTTCAGAGAAGAAACATCGCGCCACAACACCCCGAAAACTTCCGCAGCAAACTCCAGAAACAATTCTCCGCCACGGAGAAGAACCAACTCCTTATCGCGGATAGACAAAATGGCCACCGCCACTCTCCCACCTCCCATAATCCTCCGACCGCACTCTCCCAGAGACTTTGTAAGACAGAACATAGAAGAGATAAGAGAGCTTAGTGAATTAAATAGGGAGAAGAATGAAGCAGAAGCAGAGAGAAAGAGGAGAGAAGAAGAAGAGGCACTTGAAAGAGAAATGGAATTGCAAGAGAAGATTTCTAAAAGTTTAGTTGGTTCCCGCGTGGGCTCTAGAGCGAATTCTCTGAGCAATTCTAGAGCGAATAGTAGAAGTAACTCAAGGGCTAACTCGAGAAGCAATTCACCTAGTAAGATCAAGCTTCGGTCAAGGTCTAACTCTCCTTCAACAGCTCTCAACAAAGCAAATGCTCCTAAAACTACTAAACCTACTTTGGCTAAATCAGCTGTGACGAAACCTAACGTTACTAAAGACGTGAAGACTAAAACATCTATGTTCATCAATAAGAATGATGGAATGTCAAAGCCTGTAGCGCACAGATCTAGACTTACAAGCAGAGCTATATCAAAATCACAGCCGCAATCAAACGATGGATCACCAAAACATTCCAAAATACCTAAAAGACAGAGCTCTGTATCACCAGTGAGATTTACAGCTAAAAAAGTACATTATATTTCAAGACGACCTTTCGAAAATAATCTGAATAACGATCAAAGGTTCATATCAAGTAGTACGAGTAGTATTCATGAGACCATCAAAGTTGGCAGTCAGATCCATGATAAAAGATACAAGAGTCAGAGCACTCAGAATTTGAGCATATCACCTAAACATATTAAAGGTAAGCCTCCTATTTCGCCTGGAAGAGGAGGGCCTCCACCTTCAAATCAACGCATCAATGCCAAACGTCTTTCTCCTATTGTTGGCACTCCTAACAAGAGTCCTGTTGAGGACCTCAAGCCTGGTCCAGCTAAATCTTCCCTCAAACCTACGACTGCGAGGAAGCCAGTCAAAACTACCGGTAACACTCCTGCTACATCTAGAGTCAATTCTAGACAAGCTAGCAGAGCAGCCAGTAGAGAAACAAGTCCTGATAAACGTAGAAACACTGCCAAAACTCCGGTATCGAAGCCTTCCACTGTTACCAAACCTATCAGTAGAACTCCTAGCAATAAAAGCCTAACTAAACCTGCATCGGGCAAAGTTGAAACTAGAAAACCTGTCAGCAGAACAGATAGCATGAAAAGTCTAACAAGAACTCCTAGCAACTTAAGCGGAAAGCCTCCGTTAAAGAAGATTGGAAGTAAAACAAGTTTGACTGGAAAATCTCAATCCACCATCAAAGTTGATGAAGTAGGCAAGAAAGATAGCGTAAAGAAAACAAACGCCGATGAAAAAGAAGATAAAGTTAAAACCAAAAAGCAAATGACAGATACAGCTACCGACCCTGACAAGAATCTACAGCAAGATAATGAAACTCAGTATGACAAAATAACTAATGAAAAAGGAGAACTTGTGATAATGACGAAAAAAAGTATAATTTCAATGACAACAGCTGCAATTACATCACAACCCCTAGAAATAGTTACGACTGTTACAAATCAACTACCAACTACTTTCGAGAAAGCTAGAGAGAAGGGCATTTTTGAAAGACATAGTTCGAAAGATTCTCTGGTGGGTAAAGATAAAGATGACCATAAAAAAGATACAGACGCAAAAATTGTAGACGAAAAGAAAAAAGACGACGTGAAACGTAAAACCATTTTTACAGAAGATCATAAACTAAAACCCTTGCAAGGACCTTTTAACGACCCTCAACTAGAAAAGGTCAGACAGAAAATAGACGACATTCTAAAAACTCCAGAAATATCCAGAGAAAATATCCTTACTGCTTCTGCTAAATTCAGAGCAAAAGCGAAAACTGAAGAAAAAGAAAAAGCCGAAGAAAAACAGAAAGAAGAAACAGCAGAAAAACCTGCAGAAGTAAAACCTGAACCAAAACAAACTGACGAAAAACCAAGCGAAACTGTCGCTCAAATACGCACCGAAGCGACCAAAATCGTTGAAAGCATAATAACCCCCGTCGAAGAACCAAAAGAGGTCGAACCGCCGAAACCCCAAGCAAAGAAGACTATAGAACCTAGAGTAATGGTTGTGAATGAGAAAAAGAAGAAAGATGAACCGATTGAGAAGGTGAATGAGGCGCTGGTGAAAGGGGAGGCGGAGGTGGAGGTGCAGAGTTCCAATGTGTCGACGCCGGGCGTTGAAAAGATACATTTGGACAGTAAGGTGGAGAATGGATCTGAAAAATCGCAGAGTAACGGCGGGTGAGTTGATTTGAATTTGCTATTGTTTCACAGTATGCGCACAGCATGAAATAATTTTTTATACTACCTGCTCGTCAATGGCGTATTATGTGTCATGCAAACCTTTCCTAAAGTATGTCATTACAGCCCTACGGTCTACCCGGGTCATAATGTTGTACTGAATTTCATTATTTCCCATGGGACATAATGGGATTTGAATTTGGAATGCAACCCATGTAGTCGTGCTTGATCGAGGTTGGTTTCAAAAATGTTTGGGTGCAATGAGATTTTATTCTAATTAGGTTGTATGTTAACATTTTCTTTGCACTGCCTACAATTTAAAAAAAAGAAAAACATGAAAACTTTTTACGAAATTCATTTTACCCGCGCACGAAGAAGGATTTGTTCGAATGTCGAACTAACCACTACAGAATAGACTACATAAAAATAAAAAAGGCGCAAAGCGCTCAAACTGCTGTGCTGTTATCTACACCGAAATTCAGTTTAAATTCAAATAAACTTCTAAAAAATGTCAAGTGACGACGACAGTGATTTTGATTCGACTCCAGAATGCATACAATCTGAAGCCTTTGGTATAGTTGGAAACTTACTTCCGGAAAAATCATTTCTGTCTACTTAACAGTCATTGTTTTCAATTGCCTCGCAGAAAGTATAAAAAGTAGAGTATGCATCGCGGGCTTAAATGTGTATTTGTCTTGGGCGATCTTGAACCCCTCGTACTCAGGATTCTTGCCATAACTCCCTCGCTCCGCTCAGGAGTTAACCATAGAATCCCTCGTTCTCGGGGTTCAATATAGCGCCCTTGACATTATACACTACTTTAAGCCCTTGTTGCATAATCTACTATTGTGGATGATAGGTCGTAATAACCACTCATCTATTATTATATTTAAAAGTTTTGTACTGCATTCTCTTTCCAATGTTCATTTTCATTTAAAGTAAAAGTCAAAAGGCATTTATTTCAATAAAATCACTAGGATCACTTTGAAACGTCTTAGAAACTAGGTGAAGCTATGCTTGTTCCTCGCGACCAAGCCTAGAAGAATCAGGCAACAAACACGGCTTGGTGCCTATCATTTTTTTCGATGATCCTTTTTCACAAAATGGAATTTAAAGCTCCAGTGTGGTGCCGATCGAACTAGTAGAGGCTCAAAAGATTAAGTTCAATACCCGCTGCGGGACAAATGTTTCGTTACAGGTCTGGGTGTTGTGGTACCATGGTACTCGTAGGCTCGTATTCAGAGACACGACTCAAACTTAGATTTAATCACAGATCAGCTGAACTCTATTTAAGTATTGAATCTCTTCTTAAACATAGCTTTTATTCAAGAACGGTACTTAAACTACTCTCAGCTGAATCGAGTTTCAAATCTGTACTCAAATGTTCTCGTTTACATTTTGATTTATTTATAATTTTCGATCCGTTTTACGCAGAAATTCAAACAGCCAGGTTGGAAATAGAACAGAAATATAAAGTGAAGTATAAATATGCATCGAAGTACGTGTAACGGAACGAAAATGTCATTTGATTAATGTCTAATCAAATCTAAACTCAAGCACCGATTTCGTCTGATTGACGTTTCAGAATAAGCATTTACTCAGGTGAACTGTGATCATTGAAGCTATACATAAATACTGTTCAAGAATTAGAATCTCGCCTCAAATCGAGATTTAAGTACAGATCAATGCTCGAGTCTTGTCTCTGAATACGAGCCGTAGTTTCTGATACGACACATGCCATTCTAGTTTTGGGACAGCACTATGTACATGTAGTGACTGTTGGGTGTTATTTATTTCAAGTCATCTTACATTATTTTTAGCTTTCGTTACGTATCTACCGTACCTAATAACTTAATAAGTTTCTATTTATGTCTTACACAATTCCCCGCCACAAACTCCCAGTAGATCTATAGAAAGTGTACGTACGGGGTGCGTTTCACTATAATACCCCATGGACCAGCGCGGTGTGCATACAAACCGCACATTACGTACAACTGTGATTGTACTCTCTTTTCACTAGCTTTTACCCACGGTTTCGATTGTAAAAGTGATAACGTACCTACTGAAGATCTGAGTATATAATAACAGTAGTTTCTCTAGTGGTATAATACTTGAGAAGCTGATAAACCTTACACAAGGAATCCTACTATCTCGTATTATAGATGCGAAAGTTTGTGAGGATGTTTAGATGTTTGTTGTTCAATCACGCCGTAACGGCTCAACCGATTTCTTTGAAACTTGGAATAGATAAAGTTTTTTATTTAAAATAGCATATAGGATACTTTTTATGTAGGTACCACGTGAGCGAAGCCGCCGACGGAAGCTAGTAATATTATAAATGCGAAAGTTTGTGGTTCTATCATGCCGTAACAGCTACGCGGCTCAAAAAAATCGATCTTCTTCTTCTTGTCGTGTCACTGATTCTTTCTTGGTCATCGTGTCTTTGGTCAGTGACCAGGTTAAGGTATGGTGGCCCTGAAAACGACCTCTGACCGTCGGTGAAAGGATTAAAGTGCAATAAACTAAAAATTCATAATAGTTCCAGAGGTAAACAATGAGAATGACATCATTTTGACATCCTAAGTGGTGTTGGAGTCGAGTCTCCGCCCGTGCCTGGACGGTATCGAGCGAGCCATGGCGTGACCACACCGCTGATTACCATAAGACGTAGGGTTGGCGAAGATGCAGTTTTTTGTCGTGTCAGTGATTCTTTCTTGGTCGTTGTCCTGTATTAGGTCAGTGACCAGGTTGAGGTATTGTGGCCCTGAAAAGGGCCTATAACCGGCGCTGAAAGAATCAGTGCAGTGTAGTGAAAGGATTAAAGTGATTTATATATATAATTCGATTTTTTAGGATCTAGGACCTAATCCTGAGTTTTTTTTTAACTTTGTTGTCCATCTGTCTGTCTGTCTATCAAGACCCTTTTTCTCAGAAACTATTAGGGTCCGTGAGCTTATAGTCTCAATACCATCATAGAACAAAATATCTTACACAAATTTCGTTTCAATATATCATAGAACTACAGGGATAAAAAAGTTATGGATAATAGTTATATGACATCACAGTCCTATAGAACTAGTTAATGGGAGTTACCGTACCTATAATTTGAAAATGACTTCAATAAAACTACATTGTTGTCTGACTTCGAATACGTTGGTGCCAAATCATTCCTCGTCACCTAGGTAAAATAAATTCTCCTTACTTTTTCATTAGCCTATCATGGTATCTAACCCACATATTGAAGCTAGGTTTCTCTATATTGTGGCTAAACCAATTTCCGCTGCGTTGAACGAGTTGAAAGTACCTACGCCAGGGTCAGCCCTGATGACCCGGGTTCACACGAATTTTGCCACAACATGCTCCACAATTATAAGCACCAAGTTTGCTTGTAGTTTAATATAAGAAAAACTAAGTAGGTACTACAAATAAATAAATAAATATTCCGGACATATTCACACGGTCAACTGATCCCAAACTAGGCATAGCCTGTACTATAGGTACCAGGGACTGTTATACATAATAGATATCTATTTAACACCCAGACACAGAACAAACATCTGTGTTAGTCACAGATGTTTGTCCAGTGCGGGAATCGAACCCGCGACCTCAAGCGCAGAAGGCAGAGTTACTACCAACTGAGCTATGAGGCCGGTCAACTACAAGGTGTAAACTACAGAAGAAATATATTTTTTCAATGTACCTACACCGATTATTCCGTACCGGCTGTTCCGATTCTGATGTTATTTTCACTATTGTGTAGAGCCACTTCAAATTTTTTCAGGAATTTAAGAATCTTATTTCCATAAAATAACAAAAACTTTTATTTCCATAAAATTTCTAGACCACTAACCTAATACATGCAAGCCTAATGTAACTATGATCGTAATTTTTTTTTTATGTTATACGGAGGCAAACATGCTTACGGCCCACCTGATGGTAAGCGGTTACCGTCGCCTATTGACATCTGCAACACCTGGAGCATTGCTAATGCGTTGCCTGCCCTGGAGAAATCTTTTTGTATTTTTCTTGAAGCTCTTCATGTTGTAGGTTAGCGGGAAAACCTCGGAAGGAAGCTCAACTTACCTACTTAGGCAATTTCACAGTTTCTTTCTTCAATCAAATCAAAGAGTATTTTTATCATAAAATCACCAGGAAAATGAAAATGAGATTGAGTAGGTATAACGATTGCCAATTACTGGTACAATAGTATCTGTTCATATCGAAAAAGTGTTCATGAAACCTTGTTATATTTTAAAATGACCTACCCAAAAACAACCCGCGTGATGGAGTATTAAAATTAAAAAAACAATACCTAAATATAATATTATGTAGATAAAATGTTTAGTAGGTAAAATTTAATTTTAGGTTGTGTGCACAACATTATATCATTTATTATAGTTAAGTCTGATATACCCTATTTTATCATATCCAGTCCACTCCATCCAAAGGTTGTCTGGTAGGGATCGCTACTTCAGCGATAAGGCCGCCCTTTGTTCATCACGTAGTTTAGTTTTTATCGTTTTTCAATAAAGCATTTTCTATCTATCTACCTACCGCTTTACATGTGGGCGACGTACCTACCACTAAAAATCTTTTTCTCATAGTTTTTATGTCTGCTTGTCGGTCGGCAAACAATGTCGGATGGGATGGGGTTCCTAGTCGGATTTCGGAACCCTTTTATGTCTTCTAATCTCAGCTTAGCATGCTACACACTGCATGTAATTGCCCGCCAAGACTGCGAATGTGACCACAATCCGCCCACACACCAGCCAGTGTTGCCATTAAAACAGTCTGAGGCATTCCATCTGCATATTTCTGTAGTAAGCTTGTTTTCTTTCAAGGCCCAATATAATAGCACGCCACAACAAACCACGGTACTTGGCAGTTGGCACTCGATACGACCCCTGAAATTAGACCGAGCTTTAGTCCGACCTCGCCAGTCTTACTTTGCACCCGTTCGGTGGGGTAAGAAAATGGCGCGAAAACCCTTACAGTAGGTAAATAAAATAAATGTGCCGTACAAAATTTAAAAAGCTTTAAAGCTAAATGTGATTTATAAAAACCTGGTAGAATAACATTAGTGCCTTTGCCAAAAATAAGTGTTTATGAAACAAAACGCTAACGTTCGATTTTCAAAATTCAAGATAGCCTGTAATTTTAAAATGTGACAAAGAAGAGCGTGCGTTAGTGATATGTGTAGAAAATGGTGTTGTTATAGCTGTTTTTGAAAATGTTGCACAACAGGACTGTTTACATTCTGCCGAATGAGTTGCTGCCAAAGCGGTACGACAATGAAACAGGGTAAAACCTATTTTGCTAGCTGTAGATACCTGCTAAGCATTTAGGTACCTATAGAATTAGTTAATTAGCATATATGGCTCGTTAACCTTTACATGATTAAGGGTTTATTTACCTAGATCATATAATTATTAACCTAGCACATAAGTACTAAGGTACACTCCTTGATAACTCAAACTTTGTTTCAACTTATCTGTTGATGATGTTGTGGGTCATACGTTTACTCATTCCATAGGTATCTTACTGTTTACCTATATTTTAATGTATAACTATCAAGTCAATATTGATACCACTAATTCGATAGGTAACCAATTGGATTGTCAAACAACGAACCAAAAGTATAGTTGTTGTCTCTTTCTTGCGTTTTTATATTGTGTGTAAGATGAAAAGAGACAGAGACCAACATACCTGTTTTTTTTTAAATAGTGTTTTCTAAATTCAACATTTTCCATATTCTAGATATCCAGGCCCGGCCACGCTGCTCAGGTAAAGGCGAACATTTCGAGCTGCATGCCTGACATTCAATTGGTTCTTTTTGAACGAAAACTTTCGACTTCACACGCAAACTTTCAAGGGAAAACTATTATCGCGTCGTGAAATGTGATTGATAAATAAATAGCTAGCTAGGTACTGACCAACTAAAAATGAACCTACAAATACCTATAGAATTTTGAGATATAATGCCATGCCATGCCCAATATAAACGTTGCGTTGCAATTTTGCTGACTACCTAAAACTAAACAACTGAGAGATAAGCTTATCAAAATTTTGTATCAAAGTCTATAAACTTAGTTTGGGTATCTATATTTTAATCAAGTCAAAGTCAAAGTCAAAAGGCATTTATTTCAATAAAATCACTAGGATCACTTTGAAACGTCTTAGAAACTAGGTGAAGCTATGCCTGTTCCTCTAATTAACTTAGTAAGGCCAGTAGTTGTCACACGATATAGTTGGACATATACACCTAGACAAGTTCAAAAGATTAAAATACCACAAAAAAATAGAAAATAAATAATTTTATTTTGATGATTACAGATTTCCTCAAAGCACTAGCACGACACCCAAGCCTCCAGCGCGAATGAAAAAGGAACAAAAAGAGAAAGAGAAGCAGACTGAATCTCCCGAACATGAAATCAAAAACACCCCAGAAAATGCAGAAAATGAGGGGAAAAAACTAAACATCTGCTCCCGGCTTATGGGGAAATGCAAGACCAAATGCTGCCCTTGTTGCGTCAAGGGGGAGACTGAGGAGAAAGAGATGCAAGATGAAACGGTTGAGGATTTGACGGGGAAGAAGCAGGGAATGATGGGTAAATTCAGTTGTTGTAAGAAGAAGACGAAAGTTGAAGAGGAGGTTGAGACGGAGATCGAAAGAGCTGCAGGAAAGGTAAAACACAAATCTGTCATAGGTAAAAAAAAGAGTTCAATTGCCCTTAGTAAAAATCATCTACATAGAATAGATGTAATAAGGACTTACTACTAGTACTCATCAGGACATCATTTGAACAATTTATAATAAATAATAAAATAAATAAATATTCCGGACATATCACACACGGTCAACTGATCCCAAACTAGGCATAGCCTGTACTATGGGTACCAGAGACTGATATACATAATAGATTAATATTTAACACCCAGACACAGAACAAACATCTGTGTTCATCACACAAATGTTTGTCCAGAGCGGGAATCGAACCCACGACCTCTAGCGCAGAAGGCAGAGTTACTACCAACTGAGCTATGAGGCCAGTCTAAATTCACCAATTGTCTTTCTCATTGTATGTAACTATATAGTTTTTGTATAAACCTGTGATTACTGATCGTAAAATAATGCTAATGCAAATGATTTACTCAGGGAGCAACAATCGAATTTGAAGACGAAACGAAACGCAAACGAAGGCTTCGCGACATTATCTGCTGTTGCGGACGTCGGCGTCGCGTCGGTGACTCGGGAATCCCCGTGCAAAACGTCGCTGATGTCACCATGTCACCACGGCAGGACCTGTCGATGTCAAACAGTGTGGTGACTGAGGCTGGATGCTGTGGGAGGAAGCGGCAGGTTGAAAGGAGAGATAGCATTCTGAGCGATCGTTCACCTACCACGTGAGTAACTTTTATCATTAAATAGTCGTGATTTATAGAGTAAAATGGTACGTTTCCATCATTGGAGATGAATATTGACGCCCAACACGCAGTACCACGTTGGGCGCCAATTTTTTTTATCACATTATTAACTTTTTAAACTAACCCACTGAGTAACTACATTTACAATACTGTCTATAGCGCAAAATGACCAAGAAAGAACCTATGACACGCAGAAAAAAGTTACGGAATTCTCATTCAGTTTATGTATTAGTTAATAATTCATACCTACGCTAAGTATATATATTTTTGTAATTGAAATTGTATTAAGGTAGTTTTATGTACGCCGCCGTCCTCCTGTTTTCTAATCTGTCCTGTCCATCCAACGGTTGCCTGGAAGAGATCGCTTTTAACGATAAGGCCGACCATTGTAACGGTTAATTGAAATGGAACTCTAATGTTTCTTTTGTTTCTTTTCTTAATGGTGTAGGTACATAAAAATACTTTAAATCTATCTAGTATATATCTAAGTAACCTACGCTACCTACGTTTTAAGTTACCTACTGACATGATGATGAGCACTTTCAGTTACTGCAACGATTACTCTGTGACAGTTGCTGCAACAATCGTCTATGCACGTGGCTGCGTGGGATGTGTCGGAGGAAGGCGGAGCCGCCGACCAGCCGGCGCGCCAGTATGTTCTCTAAGAACAAGAGCTTGTCCCCCACACTACCACCTGAGGTAAGAGCAGGAATCATCCAGAGTCCGTCCGTTAGAGCACTGGTCGACTGGTCGTGGTTACCCTGCCTTCCGGATTTTTTGAACAATTTGCCTAAAGATTAGGCCATGGTGGCCCCGGCTGAAGAATAGGCCCCTCCATTTCTACCCATGGATGTCATAAGAGACGACTAAGGGAAACAAAGTTAGGGGATGGGTGGCAGCGTTCCCTATCAACAACAAGTGCTTTATCTGCGATTGCCAACCTGCATGCCCAGCATGGCGAGTATGGGAAAATCCCCACAAATAATTGTTTCTGGTAATCTATGTGGGATGCTTATGTTCAGCACTGGACGTCCTGATGATGAATGAATGATGATGATGAAAGATATTATTATTATTCGATATAAAAAACGGATCAAAATTTACTTTATAAAACAATTTGATAAATAATTGGCTATTGTATCAGTCTTAGTGCACTTAGTTCTTAGTGCATTGATACATGTGCTATCGACGATGCTTTTTAATAAATAGGTGTTGGGTTCGAATCCTTGTCATAAAACAAATGATTTTAGGAACTAATTTATAGCTAGGTATATCCTTACATTCCGCCCAGTCATAATCATGAAACTTTAAATCCTGAAATCTAGACCTGAACTTTTTTATAAGGTTCACAAATTCTGACCTCACGTCCATCCATATATCAAAGGCCCCCGTGTTGCGGCGGTTTGTCACGCAACCTACTAGAAATATGACTCAAGGTCCGAACTTGTAATTATTGGCTTGCTAACTTGCTAATAACTGGACTTTTATATGAAATGCGTAAGAAAATAATAATAATTGGCAAGTCGTCATCAAAATAACCTAAAAGCACAAAAAACCCAGCGGGGACTTGTTTTCCGCACGATATGATGGAAACATAATGTTCTAAAGATTAACTTGGCGCCCAACGTGGTGCCCTCTAAAATTTTTATTTAGGTAACAGTTTTATGACATAGACATAGACATTAAATGATATTTTAATTCCGAGAAATGCTTTGTATTTTACGAGATTTCGCGTTGCGCGTATACATTAAGGTAGTCATTATCATCAGCCTGTAAAAGTCTACTGCTGGACATAGGCCTTGAGCCTTTTCCATCCACCGACTTCCTTCAAAATGTCTTCGATAAAATAGGACAAATTATTTAAATAGCTGAATAGTTTTATTATTATAGGAATATTTATATTCATGTACCTAAAAAAATATTCTCATTAATTTTATTACGTTTTAACCTGAGTAGAGTGTGAGGAGAGTTATTAAGAAAAACTTAGGTATTTATAAATTTTCGCGTGTTTGTTCAACTAGGTACTTATAACAACGCCACGATGTAATCTACACTCGTACTTTTATACAATAATAGTTGATTCTTTATGTGTTATTTATACTTACTTACAAACACAAGGTCAGTTTCAAACAATGACCAAAAATCGATAGCTTTACAATTGAATAAAAGCAGGAAAATGCATGATTTGCACAATAACGATTGTAAAAATATGTTCAGTTCGGTTTCGACTTTGATTGACATCACTTGGTGGTGGTTTTTCTTCAACAAACGACTTTAAAGTTGTATTAATTTTTGGAACTATAACTAAACGGTAAAAAATTAAAAAACAAAATGGCCGACTTCCTGCAAGTCCCAGAACTGCCTTCGCCGAACCCGTCAATAAAATCTAGAAGCTCAAGAGGTTCCAAGGTGTTACTAACAACAGATTTTATGAAACGAGACACAGATATTATAGAGGATGTTGAGGTAATAAATAATATAAGGTATATTTCACTAACATTTAAGTAAAGAAATAACTTCTTAGTAGTTAGGTACGAGTACAAATTAGTAACTTCATACAATAATCACCATGCACATTTTGTTTAGAGGTTCAAATCTATACAAGACAGTGCTGACATGCTTGTATTTGAATGGCAATAAGACCTCTAGCCTCGCGATACTCGCTTCAAAGTTTACGAGTTTACTCTCAATATTTTCGCTCGTCAACCTTTTTTTTTTTCGATAATCGCAACGTCGACTCAAGAAACTCTCTCCATAGAAGTGAAGCTTCACTAAATATTTTGTTTGTAAGATACCTACATGGCCAGTGTTTTCTTTCACCACACTAGTTGTTTCCTAATAATCATACCATTCCAAATATTCTCTCATCTTACTCTGATATTCTATCTTAAGATGATTTCGAAATAATTACGTACCTTTTGTTACCTTTTGCAGTCAAGAAATATATCTTGCAGATTAATTTCAAATCCATGTGGAATAATGTGGACACAATGTTATATTTGCGGTCAATATCATACAATGAACAACGTGAGCGACCGCAAAATATAAGTTTGTCACTTCCTACACTTGGAATTTTGATTTTCTGACCCCGTGGTACAGAAGCCTTGACCGTCTTTATTTTAATGGTGTTGTCTTCTTTTCAGGATACCCGAAAGAAGCTAGACCCAACCTTGGTGGAGCACATGAGTCTGATCCGCGCGGCCGTGCCCGTGCTGCCCATCGTGCTGGCCTACTTCTGCCTCGTCTGCAACGTGCTCGTGCCTGGATTAGGTGAGTGGAACTTGGTCGCGAAGAACAGGCGTAGCTTCACCTAGTTTATAGCGTTGTTTCACACGTACCTCAAGCACACCACGTGGTCGGGCGCATATTTTGTATTGAAAATGAATATGAAAATGTACACGTACCACATATTGCCATATTTAAATGATCTAGGCCTACCTATACATAACATTGTTTATACTTAGATACTACCTAGGTACCTAACTAATGTAATGCAACTGTTCTGTTTTTTTATGGACTTTTTTATATTTTTTTGTTGTCAACGGTATTTAATTCTAGTAACTACTGATTGGCATTGTTTAAATGTTCCTATGCGGACCACAGAAAAGAGGGGACTCTTCTAACACAGGTTATTGCAACTTAAAAGAAGAGTTCCCAAACCATGTAACACAGCACCTTGTTTGGAACAATAAACAATATTTTGATCTTGAAAAAAAATATATATATATATATATATTGCCAACATTATCGACCTCGTGGGTGATACCGACCACAATGCAATGACAACGCAACCACCAGCGACGATACCGAACTAGCGGCCGGCCATATCGCTGATACAACACGCAGAAATCAACTTGGCACCTGCGTGGAATGTGCTTCCCTCTCCCACCTCACTCCACCGCCTACCGCTCTCGCGAGTGAGAATGAGACAAAACATTACAGCGAGGTGTCTAGTTACTTGTGTGTTGTACAACCACATCGACATTTTGTCGGTGCCACAGCGCAACTGCAAAAAGCTGCATCGACAATATTCACACGTAACGACTGCTTGGCCACCTTTTGTCGCTGCTGTTGTGATGTGGTTGTGAATTCACCCAGACGTTTCAAAATGATCCTAGTGATTTTATTAAAATATGCCTTATGAGTTTTTTATAATTTTCAGGTTCCATCTTCAGCGGTATGTTCTGTCTGTGCTTCGGAATACCCAGGTTCGGAGTCCACGACGGAGCCAAGTATAGAATAGGTTAGTTCCTATCTACATTTAGGTACTTGAATTACTTTAATACTTTTTGTGGGAACAGCGAATTTACCTTTGTTTCACTATATTTTATTGAACAAATTTATATTTTTACGAGCATACCTACATTATAGTATTATGTTATCTGTGCCTACATCAAATTTTCACAAGGTGATTCATAATATGTATTCCATTCCATCCTGAAAGGGGCTTATTCTACAACCAATTGGCAATAAAGTTTGTTCAACGACTTTTGGAAATTCGTCATTTTTTCATTGAAAAACTATGCGAAAATAAGCTATTTTGGGGTCAAATCTGGTCACATTCAATAAATTTGCTGTTTTAGATAGGACTTTTGATTCTGAACTTCTTTTACGTTCAAGATGATAAAAATACCCAAAACAGTTTTTTTTTTTTTTGCTAATATTATTTATTGTCTTTATGAGCAGTCGGAAAGTGTCCAAAAATACACGACTGGCTGTGCATGGAGGAGTGTTAGTGCCGACACTAATGTTTGGCAGTGAAAGTTGGGTATGACAGAAAAAGAATCAAAGTAGGATAAATGCAGTGAAAATGAGAGCTTTGCGAAGTATGTGTGGAGTAACTTTGAAAGATAGAGTGAGGAACAGTGTGATAAGAGAACGTTGTGGAGTGAAAGAAGATGTAGTGATGAGGATTGAGAAAGGTATGCTGAGATGGTTTGGTCATGTAGAGAGGATGAACGAAAGAAGATTGACGAAACAGGTGTATAAGGCGAGTGTGAATGGAACCGTTGGAAGGGGAAGACCTAGGCGTACGTTTGGCGGCCAAATCGGTGACGTTTTGGACAAAGGCCAGGTCAAGAGTACCCTAAACCGACGAGCATGTATGAGGAATGTGATGAGAGTGAATGAAGCGAAAGAGGTATGTCAGGATCGCAGCAAGTGGAAGGCCGTGGTCTCTGCCTACCCCTCTGGGAAATAGGCGTGATTTTATGTATGTATGTATGTATTATTTATTTTTGTTGATAGAATAAACCCCTTTCGGGATGGTATTATACATGTTATGAATGTCATGAATAAATAAATAAAAATAAATATTCCGGACATATTCACACGGTCAACTGATCCCAAACTAGGCATAGCCTGTACTGTACTGGGTACCAGTGACTGATATATATAAATACATAAATATTTAACACCCAGACACAGAACAAACATCTGTGTTTATCACACAAATGTTTGTCCAGCGCGGGGATCGAACCCACGACCTCTAGCGCAGAAGGCAGAGTTACTACTAACTGAGCTATAAGGCCAGTCTGAGCTATGAGGCCAAGGAATTACCTTGTATACTGGCAAGGTAAGTACAGTCAATATATTTATTTCTTTGAACTTATTACGAAGTGAGAAGTGAAATAGGTAACTTTCCTCGGCAGGCTCATTCGTGGTGAACCTGCTGGTGGGAGTGCTGCAGCTGTTCACGGTGCTGTTCTGCCTGGTGGGGTGGGGCTGGTCTATCTGGTGGGGCGTTATCATGGTCAGAGTATCGCGTAAGTACATGACTTTATAAGCAGGGGGGCTCTTTGTGCAGTCCGTCCGAGGAAGTGCCTTTTTTTTATCGTCTAAGGTAGCAAACAAGCTTACGGCTTATTGGTAACTGGTTACCGTAGCCTATGAACACTTGCAGTACTAGAGGCATCATGCACGCGTTGCCGACCCCGACGAATCCCTTAAAGAACTCTGGCAACCTTACTCACCGCAGAAACACAACACTATTTGTAACAAATAATGTTATTTGGCTGCGATCTTCTGTAAGTTGGATGTGCCTCCTCAGGCGGGCTGCTCCAATTTAGAGCGAGAAAATCTCGCTGTGCCCTACCACGCATGATATAGTTAAGTGATTGGCGCCCAACACGTGTCCCCAGTCCCACGTTGGGCGCCAATCTTCGTAATATTTAAATAAACGAAATCATAACGTTCGCTTAGAGTTCGTAGAGACTTCCAATTCGAGACTTATCACAAATCGGACGACGCAGTCTTGCACGGCCCCTCCACCTGATGGACCGAAGAAGGTTGCAGGAAGTCGGTGGATGGAGAAGGCTCATGACCGTTCGTCGTGGCACTCTTAGGGAGGCCTATTTCCAGGAATGGACTTCCTCAGGCTGATGATGACGATCACAAATCATGTCCCACGTTGGGCGCCAGTTTCAGAAACCGATCGATTTTAAAGTATGATAATGTTTTGTAATTTTAGGAAAATACCGGAAGCTAAGAGCCGAAGCAAGGTTAGCGGAAGCGGAGGCGCCACCCGTCACAACCAACAATCATACTCGCGCGTGATGACATGTCGTATTGAAATGAATTGAATTAAAATTGAAAAAAAAAGCCGAAAGAATATTTGAGACCAGTGTATTATTATTAAATACCTATGTACCTACTACTGAACAGGTATTTAATAATTTGTTGTAAATAAAAATATTCTACATAGTAGTGATTCATAGAATTAGGTTATAATATTTGGCTATTTAGGAGTAAAAAATGTTTGATTCCTTTGAATTCGATAAAATTCCAAAATAATGGAAAATAAACGTCTGCTGGCCAGAATATACGTTTACTTATCTCTTTTACTTCGAATTCGAGAATAATTGAAGTAACTGGAGCGTGGCGGCATCGTGACGAAATATGTACAAGTCCAATTTTGGATTTTTTCAGACCATTCTTTAGGTCAATTTTAAATTAGTATTATACTTAGGTATTGTTATAATATGTAGGTGCCTACATACATGGTATTTAAAATTAATAATGTACCCACTTACATGGTATTTAAAAGCCCCAAGTGCTTCTTTAATATAATTAAATATCGCGATATCCAGCCAGGGTGACACAAATAAGAAGGTAAACATTTTTAGACTATCAAAATTCATAGAAATCTCACTTATCATTTGCGTCACTCTGTGGTATAAACTTTTGTACAATATGACCAATAGTATGACTTTTTAAATAAATATTTGCATACAGTAGAAGAAACATAAATCACATTTTTACAGTTAAATAACCTTTATAATAATGATCGATTAATATTTAAGTATATCCTAAACTTTTTGTAAAATTAACAGTATTATCTGATATTATGTAAAATACTGACAGAATTAATATCAATTTTATAATATTATAACATAGAAAGATATGTTTATAAGTAATTTTAAGTAATATTATGTACCTTATTATATCGTTCATAATTAATTCTGTTAAAATTAGAAATTGTAAGATAACTGTAATTTTTAACAAAGATCTTCCAGTACAATTTATTAGTTACTAAATCAAATAATTATTATTGTTTAATTTGAAAGCCCCGTACGTTAATCAAAGAGTAGCTAAGTCGCTCGGAGATTGGTAGTTACTTCTTCTGTCTGCTATATGTTACCAAAACCTTTTTTTTTTTTTAAGTATACTCAATTGTAACTTTGCAATTGGAGAATTCATTTATTTATGACTCGACCACTTTTATGAATGTTTTTAATTGCAGATTAAAATGCAATCTGTGACTTAGCTACTTTTGCCTGACAGGGATAATTTAAGTTTTCGATACCGATGGTATAATCGATTTAAAAGCTTGTACACAACGAATTATAATAAAATAATTCTTTTACAAAATTAATAGAATTTTATTTTATCTATTAGTTAAGACTTCGTACCTTATATAATAACACCCACAGTAGGTCAACAGGTTGTATTATCAAGATTGGTGAGATTATAAGTTAATTCGGACAAGGTGTTGCGAAGATATAGGGATTTTAAAATGTTTTTTTATGTTATACAATACAATAGCTTTATTTCAGGCAACAATAGAATAAAAAACAGATGGAATTTTTCTTACACTACGGCCCATATAGATATATACCTTAAAGACTAACATACATATTAATATAAAAACACAAATTGCCACGTAGAAACTGCGACGTGGGACGCGAATTGTCATTGGCAGTAGGTATCCGCCCGCGGAAGCGACGGAACACAACACCCTTCGGCCAGAGATCTTCTTTTAGGTAGGTCGAAAGATGTTCGGTCGGTACCCTCACCACAAAGGAGTTGAAACTGACTCTGTGGCGGGACTCCAACCGCTCGACCCTCAAGCTGATCTTGGTCTTCACGCGCAAGTACTCCTAGTAAGTAGTTATACGGAGGCAAACAGGCGTACGGCCCACCTGTTGTGGTAAGTGGTTACCGTAGCCTATGAACGCTTGCAATACCAGAGCTGCGGGCGCAAGCTAGTATCTAAATAGGTAGAGGATTACATATACAAAAGTACTCTGTGTATTACATACATACATAAATTCACGCCTATTTCCCAGCGGGGTAGGCAGAGACCACGGCTTTCCGAAGCAAAAGGGGTATGTCACGTTCGTAGCAAGTGCTACGAACGTGACATACCCCTTTTGCTTCATTCATTCCTTTCTGCATGCTCGTTGGTTCAGGGTACTCTTGATCTGGCCTTTTTCCAAAACGTCACCGATTTGATCACTAAACGTACGCCTAGGAATTCCCCTTAAAACGGTCCCATTCTTACTCGCCTTATACACCTGTTTCGTCAATCTTCTTTTTTATAGGTACTTAGAGGATTTGACAATGAAAAACTGTTAATTTACAATAATTATCACTTTATTACCGGTCCGTTTACAATAAATAGCTTACGTTATGAATGGTTACAGTAGATTATGGCGCGAGTTTGCAGTTTAAGTCGAAATGTATACATTTAAAATAAATAAGTAAGGTACCTTACATAGGTACTTATAATTCCCACTTCATAAATAATATCCAAAACATTGAACCTGTATAGAATCAGCAATGCGATACCAACTACGCCATGGAACGAATGACGCTGGCGCCGAAAATCTTGGGCAGATGAAATATTTTTACAGCCAGAGTCATGGGAACGCTTCCGTGATCGGGATCAATTGAGCTATCTATGCATCGTTTGTGTTTGTTGTCTTTAGATAGCTCAGCTGTTTCTTGTGTATTTTGTAAATATTTACTTGTTTTACCTATTTCGTTAAAATGTATATTTGACATTTTTTTTAAATTTTATCCCATTTTTATATTAAAACATTTTGTGACTAATTTATTAATGGACATTTCAAAGCGTGGACTACACTTTATCGCCGTTACATACAAGGTGATTCATAACATGTATTCCATCCCGAAAGGGGGTTATTCTAACAACGAAAATAAATAAATTTGGCGAAAAAAAAATTAATATTAAAAAAAAATGTTTTTGGTATTTTATCATCTTTATAACTAAACGTACAAGAAGTTCGGAATCAAGATTGCTACCGAAAACATCTGATTCATTGAGCTTGACCTGATTTGACCCCAAAACAGCTGATTTTCACATAGAGTTTTTTCAATGAAAAATGTCCAATTTTCAAAAGTCGTAGAACAAACTTAATTGCCAATTGGGTGTAGAATAAGCCCCTTTCGGGATGGAATACATATTATGAATCACCTTGTATAAATACATATTGACTTGATTATTCTTATATTTATTTGTAAAATATGTTTTAGTTTTTGTCATAAACCCAATAAGACATTTGGTATAATTATCTTAAGTAGGTATATACACATAAATAACACCCAACAGTCACATACACAGTCCTGACCCCCCACTAGGATCCCCTGTGTGGTGGGTATCAGAAACTACGAGTACCATGGTACCACAACACCCAGACCCCATAATACGCATACTTTTATGGCCAAAACGAAACCATGCTTGATTTTTTTTATTAATATTTTTAATTTAACTAATTTGACATGAATAGTTAATTTGCCACGCTGGATGGCGGAATTGCCATCCAGCGTGGCAATTCCGCCAGCGTCTTGGGGACATTTCCGACTGGTAGTGATCTGGATCAGTTGAGCTATCAATAGATCGTTTGTAACGGTCTTTAGATGGCTCAACTGTTTCTTGTGTCTTTTGTAAATATTAACTTGTATTAGTTTTAAGTTTCTTTCTGTAAGTAAGTTATTTAACTCGATAAACATTAGTTAAGCCAGGAAATTAAATATTTTAAACAAAATCAAAATATAAGAATAATCAAATGATACGAAGATTAAAACTAAATACATTATTTCCAAGCGATACGTTTATTACTTTTCTACAAAATTGCACAAATATATTGAATTAATTCGTTCAATACACATTTTAATGTAGCACCCCCTAATTTTAACAAATTTAATTACCAAATTAACGTCAAAACTGGACAATATTGCATGATAATAATAATTTTGGATTATAATAATTATGCATTTGACAAAACAATTATAAATGGACTTTATGGAGTTAATTTAAATTACATTTTACATTAACTACTCTAAAATTTACATCATTTTATTGCTTAAGTGATCTTGAATTATAAAAATGTCATCCATCATAGTTCTAATATCGCAAGTTTAAGAACATAAACCAAGTATTACAATCAATCAATTGAGCTATCTATAGATCGTTTGTAACGATCTTTATATAGATCAACTGTTTTTTTTGTAACTTCTTGTATTAGTTTTGATTTTCTTTCATTATTACATAATATTTAAGACTAGCTTCCGCCTGCGGCTTGCATATGCTATTCTAGGTAAATAACTATGTATTCCTAGTTTCATAGAAATCGGCCGAGCCGTTACGGCGTGATTGAACCACAAACATCCAAATATCTAAACAACCTCACAAACTTTCGCATTTACAATATTAGTAGGATTTGATCGGAATATATTTATAAAATGATTAGAATGTTTGTGATACCTATACAATTAAGTCAAAATGTTTAAGTTCATATTAAATCAAGTGATTTTTATAAAATTATTCATGGTACCACACCAAGGCAAGACAATTCACTAAAGCAAATAAATATAACTAAAAAGTACTATTTACATTTCAATCAATGTATCGTGTCAAAACCTACATAACTTCGTAATCAGAGGCCCGAGTTGAATGTCAGTGAGATCTCACTTATCACCGACCGTTGAAAAGTGAATAGATTTCTGGTTTATAGACGCCCTTTTTGTATGAAAAAAGTGAGATCTCAATCTCACTCACATCTCGGGTCTGAAGTCAGTTAAAAAAATGCTAGACTATGAAAATATTTCATTTAAGGCGAATTGTACTTAAATATCACTTCACGTAAAATGGTTTACTAATATTATTAAAAAATATATAAAATATAAATAAACTCTTTGGTACGGTTAGAATACCAAACATACTTAAAATAATGATCACTAACTTAACGATTTGGGTTCAATACGAACAACTTGCGTCAACTTTACAGTCATAAACATCTTCGTCAAACCAATTTATAGAAAAACTTACGAAAACGTAAAGTAAAAAAAAACGAAAAATAAATGTATTTTGAAAATAACTAAAACTATTCGTAACTATTACTAAAACTATTTAGTAATAGGAAACATAATAATGAGTATTATGACTTCATACTTCTGTTCTGAAAAACTTCATATTAATATGGGAAATAATTTCCCATATCAAACAAAGCCATTAACTTTTTCATGTAACGAACCCCTGTGCTTTTGGTTACACTGGTTTCTTCTCGGCCCTATACGGCCACAAGATACCAGTATCAATATCAGATCAAGTATGATCTCTGTGCTGGACCTAAGTCAGAGTGACGTTGAAATAACCAGCGAGAAGAAAAACTACACCACTTATTCATAATTCCAATAAGGCGATGTCGATGGAATTATGAAAACGGGGGTATTTTTAAGCATTACACTTGTATCTTTAAAAGATTGTATTTTTTCACTCCCCTGATAAGGATTGGATGTTTTTTCATTGCAATTTTTTAAATTTGACTCTCTTTGACATTTCCATTAAAATTGTCCGCATGACGATAAATAATATAAAACTAAGCTGTCGTTAAGCGATATACAAACGCAGATCCAATTATAAACAACATGACTTCCATTTTTGACCCATTAGACCATTTGTTCCCATTAGTTCTAATAATCAGTTTATGAAGCCTAAGTTTGAACTGATTTGACCACCCACGCTTAGAAATACTATGATTTTTATAATATTCCAAATATGTTAAGCCAATTGGAAGTTCCAACGATTTTCACACAGATGGGAAGTGGCTCTGTAGCTTAGAGCATCCCCGTAACTAGGGGAAGATTGCGCGTTCAAATCCCGTCTGACTCAAGTTTTTGGCATATTATAAAAATGAAAACAGACAATATTTGCATGTTTTTTTTTTTCAGAGATATATCCGCATTTCCGGAAGTCGTAAACCAAAATTTATCGCCTACAGGGTGTAACACAAACCCCTTTCTTCTTTCTATACATAAGTATAGATATTTTAAATCGTAGTTCTGTCAAAGTCAAAGTCAAAAGGCATTTATTTCAATAAAATCACTAGGATCACTTTGTCTGGGATACAGGGATCCCAATAGTGGTACTGATTAGTAGGACTAGTGGGAACAAGCTATAATATATCGAGCTATGATGCGGACGCGAATAACTAACACCGTGCGATTGTAGATTCTATTCACTGTATGATACAGTTCTGTTTCCTGCTGCTGTCCATTTCTACTTGGGATAGGTTGTGCTCGATCTCAGCGTCATCCGCAATACTGTAAAAACAAAACATAAAATCTTAAATAGGTAACCAAATTCATACTAATATTATTGCGAAAGTAATTCTAAGTTTGTTTGTTTGTTCATCAATCACGACTAAAAGGCTGAATGGATCGTAATTAAAAGAGACGGTTCATCAATATATGGAGCCTGGGCCTGCACTGTGTACACTACTCTAAAATTTGGCTAAGCAATAAAGTAAACGTATTTAATTGGTTATTTTATTTAAATTGACTTCGTTCTAAGGTACATTAAGATTTTCTTCGACAAAGAGAGCAACACACAGCGCTACAAAAATATGGCGGATGGACGTACGTGAAATGTCATTTTGACAACCTACATTTATCTGACAAAACAAAAACATCAAATCAAACAACATGACATGAAAAATATGTCAAAGTCAGTTATAAACCAACATGGCGGCCTTCAAATAGTGTTCACATAGTAAAAAACTTACCAGAGGAACTATTCTTGTACCATCGCATTTGTCTTCAAATTAATGAAATTGTATTTTTCTTGTAATCTCCTATTTTTTCCTAACTTTTCTATGTAGTGTACATGGACCAGGCCCAGAATGAAATGGCTCCTTTGGCAAGGAGATAGATTTTATCCTGGGAAGGACATAGTCTACCTTATGTCTCAAAAAATAATCTTAAAGCTTGTGAAAAATTGTGAAAAAATTAGTGTGCATTAAAATGTGCTTATAAGGTAAAGGAAAACATCGTAAGGTAAGGTGGGCATGTGCCAAATGTGCGGACACGCCTCTGACTACCCCCTTAAGAAATCATCCTGCCTGTATGTGCAATAAATGAATACTTACGCTTTCTCCTGCTCGTCCATCTCTTGTACCAGCCGGTCCCTTTCGTTGACAGCTGAAAGTAACTCCTGAAAAAATGTTAATTTTTAGTAGAAGTCAAAGTCAAGTCAAAGTCAAAAGGCGTTTATTTCAATAAAATCACTAGGATCACTTTGAAACGTCTTAGAAACTAGGTGAAGCTACGCATGTAGCGCGCGCCTATTATCAAAGTCAAAGTCAAAGTCAAAAGGCATTTATTTCAATAAAATCACTAGGATCACTTTGAAACGTCTTAGAAACTAGATGAAGCTATGCCTGTTCCTCGCGACCAAGCCTAGAAGAATCAGGCAACAAACACGGCTTGGTGCCTATCATTTTTTTCGATGATCCTTTTTCACAAAATGGAATTTAAAGCTTCAGTGTGGTGCCGATCGAACTAGGTGAGGCTCAAGAGAAAAGTAATCTAATTATAATCCTTAATAAATAAGAGCTTATAAAAATGTGAAAAAAATGAAGACAAATGTGAGCTTCAACAAATGATCTAAGGGCAGCACACGCTACACTTGATGAAATATGTACCTAATGCTTATATAATTAAATAATACTTAAAATATGATGCAAGCAAAAAACTGTAAAGACACTGCAAAATGGCATTTTAGCTGTCGAGGGGCAGAGCGACTTCAGGCCATGCGGTTTTATCATTTAAATAATCATTTAGTTTATAGTACGCTTTCTTAATAAGATTATTCTTTATGTACACTTTAAATCTTCTAATAGGAAGTTGCGTCGCGTTTACCGGAAGTTTATTATAAAATCTTACCATATTCCCCATAAAAGACCCATTTACTTTTTGTAATCTAAATTTTGGAATGCACAATTTATTTTTGTTTCTTGTGTTAATACTATGCACATCACTTTTTTTCTTAAAGCTAGCCATGTGCTTATGTGTGTACAATAAGTTTTCGTAAATATATTGTGAAGTTACAGTTAAAATATTAATTTCTTTAAAAAGTTCCCTCAAGGAGTCCCTTGACTTCATTTTATAAATGGCACGTATTGCTCGTTTTTGTAAAACAAATATGACTTGGATATCTGCTGCATTCCCCCAGAGAAAGATACCATAGGACATTACACTATGGAAGTAGCTAAAATAAACTAACCTAGCTGTGGCTTCATCTGTGAGCCACCTTATCGTACGAACGGCATATGCCGCGGAACTAAGTCTACCGGCAAGAGTTTCAATGTGGGGTCCCCACTGCAATTTTGAGTATAATATATCTATCAGAAGAACCAAGGTCACCGACATCATCATCATCATCATCAACCTGTAGAAGTCCACTGCTGGACATAGGCCTCCCCCAAAGAGTTCAACGACGAACGGTCTTGAGCCTTCTCCATCCGACTTCCCGCAACCTTCACAATGTCATCGACATAGCTCTCAGAATTAGCAAGTTGATGTGGCAGTGGGCAGGCCATATAGCTCGCAGAACCGACAACCATTGGGGAGTAAAGGTTCTCGAATGGCGACCGCGAATCGGACTATGCAGTGTTAGAAGTCCCCCCACCCGATGGACCGACGACATTGTGAAGGTCGCGGGGAGTCGGTGGATGGCGAAGGCTCAAGACCGTTCGTCGTGGCACTCTTTGGGGGTCTATATCCAGCAGTGGACTTCTTCAGGCTGATTGTGCTTTTATTCTAAAATGACACTTGAGCGAAGCGGAGTAGATCGGAGTAGAGCGGAGTCAGTTGTAGGCTATATCCAGTAGTGCACTTCTTCAGGCTGATTGCGTTCGTATTCTAAGACGACCCTTGAGCGGAGTGGAGTAGATCGGAGTAGAGCGGAGTCAGTAGGTACCTGTAGCAGCAGTCTCTCCCTGCGCTTCTGGCCCGGCGTCTTCCTCCACTCGTCGACTCCAAGCGACAGACGCAGCTCCCGCGCCAGCAGCTCGCAGCGACGACTCAGGTCCTCTTCTTGTTCACTGACAATACATTATATATATATACAAATGTTTTTATTCCATTGCTGAATTTTTAGACTGTAAATTTGACTAATTTTTCTGTAAA
The DNA here is from genome assembly GCA_947579855.1 of Anticlea derivata. Classification (NCBI taxonomy): domain Eukaryota; kingdom Metazoa; phylum Arthropoda; class Insecta; order Lepidoptera; family Geometridae; genus Anticlea; species Anticlea derivata. Next base: position 634,057 of record OX388283.1, on the reverse strand, counting down.
TTTGATTAATGGATTGACGAATTTTTCTATTTACTTTTTATTAGGCTTGACATTATGTCATTTGAATTTATTAATTGGAGATTTATGTTTGTTGTTTCTTAACTAGTAAGTATTATGCTATGAATTAAAATTAATCTTATAAAATGTTTGATATGTATAATAATAATAATTTAAAGGATAATGGTACACTATTGCATTAGGTGCTCATGTAAAAATAGTGTAACTTTTCGTAAATAAATAAATAAATAATGATTACCTACTAATTGCTAAAATCTAATTTAATTAATGTAGAATTTGCAACTAATATAAATATACTCTCATAATCTTGACTGTTTTTAACTATGACTCTAATCTTATATCTAGATATCTAAATTTGTTATCATAACGACATTGTTTTTTAATTTTAAAATTTTGGTATTTTTTATTTATTGTAATCCTACTATACTAAATAAAACATTTGCATGCTTGTGTAGCGAAAACATGTGCGCCCGCTTACTGCATAAGAACAGCGATTATATTCAACTACCATGTTTTAGCAAATAAACTGATTTCATTTCATTTCATTTCATTATTATTAAATAAATAAATTTTCCGGACGTATCACACAAAGTCAAAGTCAAGTCAAAAGGCGTTTATTTCAATAAAATCACTAGGATCACTTTGAAATGTCTTATAAACTAGGTGAAGCTACGCCTGTTCCTCGCGACCAAGCCTACAAGAATCAGGCAACAAACACGGCGCGCGTGACGCACATTTTTTTCGATGATCCTTATTCACAAAATGTCAACACGGTCAACTGATCCCAAACTAGGCATAGCCGGTACTATGGGTACCAGAGACTGATATACATCATCATCATTTCAGCCGTAGGACGTCCACTGCTGAACATAAGCCTCCCCCAAAGATTACCAGAAACAATTATTTGAGGGGATTTGCCCATACTCACCACGCTAGGCATGCGGGTTGGTGAGCGCAGTTAGAGCTATCGTTGTTAAAATGAGGGACGCTGCTGCCCATCCCCTAGCTTTTATCCCTTAGTCACCTCTGACGACATCCGCGGATAGAGATGGATGGAGCCTATTCTTCAGCCGGGACTACCACGGCCCAGGATTGAGTACTTACAGAATATTGAGCTGCATTTGTCTCCGTAGTAACGCGTTCTTTTTATTCACCAAGTTGAACCATTGCGACATCAGATGCGCTTCCTCCTGTAACAACAAAAGAGCATTATAATAATGCTATGTTGGCGAGAGAACCAATGTGGTGAAGGGGCAAAAGTGATTCGAAGAGAACCTGCCGCGTTATAGTGTAGTAGAGAGTGTAGAGAATGACTTTAGCAACTTTTTCGGGCAACTTTTTTTTTGAAAATATTGGTGTTTTTTTCCCGATAATATTATTCCTTTTTGTTGATAAAATTTGGTAGGTATACATGTTTTAAATCACCTTGTTATATGTAAAGTATAGATAGGGTAGTGATCATTGGTTTTTTTCTGTTAAATTGATGTGCCGTTACTTACGAATAAAAACGTTTTTATTCTCAATCACTACTACTCAAAATACTCAATAAAATACTATCGACGGTTAAAAATACTCGTTCCAAAATACTACTTACTCGTTTCAAAATACTACTTACTAGTACTAACTTTTAATTTTCGATTCTAACTTTCTCCTATAATAAATCAATGAGCTAAGTCAAGAAATTACTTTACTACACGATGTTTACAAGTTCCTCATTAATACAGAGTGTTGAATTACCGGACAGTACGTAGGTTGGACGCAGGATAAGAAAATTCTCCGCCATTTTTTCTACAAATTGAAAGAACAGATTGCTATGCAACAACTAGAACAATCGCAATTTAATTTGTAAATAAACATAAGACTTGTAGAAAAAACTCTTTTAATGGGGAACAAACAATGGCGTTACACTATGTATACCTGTATACTTCAGAGTATTCTGGAATACAATGTACTCACAAGATATATCTTGGAGTATCATGTATACCTCGGAGTATGCAATACCTCTGAGTATCCTGTGTGACTCAGAGTATAATGTATACCTCAGAGTACTATGTACACCACCTCCTCCGAGTATCCTGTAAACTTCAGAGTATCCAGCATTTCCTCGGAGTATAATGTATACTTCGGAGTATCATGTATAATTCGGAGCATCTTGTATACCCCCGAGTACATGTACACTAGGGGTTGCAGTTTCATAGATTCTCAATTTCGAAACTGACGTATGAAATTGGTCTCATGAGTTCCGAAGTTTCGAAACTAGATGTAGGATCGAAAAATTTAAAAAATAAGACTTTTTGTTCGATGTGGAAGTGTATTTAAGTAAAAAAAGGTGCATATTTCCAATAAAAAATCCTTAGTTCCCGCCGGAAAACGCACAATGAAGGCAAATTTTTGTTTTAAATGTACTATTTAATAGATTTCACTTCATTTTCACTTTTATCTAGCAGTTTCAAAATTTCGAAACTGGAATCGTCAATTTCGAAATTGCAGAACATGGCAAAATGGACCGAAATTTCGAAACTATGAAGCTTCGATATTTCGGAATGCACCCCCTAATGTACACCTATCTTCTCCGAGTATTCTGTATGCCTCCGAGTATAATGTATACCTCGAAGTATCATGTACACCTCGGAGTATAATGTATATCTCGAAGTATTATGTATACTTCCGAGTATCCTGTACACCTCGGGGAATAATGTATACCTCGGAGTTTCCTGTATACTTCGGAGTATCATGTATAATTCGGAGCATGTTGTACACCCCGGAGTACATGTATACCTCCGAGTATGATGTATAGTTTGACTGGTCTCATAGCTCAGTTAGTAGTAACTCTGCCTTCTGCGCTCGAGGTCGCGGGTTCGATCCCCGCACTGGACAAACATTTGTGTGATAAACACAGATGTTTGTTCTATGTCTGGGTGTTAAATATTTATAGATAGATAGATAGATAAATTGTTTATTTGACACACACACAAATACAGCACAGACAGAGATAAAAGCAAACAGAAGAAACAACAGCAGATAACAATCACACAAAATAAAATAAAGCTTAGTAGGTAGGTAGGTTAACAGTAAAAAAAGACGAATACAAGTAGCAATACAACATACACAAGAGAGACAGCTGAGCCATCTAAATACCTAATCTATAATATATATCTATTATGTATATCAGTCTCTGGTACCCATAGTACAGGCTATGCCTAGTTTGGGACCAGTTGGCCGTGGACCGTGTGTGATATGCTCGCCAACCCGCATGCCCAGCGTGGTGAGTATGGGCAAATCCCCCCACATGATAAGGAATTCGCTCTGTCTGTGGGCGAGGCCATGTTCAGCAGTGAACGTCGTACGGCTGAAATGATGATATGTCCGGAATAAAGGATAGATGTGGTGTGTGATACCTCTGCGCTGTCCCCGGCGTCCATGACGGCGCGCAGCTGGCGCTCGAGCGCGGCGGCGCGCACGTCCACGGCGCGTTGCTCGCGCTCGAGTGCCGCCACCTCGCTCGCGATGTACGACCCCGACTCCAGCTTCTACAACAATTACGAGAGGTAGGGCACAGCGAGATTTTCTCGCTCTAAATTGGAGCAGCCCGCCTGGGGAGGTACCTCCGCCTTACAGAAGATCGCAGCCAAATAACATTATTTGTTTCAAATAGTGTTGTGCTCCTGCGGTGAGTAAGGTTGCCAGAGCTCTTTAGGGGGGGAGGGGTTCGGCAGGCAACGCATTAGCAATGCTCCAGGTGTTGCTGATGTCAATAGGCGACGGTAACCACTTACCATCAGGTGGGCCGTAAGCCTGTTTGCCTCCGTATAACATAAAAAAAAAGAATACAAATTATTCATGATAATAATTAACTCAACGGGCTATGGAGAGAGCTATGCTCGGAGTTTCGCTGCGTGATAGAATCCGAAATGAGGAAATCCCTAGAAGAACCAAGGTCACCAATATAGCTTTCAGAATTAGCAGATTGAAGTGGCAGTGGGCCGGCCGTATAGCTTTCAGAACCGATAACCGTTGGGGAACAAAGGTTCTCGAGTGGCGACCACGAACCGGACGACTCAGTGTTCTTCTTCTTCTTGTCGGGTCACTGATTCTTTCATGGACATCCTATATTATGTTAGTGACCATGTTGAGGTATGGTGGCCTAAGACCGTCGATGAAAGAATCAGTGTTGTGAAAGGATTAAAGTGCGCCTCTTAAGGCTCCTTTCGTGCACAAAAGTGAAAGTGACGCAGTGTTGAAAGGCCCCCACCCAATGGACCGACGACATTGTGAGGGTTGCGGGAAGTCGGTGGATGGAGAAGGCTCAAGACCGTTCGTCGTGGCACTCTTTGGGGGAGGCCTATGACCAGCAGTGGACTTCTACAGGCTGATGATGATGATGATGTAAAATACAATTGATGGTGTATAAGTTCCGAAAAAGTTACTTGTAATAATAAATTACAAGCAACTTTTTCGGAACTTATTGTCTTTAATTAATGTAATTGGTTAACCCGTGTTACTTAAAGTAAATAAATAAATACAAATAATGAATGTTGAGATGGTTGTGTGGAGTGACTAGAATGGACAAGATACGGAATGAGTACATCAGAGGAAGTTTGAAAGTAGCGCCAGTGACTGAGAAGTTGAAGAGCAAAAGGTTAGCGTGGTATGGGCATGTCATGCGGAGGGAAGAATGTCATGTTACTAGAAGAGCGTTAAATATGAATGTGGAAGGATATAAGGGAAGAGGTAGACCAAAGAAAAGATGGATAGACTGTGTGAAAGATGACATGAGTAAGAAAGGAGTGAATACTGATATGACGGCTGATAGAGAGGAGTGGAAGAGAAAAACATGTTGTGCCGACCCCACATGAAGTGGGATAAGGGCAGGGAGATGATGATGATGACAAATAAATAAAATAATAATCACATTCATCATCATCATCAGCCTGTAGAAGTCCACTGCTGGACATAGGCCTCCCCCAAAGAGTTCCATGACGAACGGTCTTGAGCCTTCTCCATCCACCGACTTCCCGCAACCTTCACAATGTCGTCGGTCCATCGGGTGGGGGGCCTTCCAACACTGCGTCGCCCGGTTCGTGGTCGCCATTCGAGAACCTTTACTCCCCAACGGTTGTCGGTTCTGCGAGCTATATGGCCTGCCCACTGCCACTTCAACTTGCTAATTCTGAGAGTTATGTCGGTCACCTTAGTTCTTCTACGGATTTCCTCATTTCGGATCTTATCACGTAGTGAAACTCCAAGCATAGCTCTCTCCATAGCCCGTTGCGCGACTTTGAGCTTGTATATGAGGCCTATAGTTAACGACCAAGTCTCAGTGCCATAAGTCATCACTGGCAACACGCACTGATTGTAGACTTTCGTCTTGAGGCTCTGCGGTATCTGCGACGAAAAGATATGACGAAGTTTCCCAAACGCTGCCCATCCGAGTTGGATAAAAATCACATTATAAAAACAAAATAAATAAAACGGTTTAGAAACTGTTCAGCGACAGTTTAGAGAAAGTTCAGTACCAGTTCTACAAAAGTTTAGTAACCGTTTAGTAACTTTTTAGTGATAATTTAGTTACTGCAAGTGACAGTTCTCACCTCGTTGTCGTCGACGTTCTCCTTGTCGGGCGTGAGCCGGTCGACGAGTGCGCAGAAGGACTGCAGCGTGAACCTTCCTTCATCCGCGCTGCCGGCGCTCTTCACGCTCTTAGTGTCGTCGCTGTTGCGACTCTCTGAGAACAGAGCATCATTATTTATAGCAGCAAACATACGGGGGCAATTTTTAAATAACTATCATTTATTTATTTATACTTTCACACTTAAACTTAGTGTAAGGAGGACTTAATGCTAAAGCATTTTCTACCAGTCATCCTGGGCGTGCAAAAAAGATGGTGAGGCGTGACAATTAAACTAAACTTAGAAATAACTTACCTACTTAAATAGTTTACATGGTTATAGAGATATATATACCTACGTACGCACAAGTACCCACGTAGGTATCTAAAAGTGGGAGAAATTAAATAAAACAATAATACATACAAAAGTGATAACCTTTGAAAAAAAAAAAATACAAACACTTATACCCACAACTTGGTACCTACATTATGTTAGTTCAGAAGTAAGTACATACCAATATACAATAGTAGTCTTTGGTACATACCTACCTAGTTCCTAGTGATTTTTTATGTAGTATCATCATCATCAACAACCTGTAGAAGTCCACTGCTGAGCATAAGCCTCCCCTAAAGAGTTCCACGGCGAACGGTCTTGAGCCCTTTCCATCCACCGACTTCCCACAACCTTTACAATGTCATCGGTCGATCGGGTGGGGGGCCTTCCAACACTGCGTCGCCCGGTTAGTGGTCGCCATTCGATAACCTTTACTCCCCAACGGTTATATGTTCTGCGAGCTATATGGCCTGCCCACTGCCACTTCAACTTGCTAATTCTGAGAGTATATAAATAAATATAAATCCTACTAATATTATAAACGCGAAAGTTTGTAAGTATGGATGGATGGATGGATGTTTGTTACTATTTCACGTAAAAACTACTGAATTAATTTTAATGAAACTTCACAATAATATAGCTTATACATCAGAATAACACATAGGCTACAGTTTAAAAAGATATTGTGTGAATTGTCCAAAATATGACTACTAGCTACTCGAAATACTAATCCTGCGCAGACGAAGTCGCGGGCACCAGCTAGTAGATAAATAAAAGGGCATTTATTTAATAAGAATTCCTACATACAGTTATTAAGATAGGTACATGATATAATTACAGTAAACCAAGTTTTGGTATGTAGGTAGACAGGTGAAATGGTCGAGTCGCGGGCTCAGCTACGCTGTTTTTCAGCCTGGCCATAAAATGTCTGCTATCGTCACAGCAGTTTGGATCCTGATTTTCTCAAAATGCATAAAATATTTTAAACAAGGTGACATAACATGCATACCATCCCGAAAGGGGGTTCTATCAATAAAAATAAATAATAATAGCGAAAAAAATCGATCTTTACATTAAATTTTTTCAATTTCTTTTCACAAACTTTCTCAAAGTAGCTTATTTTAGTATTTCTATCATCTTTAAGGACTAGTCGTACAAGATGTTCGGCATCAAGATTGTTACCTTAAACAGCTGATTCATTGAGTTAATTGGACCCCAAAACAGCTGATTTTTACAGAGTTTTTTTCAATAAAAAATTTCGAATTTCCAAATGTCGTAGAACAAACTTTATCGCTTATTGTGTGTAGAATAAGCCCCTTTCGGGATAGCATATATATTATGAATCACATTGTATTAAACTTACCAGATCGTTCAGGGCTAAGTGACTTTCTAGAGCTGGGTGTTGATCCGTCGCGCGACAAGAGCGCATCCAGTTGCTCTACACCACCAGCTGTAATGATGAAAGAAAGAAAGAAAGAAATAAAATTTATTTATTTGACCCACAACGCAGTAAGTAGGTAGGTAGGTAGGAAGATACAACGAAAGAAAAAAAAAATACTTAAATCTAGTAATACAAAAAAAACACAATAAGAAAAACAAAAACATGTAGGTAGGTGAGGCGGTAGATAGGTTGAGTAGGTATGCGTTGTGTGGGGCAAATGGGTCCCGTCTCAGCATAAAGCTGCACCAAACTGGTTTTCAGACGGGGCCTAGGCGACGTGACGTGACGAACATCAATAAACATAATATTTATAGTATGATAATGATGACAATCATTATCTTACTAATATAAAAGAACAATGTGGAATCAACGCACAGCCCAAACCAAAGCTGAAATTTGGACAGTAGCTGCCCTTTATGACAATCACATCCACTGAGGAGGAATTTTGAAAATCATCATCATCATCATCATCATCAGCCTGTAGAAGTCCACTGCTGGACATAGGCCTCCCCTAAAGAGTTCCACGACGAACGGTCTTGAGCCTTCTCCATCCATTTTGAAAATATCAACCCTCAAAACGGTGAAAAGGGGTGCAACGTTTGTATGAAAAATCACTTTAAAAACACAGAAATATGTGTTGTCCGAATCAATAAATGCAAATGTTTTTATACCTACCTACCTATTAACTCTCACATACTAACACACGCACAACAACACACCCACACACACTCACCCATACACACACACATAATATGTGTGTGTGTACCTATGTGTTGTGTGTATATATTATAAACACACAACACATAGGTTCACACACACACTTAAAAATTCTAAAACATGTCTATTTCTTGTAGCTTATAATCCATTATCATAAAGTTTTTTTTTAATTTTTTCTTATCTATAGTACCTACCTGTATGTTAGGAACAAACTGTTCTTAGTCCAAGGAGGTGGGCGTTGGTGGCACACAGTTTTAACAACTACTGCAGTCATCATCGTTTTCCCAATATTTTACTGTATCTTTGTAAATGTTCCAATAAACTTTTTTGAAACTTAAATCTATTCAATTAGTGATTTTTTGATAATTGTATAATTCAATGTGTGCTTCTCGCCTGAAACACTGGATCCCCTAGTTCAGGCTCCTATGTAACACCTACCTATAACTATGTAAAAATGACCATAACCTTGTAAATTTTTGTGTACTAATCTTATGAATAAATTATTATTATTATTGGCTCGCTCTGTGTGCTCTATCGGCTTTACAATGGTGAGTGTTCTGAGGAACTATTTGACCTCTCGAGGTTCTACCATCGGACCTCGCGTCACCGGAATAAGGCTCATCCACATCTCATCGACACGTGGGTATCTCGAACCACTCGCTTTAAGAGATCCTTTCTCCCCCATACGTGCAAATTGTGGAATGAGCTTCCTTCCGAGGTTTTCCCGCTAACCTACAACATGAAGAGCTTTAAGAGAAATACAAAAAGATATATCCAGGGCAGGCAACGCATTAGCAATGCTCCAGGTGTTGCAGATGTCAATAGGCGATGGTAACCGCTTACCATCAGGTGGGCCGTAAGCCTGTTTGCCTCCGGATAACATAAAAAAATAATAATAATAATAATACTAAACGAATTTAATTTAGTTACCTGCAGCGATTTCCTCCATGACGGAATGCTTGCTTATTATCTCAACGGTCGGCCGCGCGCTGCGGCCCGGCGACAGCGGCGACGTCGGACTGTGGACAAACAGACATTACAACACTATAATTATATATACATTATTCAAAACATGTATACAATCCCGAAAGGGGGGTTATTCTATCGACAAAAAGAAAGAAAAATGCTTATTGAGGGTAGTTTTCAGGCATTATTAGACAAAGTAGCACAGGGATGCTATGGCACTTTATATTTACATTTCAAAATTATATTATTACACTTTATGTAGTGTAAATGTGGATTACGGTAAACTTAATATGAGAGCTTTGCGAAGTATGTGTGGAGTAACTTTGAAAGATAGAGTGAGGAACAGTGTGATAAGAGAGCGTTGTGGAGTGAAAGAAGACGTAGTGATGAGGATTGAGAAAGGTATGCTGAGATGGTTTGGTCATGTAGAGAGAATGAACGAAAGAAGATTGACGAAACAGGTGTACAAGGCGAGTGTGAATGGGACCGTTGGAAGGGGAAGACCTAGGCGTACGTTTAGTGACCAAATCGGTGACGTTTTGGAAAAAGGCCAGGTCATGAGTACCCTAAACCGACGAGCATGTATGAGGAATGTAATGAGAGTGAATGAAGCAAAAGAGGTATGTCAGGATCGTAGCAAGTGGAAAACCGTGGTCTCTGCCTACCCCTCTGGGAAACAGGCGTGATTTTATGTATGTATGTATGTAATATGACAATCATTGATACTTCCATGATACATGTATTTGCCATTTGAATAACATACAAGGTGATACATAATATGTATTCTATCTCAAAAGGGGCTTATTATAGCAACAAAATGATGGAAAATAAAAAAATATATATTGGCAAACTTTTTAAAATCAGCAGATTTTCCCCGCACTGGACAAACATTTGTGGGATGAACACAGATGTTTGTTCTATGTCTGGGTGTTAAATATATATCTATTATGTATATCAGTCTCTGGTACTCATGGTACAGGCTATGCCTAGTTTGGGATCAGTAGACCGTGTGAATATGTCCGGAATATTTATATTTTGATATTTTTATCATCTCTATAAATAATTAGCTTTTGCCCGCGGCTCGCGTGGTACCTAAATAAAAAGTAGCCTATTTGCTATTCTAGGTAAAGAACTCAAAATAAAAATAAAAATTAACGCCATAAAAATATTTCATTTCATTTCAATCGGTTGAGCCGTTACGGCGTGATTGAACAACAAACATTCAAACATCCTCACAAACTTTCGCATTTATAATATTAGTAGGATAGTAACATTGTCAAACTTACAAGAAGTTCAACATTAAGATGAATAATTGGGTTCGAACTGATTTGACCCCAAAACAGCTGATTTTTTAGCAGTTTCAGCAGTTTTTTTCAATGAAAGATGACAACAAACTTTATTGTTGACTGGCCTCATAGCCCAGGTGGTAGTAACTCTGCCTTCTGCGCTAGAGGTTGCGAGGTTGCGGGTTCGATTCCCGCACTGGACAAACATTTGTGACTAACACAGATGTTTGTTCTGTGTCTGGGTGTTAAATATATATCTATTATGTATATCAGTCTCTTGTACCCATAGTACAGGCTATGCCTAGTTTGGGATCAGTTGACCGTTTGTAATATGTCCAGAATATTTATTATTATTATTATTGTCAATTGGGTGTAGAATAACCCCCTTTCGGGAAAGCATGCATATTATGAATCACCTTGTACTTCACTATCTCTAACATAGAGCACACAATTACCAGATTGCTAGTTGTCATAATCTTCTATAATCGCCACGTTTCCTACTGTTACGTTTACTGCATGTCGCGAATCTTGATAAATAAACATATGTTTCAGTTTAAAAGCCTCTCACCGCACTGGTTATCTCAGCGGCAGCGCTTACCTGACTATGCCCGCCCTGGCGTCGGCGATCAGCTTTCTCGCTCTCTCTCGCAGCATCGCCTGTCTCTCTTCCTCTGTCATCGGCTACAAATAAAAAACAATCGTTTATTTGCTGGAATACATACATCTTCTACTTCTTGTCTACCTAATATAGGATGACCAAGAAAGAATCAGTGACAGATTCTTTCTTGGTCATTCTATATTAGGTCAGTGAGCTGGTTGAGGTATGGTGGCCCTGAAAAGGGCTCGTCGTGACCGTCGGTGGAAAAATCAGTGTGGTGAAAGGATTAATATACACCTCTTAGAGGCCTTTTGTGCACGTGTCTTCTAATTTTTAGGTTCTAGGACATGCCGGTTTCCTCACGATGTTTTCGTTCACTGTTTGAGAACACACAAATTTTCCGAATGGAAAAACCATTGTGCTCAAGTGGGATACGAACCCACGACACCCAGTGCTCTAACACATTTTGACTTAAAGTTTTTCACGTGAAAACTTAACGTTTTTCATTCAACATACAAAATATATCAAGACATGAAAAATAAAAAAATAAAAATTTACATATTTCTGTGACAAGTCTAAATAATCTCAGTCTAAGTGAAGTGACAAATATCTGCCACTTACCATGGTATTTTAAGTAAATATCAGGATCAAACTAAAACATACCTTTTTAGGACTAACATCTCCGTTCCTCTCCCTTTCAACCTCCTCTTTCTGTCTTCTATTCCTCTCCTTTTCCCTCGCCTCGCGTTTGGTCGCCTCTAGCAGCTGTCTCGCTCGCTCTTTAAGCTCGTCGTGACGCGATAGCAGTTGCTATCCGACCAATAGGAAGGCGGGAGTATGCCGTGTCGTAGCATCGACCAATAGCGTAGGGTCAACGCATCATGGTTTTGACCAATGAGGTAGCGTGATTTCGACCAAGCGTTGAGTTGAACCAATGAAGTAACGGGATGTTCGACCAATCAGGGTCAAGCGTTTGATCCAAAAGCGTTGTTATAGCGTCGGTCCAATGAGAAGCGATGACGTCACACAAAGCCATGTTTTTTTGCGGCGGGTAATGAAAAGGAAAATTTAGAATGTTAATTAATTTAGACGCGGTGGCGTAGCGGGCGAGTGCCCGTCTGGGCGCAAGCGGTGCGGGTTCGATTCCCGCTGCGGGACAAATATTTGCATGATCTGTTAAATGTTCCGGGTTTGGGTGTTGTGGTAGAGGTCTTTTAGTCTAAAAATGCTCGCAAAAATCTAATTTTAATGTCTTTGGTACATCAATAGAATTCATCAAACTGTGAGTTACCATGAAGGGACGATACTATGGCTCGACTAATTCAGATGAAACTCGCACACTAAAGTAGCATTAAAAATCAGCAGCCGCAACACTAACTCCAAATAAATTTAAAAAAAAACTTACCGGCGTCGGTTTGGGGAGATCCGGCGTGGTAGGTTTGTTTTCGTTGCCAAACGAATTTGACCCGTTTCCAAAAGAATTCAACCCGTTTTCAAACGTATTTGATTCATTTCCAAACGCATTTGACTGATTTCCAAATATCTTTGCCCCATTTATAAGCGATTTCGACGCGTCTGACTGTGAGATTCCATTATCGGTGCCATTTTCAAATATTTTTGACTTTTCTGTAATCTGTAGAAGGTTCGCTGGTTCTTTTTGGGGCTCGTTTATAAGTGAAGTGAGCGGGTCGGTGAATGCCGATTCTATGGCAACTGGTTTTTGGTCTTCTTTCACTGAAAATTTAAGAATTAACGTAATTCTTACCAAATCCTACTTGTAACTTACAAAAAATTGAAAATAGTCTCACTACTTTTATCCCCAAGAGGTGCACAACTTCTCAGATCTCCAGGCGATCAGATCCTTGAAGATTTCTGAGGGGGGTAGTCAGAGGCATGTCCGAACATTAGCATTAGTAAGTATTCCATACGTAAAAGGTAGCATTGGGAAAGATGCGGGAAGTCGGTGGATGCAGACGGCTCAAGACCGTTGGTCGTGGCACTCTTTGGGGGATGACTATGCCCACTAAAAGACTTCCACAGGCTGATGATGATGATCATGAGCTTTTCTATAGCAGTACTCAAGTGTGTGTAGCAATAAGTAAAGATAAAGATAAAGATAAAGATCATTTATTTGCTTAAACATGTGTACAGTGGATGACAAAACTTGTAGGTGGTTCAACATGCTTGACCGGCAAGTAATGTTCAAGAAAGAGCCAGTGTCGCACTACTTACCGGGTTCATTGACCGGCGCGTTCTGCGGTGGAGTGGTGACCTCGTCTTCCTCGTCGGAGCCGAAGGGGTCCGTTAGTTCCTTGCGAGTCATCAACTTCTGTGGCGGCGCTGGTATCGGCTGGAACAAGATAATTTACTTAAAATGAGGAAATCCAAGAACCAAGGTCACCGACATAGCTCTCAGAAGCAGCTGAGAACGCCAAGCGGCGAAAATATTCAGTCCTCTCCAGTGACTACATATTTACGCCGCTTGGTGTAGAAACAAAAAAATGGTGGTAAAAAGAAAAAAAAAAAAAAAAAAAAAAAAACTTGGTGTAAAAATGTATAACATCTATTAAACATGTATTTCAGGCAATAAAAAGTATGATTTATGATGAAACCTTTGTACCATGGGGACCAGGTACCAGAAAACTCTTCAAAAAAATTACACCAATTTTTGTCGACGCCGCCGGTGATAAGAGAGCTGGCTCATTCCTTGCACAAAGAATTTCTTTGGCAATTCAACGCGTGAATGCAGCCAGTGCTGTTGGCACCTTGCCGCATGACCAACATTATTAGTTTAATTAGTTTCTATTTTATTTTGTAAATATTTGATTTTATATTTTATAATAAATAAATAAAATAAATAAATATTTATTCATTACCTTAGTGCTACGAATAACATTGAGAATTAATATCTAATTAAGGGTAACAAATGAAACGATGCCTGAACTAGGAAAACCTGTGTCTCAGGCGGTAAAATGCTAATATTAATAACTAAAGTTGGTACTTATGAATATTCAAATGAATTAACTTAAAATCTGTAGCCTATAAGTTAAATTTAAATTCTATTAAGGGCTAACTTAAATACATGGGCAAGTATAGCATGTATAAGTATATATTTTTGAATCAACTTGTAAATAATAATTCTACCATCACAGAATAAGCAAGTTGAAGTGGCAGTGGGCAGGCCATATAGCTCGCAGAACCGACAACCGTTGGGGAGTAAAGGCTCTCAAATGGCGACCACGAGCAATTTTGACAGGTCTTTTAGCTCAGTTGGTAGTAACTCTGCCTTCTGCGCTAGAGGTAGCGGGTTCGATTCCCGCACTGGACAAACATTTGTGTGATGAATACAGATGTTTGTACTGTGTCTGGGTGTTAGATATTTACCTATTATGTATATCAGTCTCTGGTACCCATAGTACAGGCTATGCCTAGTTTGGGATCAGTTGACCGTGTGTGATATGTCCGGAATATTGAATTCTAGAAGAATGTAAGACGGTCATAGGCCCTTCTCAGGGCCACCGTACCTCAACCTGGTCACTGACCTAGCACAGGATGACCAAGAAAGAATCAAGAATGTAAGACGGACATAGGACCTTTTTAGGGTCACCACACTTCAACCTGTAATAGTCTGTGATTGTTTTGTTGACTATGTAAGTAAAATTTTTTTTTTTTCCTATAGCCGTAGCCAAACTTAAAATATTGTACTTTTTGAATTGTCTAAAGGATTAATAATAATAATGATATAAATTTTATTTCAGGTAACTTAAGAATAGTACAGATGGTAAAAACTAATTCTAAGACCAATAGAAAAAAAATTATTAATTAATTAATTGACTTGGTCACTGAGCTAACACAGGAGTACCAAGAAAGGGTCAGTGACACGACAAGAAGAAGAAGTAAGTGTGAATGTAAGTGTCACCTCTAGTGTGGGGGGTGGTTCGAACCACTTGGCAGTGGGCTTGGCCTAGAATGTGAGACTGTCATAGGCCCTTTTCGGGGCCACCATACCTGAACCTGGTCACTGACCAAGCACAGGATGTCTAAGAAAGCACCAGTGACACGATAAGAAGAAGAATGTAAGTGTCACCTCTAGTGTGGGGGGTGCGTCGAACCACTTGGCGGTGGGCTTGGCCTGCGCGGGGGGGGGGCCCTGCGCCCGCGCGCCCCCCCACACCCGCGCCGGACCCCCCGACTCCTGCGACCTGGAACATCAATAATCACATCATCAATTATTATCTTTTTATACTACTAAGGTGGCAAACAGGCATACGGCCCAACTGTTGGTAAGCGGTTACCGTAGCCTATGAACGCCAGCAATACCAGAGGCATCACGCACGCATTGCCGACCCCGAACCCCTCCCCCCCTAAAGAGCTCTGGCAACCTTACTCCCCGAAGGAACACAACACTATTTGAAAAATATAATGTTATTTGGCTGCGATCTTCTGTAAGGCGGAGGTACCTCTCCAAGTGGGTTGCTCCAATTTAGAGCGAATGTAGCTGTGCCCTACCGCCTCCTTAATCGAAGATACCCGTAGAAAAACCAAGTTCACCTAGCTTGCAGAACCGATAACATTTGGGGCATAAAGGTTCTAGTTCCCCCTCCCCCCATAAACCGACGCGACGTCTTGCTGAAGGTTGCATGAAGTCACCGGACGAAGAAGGCTCAAGACCTACGTCCAGCAGTGGACTTTCAGTCCATAAGGAAAATTCCGTCAGAAAAAAATTCTTACGGAATCAGTTTTCTATGACCTAGAAGAATACCTAGAGCTACCGCTAGTATAATGTGTATTTATAAATAAAATATTAATACTGAGACTTGGTCGTTAACTATAGGGCTCATATACAAGCTCAAAGTCGCGCAACGGGCTATGGAGAGAGCTATGCTTGGAGTTTCACTACGTGATAAGATCTGAAATGAGGAAATCCGTAGAAGAACTAAGGTCACCGACATAGCTCTCAGAATTAGCAAGTTGAAGTTGCAGTGGGCAGGCCATATAGCTCGCAGAACCGACCACCTTTAAGGAGTAAAGGTTCTCGAATGGCGACCACGAACAGCGCGATGCAGTGTTGGAAGGCCCCCCCACCCGATGGACCGACGACATGTTCGACATGCGGGAAGTCGGTGGATGGAGAAAGCTCAAGACCGTTCGTCGTGGAACTCTTTGGGGGAGGCCTATGTCCAGCAGTGGACTTCTACAGGCTGATGATGATGATGATGAATACTTAATTAATATATGATAAAAAAAAATGTTACTGACATGTTATATAAGGTGTGATAAATAAATTCTGTATTCTGTATTCAGGCTGAAGATGAATGATACTCACACAGGGCGCGGTCTGTCGACCATGTTCTTGGATCGTCTGGTGCTGATCTCTCTGCTGAACAGTTCTCTCGGCAGTGAGCCGTCGGTGTCATGGCGTCCCACCAGGTAGGAGGACTCGGTCTCATCATTACCTGAAGAAAAAATTATGTAATTATTAGAAAATATCTCCTTTTTTTCGTAAATTTTGGACAACCTACAAGGTTGTCAAAATGACATTTCACGCACGTCGATCCTCCATATTTCTGAAGTGTTGTGTTGCTCTCATTGTCGAAAAAAAAATCTTGAAGAACTATGAAAATAAGTCAATTTAAAAAAAATGCAATTTAAAACTTTACTTTGCTATATTTTAGAGCAGTGTACACAGTGCAGTACCAAGCTCCATACATATATGAAACATCTCCTTTCATAACGATCCGTTCTCCTTTCAGAACAAACAAACACTTACGTTCCTTTCGCATTTACAATATTATTTTGGATGGTGGTTTACATAGGAATGTAAAAACTTACCTAATTGCTCAACTTGTAACTCGCTGCCGGTGAAGTGTGCTCGCAGTTGGAAGAGATATGTCATTATCTGAAAATTAAAATTTGCCTTGTTTTATTTAGAAATAAAGTCATGCGTCTTCCGTACTATTATTACACGGGGTCTGAAAATCAAAATTACAAGTGTAGGAAGTGACAAACTTATATTATGCTGTCACTCACGTAGGTCATTAGGTCATTTTACTAAAGTAAGCGATACACATAACAGAAATACTAGCCATAAAGATAGACTTTATTTACCATACTCAAGAATAAAAATGTTAAACCAAAGCCGTTACATAGCAGTAATTTTTTTTTACAATTTGCCTAAAAATATAAAAAATGAACCAAAATTAACTTTATTTATACATACATACATAAAATCACGCCTATTTCCCAGAGGGGTAGGCAGAGAACACGGCCTTCCACTTGCTACGATCCTGACATACCTCTTTCGCTTCATTCACTCTCATCACATTCCTCATACATGCTCGTCGGTTTAGGGTACTTTGTCCTAAACGTCACCGATTTGGTCACTAAACGTACGCCTAGGTCTTCCCCTTCCAACGGTCCCATTCACACTCCCCTTATACACCTGTTTCGTCAATCTTCTTTCGTTCATCCTCTCTACATGACCAAACCATCTCAGCATACCTTTCTCAATCTTCATCACTACATCTACATCACTTTATTTATAAAAAACAATTAAAATATGTTTTAATTAAAAACTGTTTCTATTCAATTGATGAATACTTTGAAAACTAAAAATGCAGCTCTGCATTTCTTTTCGCCAACGCTCCTAAAAAAAAGTACGTGCCTATTGTAATGTTTCCTATACCTAACTTTATAGTGAATGTTGCTTATTTGTATATTATATAAATTCAGAGTCCTGTTTCTGTAGTATACTAAGTATGTGTTAAGTTTACAGTCTTTCGTCTAAAATAATTATTTGCGATGCTCGAAAAGAGTGAATAAGTTTATAAGTGCCATATTCATAGCTTTAAGACCTCTCTGTAACACTTATTTCTGCAAGTAAACATCTTGAATCTTGAATCTAGGTAAGAATATGAAATGTTTTTCCCTTGCATCGAAATTAAACATCCCTTGGTTTGATAGATATATACAAAATTTTTGTGACTATTTTGTTAAATAAATAAAATGCAGGATGACCAAGAAGAAGTGCAGAATGGTAGGGTATCGCGTTCCGCACGTTACACTGCGTGTAATGTAGTGACTCACCGCGAGCCTGTCGGGCGCGGGCCGGCAGACGTCGTGCGCCGACAGCACCTGCGAGATGCCGAGCGCCCCGCTCGCCTCCAGCGCGCAGCGCACGTTGCGCTCGCTGTCCTCGGGCTGCAGGCCCGAGAAGTCGCTGGAATTACGTCAAAAGTCCAAGTCAAGTCAAAAGGCACTTATTTCAATAAAATCACTAGGATCACTTTGAACCGTCTTAGAAACTAGGTGAATAGGAGAAGAATCAGGCAACGAACACGGCTTGGTGCCTATAATTTTTTTCGATGATCCTTTTTCACAAAATGGAATTTAAAGCTTCAGTGTGGTGCCGATCGAATTAGGTGAGGCTCAAAAGAAAAGTAATCTAATTAAAAACCTAATAAATAAGAGCTTATAAAAATGTGAAAAAAAGAAGACAAATGTGAGCTTCAACAAATGATCCTACTTGATGAAATATGTATAAAATTAATGAAATAAATAATACTTAAAATATGAAGCAAGCAAAAACTGTAAAGACACTGCAAAATGGTATTTTAGCTGTCGAGGGGCAGAGCGCTGAAATCGCCATGCGGTTTTGTCATCATTTCGTAAGGACTAGAGGCATTTATGTAGACTTAGTCTACATAAATAATATATTTATATTCTTGAGAACCTGTAATTGGCTCTCTAAAGCTAAAAGAATGCACAATCGACTGTGACAAAACTGTTGGTTCTTATAAAACTCACTTTTCTTCGAGAGCACGTTATATGTGTAGCTACAGAATAAACAGGATTACGTGTTCTAGCACGTTATCCTATACTGTGCAGCTATAAGAAACAGTAAAAAACGTAATCCTATACTGTGTAGCTACAGAAGAAACAGTAGAGCACAGAATCCTACAATGTGCAGCTACATAAGAAAAAGATAAATAAAAAATAAAAATAAAAGGGCATTTATTCACCAAGAATCCTACACACAGCTATAAAAATACAATTGGTAATTTACAGGTTTTGGTATGTATGTAGGTAGACAGGTGAAATGGTCGAGGGCTCAGCTACGCTGCTTTTCAGCCTCGCCATAAAATGTCTGCTGTCGTCACAGCAGGTTTGATACTCGGTAGCCATCAGCCGCTATCAGGCGATGAAGAGAAGGGCACAGATCATTATTATAACCTATGTAAGTAGGTAGGTAAGTATGGTATAACATCGAGCTAGCAGCAAATGGCATCCGACATCCAGGATAAAATAAATTTGTGTGAAACTATAGTACAATATTAGGTATAACGCAGCCAGGCATACTGTTCCACCGATACATGCTTGCCGAGCAGAAGCGGCAGAAGCCAGCCGCTCAGTCATGCAAAACATTTTTAATCATAGTATAGCCAAGTATGGGCACCTATCCGTTACTATCTAAGTAACAGATAAGTACCCATACCCGACCATTCAACGAATAACCTCCGCCTAGCCTGCCTATACCGGTAGAAAGGCATACCCATACTTAGTGAATAATTAGGTAAATATCTACTACAACAATAAAATCTGCAAATGTACTACAGGTATTTAAACATATGGTAGACCAACGACATAATAGGGGGTAAGTACCTACCACAATCTCATAAAACTAAGGTAAACACGGTTTTTATCTTGTTAAATTGCAGATACCTATTGATTTGTAAACACAACAGTAAAATATAAAAAAAATATATTAAAAACAATAAGCCTATACACACAAGATGTGCTGTGGCAGGTCAGCCGGGTATTTAGGTACTTGCATTGAATTTACTTGAAGGGGTATAGTGGCACATAATTTGTCTGGGAGTATCTGAACAGCTAGATACCCACATAGGTATCCAGCTGTTCAGATACCACTGGCGCCACAAATGCACAAGCAACATGCTTACACTTATACTCGTGATATATAAATATATATATATATATATATAAATATTCGTATTCATTGAGAAAACCAAAAGTACACTTATGCAAGAACGAGGCAGGACGAACGCAGCCGACGACCGACGTCTGTTATAGAAAGGGCGGGTGGGTATATCTCTAAACGGCTTAAGATTGCTGTAATGATGACATTATTGCCCGACGGCAAAACAGGTGAGATAATGTGTATTGTTCAATGATATGCGAATGTCCGTAATCATAATGGCTAACGAAAGACTAACATGGAATGGAATCGTTTAGGCAATTTTATAATTACCTACCTAGATTTAACGTTTATATAGGTACTGAAGTCCAACAACATGATGTTTTTTGTTTATCCAACAGCCACGCTTTACAGTGTAACTTAAATTTAGCTAATCCCTTAATTTCTCGAATGGGTGGTGGAAGGTCATTCCAACACTTCGACGATGCGAAGCGAAAGCTACCCCTAAATCGTTCCAATCTTGGACGCGGAGTTTCTAGTATATCATTACGAACTGTTCTGATTCTCCCGGGCGCAGCACTTCGCCACTTGAGTTTCTCATGCAAATATTCTGGAATACCTGTCTTTTTTAAATTAAATATGAAACTGCTTAGCTTATGAATACGCCTGTTTTTCATAGTCAGAATATTATGCGTGTTTAAAAATGGTGTTATGTGTGATCTTTTAGGGACATCAAAACAGAATCTGATACAGGAATTTTGAACCCGCTGAATCTTTTTTTCATACATCTTTAGTAGGCCAGGACCATAAACAATGTCACAATAATCGAAGTGCGAGAGAACGAGAGAATCTGTTAGGCGCAATCTGATGGGAGTGCTCAGGAAGGGTCTAAATTTGTATAAAGATCTAAGTGAGGAGTAACATTTTGATGTTTTAGACGCAATGTGATCTTTAAAGGTCAAAGTACCATCTATTAGTAGACCAAGATTTCTTACCAGATCTGATTCTTGTATAACGCATTGATCAATCAGCACCGGTGTATTCGTTTGGCGAACTTTTCCTATCTGATGCGTGGTGCCAAGAATAACATAGGTACATTTTTGTGGATTAAGAAGTAATCCATGATCGTTAGACCATTTACTAATTTTTTGTAAATCTAGATTAACTTTTTCGAAGGCTGATTCAATTTCTTCATGTTTCGAGCTTGTACGCATTATTATTTGCGTATCATCTGCGTACATATGGGCAGTGCTAAATTCGATGTGCTTTAGGAGGTCTGCTGTGTAAATCGAGTAAAGTGTTGGGCCTAGAATTGATCCTTGGACTACACCTCTATCCACTGCTTTGGAACTTGATCGCAATTTACTACCACCCTGATCTGAGCACTCAACTATCTGCATCCTATTGAAGAAGTAACTAGTAAACCATGCGTGAGATAGTTCATCACAGCCATAGTACCGTAACTTGGCTAACAACAATTTGATATCCAAGCAGTCAAATGCCCGGCTATAATCTAATAATACTAATACAGTAGCACAACCATCATTTGACGCATTGAGAACTTCGTCCACTACATGGAGAAGTGTGGTTGTCGTGCTGTGCGCCTTACGGAAACCTGACTGGTTTTGCGGTATTATAGAATACTTATCAAGATAAGACGTAAGTTGTTTTTGCACTACCTTTTCCAGCACTTTAGACATAGCCGGTGATGAACACATTTACTCATTAAAACCTAATTAGTAACGTCGGTGACATCAGTATCTCGTCATTTGTAGGTTCTTTCTTACATTCTAATATAAAATCACAATAAAACACTTACTACACAAGAAACATACATAAGAAATAGCACAGCACGTAATCCTACACTGTGTAGCTACATAAGAAACAGTAGAGGCCGTAATCCTACACTGTGTAGCTACATAATAAACAGTAGAGGCCGTAATCCTACACTGTGTAGCTACATAATAAACAGTAGAGGCCGTAATCCTACACTGTGTAGCTACATAATAAACAATAGAGCACGTAATCCTACACTGTGTAGCTACATAATAAACAATAGAGCACGTAATCCTACACTGTGTAGCTACATAAGAAACAATAGAGCACGTAATCCTACACTGTGTAGCTACATAATAAACAATAGAGCACGTAATCCTACACTGTGTAGCTACATAAGAAACAATAGAGCACGTAATCCTACACTGTGTAGCTACATAAGAAACAATAGAGCACGTAATCCTACACTGTGTAGCTACATAAGAAACAATAGAGCACGTAATCCTACACTGTGTAGCTACATAAGAAACAATAGAGCACGTAATCCTACACTGTGAAGCTACATAAGAAACAATAGAGCACGTAATCCTACACTGTGTAGCTACATAAGAAACAATAGAGCACGTAATCCTACACTGTGTAGCTACATAAGAAACAATAGAGCACGTAATCCTACACTGTGTAGCTACATAAGAAACAATAGAGCACGTAATCCTACACTGTGTAGCTACATAAGAAACAATAGAGCACGTAATCCTACACTGTGTAGCTACATAAGAAACAATAGAGCACGTAATCCTACACTGTGTAGCTACATAAGAAACAGTAGAGGCCGTAATCCTACACTGTGTAGCTACATAATAACAATAGAGCACGTAATCCTACAATGTGCAGCTACATAAGAAACAGTAGAGGCCGTAATCCTACAATGTGCAGCTACATAAGAAACAGTAGAGGCCGTAATCCTACACTGTGTAGCTACATAAGAAACAATAGAGCACGTAATCCTACACTGTGTAGCTACATAAGAAACAATAGAGCACGTAATCCTACACTGTGTAGCTACATAATAAACAATAGAGCACGTAATCCTACACTGTGTAGCTACATAAGAAACAATAGAGCACGTAATCCTACACTGTGTAGCTACATAAGAAACAATAGAGCACGTAATCCTACACTGTGTAGCTACATAAGAAACAGTAGAGGCCGTAATCCCACACTGTGTAGCTACATAATAACAATAGAGCACGTAATCCTACAATGTGCAGCTACATAAGAAACAGTAGAGGCCGTAATCCTACAATGTGCAGCTACATAAGAAACAGTAGAGGCCGTAATCCTACACTGTGCAGCGAACTATTTTATTCATAAGACAAGTAAACTTACATTAGGTCCGGTCTATAGTGGTGTATGATCGCGCAGAGGGCGAGCCCGGAGCGAAAGCTAGTAGTCAAATTGGTCACTTTGCAGGATTTGTACTCGCGAGTGACAAACTGACACCACTCTAGAAGATCTTGCACCTGTAAGTTATGGCAAATTAGCCAGTTGAAGTGGCAGTAAGCCATATAGCTCGCAGAACCTACAACCGTTGGGGAGATTACTCGAATGGCGACCACGAACCGGGCGTCGCAGTGTTGGAAGACCCGATGGACCGATGACGAGAGGGTTGCGGGAAGTCGGTGGATGATGAAGGCTCAAGACCGTTCTTCGGGGAATGAATGTCCAGCACTACTCATGAAGTTATTGCAAAAAAATCTGAGAGTGCTGTTTTTTTCAAATGAGGTACAGAACCCTAAAAAGCCAGAGTGACATGGGCTATTTTTATCCAAGTACCACGCGAGCTAACCCGCCGGCGGATGCTAGTTAATCATACTTACCTATAATTGGTTTCTGTTTGCACTGTTATTCATAAGTTACTACCGCTGTTGGTTTTCCTACAAATAAATAAATACTTACAGGAGTCTTATCTTTGTCAAACTTCCCCGGGAACAACTTCTCCATATCAGCTGTAGGCGTCTTATCCCCATCCTCCTTCTCATTGTCATTTCTGTCCAGGCCAATGCAGTTCAAATTGGTCTTTAATTCCAACGGCTTAAGGTTCCTTTTAGCGACGGTTTTCGGCTTGAAAACGACCTCTTTGAATGTGTTGTCGATGGGAGTGGAGGTGTATTCAAATTTGTTTGGCTCGAATTGGTAATCAAGCTGAAAAAAAAAAACTCTACCGTTAGTGCATGATCCTTTCACCACACTGGTTTATTCAGAAACGGAACAGGCATAGCTCCACCTAGTTTCTAAGACATTTCAAAGTGATCCTAATGATTTATAAACACCTTTTGAGTTTGAGTTTGGTCATTGACCCTCTTTAGGACATTACTGCTTACCGACCTAATGCAGGATGACCACGAAAGAACCAGTTACCAGTTACATAACAATCAACGGGTAGTAGAAGCGTATAAGGGGGGATATTAATCACACTGAACGAAAGATTTAATGAATAAGTTACCAATTATTATTATTACTTTGTACAAACAAAACAATTAATTATATTTTCAAGCACTAAATAACAAATTTTAAATGTATGTAAAACAAGATATTTGCAGCGCCCTACATGGTACATGTACTTACTTTAGCTACCTCTACACTTAAGCTGTATCCATGTACATGTTGGCAATAAATGAATATGAATATGAAAAAAAGGGGGTAGTGTACTCACCTTATACTCATTATCCCTGGGGGTAGTTTCCTGTGGGGTAGGGGTAGTAGGGGTGTGGGGTTCGGGGGAGATAGGGGCGGTCGGGGTGCGGGAGTTGTCGAAGTTAAGGCTCTGTACGCTGTTCGGGGTCGCCGCTATGTCACTGTTCGTTAACGATTGGGTCATCTCCTCCATTTGCTGGCGGAGATCCGACATCTTAAAAGAAAGAATCATTATTCAAAAGTGGTATAATTATGCTTAAAATAACATGATTATTATAAGATTATAAATGTATAACGATACCCCAAAAAATTACGATTCAAGCGGGATTTGAACCCGCGGCTCTCCTGTAGATGATAAACTAGTGGCCAACTCCGGTGTGGCAGTTTTCGGGGCATGAATTCGTGTGGACCTCTGAACACCCCCCGTAGATACTTTTAGGTTACTTAGTATTAGATCTGGCATGTCTACCATGGTTAGTACCTGTCTTGTAGAATTATCTGATAGCCAATCCTCATCTAAATCCTCCAAAACTGCGATGTCTGAATTGTTGTTCACTGACAGTAACGAGGCTAGTGACTGCATATCTTCGTCTCTGTAACAAATAAAATTATGTCGTTTCAAATTATAAAATAACGACTGCGCCATTTGAATATTATTGGCGCAGCCGGAAGGATCCTTTAAACGATATTCGACTATGTATGAAATTGTGGAGTGTTTAATACTTACGTAGCTTGCCCCTCTCTAAGTAAAACACAGTGTAATGTCAGATGTAGCGATGCGCCCACAATCTTGTGCGTAGTGGGGTCCAGCGGCACAACTATAGGCCGCTGTGACGGCTCAAGGCTCGCGTATTTGCGCATGTTTATCGACGCTACGGCGAGCCGGCGCCGCTTGCCTGTTATTGACACCTGTAAATGAAATAAGTTTATTTCGACAAACACAAAGAAGAGACAAGAAACAACAGAATATACAATAAATAATAGTGCAATAGGGGATTAGGTACTGTACCTACATAGGTAGTACCTGTAAATGAAATAAGTAATAAGTAATAAGAAATGATAAAATAACAAACCTTCACCGTTTACACAGTATAGTGCACATAAATTTTCCGAATGGAAAATTATTGACTTAATTATTGACTGGCCTCATAGCTCAGTTGGTAGTAACTCTGCCTTCTGCGCTATAGATCGCGGGTTCGATTCCCGACCTGGACAAACATTTGTGACTAACACAGATGTTTGTTCTGTATCAGGGTGTTAAATATGTATCTATTATGTATATCAGTCTCTGGTACCCATAGTACTGGCCATGCCTAGTTTGGGATCAGTTGACCGTGTGTTATATGTCCGGAATAGTTAATTTACTTAATTAATTTAATCTCGATTCCGAAGGCCTTGTGTGTTTAGATATGAGTTTCATAGAAGATAAAAATAACAAAACCAGCTAACTCGAGAAAGTTTTTGAAAAAAATTGTTAAAAATAAAATGAAAATATTGATGTTTAAAAAAAAAAACATTCTTGCACGACCGTGATTCAAACCCACGACCTGTGGATCGGATGGCGGGGCCACTACCATTCATACACACACACAAACAGACATAGATTTCGTATCCATTTTCTTCTCTATATGTCATGAGGCGAGCAATATTTTCACCACACTGGTTGTTTGAGCACGGGTGGAAACCAGGCCTTATTAGGGCAACCATGCCTCAACCTGCTCATAGATCTATTGCAAAGATACCAACAAAGAACCACACACACACACACACACACACAGTAAAACTACTCACATCTTCTAAAACGAACGTCCAGTCTTTATCCTCAAGCTCATTGGTCCTCGAGTCTTTGAACAGCGTCACCGTGACCGTCTGGTTCTCTGGAACCGGGTATATTACCGACCCCCTGAAACACAACCATATTATTATAAACACCCAACAGTCACATACATGAAAAAACTTTATTTACAGAAAGAAAATTAAAACTAATACAAGTTAATATTAAAAAAATACACAAGAAACAGTTGAGCTATCTAAAGACCGTTACAAACGCTCTATAGATAGCTCAATTGATCCAGATCACTACAAGCCGGAAGCGTTCCTAAGACACTGGCGGAATTACCACGCTGTATGGCAATGCTAATTCGTTGAGCCAAATAGGAGCCAGCTCTCGTCACATACATAGTCCCTCACTAGGATTCACACAACCATATTATTATATAAATAACACACAACAGTCGCATACACAATCCTGACCCCCCCACTAGGATTCCCGTGCCGTGGGTATCAGAAACTACGAGTACCATGGTACCACTCCACCCAGACCCGAAACAAATATATGCAGATCATGCAAACATTTGCCCCGCAGTGAGAATCGAACCCGCACCCCTTGCGTCACAGACGGACATTCTCGCCCGCTGCGCCATCGAAGTCTTCAATATATTAGCATTATTTTAATATATTTTAGCAGATATTATACTCAGTAATCAGTGGCCCCGGCTGAAGAATAGGCCCCTCCATTACTACCCGTGGATGTCTAGCGGGTAAGGGAACAATGCTATGGGATGGGCAGCAGCGATCCCTATCAACAATAGCTTCTATCGCCATCTTGACAACCCGCATGCTCAACATATGGAGGAGGCTGAGTAAAATCACTAGGATCACTTTGAAACGTCTTATAAACTAGGTGAAGCTACGCCTGTTCCACGCGACCAAGCCTTCAAGAATCAGGCAACAAACACGGCGCGCGTGCCTAACATTTTTCGATGATCCTCATACACAAAATGAAATGTAGAGCTTCAGTGTGGTGCCGATTTATTTCAGAATATTATATATAAATACAGGTAGAATCTAATTTAATTCAGTAAAAGTGTGATATTTCGTAATTATTTCCGAACTCTGATAGGAATTCGCTCTGCGGAGGAGGCCATGTTCAACAGTGGACGTTCACGGCTGAAATGATGAATGGGAAGTGGGATGGGCAGTGGGATGGGATAATAATTACTTACTTTAGCGGGTCTTTTAGTGAGGGCTCCCATTCAAATGGCTCTGTGATCACGCGTCTCGACCGACGCGTCCATACTACACTCAATTTATTGGGTTTCCTGTAAAAACATATTAGATATTATTATAGGCTACCGAAGCCTATGAACGCTTGCAATACCAGAGGCATCACGCACGCGTTGCCGACTCCGATTTGAAACAAATAGTGTTATTTGGCTACGATCTTCTGTGGCGGAAGTACGTCCCAGGCGGGCTGCTCTGATTTGGAGCGAGAAAATCTCGCTGTGCCCTAATTTTTTTTGCGTTCGACCTCATTGGCCCTACCACGCTTATTATAGACCAGCTTCTGCCCGTGGCTTTGCTCGCGTGGTACCTACATAACGGCTATTCTAGGTTTTAAACAACTTTATCTATCCTAAGTTTCAACGAAATCGGTTGTGCCGTTACAGCGTGATTGATTATCAAACATTCCAACATCTAAACATCCTCACAAACTTTCGCATTTATAATATGATTAGGATATAGATGTAACATTTCATCGTGCTATCAACATTTACCATTTAGGAGAAGTTTCCAAATCCACGCGCGCGTAGGAGGCAGTGTACTGAAACTTGGCCGCGCGTTTGTTTACTCGCTGCAGCCGCTTCCACACCGACGCCATGACTCACTCTGTAAAATAAACAGCAGCTTTATTTTATTACCTAGGTAGATAACATCTTATTTAAAACAGAACGGCCCTCCACTGTGTTAACGCTTTGTGCAACGTCAACGCTCCCAATGTTTAGTGGAAGGGGTGTAGAGCTTCAGTGTGGTGCCGATCGAACGAGGTGAGGCTCAAAAGAAAAATAATCAGCTATTAAATAAGGGCCGTGGTGGCCCCGGCTGAAGAATAGGCCCCTCCATATCTACCTATCCGCGGATGTAGTATGAGGCGACTAAGGGAAAAAAGCTAGGGGATGGGCAGCAGCGTCCCTCATTTTAACAACGATAGCTCTAACTGCGCTCGCCAACCCGCATGCCCAGCGTGGTGAGTATGGGCAAATCCCCCCACATGATATGGAATTTGCTCTGTCTGTGGGGGAGGCCATGTTCAGCAGTAGACGTCGTACGGCTGAAATGATGATTATGATGAATAACTAAATAAGAGCTTAAAAAATACAAAAGATGAGAGCTACAGCAAATGTGACATTTGATTTTGACTTTCGAGATCATCTCCTCGAATTTTCGGGTTCTAGGACATGCCAGTTTTCTCACGATGTTTTTCTTCAACGTTTGAGAGCACTGTCATTGGTGCACGACAGCTTTCGAGCCCACGACCTGTGGTTCGGAAGGGGCCTTTACTAACCCTCCACCAGTGCCCTCACTAAGATGACTTGTGCTTTGACTAAGATGAAATCACAGTTATTAATAAACCGCAACAAACAAAGTCATACCTAAAGTCATTATCGGTTTTACCAGCAGCCGGCTTTTTTATCAATACAGTAGTTACAACTGTGGAATACGAGTAGGACAAACAGACAGATATGTGTTACACATCAGTAGGTATACAAGGTGGCTCATAACATGTTATCCAAAAGGGGCTTATCAATAGATATAACAAACTAGTACAAAATTATGCACATGTTTTTAAAAACGTATTTAAATAATAATTTGATTTTTTTTTTCGCTAATATTCCTTCTTTTGTTGACAGAATATGCCCCTTTAAGATAGTATATTATACTATTTGAATCAGTTGAATCGAATACGAGTCAGCGGTCATAGGCCCTTTTCAGGGCCACCATACCCAACCTGGTCACTGACCTACTCAGGATGACCAAGAAAGAATCAGTGACACGGCAACGAAACAAACTATTCGAAAGGTACATAGTATTTACTCTATCCCAATAGGCTATAAAGTTAGTTCTGTCTTTTGGAAATTCGATAT
This sequence comes from Anticlea derivata, assembly GCA_947579855.1. NCBI lineage: Eukaryota > Metazoa > Arthropoda > Insecta > Lepidoptera > Geometridae > Anticlea > Anticlea derivata. Next base: position 604,756 of record OX388283.1, on the reverse strand, counting down.
TTTACTGAAAAAACGTAAAAAATATCCAGTTTTATGTTAAGTACCTAAGTATATTTTAGTCTTAAATCTATGTCTGTAGATACTTGATCTTATCTCAATACCATCATGAACTTTGAACTCTATTACAATAGCGCTAAAGTTCACATTCAATGCACATATTCAAGATTGTTTTGTTGAACTTTGATCTCTATTTATACAGCACTAAGGTTCATTGATAATTTTGCATGGTGAAGGAGTTTGAGCTTTATCAACACAGGCGTAAAAACTAAATTGATATTTATTGACCATCAAGTGCTTCAATTTATTTATTTTTAGATTGGACGAGTGCATTGCAATGAATTATTCAGCTTCAATGCAGGCATAACCATACAAATGTATTTCCATGTTTTAGTTATATTCGTTTTGGTTCAGCTATCATAAACAACCTTAAACATGAGCCATTTTGAGCTAGCGAGAGGTACCTCGACATTCAATACAAATATTGTGGGTTCGAAACCTGGTCGTGCGTGCACCAATGGATTTTCTGTTGGGAAAATTATCGGCATATGAAATGTATGGGTTCCACATGTACAAGGTAACCCTCTCATAATCCTCATGCATAGTCCATATCATACTCAGACTGTTAAGGATCTCCTGGGAGTAGTCAGATGGAAATCCAAGTATGGCCAACAAAAATGACTAATGAAAATTAACCAAAATTTAATTATAGGATATTTGCTATGCATGACTGTAATCCCAATGAGGAAACAAAAACAATAAAATTGTAAGTTATTATTATTACTTTATATGTTAATGAGAGGTAAGAAGTAAAAAAAATAACCTCAACGTAAATTATGTAGGATTTTTTTTTACTTACACACACAAAGGCCTCATAAAACATTCCTCTTTTCAGTAGAAATTTTCATCTGAATTAAAACGAGGTGAACAACCTCAATTGCTAAAATGACTGCTAATTTTTAATTTGTTCAAGCTTCAGGCATGAATGAAATACCTACCTCTCCCATGGGCATGAACAGCCAATTATCGTGGGTCATTGACCCAACTCCTACACAAACAGTACTACTAGTTATTTACATTATGTGAAACTGGTTTTAGTTGCAATGAATTTATTAAAATGTTTAAGCACTTGGTGAGTGGTGGCAGCATCCCCACCTACCAATTAGAAGATTGTGGCTTTGTAAATTTATGTGCGCTTTTATACAGTGTAGGTATTATCACCAAAAATCCTGACTGACTGCAACTAGTCTTAAATTAGTGCAAATATGTAAAAAATACAAGACAGTGCTGCTGAGTGAGAACCTTTAGGCACAGTGATAAATATTTACAAGTACGTTATAATAAAATTGCAATTGTAATTATTTATCACCATTATCCTCAGTCAGAAACAGCTTATATGCAGGAATTAAACATTTTCATTTATCAATGTCGAAAAAATTAAGGGTCATTTAATGCACATTTTAAATTTATAAAGAAAAGGAGCAAAGGGAAATAATTAAATTAAAAATGTCTCTGACTTCAACCCACCTTGAACCGCACTATACGAACTAATAATAATAATGCTACATACCGTAACCAGACAAATAATAAACAGACGCAGAGCAGACGAACATCTTCTAAAAATACCACAAGTTACACTAGATAACACAACGCATAGATTCAAAGAGGATACCCCACGTACGGAACCCCGCATTACATCACTCCATAACAAACAGACAACTGTGATATCACCACTTCCTCGTCGAATAACTAATTAATCGAGGGCGAACTTGGGAATTACACAAAAAACCAACACTCACTCAATTAATGATTTTGCGAAGACACTTCTGTTCTACTGCGGGTTAGGTCATTGCAACTGTCCAATTGGTAAATATAACAGCACAGAATACACTTGTCGTTTATTTATAAGGATTTCAGTCGAATTTGCGATGGAATTACATGAATTACATTAAAGGAATCCTTTTTCGACGAGATGTGAACTTTCATGAAAATTGTCCATTTTTGACGTTTCTTTGACAGAAGAAGTAGACAGATGATGGGCCATGGGCAGTGCTGCCATGATCCGCGGTTTTTTTTCTACCAAACTGTAGCGATAGACACACAATTGAAAACTTATTGACACTGACACCTTGATTTGATTGACATTGATTGACACCAGGTGTGTAAGTAGTAAATTGTCCTCAAGTCAAACAAAATTGTCAAATCCGCGCTGCGAGTGACGGGAGGCCGTGATTTTGTCAAAAAATTTGAAAAAATGAATTGATTTTTATTTATTTACAAGTTGATTGTGTAAATACGCTTACTAGAAACTACTAGATTATACAAGTCTGCAGGCAATTCTTGATTATTGCGACAAACGGTAGAGGTTATGAAATATATATTTCCCGATTTTATTTTTCCCTGAAGTCCGGTCGATTGGTTATGAAATACATGTGAAACTGAAGAAATTACGTAAACAATGTCGAGGATACTACATAATCGTATGAGGTAAGTCGTAGGCCATCTATTGCATTGACTGTTGTTGCCGAAAAATAACCCAAAACATTGATGTCTGTTTCAATCTCTTAATTCCTTTGCTAGTGTGTTTGTGGTCACATATTCCAATAAATCCATGATAAGACCAAATTTGATCGTTCTATGGTTGTTATAGGGCATGTGGTGTTACCTTTTGGGTGTGACCTTGATAGAACCCAGAACATCAAAAGCCGAATATCTCTTACCATATAAATAAATTAAGTACTCTTTAGCGGCGATGGGCTCGCAACCTGTCACCTAAGGAATGTGTAGTGAATGTTTGGACGTGCCTCTGACCTACTATCCCTTTAGACATGTCAAAGTCAAAAGGCTTTTATTTCCATAAAATCACTAGGATCACTTTGAAACATCTTAAAAACTAGGTGAAGCTATGCCTGTTCCTCGCCACTAAGGCTAGAAGAATCAGGCATTAAACACGGCTTGGGGCCTAAGGAACAGAACGTGTCAGAGATGTAAATCTGAGGGGATGTCTATATTTCTTGGGGACAAAGTCTTTTTTTTTAAATGGGGCCATGGCTGTCCTTTTTAGCTGAATGTTGAATGTCAATGTCTTGTTGTTCTATAACCTTACTAATCCTAACTAAATCATCTGTTCTCCTTCTTCTTCTTCTTGTGTCCCTGGTTTTTTCTTGGTCATCCATATTAGGTCAGTGACCAGGTTGAAGTATAGTGGCCCTGAAAGCCTATTAGATAATAGATTTTAAGAGGCCAATTCAATGTCATAGTGATGGTAATGATTGGATGTTGGGTGTTTTCCACAGATCACAATTCAAAAGGTCATCATGGAAGCCTATAGACACAAGAGCTTTAGCATTTTCTGTATGGACGGGCCGAAGTATGCTTTTCCATCGGCCAGCACCTGTCCACATGCCACGGAGACAATATGGCATGCTGGTCGCACGGGCGGTGCGGGGGATACTGAAGATCAGATACCTGGTGCTGGGGGGAGCTGTTGGCGGTGGGATGACTTTGAATAAGGTGAATTGGAACTAAAATATTCCACCTTTTCACAACTAAATAGCTAAACCGTTTTTGATGAAATAATGGTGATAGCTTAAAACCAATAAAAGGAACCCTGGTTTCTATCAGCTGCTAGCGACTGATGCTATTTATATCAATTCGTTAATGTTCCAATGTCACCTGTTGGATTTCTTATTCCAGAAATATGCAGAATGGAAAGATGGCTTGCCCGACATGGGCTGGGTAAATGAACTTCTGCCCGACAAGGAGCAGTGGAGTCGTTTCACCACCACACTGATCGATGCCAAGGACAGAATTGGTGATAAGTTTGAGATAGGTAAGTAAATTACTTAGATCTTTTAAAACAATGAATGAAATGAGTAACCTGTTCTTGTATGATTTTGGGTGCACTTTAAGTTGACAACTGACAAATGATTGCTACTTATTCAGACAATGAAACATGAGGATTTATTCTGAAATCAATAAAAACTAAACGATTACATAGATCATGCAGGAAAATCAATTTATTTAATTTAAAAAATGAATTGATTTTCCTTTGATTGATTGATTAGTAGTTCATAGTTCTTAAAACAAGCCTTGAACAAATCTTAACTCAAAAAACAGATTTTACTTGAATACCTAAAGACACCCCAAACCAAATAAAGCCCTGTTTGCATAATTTAGCTCTAATCCAGACTAGAGTAGAAAATGCCAAAGCGCTATAAATCAAACTTAAAAGGCAAATTTTGAGGGAGGTGCTTGGACCTTACACTAATTTTCCATCGTAGAGTGATGTGTACATTCTTAAATGTGGCTTCATAAATCAATATCGAACGCTAATCTGTGTATGAAAATATCAACCAGCAAGTCTATGTCAATAGAGGTGTAATGCTAGGTGTGGTTGACACGCTCCGCCTGGGCGCAGATCCGCGGCTGCGCGAGGCGGGCGTGGCGCGCGCGCTGGAGCTGCGCGAGTGGCTCGCGCAGCGCTACGAGGACGCCGTCGCCGCCGCCGCCGCCAACAACGCACAGCTCGGTGAGTCCAGCAACGCACACGGTGAGTCTTACGGCGCACAGGGTGTTCGATGCACATCGAACAATTTAGCATATTAGCAATCTAGCAATTTTGACTATGTAGGCCGCACGAGGCAGCGCGCGCGCGGTTTACCTAGTCAGTGCATCTACGGATAGCGTTCGGTCCGCACTCATCAATCATCATCATCATCCCTAGCACATAGCCTCAAAGTACAGTTAATAAATTCTCTTCGTATCGTCTAATCTGGCTATCAATCAACATCCTCTCAAGGGTCGCGTACAGTCTCGTACATTTTGGTCCTTCGAAGCCAGCGAAGGCTTCGCGTGATTTGTATTAGAGTCAAGTGAAGTGCTTCGTGTGAGCCAGCAGCCTGTGGATTGCAGTGTCCATAGCTTAGCAGACCTTAGAGTGGAGATTAGCAGCAGCAGCGTGGGGAGCTACCCGCGTTGATCAGCACATCAGCACAGCAGTAGCGTGGGGAGCTACCCGCGTCGATCAGCAATCAGCACAGCACTGCCGTGGGGAGCTACCCGCGTCAGGACAGCGCCAGCGAGCCAGCAGCTCGCGACACCAGCATCGGTACAACAGCACTGCCGTGGGAATTCACCGCGACAGGCCAGCATCAGCCGTAGGTCAAGCGGCTTCCAAGTAAGAGCGTTCCGTTTTAATCTCTAAAACTAGGGATAGCGAGATGGAATCTCTATATAAGCGTCAATCCGAACTAGGAGAAAGCATAGAAAGGAACCTAGTTAACTTCAAAAAGGAAAGTAAGGAGCGTAAGACCGTTGAATCGTGTCGGAATAGATTAGACCTTTTAGAATCGTATTGGAGAGAGTATGAACGTAATCATGAGAAACTGCGTCCGGAGGACACTACAAATCATGAGTACTTTGTCAATTCTGAGTTTGAGCGTATAAAAGATATTTATCTATCAGCAAGGAGGTTAATTAGTGATAGCTATGACGAACTCCTATTACTAAGAAGTAAGCAACCAGCAATCTCTGAACAAAGAGAAACCCCTCAGCAAGAAAAAGCAGGTCCGTCCGCCGTCGAGCCAACGAAGCGGACTAGAGCATCAGCAGCCCCCGCCGTAGTGGCGAGGGGAAGTAACAGCAAGCTAGACGACATGTTACGGAAGCAGTCCGTTAATTTTAAAGCATTCGTGAGAGCGGTAGAGAGCATTGAGATCGAGTCATTCCGAGATAAATGGGAGTTCGAAGACGCCCTGCGAATCTTACAAACTCGCTGGACGGTAGTGGACAATTCTCATTGGGAAATCATGACCGAGGTGGAAGAAGATGAAGCGTATGAATTCAACTACAATAAGCACGAACGTACATACAACAACATGAGAAAAGCCATCAGCTCAAGAATGTGGTCAGCATCTTACCGTGATAAATCGACACCGCAATTGGACATTCCGGTATTTACAGGTAACTTTCAACAGTGGGTTTCATTTAAAGATCTGTTTGATGAAGCCATACATAACAACCCATCGTTGTCAAACGCTCAGAAGATGCAGTTCCTGAAAAGCAAAGTTAAAGGAGAAGCGGAGCGTTTGATCCAACATCTACCGATTAGCGCGGACAACTACAGCAGCTGTTGGGAAATCTTGAATCATAGATTCAATAACAGAAAACAAATCTTTACGTCACATGTTAGCATTTTTCTCAACCTGTCCAATATTCAGCAGCAGTCGTTTACTGCTATAAAACGACTCCATGATGTCACACTAGAGAGTCTCTACGCCATTAAGAAGCTCGGCGTCGACATAAGCACTTGGGACCCTCTACTAGTGCACATTTTATCGCAAAAATTGGATAATGAATCTTATTCTGAGTACATAGAGTCGTTACAAAACTCGCGAGAACTTCCCGTACTTCAAGAATTTTTAGATTTCTTAGAGAAAAAGTTTACAACTCTAGAATCAGCCAAGCGACGTCAAGATGTTATACCGAAAGCACAGTCATCTCAGCAGCAAAATCATCAAGGAACAACATTTCATCAAAACCGAAGAAATCAGTTTAGATCTAACAATGAGGGAAAATATTCCACAAAATATGAAATTACGAAATCTATGCATGTGTCATCAGCATCAGCAAGTAAATGCCCTCATTGTTTTGGCGAACATAGTTTACTTTATTGCAAAAAATTCGTCGATTCTTCGAATGAAATTAAATTAAAAATTGTAAAACAATTAAATTTATGCATTAATTGCATTTACGATCACAAAGGTGTGAAATGCCATTCGACAAAAAGATGTCGCAAGTGTTTTGATAATCATCATACGATTTTGCACGATTGTTTTAACACGCAGCAAAAACCTAATTGTCCATCTGGGGTGGTGAAACGAAAAATCAGCAATACCTACAACGATCGAGAGGATCAAGTTGGCAGCAATAGCAACGGCGTTCATGCATCTCAACGAGATACGTCGGAGGTTTTACTAGAGACAGCTTTGGTGAAAGTAGCAGCGGTGGATGGTACTCAGCATATGATGCGAGCGCTGATCGATCAGGGCTCGCAAGTATCAGTAATAAGCGAAAGAGCAGCACAGCTTCTAGCATTGCAACGTAAGCAATGTAAGGGAGTCATTTTTGGAGTAGGTGAGCAGGAGAATAACTGCAAAGGAAAGCTTAGCATTACTTGTCAATCAACTTACACTGATTATAAGTTTGAGACTGATGTTTTGATTATGAAAAATGTTATCAAGAACTTGCCAAATAAAACATTCGAAAAACCATCCTGGGAGCACATATCACATATTTTCTTAGCAGATCCGGATTATAACATCAGTCGCCCTGTGGATTTACTACTCGGGGCCGACGTTTATTCGATAATCGTTTTGGAGGGAATAATCCGAGGTCAGGCTCAGACACAGCCTATAGCACAGCATACCAAGCTAGGATGGTTATTATGCGGAAGTGTAAAGACGTCATTTCAATGTAACGTCATTTTGAATAACATTGAGGACATCCAGCAATTTTGGAAAATTGAGGATATCAACGAGCAAAATGAAATGTCAGTAGAAGATCAAGAATGCCTGGATTTTTATAAAGCAACGACTAAGCGGTTAGAGAACGGTCGCTATGAAGTAAGACTACCGATGAAGCAGCAAATGAAAGAGGAGTTAGGATCTTCAAAGGAGATAGCTATAGCACAATTTAAAAATCTAGAGCGAAAGTTCAGCAAGCAAGAAAATTTAGCAAAGCAATACAAGCAATTTATTAGCGAATATGAGCAACTTAAGCATATGAAAGCTTCATCGTCTAGTAGCAATCAGAGGTCAGAAATAGAATGTTTCTTGCCTCATCACGCGGTTCAAAGAGCTGAATCGAGCACAACAAAGCTTCGGGTAGTGTTCAACGCATCAGCTAAAACCACTTCAGGTAAAAGCCTTAACGACCTCATGTACAAGGGTCCAAACTTGCAACAAGATCTTCAAGATATCATACTGAAGTGGAGGCAGTATCGTTTCGCGTACACAGCCGATATCGAAAAATGCTACAGAATGATTTTGGTTAATGAAATGGACCAAAAACTACAGCAAATTGTATGGCGGGAAAGTCCAAATATGCCCATCAGGATCTTCCAGTTATCCACAATTACGTACGGAACTAAATCAGCCCCGTTCTTAGCACTGATGACTCTTCGTCAATTAGCCATAGATGAAGAGCATAATTTTCCCTACGCAGCAAAAAGCATACGAGAGCAATTCTACATGGATGACTGGGTGTCAGGATCGCATAGCATTGATGAAGGGAAGAAGTGCATAGCAGAAGTAAACGCATGCCTCAGCAGCGGAGGATTTACGTTGAGAAAGTGGTCCTCGAATTGTAAACAGCTATTAGAAGAGGTCGAGCAATCGGGAAGTAAAGAGAAGGCATTGTTTACATTCAAAACAGAAAGCACAGCAAAAACCTTGGGAGTACAATGGAACTCAATTGAGGACGAATTCACTTTTCAAAGCGATCTAGCTAGTTCAGAGACGACGAAACTAACCAAGCGAATACTACTATCTGAAATATCAAAAATCTGTGACCCCTTAGGGTGGCTAGTTCCGTTAATCACGAAAATGAAATTATTATTTCAAAAGGTGTGGCAAGATTCGGAAGTCCAATGGAACGACGAGGTTCCCACAGATACAAAAGAAGAGTGGATTCTCCTAAAGAAAGATCTCAAGTCCATTGGTCACTTCAAAATACCTCGGTGGTTACAAAGCAATAAAGGTGACGTCATTGAACTACACGGGTTCTGTGACGCATCAAGCAAAGCCTACGCATGTGTCGTATATGCGAGAATCCAAGCACGTGACGCAACTTCAGTAGTGCTAGTCGCAGCAAAAACCCGGCTAGTACCTAACAGCAAGGTCGTATCGTTACCTAGACTGGAGCTATGCGGAGCCGAACTTTTAGCAAAGTTAATGACAAAGATTGTCAACAGCATCAATAGCTTTACCATCGAAATATATGGTTGGAGTGACTCGAAAGTCACACTCAGCTGGATTCAAGGCTCACCAGAGCGCTGGAAGCCTTTTGTAGCGAACAGAGTCAAGAAAATAGTTAGCGCAATGCCACCAGCAACTTGGCATTACGTAAATACGAAAGAGAATCCAGCTGATTCAGCGAGTAGAGGATTGACTTCTAGTCAATTGATGGAGCATTCTTTGTGGTGGCGAGGACCCACCTGGTTATGGACAAGCGATTTTAAACCCAAAGAATTGGAGATAAAGTACATAACCGATGAAGAAGTGAAAAAGCAAGTGAACGTAGTTCAGAACAGCAGCCCAAATAGCAACATCGTAGATGATTTATTATATCGTCACAGCTCATTCATAAAAATAGCTCGTATATTAGCGTGGATACGACGGGCATTGACTCCTAGTAGTAAACAACGACCGAAGTATCTCACATTACAGGAGCTTAGAACAGCAAAACTGTTAATAATAAAACATGTTCAACGCAATGAGTTCAATCAAGACATTGAAAGTTTATTGCATAGCAACCAGCTAAAATCGGATAGCAAACTATTGAGCCTAAATCCAAGAGTCGATCAAGAAGGCATTTTGAGAGTAGGGGGGCGTCTCAAGAATGCGAACATAAGCGCCGACATGAAATATCCAATGATCATTCCATATAGCGGTCGGCTAACAGAGCTTCTTATCGAGCAAGCGCATGAGCTCACGTTTCACGGCGGAGCTCGGCTTACATTGTCATCGCTAATACAAAAGTACTGGATAGTCAAGGGATATCGAGCAGTCAAAAAACAGCTTCAAAGATGTGTGACATGCAAAAAACAAGAACCCAGAAAGTTAAAGCAGATCATGGGTGACCTACCTCACTATAGAACGAACCCAGCTCCTTCATTTTATCACACCGGAGTGGACTTCACGGGATTTGTCCGAGTAAAAGCCAATAAAGGTAGAGGTGTAAAAACATCGAAAGGTTACATAGCATTGTTTATTTGCATGGTCACAAAGGCAGTGCATATAGAGTTAGTCTCTGACTTGAGCAGTGCCTCATTTATAGCAGCTTTACGAAGGATGGCGGCACGACGAGGAGCACCAAAGCACATGTACTCCGACAACGGGACTAACTTTGTAGGAGCAAATAAGATTATCCAGGAGGAATACCAACAGCTAGAGCAAGTTTTTAGTGACTCATTCTACCGAGAAGTAGCGGAGATGAATCTAGAATGGCACTGGAACTGTCCTTCTTGGCCAAGCGCTGGAGGGATCTGGGAGCGATCGATCAGAAGCCTAAAGCAGCATCTTAAAAGAGTCGTAGGTGAACAAGCGTTGACCTTCGAAGAGTACAGCACTGTTTTAGCACAAATAGAAGCGAGCCTTAACTCGAGGCCACTATGCCCAATATCCGAAGATATCGAGGACATCGATTTTCTAACACCAGCACATTTCCTAACAAACAGAGCAGGCCTGACAGTCATAGAAACAGCAAATGATGCCAGGACTAGGTGGCACCTTACAAGCAAGATTGTTCAGGACATCTGGAAACGGTGGAAGACAGAATACCTTAGCCAGTTATCAGTACGTAGCAAGTGGTTGAAAGCGAAAAGAAACATCAAAATTGGGGATATGGTGACTATCCACGATGATACCTTTTCAGCTGGAAAGTTTCCAGTAGGAAGAGTTGTAGAAGTTCATACAGGAAATGATGGCCTGGTAAGGGTCGTAACTTTGAAAACTAAAAATGGTTATATTAAGCGTCCCATTGTTAAATTATCAATTTTACCTATCGAGCAAGAAGTGAAAGACGAAGTAGTAGCGCAGCAGAGCAATGAAAAGAAAGCGGAAGTGGAAAATAGCAAGCAAACCAAAGAAAGAGAGACGAAAGGCAAGCAATCGGGTACAAGCAAAAATTCCAAATTTATGAAATTGGCATTATCTTTAATCCTTTTTATGAATATCATATGGTCTAGCGAAGCATCGTACAACTTCACCCAATTTAGCAACAATCAATCTTTGTACTTTGATCCCATAGGAAAGATGCAGTTAATCCGGGATCAATGGAAGATCGTTGCCTATTACAATATGCAACCCTATTGGCAAGGAGATAAAGCGATAAATGCATTCATAAAATATCTAGAGCAAACCTGTGACAAGGTCAAAGAACCGAGCCATTGTCGTACGATTTTAGTGCAAATACAGCATAACTACAGCGAGCTACAATATTACAATCAGCTGTTGCTAAATCAGCATTTCGGCGCGCGGTCAAGAACCCGACGGGGTCTTATCAACGCAGTCGGCTCCGTGGCAAATACATTATTCGGGGTACTTGATGAAAGCTTCGCAGAAAAATATAAACAAGACATTGAACTTGTGAACAGCAATCAGAAACATATGACGCAACTCTGGAGAAACCAGACGTCAGTTATAGAAGCGGAATATAACATCTTAAAGCGAACAGAACGGACTATCGAAACACAGCATAAATTAATAAATAAGCATCTAAATTACTTGGATCAAGCAACCAAGCAAGTGCAGAAAGGGTATGAAAGCATGTCAGTTCTTCAAGAATTCTCATTAGCAGCAATAGCCACCATAAACATGGTACAAAATCTAAAGCAAATCCAAGATACATTAATCGACACCATGACAGATATTTATCATGGGAAGATCAACTTGCATCTTTTGACTCCGAAACAGCTCAGCGATGAACTACAGACCGTTTCGAGTCAAATCTCAAAGGAGCTTACGTTGCCAATCGACAGCATACAGTCCAACTTACGTCAAATTTACCAGCTATTGAAGATAAAAGCGAGAATGAGCAAGGAATATTTTATATTTGAAATTACCTTGCCCTTAATCAGCCGAGACAACTTCCAGTTGTACCACTTAATACCTGTACCTATACAAGTCAAGAGCAACATGATAAGCGTCAAGACAGTTGCAGAGTATGTGGCAATAAACCTGAGAAGGGACTCCTATCTAACAGCGAGCACCAACGACCTTCAGAGCTGCGAGAACCAAGAAGATACCTACCTCTGTCAGCTACAGGGTCCTATCAAACGCCTGGATCCTGATGAAAAGTTCTGTGATACTGAACAAATGGATTCCTGTAATTTTAATAAACAAACCTGCAAAAATAGGTGGATTCAACTACATGACCCATCGACCTACTTATATTACGTATGTGATTCATACTCTTTACGAATCATGTGCGACGAGGAAATACGAGCCCTCCGACTCAGCAAGGCCGGGCTCATTCAACTCGACAAGGAATGCATAGCAAAGGGACGTGACCTAACACTATATTCATATCAGCAACAAAATACGCTTACTCTCAATCCAGACATTGTACTTAATCACATAACTCCATTACGTCATCCATGGGTCAATATTACGTTTCCTCATTTTGAGTCAAATGAAGATAACGCTCAACTTAATATCTCACTACAAAATCTCGGTGATCAAATCACCGCCATGAAGGACGCCGCTCAACAAGACGTGACCCTGAGTTCACATGATATACATCACTACGCTATATCATATGTGCTACTAGCAGCAGCCGTCGCAGCGTTCCTGTGGTTCCTGTGGAGGAGGCGAGGTAGACAAGCAGCTAGCTCGCCCGCGCCCGCCCCGGTACCTAGCAGCGTGAGTGTGAGTGCGCGTCACTTGCCCGAACCTAAGCAAGAGCAAAGTGTGAGTGCGCGAGAGCAGCCCTTGCCCGAGCAAGGGCATAGTGTTCATGTGGCCAAACGTTGGTCCAGTTTACGTTCCAAACGAGACATTTCGACTTCGCCCATCAACAAAAGACAATCGGTTTTTACGATAGATAGGGAATAGTTAGCGTTCATCAACCAAGCGACGCTGTATTTAGTATAGCAATTATTAAAACTCATCTAGCAATGTTCTAACAATCATTTAGCCTAAGCAAATATTGGATCATCTTTGTATTACTAACCCCTACTATTGTATCGCCTCATTTCATCCCATTTCCTCCCCTCAGGAGCATGTTCGATGCACATCGAACAATTTAGCATATTAGCAATCTAGCAATTTTGACTATGTAGGCCGCACGAGGCAGCGCGCGCGCGGTTTACCTAGTCAGTGCATCTACGGATAGCGTTCGGTCCGCACTCATCAATCATCATCATCATCCCTAGCACATAGCCTCAAAGTACAGTTAATAAATTCTCTTCGTATCGTCTAATCTGGCTATCAATCAACATCCTCTCAAGGGTCGCGTACAGTCTCGTACACAGGGTGAGTCTTAGCATGCCCAGAGTGAGTTCTATGATGTCCAAGGTGAGTCTTACCATGCCCAGATTGAGTCTTAACAACGCACAGCACTGTTGCCTGGGTTGAGTTTAGCGACGCACAAGGTAAGTCTGAATCATTGAATAAGTATTTTAAAAACCAAAATGTCTGTAATAAATTCAAGTTTGCTAGAATGAGGCAAATCCTGATGCCTTAGTCTGCAAAGTCAGTGAGGAGTGAGGTCACACTTTTGGACTGAAAAATGAATAGATTACTATTTTTGTAGGCGCCCTTTTCGTGATACCATACAAAACGGTAAACTACTCAATGAGTTTGCAGAATAGGCCTCTGTATTAACTTTGTATAGTATTTTGCTTGCAAACCTTACATTTTATTTATCACTATTCCAGTGTAAGTTTAATATTTTTAGAAATTCTCGATCAGATGAAATCTTAAAAAGATAACTTTATACCGATGTATTTTGTGATCATAACTTTTCATCTGCTAATCTTATTAATGTTTACAGCCCGAGCTCATCTCATAAGCTATGTTTCTCCAGCAGAGTCGTCGCCAAAGATAGTGAATAATCTCAAGAGCCGGCCACAGCCACAGCCACAGAGTGTCACAGAGGATAACTCTAACTATGGTAAGCATACCTCGGTGGCGTAGCGGGCGAGTGCCTGTCTGAGACGCAAGGGGTGTGGGTTCGATTCCCACTGCTGGACAAATGTTTGCATGATCTGCGAATATTTGTTCTGGGCCTGGGTGTCGAGGATGAAATTTGGCATGGACATAGCTTTAAACCTGAGGTAAGAGAGAGGATTCATTTTATCGTACCGTGTAAAGTAAATGTAAAGTGTAAAGTAAATAAATATCTAAACCTCTCAGAGGCTCATTTCGCGCACAACATAACATAGTAAAATTATCTTTATGTTGCAGAAAAAAGAGTCCATGCATTACAAGAAGAAGTCCTAGCTCTGCAAGCTCGCTACCAGCGCGAGCTGCAGCGGTTAGAACAAGAGAACAGGGAGCTGAGACAGCAGAATATGCTGCTGAAGCAAGGCAGGCAGCCTTCAGTCAGGAAAATGAAGGTATTCACTGTCCTACTAATATTATAAATGTCAAAGTTTGTGAGGATGTTTGGATGTTTAGATGTTTGTTATTCAATTAAACCGTAATGGCTCAGCCGATTTCGTTGAAACTTGGAATATAAAGAGTTCTATACCTAGAAAAGCATATAGGCATATAGGCTTTTTATGTAGGTACCACGCGAGCGTAGCCGAGTTCGGAAGCTAGTGATTTATATGACTTAGTTCACCGCGCAAAAGTTCAATCTTCAGCGCGGTCAAAGAAAGGAGCCTCCTAAGAGGCGCACTTCAATCCTTTCACTGCACTGATTCTTTCATCAACGGTCACTGACCTATTACAGGATGACCAAGAAAGAATCAGTGACACGACAAGAAGAAGAAGCGCGGTCACCAAATGTGGAAGTCTGTAATAGAATGTTGCTATCAATATTAATTAATTATGTATAAGGTTAATGTTCAACTAAATGATTGACGTAACTAAGTGTTCCAAAGTGGTTCCATAATGGTTGAATAAATATGAAATGAAAAGAATCAAAGCCACCGACATAGCTTTTAGAATTAGTAAGTTGAAGTGGCAGTGGGCCGGCCACATAGCTCGCAGTGTTGGAAGCCCCTCCCTCCTCCCTGAAGGACCGACGACGTTGTGAATGTTGCGGGAAGTCGATTATTATTATTATTAATTCTATTTTGTGAAAAAAATCATCGAAAAAAATGATAGGCCCCAGCCGTGTTTGTAGCCTGATTCTTCTAGGCGAGGTCGCGAGCTTCACATAGTTTTTAAGACGTTTCAAAGTGATCCTAGTGATTTGATTACATTGTGTATGTGATATTTATTTATTAATATAATTTATTTCTATTTTGATTTTGTACCTAATTGTATTGCGGCTGAAGAATAGGCCCCTCCATATCTCATATCCACGGATGTCGTAAGAGGCGACTAAGGGAAAAAAGCTTAGGGATGGGCAGCAGCGTCTCCTATTTTAACAACGATAGCTCTAACTGCGCTCGCCAACCCGCATGCCCAGCGTGGTGAGTATGGGCAAATCCCCCCACATGATAAGGAATTCACTCTGTCTGTGGGGGAGGCCATGTTCAGCAGTGGACGTCGTACGGCTGAAATGATGAATTGTATTGCATGCTCTGAAGCTGACTAGGGCAGATCTATTTTAACTTGACACCTTTTTTGTAACCCATTTTCGCAATAAATGAATTTGAATCTGAATTTTATTGAAATAAAAGCCTTTTGACTTTGAGTCCAAGAAGTATATGTGAGAGATGTTGTTGCAACTGCAGCGTTCCCTGATCGACATGTACTCCATGGTGCTGGACGAGCTGGCGGGCTGGGAGGCGGGCGAGGCGGACCGCCTGCCGCGCGTCGTGGTGGTCGGCGACCAGTCCGCCGGCAAGACCTCCGTGCTCGAGATGATCGCGCAGGCGCGCATCTTCCCGCGCGGCGCCGGCGAGATGTGCACCCGGTGAGTCTCACACTCCAGCTGGGTGACTCTTATGTATACCAGGTGAGTCTGCACTCTAGCTGGTGAAGTGATACTAGGTGACTCTTATGTGCACCAGGTGAGTCTCACTCTCCAGCTGGTGAAGGGTACTAGGTGACTCTTATGTGCACCAGGTGAGTCTCACTCTCCAGCTGGTGAAGGGTACTAGGTGACTCTTATGTGCACCCGGTGAGTCTCACTCTCCAGCTGGTGAAGGGTACTAGGTGACTCTTATGTGCACCCGGTGAGTCTCACTCTCCAGCTGGTGAAGGGTACTAGGTGACTCTTATGTGCACCCGGTGAGTCTCACACTCCCGCTGGTGAAGGTTACTAGGTGACTCTTATGTGCACCCGGTGAGTCTCACACTCCAGCTGCCGAAGGGTACTAGGTGACTCTTATGTGCACCAGGTGAGTCTACACTCTGGCTGGTGAAGGGTACTAGGTGAGTCTTATGTGTACCAGGTGAGTCTGCACTCTAGCTGGTGAACTGCTACTGAGTGAGTCTTATGTTTACTAGGTGAGTCTACACTCTAGCTGGTGAACTGCTACTGAGTGAGTCTTATGTGTACCAGGTGAGTCTGCACTCTAGCTGGTGAACTGCTACTGAGTGAGTCTTATGTTTACCAGGTGAGTCTACACTCTAGCTGGTGAAGTGATACTAGGCGAGTCTTATGTGTACTACGAGAGTCATGAATATTATGTGATCCTTATATATAGGTACTGGGTGAGTCTAATGTGTAATGAGTAAATGCAATGTTTACCACAATGTGGTAAACATTACCTGGTTTATTAACCTGGTATACAGTAGACTCATGTCATGAGTCTAGTGTATACCAGGTGAGTCTAGACTTCTGCTGGTGAATCCAATGTGTACTAGGTGAGTCTCTTTTGTATACTTGCAGGGTAGTTCAACTTTGATGAAGACCTAGAGTGTAGAGAACAAAAATCCTAAAATTTTATATCCATTTTTGTTTAGTTTTTAAATACTCATTTTTTTTTATACTATTGTTAACTGCGAATTCTTTGAACAGGGCTCCAGTAAAAGTGACACTATCGGAGGGACCCTACCATGTGGCACAGTTTAGAGACTCCGCGAGGGAGTTTGACTTGAACAAGGAATCTGATTTGTCTGATCTGAGAAAGTAAGTAACAATCATATTAAACATCGACATTTGCATTCGCACCAAGCAAATGTGGACTGGCCTCATAGCTCAGTTGGTAGTAACTCTGCCTTCTGCGCTAGATGTCGCGGGTTCGATCCCCGCACTGGACAAACATTTGTGTGATGAACACAGATGTTTGTTCTGTGTCTGGGTGTTAAATATATATCTATTATGTATATCAGTCTCTGGTACTCATAGTACAGGCTATGCCTAGTTTGGGATCAGTTGACCGTGTGAATATGTCCGGAATATTTAAAAAAAAAAAAAAAAATATTTATTATTTCGCTCACTCAATGGTACCCCTGGTATTACCTAGTTCCTTAAAATATGTTTTACTGCTCATCCGACTGGCACTGATGATTTTTTTTTTTATACAACTGAGGTGGCAAACAAACATACGGCCCACCTGTTGGTAAGCGGTTACCGTAGCCTATGAGCGCTTGCAATACCAGAGGCATCACGCACGCGTTGCCGACCCCGAACCCCCCTCCCCCTAAAGAGCTCTGGCAACCTTACTCACCGCAGGAACACAACACTATTTGAAACAAATAATGTTATTTGGCTGCGATCTTCTGTAAGGCGGAGGTACCTCCCCAGACGGGCTGCTCCAATTAAATGATGCCAAATTTAATTGAAATCGCTGTAATGTATCATTTAATAAGAAGACAGTTCCTCTGAAAAAAATGTATCCTACTAGGCTTTAACAGTAGGTATCATGGTAGGTAGTCATGTGATTAAGTTTTATGTAGTTTGTTCCTAACATTTTCTTTTATATAAACTCAAAAGTAGAAACCTATTATTAGCCTTTCTATCTAGCTATAGCGTTTAATCTCACGTTCTGTTACGCCGTTGGTTTCTCTAATAAATAAATAAATATTCGCAATCGTACATTCGCATATTGAAAATACGAATTCTCATTCGCGGATGTGAAAAATATGACATTCGTAACATCCCGTGATAACCCTTACAGGGAATGATTTTGAATAGTGTTGTGTTCCTGCGGTGAGTAAGGTTACCAGAGCTCTTTAGGGGTGGGGGGGTTCGGGGTCGGCAACGCGTGCGTGATGCCTCTGGTATTGCAAGCGCTCATAGGCTACGGTAACCGCTTACCAACAAGTAGGCCTTATGCTTGTTTGCCACCACAGTTGTAACCAAAAATGTTCGACTCAGACGAGATTTGAACCCGGTACCCGAGCAGCCGCTATAACATTGATTTGACTGGCCTCATAGCTCATCATCATCAGCCTGTAGAAGTCCACTGCTGGACATAGGCCTCCCCCAAAGAGATCCATGACGAACGGTCTTGAGCCTTCTCCATCCACCGACTTCCCGCAACCTTCACAATGTCGTCGGTCCATCGGGTGGAGGGCCTTCCAACACTGCGTCGCCCGGTTCGTGGTCGCCATTCGAGAACCTTTACTCCCCAACGGTTGTAGGTCCAGGGTTCGTGGGGATTGGTAGCTGGGCTTCTGCCGGGGATTCTTAGCACCCCCTGCTCCGCCGTTACCGTGGCCGCTACCAGTGCCAGGAATAGCGGAGCTGCCGGGGACTGGGGGCCGTTTTTTATTATGTCCTATCATAAGGGGGGGATTGGACCATAACCCACCACGCTGGTCCAGTGCGGATTGGTGGGTGGAGCGCCAGAGACTCGTCAGCTGAACGGCAGGGTGTACCACGTGCCGGTGAGGTTGGCTTGGGTTCCGAGGGCTGTCATTTGGAACCCCTTACACCCCTCATAGCTCTAGAGTTGGTAGTAGCTCTGCCTTCTGCGCCAGAGGTCGCGGGTTCGATTCCCGCACTGGACAAACATTTGTGACTAACACAGATGTTTGTTCTGTGTCTGGGTGTTTAATATATATCTATTATGTATATCAGTTTCTGGTACCCGTAGTACAGGCTATGCCTAGTTTGGGATCAGTTGACCGTGTGTGATGTGTCTGTAATATGTATGTATGTAAGATATCCGTGGTTTCCAGAGAGGTGGAGCTGCGCATGAGGAACAGTGTGCGAGGCGGGCGCACGGTGTCCTCCGACGTCATCTCCATGTCCGTGAAGGGGCCCGGGATCCAGCGCATGGTGCTAGTGGACCTGCCCGGAGTTATATCTGTAAGTTTATTTATTTATTTAGAATACAGTATAACATCATAACAGGTTTTTTTAAGGCGATGCCATATGTTTTTAGTAGGTACATTATAATAAATAGGTAAAATTAAATAGGTAGTAATCGAAACATTTCGTTTCTATCACTATCTGTGCAAGTTGTAGGAGTACTTAAGTTATTTGTTCAGGTATGGTTACGGTCATAAGAAATGTCGTATTGTATGGATCTGAGTGTTGGGCTGCCAAAGGGACGTATGAAAGAAGATTGCACGCAGCGGAGATGCGAATTATGCTGCCCTTAGATCATTTGTTGAAGCTCACATTTGTAGATAGATAGATAAAAAAATTATTTGGCACTACACACAATTAACATAGATAAACAATTTTAAACTAAAGTAAATACAATAGGTAGGTATAAATAATCAAAAGAACAATTTTTAAAAAGTAGGTATCTTAGAGTAGGCAACTGTGCGTGTGCTGCAGTACGACAAATAGGCTATGGCTCAGTGAAATATTTTGCTTAAAAGCAAAAATACTGATTTTCAGCCAAAACCTGATCGAGAGCGAGCAGAACGAGTACAAACGAACAATGCGTAGGTAGCTGTGAATTTGTGTTGTTGTGATTGTGTAGTTTGCTATCAATGATTACAAAATATGAAATATAATAAATTAATGACAATAGTGCGAAAAAATATAATAATAATAATGAATAAAATGAGCTTACAATATTTTTGTTTATTTTTGGCATACGAAGTCTTTTGTCTTCTCTTTTTTCACATTTTTATAAGCTCTTATTTATTGGGATTACAATTAGGTTACTTTTCTTTTGAGCCTCACCTAGTGCGATCGGCACCACACTGAAGCTTTAAATTCCATTTTGTGAAAAAGGATCATCGAAAAAAATGATAGGCACCAAGCCGTGTTTGTTGCCTGATTATTCTAGGCTTGGTCGCGAGGAACAGGCATAGCTTCACTTAGTTTCTAAGACGTTTCAAAGTGATCCTAGTGATTTTATTGAAATTAATGCCTTTTTTTTTAAATGTTAAGATGAATGTGTGCAGTGACCAGAATGGATATGATAAGGAATGAGTATATGAGAGGAAGTTTGAAAGTGGCGCCAGTGACGGAAAAGCTGAGGAGTAATCGGTTAGCTTGGTATGGGCATGTCATGAGGAGGGAAGAATGTCATGTGACAAGAAGAGTGTTAGATATGAATGTGGATGGATGTAGGAGTAGAGGAAGGCCAAAGAAAAGATGGATG
Organism: Anticlea derivata; assembly: GCA_947579855.1. Taxonomy (NCBI): domain Eukaryota; kingdom Metazoa; phylum Arthropoda; class Insecta; order Lepidoptera; family Geometridae; genus Anticlea; species Anticlea derivata. The sequence continues at coordinate 584,403 of OX388283.1, read as the reverse complement.
GACTGTGTGAAAGCGGATATGGTGAAGATCCTTTCTTCACCATATCCGCTTTTGTGAGTGCTGAGATGACGAATGATAGAGGGAAATGGAAGAAGAATACATGTTGTGCCGACATCACGTGATGTGGGATAAGGGCAGGAAGATGATGATTTGTTCGGGTGCGGCCCAAACAATAAGCTAAAGCTGAGTTAAAACTGCTAAGGGATTACAGCTAGGGGTGGTGACTCCGAAGAGAGTTAATTTTCGGAGGAGGTAGGGCACAGTGAGATTTTCTCGCTCTAAATGGGAGCAGCCCGCCTGGGAAGGTACCTCCGCCTTACAGAAGATCGCAGCCAAATAACATTATTTGTTTCAAATAGTGTTGTGTTCCTGCGGTGAGTATGGTTGCCAACGCATTAGCAACGCTTCAGGTGTTGCTAATGTCAATAGGCGACGGTAACCACTTACCATCAGGAGGGCCGTAAGCATGTTTGCCTCCGTACAACATTAAAAAAAAAAACCGAACCTGTTTAGTGTTGAACGTACATTCTTTTATTGTTTCCACCAAATTATTGCAGCTAGGGCTATGCTAAAACTTTTCTAATAATATGAACAAGTATGAGTTGAATATACAAGTGTGCGTTACCTTGTACATTATTAAATTTTTGTACATCAGTCTTTGCTTGTCGTGCCGCTGATTATTTCTTAGTCTTCCTGTATTAGGTCAGTGACCAGGTTGAGGTATGGTGGCCCTGAAGAGGGCCTATGACCGTCCTTGAGAGAATCAGTGTTGTGAAAGGCATCTTAGAAGCTCCTTTTGTCACATGTTTTCGAATTTTTAGGTTCTAGGAGGACATGCCGGTTTCTCACGATGTTTTCCTTCACTGTCTGAGAGCAGTAGCATAGCGCACTTAAATTTTTCCATGATGATGATGACATTACATTACAAAACTTCAAATTTTATTAGCATTGGTAGTCTGTCAGACTGTAAGTCACGTAAGATTTTTATATCATCATTTCAGCCGTACGACGTTCACTGCTGAACATGGCCTCCCCCACAGACATAGCAAATTCCTTATCATGTGGGGGGATTTGCCCATACTCACCACGCTGGGCATGCGGGCGAGCGCAGTTAGAGCTATCGTTGTTAAAATGAGGGACGCTGCTGCCCATCCCCTAGCTTTTTTCCCTTTCGCCTCTTACGACATCCGCGGATAGAGATATGGAGGGGCCTATTCTTTAGCCGGGGCCACCACGGCCCCGGCCGGCGGTCGGATTTTTATGTATATTTGGGTAATTTCAGACTCAAACGGTGGACATGGCAGCTGACACCCGCGAAGCAATCAAACAGATGTCCAGAACTTACATGGAAAATCCTAACGCTATCATACTTTGTATCCAAGTGAGTATCCTACTAATATTATAAATGCGAAAGTTTGTGAGGATGTTTGTTGTTCAATCACACCGTAACGGCTCAACCGATTTCGTTGAAACTTGGAATATATAGAGTTCTATACCTAGTTTAGCATATAGGCTACTTTTTATGTTGGTACCACCCGAGAGAAGCCGCGGGCATAAGCTAGTACCTTATACATACATACATACATACATAAAATCACACCTGTTTCTCAGAGGGGTAGGCAGAGACCACGGTTTTCCACTTGCTACGATCCTGACATACCTCTTTTGCTTCATTCACTCTCATCACATTCCTCATACATGCTCGTCGGTTAAGGGTACTCATGACTGGCCTTTTTCCAAAACGTCACCGATTTGGTCACTAAACGTACGCCTAGGTCTTCCCCTTCCAACGGTCCCGTTCACACTCGTCTTATACACCTGTTTCGTCAATCTTCTTTCGTTCATCCTCTCTACATGACCAAACCATCTCAGCATACCTTTCTCAATCCTCATCACTGCATCTTCTTTCACTCCACAACGCTCTCTTATCACGCTGTTCCTCACTCTATCTTTCAAAGTTACTCCACACATAGTAGTACCTTATATAATAAGAGATTTTCTTTTTATCAAGGACTATGTGAGCAAAATCTTGATTGAAAAGAGGGGGCAAAATAGAGAGTTAAAATGGGGAACGCTGCGGTCCATCCCCTAGTTTGTTTCCCTTAGTCGCCTCTTACGACATCCACGGTTCCGTAGGTAATAATATTTTTCTTTACCAAATTGCAAAAAAAAAAAAAAAAATTCAGTACCTAATGTTTATTGTAAAATGTTGTGCAAATGTGTGTGTTTTGGTGGCAATTAAATAAATGTCTATGTCTATGTCTTTTTTAGGACGGTTCAGTGGACGCCGAGAGAAGCAACGTGACGGACCTAGTGTCGTCGTGTGACCCGACGGGCAAAAGGACCATATTCGTGCTGACTAAAGTGGATTTGGCGGAGGAAAACCTGGCTAACCCCAACAGAGTGAGCAAGTCCTTAGTTCTCTTGCGACCTTAGACAATCTACGAAACGGACGACGCAGTGTTAGAAGAACCCCACCCGATGGACGACGACATTGTGGAGGTTGTGGGAAGTCAAGACCGTTCGTCGTAGCACTCTTTGGGGGAGGCCTATGTTCAGCAGTGGACTTCATCAGGCTGATGATGAGACACTTGATAGCTCGTGGATTTTTGTGGTTCAATCACGCCGTAACGTTTCAACCGATTTCGTTGAAACTTGGAATATATAAAGTTCTTTACCTAGAATAGCATATAGGCTTTTTATGTATGTACATACATACATAAAAAGCGAGCACGCGAGCGAAGCCGCGGGCAGAAGCTAGTACTTTAATAATATCGTAATAATTATAATGGTCTCCGCTGAAAACCAGCGCTGGGTGCACACATCAGTGTGTATCCAGCACAATGCTGAGCGGAGGCCATGTTTTCCACCAACTCCGCTGATCACAATATTTTTGTCATTTAACATTTGACTGGCCTGATAGCTCAGTTGGTAGTAACTCTGCCTTCTGCGCTAGAGGTCGCGGGTTCGATTCCCGCACTGGACAAACATTTGTGACTAACACAGATGTTTGTTCTGTGTCTGGGTGTTAAATATATATCTATTATGTATATCAGTCTCTGGTACCCATAGTACAGGCTATGCCTAGTTTGGGATCAGTTGACCGATTGTGATATGTCCGGAATAAAAAAAGAAAAAAAAAAAAAAATTGTGTAAATAGTTCGTAGTAAGGAAGATAACTTTCATTCATTCATTCATAATATAAAAGTTATAATTTAATTAAAACAAAATTATTATCTTCACAGATTCGTCGTATACTAGAAGGGAAATTGTTTCCGATGAAAGCATTAGGGTACTACGCAGTCGTGACGGGTCGCAGCCGCAGAGACGACTCCATCCAGTCCATCAGGGAGTACGAGGAGCGGTTCTTCAGATCCTCAAAGCTGTTCAAGTAAGAAAATACTGAAAAGTAAAACTCGAACGGCCTATGTTATCGGTCTAAAGTTTTAGGGTTAGAAAGTGTGGAAATATATTTTTTACATAGTGATTTGAAACTTTGACGACATATTTTTAAGTAGCTTTCGCCCGCGGTTTCGTTCGCGTGGTACCTACATAAAAGTAGCCTATCTGCTATTCTAGGTAAAGAATACTTTGTATTCCAAGTTTAATCGAAATCGGTTGTGCCGTTGCGGCGTGGTTGAATAACAAACATCCAAACATCTTCACAAACTTTCGCATTTATAATAATAGGATAACATAACTAAGATGTGAAAAATATTATTAAAGTTGATTGAAGTATTTTTTTTTAAACAACTGAATTGGCAAACAAGCATGCGCCCTTAGGGATAAAAAAATACCTGTTATGATGTTATACTGTATTCTAAATAAATAAATAAATTGTTAAAAAATATTTGTTTCAAATAGTGTTGTGTTCCTGCGGTGAGTAAGGTTGCCAGAGCTCTTTAGGGGGGAAGGGGGTTCGGGGTTGGCAACGCGTGCGTGATGCCTCTGGTATTGCAAGCGCTCATAGGCTACGGTAACCGCTTGTAAAAAAAAAAATGTTGGTAAGCGGTTACCGTAGCCTATGAAGTATAGAGTTGAGAACAAAAATGTATAACATGCAGAAACGTGGTTATAGTATCAACGAAATGCAAAAATATTATCGAACAAAACACCAAATTTTTTTTGTAGTTTTCTTCCAAATCTCTCTGAAATGATCTGTTTGTTGTCAGGGACGGGCTGGTGACGCCGTCGCAGGTGACAACCAGGAACCTGTCGCTGGCGGTGGCGGAGTGCTTCTGGCGCATGGTGCGCGCCTCCGTGGAGCAGCAGGCCGACTCCTTCAAGGCCATGCGCTTCAACCTCGAGACCGAGTGGAAGAACTCCTTCCCCAGGTACACCCACCACCCACCACCCACCACCCACCTATGGAGCCCCCAACTATCCTTCACCAATACTTCATTATTCCAGACATATCACACACGGTCAACTGATCCCAAACTAGGCATAGCCTGTACTATGGGTACTAGAGGCTGATATACATAATAGATATACAGTGTGTGTTTTTTCAGGGCCACTTAGGCGACATCGGAAACCGTGAGAGTAATCGAAAAGTGATGTTAGGAGTTACGGGCTCGATTTCGAAAAAAATAAGATCTGCATAAAAAAAAAGTTTTTTTTTATTTACTTCTTTTGCATTTCTGTGTTCTATGTTTACTAGTATAGTATTATGTTATCTGTGCCCTGTATAGTTCAAAATAATAAAATACTGATACAACTTTTTTTGAAAAACAACCCTCAAAGTGTTTAAATAGGGAATGAAAGTTTATATGGGAAATCCTATGTTTTTGAAGTTAGAGACATCAAAATCGGGTTTTAGGTAAATTGACAAAAATAAAAAATACGTTTATTAGCATTTTTTTAAAAACAGCCATTAGAGGTGTGGTAGAGGTATAGGGGATGAAAGTTTATATGGGATATTTTTATCTTTTAAGACTATGAAATTGAAATTTGGCACGCAGGTTCCTTAAGGAGAGTAAACATTTATTGTTAAGAAAGATTTTCGAAAATTCACCCCAAAGGGGATGAAACGGGGGCTGAAAGGATGTATGAAAGTTCATGTTTTCCAAGACATGATTTCACCGTCACCATCATGGTGACGTCTTACTACACACGTCTTGCGATGCGAAAATGTATCGAAAAAAAAATAAGACGTTACCATGATGGTGACGGTGACGGGATGGTGATTGGACGGTATGTAGAAGTAGGTAAATATAAATATAAATATTCCGGACATGTTCACACGGTCTACTGATCCCAAACTAGGCATAGCCTGTACCATGAGTACCAGAGACTGTTATACATAATAGATATATATTTAACACCCAGACACAGAACAAATATCTGTGTTCATCACACAAATGTTTGTCCAGTGCGGGGATCGAACCCGCGACTTCTAGCGCAGAAGGCAGAGTTACTACCAACTGAGCTATGAGGCCAGTCAACAACAGTCAACAACAGTCAATAGCTGCATAATACAAACGCGGACGAAGTCGCGAGCGGGACAGCTAGTACAATATTAAAACTTAAAACATTATGACTACGGCGACGTGTCGATGTCGCAATCAGGGTGTCAGCTGACGACGGTGCATGGCGGTCCCCTTGCAGGCGGCCAGTGAACCTTCCGAACTTGACACCCTTCACCCAAAACTCTGCGCTCAGGTAGCAAAGCAGCGGGCGTACGGTTAGACAGGACTTGTCCTGTCTGGCCCTCGACTATGTAACCCCCTCCTGACTAGAAGCTGGATCTGTTCTTGATTAAACGGTTATGTTGTTAACAGGCAGAGGGAGTTGGACCGCGACGAAGTATTCGAGCGCGCGCGTGCGGAGCTGCTGGACCAGTCGGCTGAGCTGTCGGCGGCCGCGCCCGGCGCCTGGGAGGCCAGGCTGCAGCAGGCGCTGTGGCAGGCCGCCAGCGACGTCGTCTTCCACACCATCTACCTGCCGGCAGCTGCAGCCGCGCACGACGACGTCGGTGAGTACCACCCCTCACCACACTGGTCCTGCGGAGCTGCTGGACCAGCTTGGGAGGAGAGGCTGCAGCAGGCGCTGTGGCAGGCCGCCAGCGACGTCGTCTTCCACACCATCTACCTGCCGGCAGCTGCAGCCGCGCACGACGACGTCGGTGAGTACCACCCCTCACCACACTGGTCCTGCGGAGCTGCTGGACCAGCTTGGGAGGAGAGGCTGCAGCAGGCGCTGTGGCAGGCCGCCAGCGACGTCGTCTTCCACACCATCTACCTGCCGGCAGCTGCAGCCGCGCACGACGACGTCGGTGAGTACCACCCCTCACCACACTGGTCCTGCGGAGCTGCTGGACCAGCTTGGGAGGAGAGGCTGCAGCAGGCGCTGTGGCAGGCCGCCAGCGACGTCGTCTTCCACACCATCTACCTGCCGGCAGCTGCAGCCGCGCACGACGACGTCGGTGAGTACCACCCCTCACCACACTGGTCCTGCGGAGCTGCTGGACCAGCTTGGGAGGAGAGGCTGCAGCAGGCGCTGTGGCAGGCCGCCAGCGACGTCGTCTTCCACACCATCTACCTGCCGGCAGCTGCAGCCGCGCACGACGACGTCGGTGAGTACCACCCCTCACCACACTGGTCCTGCGGAGCTGCTGGACCAGCTTGGGAGGAGAGGCTGCAGCAGGCGCTGTGGCAGGCCGCCAGCGACGTCGTCTTCCACACCATCTACCTGCCGGCAGCTGCAGCCGCGCACGACGACGTCGGTGAGTACCACCCCTCACCACACTGGTCCTGCGGAGCTGCTGGACCAGCTTGGGAGGAGAGGCTGCAGCAGGCGCTGTGGCAGGCCGCCAGCGACGTCGTCTTCCACACCATCTACCTGCCGGCAGCTGCAGCCGCGCACGACGACGTCGGTGAGTACCACCCCTCACCACACTGGTCCTGCGGAGCTGCTGGACCAGCTTGGGAGGAGAGGCTGCAGCAGGCGCTGTGGCAGGCCGCCAGCGACGTCGTCTTCCACACCATCTACCTGCCGGCAGCTGCAGCCGCGCACGACGACGTCGGTGAGTACCACCCCTCACCACACTGGTCCTGCGGAGCTGCTGGACCAGCTTGGGAGGAGAGGCTGCAGCAGGCGCTGTGGCAGGCCGCCAGCGACGTCGTCTTCCACACCATCTACCTGCCGGCAGCTGCAGCCGCGCACGACGACGTCGGTGAGTACCACCCCTCACCACACTGGTCCTGCGGAGCTGCTGGACCAGCTTGGGAGGCCAGGCTGCAGCAGGCGCTGTGGCAGGCCGCCAGCGACGTCGTCTTCCACACCATCTACCTGCCGGCAGCTGCAGCCGCGCACGACGACGTCGGTGAGTACCACCCCTCACCACACTGGTCCTGCGGAGCTGCTGGACCAGTCGACCGTGGCGCCCGGCCGTCATATCGTATAAGGAAGTAAAGGAGCTCGCATTGGAAAGATCAGAATGGAAGAAATTACATCATTACACCGACAAGAGCTAAGCTCTTAAATCATCATCATCATTTCAGCCGTACGACGTCCACTGCTGAACATGGCCTCCCCCACAGACAGAGCGAATTCCTTATCATGTGGGGGGATTTGCCCATACTCACCACGCTGGGCATGCGGGTTGGCGAGCGATAGTTGTTGGATAGCTCTTAAATATAATAATAATAAAGAGAGTTAGTAGTCAAAGAGATAGTTTTTTATTTATTTACATACATCCTGTTGGATTGAAAAGGTTTTTCTTAAATATTAATTCGTCCTTACACTAACCTTCCTCTAACCTCTTGTCTAGCGATGAGAATCCCGCGGCAGATCAAATACAAACACCCCGCCAGTGGAACCGACGAAGCTACTATATGGATCGACCCTTATGATATAGATTTTAGTAAGAACTATCCAATGATTAGGTCTATTTTGTAGAAAAAGATACCATGGTTAGTTTAGTAAACATATGTAACGATTAGAAAACATATTTAACAGTTAGTAAACATATTTAACGGTTAGTAGTTAATTAAACGCGCAAGTGAAACGTTTAACTTATTAAATAGTAAACATGACCTTGATCTATTCAACTGCAGTATTCCAACTCTTAGAAATAAACTCAATATCACATTCTTTGACCGGCAACCCTCTTTGTACATCTTCCAGATCCTAATTAGTGACTAGCACTTAGTTTGCTTATTGATATCGTGACTGTGAGTGACCCTTAAGGTATTAATTACTCAACTTATCTTCTTTTTTTGTCTGCCCGTTATCCAACTTGTATCTACCAGTTAAGACCTTTAAATGGCCTTAAGCTATATATTTAAGTTTCCAGAATGTTTTTCTCAGTGCCGATGGTTTTCCATAAATAAAAAAATAAACATATGTAACGGTTAGTAAACATATTTAACGGTTAGTAAAAATATGTAACGGTTAGTAAACATATTTAACGGTTAGTAAACATTTGTAACGGTTTGATAACATATTAAACGGTTAGGAAACATTGTAACGGTTGGTAAACAGATTGTGTCATCCAATTCGTGGTCACTGTTCGAAAACCTCTGTTGACTTATCACTATCTTAATGTATAAGTATTATCGAAAACTTGAAAACATTTAAAATCCATTTTGTTGTACTCATAATGGTAATCTAGTAATGTTTATTATTTAGTTTTATTTTTATGGTTACAAAGTTAATGAGTGTGATCAGTGTCACAGTTCGAACTCCGAATTTAGATGGTATCGGGAGCGTGTGTTCGCTTCCCGCGATGGGACAAATGTTTATATAAGCTGCAAATATTTTTTCCGGGTAGTGTTGTGGTATCTTACTCGTAGGCTCGTATTCAGAGACAAGACTCAAGCATTGATCTGTACTTAAATCTCGATTTGAGGCGAGATTCTTATTCGTGAACAGTATTTATGTATAGATTCAATGATCACAGTTCACCTGAGTAAATGCTTATTCTGAAACGTCAATCAGACGAAATCAGTGCTTGAGTTTAGATTTGATTTGACATTAATCAAATGACATTTACGTTCCGTTACACGTACTTTGATGCATATTTATACTTCACTTTATTGTTCTATTATATTTCCACCCTGGCTGTTGGAATTTCTGCGTGAAACGGATCGAAAATTATAAATAAATCAAAATGTAAACGAGAACAGGCTGAATCACATGAGTACAGATTTGAAACTCGATTCAGCGGAGAGTAGTTTAAGTACCGATCTTGAATAAAAGCTATGTTTGAGAAGAGATTCAATACTTAAATAGAGTTCAGCTGATCTGTGATTAAATCTATGCTTGAGTCGTGTCTCTGAATATGAGCCGTAGTGTCTGATACCCAGGGAGTCCTAGTGTGGGGTCAAGACTGTTGGGTGGGACTAATTGTTGTCACAGCTCTATATAAATATCACTATATTGTTTGCAGAGGCATCTAATTAACACCGTAGTACTGTGACATTGTTATTAAAACTTACAGATAAGTTCAACACGCAAGTGGACATAAAGCTCCGCGAGTGGGCGGACACGGGGCTCCCCGCGGCGTCCGTGCGCGCGGGGGGCGAAGCCCTGGCGGCCGAGTTCGCGGCGCTGCTGGCCGCCAGCGGAGCCCCGGCCGCCGACCCGCTCTACGAGCCCGTTAAACAGTTCGCTGTGGAGGAGGCGCTGAACAGACACCAGTGGGAGGAACGAGCTCAGGACGTAAGTTGAAGTGGCAGTGGGCAGGCCATATAGCTCGCGGAACCGACAACCGTTGGGTAATAAAGGTTCTCCAATGGCGACCACGAACCGGGCGACGCAGTGTTCGATGGACCGATGACATTATGATTGTAGCGGGAACCCGGTGGATGCGGAGCTGGGAAGCCTTTGTCACTGGTCATCCTGCAATAAATTTAGTAGGTTTAGGTATGGCCCTAAAAAGAGCTAAGTTTATCGAACCTCAAGTCTAAACCTGAGTTTATCGCAAGCCTAGGCCTAAACCAGAGTTAATCGAAAATCTTGGTCTAAACCTGAGTTTATCAAAAGTCTAGGCCTAAACCCGAGTTAATCGAAAATCTTGGTCTAAACCTGAGTTCATCGAAAGTCTAGGTTTAAACCAAAGTTTGTCGAAAGTCTAGGTTTAAACCAGAGTTTATCTAAAGTCTTGTTCTAAACCTTAGTTTATCGAAAGTCTGCGGCTAAACCCGGTTTCTCAATAAGGCTGATGTTTGTAACAGGTGTTACGAGTGCTGCAGCTGAACGCGCTCCAAGACAGGATGGTGAACTCGCGCGCCGACTGGGACGCCGCCGTCACGCTCATGGAGACAGCTCTCAACGAGAAGCTCAGCGTTACTCAGAACCAACTCAAAGAACTGACTGGTAACTAACATTAATGACATGTTCCTCTCTCCCGACTTTTGGCCTGCAGGAATAGTTTTCCGACGCTATAGGGATGCGCCAAAGAACTATAAACCCTAATATAATATGCAAGTGTGAATATTCTATGTATTTTAGTTTTAAGGTATATATATCTATGGGCCCTGTATTTGTACATGTACTTTGCTGTGTTGCCTGAAATAAATGACTTAATAATAATAATTAAAATAAATAAATAAATATTCCGGACATATCACACACGGTCAACTGATCCCAAACTAGGCATAGCCTGTACTATGGGTACCAGAGACTGATATACATAATAGATATATATTTAACATGGTAGCCGTGGTGGCCCCGGCTGAAGAATAGGCCCCTCCATATCTACCTATCCGCGGATGTTGTAAGAGGTGACTAAGGGAAAAAAGCTAGGGGATGGGCAGCAGCGTCCCTCATTTTAACAACGATAGCTCTAACTGCGCTCGCCAACCCGCATGCCCAGCGTGGTGACCATGGGCAAACCCCCCCACATGATAAGGAATTCGCTCTGTCTGGCCATGTTCAGCAGTGGACGTTGAACGGCTGAAATGATGATGATGATATATTTAACATTATACTATTATCACGTGTCATGTCTTCGAATTTGTAGGTTCTAGGCTGCTTTCCTCACGATGTTTTTCTTCACTGTTTAAGAGCGCTAGTATATAGCGCACATACATTTTCCAAATGGAATATCAATCGATGTTGAACCGTGATTCGAATTCGCGACCTGTGGATCGGAAGGCGGGGCCCCTGCCACCACTCCACCAGTGCTCTATATAAACGAACCCAAATGCATCTCTTTTGCCTCAAATCATAATTGTAATTGGGGCTGCTTTGACGCATAAAAACTACCTTCTTCTTCTTCTTCTTCTTCCTGCCCTTGTCCCACATTTTGTGGGGTCGGCACAACATGTTTTCTCCTTCTTTTAGAACACTGAAATATACCCAGCATACCCACTGGTATCAACTACCTACTGGTATGTAACAACCTATGCAAAGTAGGTACCTACTCACCCCTGTTGTTTGCGCGTCGATCTCAAAGGTTCCACTTCTTTCTATTCCATTAGAGACATCAACACAATGCTACGCTCACTGATCTTGTTTCACTTGATACATATAATTACCGAAATATCCGTTCGCTAGCTCAGTGGGTAAATCACTTTTGTTGACACCGAAAAAGTAGCAAAATTCAAGCGAAGCGACGCCATCGGATCATACTTGCTTGCACAGACCAATAGGATGCTTGCTTGCTACCACAGACTACTATGGAATACGAATAAACAACACACCACAGGCTAGAGAGATACTACTTTATTTAATAATATACCTACATACTTATTATTTTATATAATATCTACTATGTTCCTACTTATAATATATAATATAACTATCCATTTATTAATACATACCTACTATAAATATTATGTTTATTGATGTTCGTCACGTCACGTCGCCTAGACCCCGTCTGAAAACCAGCGCCGCACCGTACATATTATGTTTGGTGCAGCTTTATGCTGAGACGGGACCCATTTGCCCCACACAACGCATACCTACTCAACCTATCTACCGCCTCACCTACCTACATGTTTTTGTTTTTCTTATTGTGTTTTATTTTTTTTGTATTACTAGATTTAAGTATTTTTTTTTCTTTCGTTGTATCTTCCTACCTACCTACCTACTTACTGCGTTGTGGGTCAAATAAATAAATTTTCTTTCTTTCTTTCTTTCTTCCTTCCACTCTCTTCTGTTAGCCGTCATCTCCGCACTCACTTCTTTCTTACTCATGTCATCTTTAATACAATCCATCCATCTATTCTTCGGCCTTCCTCTAGTCTTATATCCATGCACATTCATACCTAACGCTCTTCTCGTTACATGACTTTCATCCCTCCTCATGACATGCCCATACCATGCTAACCTATTACTTCTCAACTTTTCCGTCACTGGCGCTACTTTCAAACTTCCTCTGATGTACTATGTATGTATGTGTGTATGTATGGGATTAGGCATTTTATTTCTTTTATTTATTCTAAACAAGTCCTCCTGCCCTTGTTCCACATTATGTGGAGTCGGCACAACATGTTTATTCAAAACAAGTATAAAACTACCTACATAGGTATATGTAGGTAGTTTTATACTTGTTTTGAACTACATAATAAGTTCGAAGGCGGAATTTCGTGATGGAATCACATTAATCAATCTCTATTTGAAACCGCAAGGGTTCTTCTAATTTCTAAGTCGTTTCAAAGTGATCCTAGTGATTCTTATTTTATTTTATTTATTAGGTTTGCCAACTGTTTACACATGAGTATATAGTTATGATTGGAAACAAAATGTCTTAAGCTACATGAGAAACCAATAACAGGCAAACACAGCATGCACTGTAAACAAGGCTAAGAATTTAATATGTAGGTACTTATATTATAATATCTAATGGTAGGTAAATACGACAAAGCGTTATAGATAACTGTATGGTAGGTAGGTATGTAAGGTATACCCCTTACAATTATAAATAGGTAACAAGTTAAATGAAAGCAGAACAATCGCAAACAAGAGTCTTACTCTGATATTCTAGTTAATAATCACACACAATTCATACACTCATCTACTCACACCTTGGGTGCTGCTGAAATACCCATGCTCTTAAGAGATCTGGTGATCAGAAGTACTCACACACATACATGAACACACACTTTGCACCTATGTACTCCCCAAATACCCATTCTCTTAGTAGACTAGTGATCAGGCGTGCTCACACACACACAAACACACACACACACACACTACACATACAAACTATGTAAACGTATTCCTAAATCCTAACTTTAACTTAACTTACTATAGACATAAATATCCTTTTAATTTCTTTACTTACTTAATTCTAACAATTATGTACTACGGAAGAGCGAGACCCTCTAACACAGGTATATCTATACTTAAAAGAGGGTCCCAAACCCATGAAATGTAACCTAGATTAAGTTTACTGAAATAAAAATATTTGTATTTGTAATAATAGTAGGTACATAATTATAGTTTTTTCTTACTAGCATAAAATGAACAAAAAGGGTCGCCTAAGATAAAATTAGGTTAGGATTCTATTGAAATAAGCACCATTTGATGTGATGATGGTGACTTCCAGGGCCCGGCTTCCGCGAGCGCTGGCTGCACTGGGCCTCCGCCTCGGAGGAGCAGCGCCGCCGCCAGGAGGTGCGCTCCGAGCTCGAGCGCCTCGGCGCCACTCGCCCGGGGCTTATGTACGACGAGGTATCTACTGTATCATGTATGTCATGTATGTATTTTTGGAGGAGGTACGGCACAGCGAGATTTTCTCGTTCTTAATTGGAGCAGCCCGGTAGGAGGTACCTCCGCCTTACAGAAGATCGCAGCTAAACAACATTATTTGTTTCTGGTTTAGTGGTTTTTCGGAAGACAATGAAACGTCCAGGATCGTGACACAAGAAATAAGTATATTTTTTATAGCCGACGGTACTTTTTTTTTTTTTTTATACTACTGAGGTGGCAAACAAGCGTACGGCCCACCTGTTGGTAAGCGATTACCGTAGCCTATGAGCGCTTGCAATACCAGAGGCATCACGCACGCGTTGCCGACCCCGGACCCCCCTCCCCCTAAAGAGCTCTGGCAACCTTACTCATCGCAGGAGCACAACACTATTTGAAACAAATAATGTTATTTGGCTGCGATCTTCTGTAAGGCGGAGGTACCTCCCCAGGCGGGCTGCTCCAATTTAGAACGAGAAAATCTCGCTATGCCCTACCTCCTCCTAAAACTTACTTACATACTACAGCTCAAAACTACCCACTCATATACGATATGAGTCTATGCAAGTAACTCAGAAGTCGAACACCACAGTTTCAAATAGTGTTGTGTTCCTGCGGGGAGTACGGTTGCCAGAGCTCTTTAGGGGGGGAGGGGTTCGGGGTCGGCACCGCATGCGTGATGCCTCTGGTATTGCAAGCGCTCATAGGCTACGGTAACCGCTTACCAATAGGTGGGCCGTAAGCTGTAGTATAAAAAAAATAAAAAATTATATGTATTGTGCACGAAAGGAGCCTCTTAGGCTCGTATTCAGAGACAAGACTCGAGCATTGATCTGTACTTAAATCTCGATTTGAGGCGAGATTCTAATTCTTGAACAGTGCTTAAGTATAGATTCAATGATCACAGTTCACCTGAGTAAATGCTTATTCTGAAACGTCAATCAGACGAAATCGGTGCTTGAGTTTAGATTTGATTAGACATTAATCAAATGACATTTTCGTTCCGTTACACGTACTTTGATGCATATTTATACTTCACTTTATTGTTCTATTCTATTTCCACCCTGGCTGTTTGAATTTCTGCGTAAAACGGATCGAAAATAATAAATAAATCAAAATGTAAACGAGAACATTTGAGTAAAGATTTGAGACTCGATTCAGCTGAGAGTAGTTTAAGTACCGTTCTTGAATAAAAGCTATGTTTGAGAAGATATTCAATACTTAAGTAGAGTTCAGCTGATCTGTGATTAAATCTAAGTTTGAGTCGTGTCTCTGAATACGAGCCTAAGAGGCGCACTTTAATCCTCTCACTACACTGATTCTTTCACCGACGGTCATAGCCTTTTCAGGGCCACCATACCTCGACCTGCTCACTGACCTAAAACAGGATGACCAAGAAAGAAACAGTGGCACGACAAGAAGAAGAATGTATATGTAAATTATATCTTTTAGGTGGTAGCAGTAAGGGACAATCTCAGAAGAAAGGGTGTTGAAGTTGACAACGAATACATAAGGGAGACGTGGAAACCGGTTTATCTCAAGTAAGTTTTATACAAGCTTATTTAACTAGCTTCTTCCCGCGGCATCGCTCGCGTTGTACCCGGATAATAACACCCAACAGGCATATACATACTCCTGACCCCACAAAAGCATTCCCTGTGTCGCTCTCGATCAGGTTTTGGCTGAAAATCAGTGTTTTTACTTTTAAGCAAAATATTTCACTGAGCCATAGCCTATTTGTCGTACTGCAGCACACGCAAACTTGCCTACTCTAAGATACCTACTTTTTAGAAATTGCTCTTGTATATATATTTATACCTATTGTATGTAATTTAGTTTAAAATTGTTTATCTATGTTAATTGTGTGTGTCTGTAGTGCCAAATATATTTCTTATCTATCTGTCTATCAGAAACTACGAGTACCATGGTACCACAACACCCGGACCCGGAATTAATATTTGCAAATCATACTAACATTAGTCCCGCAACGGGAATCGAACCCCCCGGTGATTCATTATGTACACTATCCAGAAAGGGAACTTATTTTGCAATAAAGTTGCATCTACAAGCTTTGGTTATTTGACATTTTTCATTGATAGAACACTTCAAAAATCAGGTCTGTTTTCCCGAAAGAGTACAATCTAGGAGTCTTCAAATCTAGGGTCAATAAGTTCACTCTGGGAAAGCGTGCTCCATCTTAGGCCACATCTCACTTGCAAAATGTATCTGTTCTGTTCTGACCTATCTAAGCACATGTAAATATGTCAAAAGATTAATAAATTGAAATTGAAAAAATTGATATTGAAATTGAAAAAATTGAAATTGAAAAGTGAGTTGATGGTTAAACGCCTTACCATTATCAATGAAAAAACAAAAAAAGGTTTGTTGGGGTCATAATCAGTTGAGACTCAATTATTCAGCTGTTTTAGGTAGCAGTCTTGATTTTGAACTTCTCGGACGATAAATAATTAGATAAAAAGAGAAAGAGATGAGCGAAAAGAAAAAGGTCTGTCTGTCATAATGATGTTGTTTGCAGGAACTTCCTCCAGAGGGCGCTAACAAGAGCACGCGATTGTAGAAAGAGTTTCTATCTGTACAGCCAACAGAACGGGACGGGGGTAAGGATAATATTTATTTATTTATGTCAACTTACAACTATTATCACAGGCCCCTTTTAGAGCCAACATACCCTCAATTACAACCTTTACAAAAGATAAAAGATTATATTTAAATAGTTAAAAAAATTAGTAACGTAGATAGTCATTACCTACATCATAAAGCTAACAAAGCGTACATACATATTCAGAGTCCAGCTCCATAGGCTTCAATGCACCTCTTTTAAAAGTTGTTTTGCCAATAATATTTAACCATCCGTACTCCCTACGGGTAGTAGGTGCTGTAGCTGATCGAATGAAACACGGTATTTTAGGTCAACGTCAGGAGGCGGTTGGGGGTGCAAGCAGGGTGCAATTTGTACTATTTACGAATACTTTAGATTAATTTTACGTAGCCGCGTCGTGTTAATCGGAGGTTCGCGACTCACTGCTTTTACATACTAAAAAATTACTTCTAGGGCTGCTTCCACCCTCAAAATCCACCTTTTTTATTAAATATAAATTTTGCCAAAAGATGGCGTCACAGGTAGGCAAATGAGTACACAAGAAACATGAAATAAATAAAACTAGGTACTACTGTAACGTGTGTCGCCTACAGGTGCGTTCCGCCAGAAGTCTCGTTTGTCGCCCCTTCGCATCACTCGCATACTCGGCCTCGTCTGCTCGTTACTCTCAGGAGCTCCTACAAGAGATTTCTGACTTCGCCTTTTATAAAAAAAAAAACACCCGGGGTTAGGACCGAGTCGGATCACGTGAGGTCGGGGTTCTCCGAGTCGGATTGTATATTATTTATACTCAAGTGATCCTTTTCGATGTAATGAATAAAGATTTATTATTTTATTATCAAAGGTCAAGGTCAGTCAAGGTCGAAGGTAACTCAGGGTCACTACCGGTTAAAGGTCACCCGGGGGTCAAAGGTCACACGGGGTCAAAGGTCACTCGAGGTCAAAGGTCACTCATCACATTTTTCTTAATTCCATAGTGTCCAGCCTGGTGTCTGGCAATGGTGTTGATGTTGAAGCTGGTGATTGTTTCCAGAAGGAGTGCTGCGAGGTGGTGATGTTCTGGCGCGTGCAGCAGACGCTGCGCACCACGGCCAACGCGCTGCGCCAGCAGATCTCCAACCGCGAGGCCGCGCGCCTCGACCGCGACCTGCGCGAGGTGCTGGACGAGGTACTACTGCTCTATGTGTACATTCTACATTCTTGCAGGCTTCACCTAGTTTCTGAGACGTTTCGAAGTGTTCCTAGTGATTTTATTTTAATTTTATTTTATTTTAATTTATTAAGAGGATACAAAAATCTAAATAAATTGTCGAGTGGGCGGAGTGAAGAAAGTGACAGCGCTATGTACTATAATTGAATGCGGAAAAAGATAGCAAGCGTTAGAAGGCGCTCGAAAGTAATCGACGTAAGCGACATATAAGAAAATTTCGATTATCTTAAAAACTATCAATTTTTTTTTAAAGTGTCTTGGATTTAGGTACCCAATGCTATTGTCTAACACAATATTAAAAAAATATATTTTTGTTAGATAGTCTCAGAGTATTTTCGAAAAAACTGTTGCAGAGGACCCAAGTTTAAAAAATAAATCTATCGATAAAAAATTTACCAATCGCGTTTCTGTCTTGGATTTAGGTAAATAAAATGTTCAAGTTATCATTGTCATAAAAATCAAAACTGTGCGTTTTGCGGTCATTGAGAAAAAAACAATTCAAAAATCATAAAACAATTAAACCCTCACCTTAATGAAACAAAATCCACAGCTCCTAACTAATTCACTTTACTTAAAGCCAATAAAGGATTTAATTTTTTTAGCTAATACATGGAACTGAGTGTTGGGCTACCAAAGGGACGGATGAAAGAAGAGTGCATGCGACGGAGATGCGAATGCTGAGATGGATGTGTGGAGTGACGAGAATGGACAAAATAAGAAATGAGTACATCAGAGGAAATTTGAAAGTAGCGCCAGTGACGGAAAAGTTGAGAAGTAATAGGTTAGCATGGTATGGACATGTAATGAGGAGGGATGATAGTCATGTAACGAGAAGAGTGTTAGGTATGAATGTGGATGGATATAAGACTAGAGGAAGGCCAAAGAAAAGATGGATGGATTGTATTAAAGATGACATGAGTAAGAAAGAAGTGAGTGCGGAGATGACGGCTAAAAGAAGAGAGTGGAAGAAGAAAACATGTTCTGCCGACCTCACATAAAAGGGCAGGAAGAAGAAGACATTTACTAATTACGACCGTCACTGATTTGACACAAAACTAATATTGTATATATGTGTATGTGTGTGTATGTGTATATGCGTGTATATGTGTGGTGTATGTATGTGAGAGAGTGAGTGTGTTAGTGTGGTGCATGTGTGTAATGGATGTGAATATGAATATAGCAATAGATTTTACAAACAGCTACATGTTAGGTTGTTTCAACCTAATAAAGGCTTAAATAAATAAATAAAATTTTTAAATAAATATTCCGGACATATCACACACGGTCAACTTATCCCAAACTAGGCATAGCCTGTACTATGGGTACCAGAGACTGATATACATAATATATATGTATATCAGTCTCAGTATATCAGTCGGGACTCGAACCCGCGACCTCTAACGCAGAAGGCAGAGTTACTACCAACTGAGCTATGAGGCCGGTATGAGGCTTAAGAGTTTTAATGAACACTCAATAAGTCCTCTTTAAGCATATTTAAAATTTCGCGTTTAAATGTCAATTTACAATTTACAAATGGAAAATATCCGAGGACTTAAACCTTTTGTTATAGGTGCAGTGCAACCGAAATATAAATTTAAAAAAAAAACACCATCTTCGAAGAGGCGCACTTTAATCCTTCACCACACTGATTCTTCCACCGACGGTCATAGGCCCTTTTCAGGGCCACCATACCTCAAACTGCTCACTGACCTAATACAGGATGATCAAGAAAGAATCAATGACACGACAAGAAGAAGAAGAATTCATTCGTTCGTATTTATTTACAGATGGCAGCGGACCCTGATCTCAAGAAGAAGTTATTATCGGGCAGGAGAATAGAATTAGCTGAAGAATTAAGTGAGCACAAATCATATATTCTCAATATTATTCGCACTAAGGTTAAGATTTATTAAATATTATTATTTTATAGTCAAAGATCAAGGTCACTCAAGGTCGAAGGTAACTCAGGTTCAGAGGTCACTACCGGTTAAAGGTCACTCGGGGTCATTAATTCCACCTAAGGCGGATATTTTTAGAATTTTGAAAATATAGAATTGTAAATACATTTTTATTCATTTGGTTATATTTTGTTCACAGAGAAAGTAAGGCAAGTTCAAGAGAAATTAGAAGAATTCATAGAAGCACTAAACAAGGAGAAATAGTTATATAATTGTATAAATAGTCCTACTATCTCATAAACTATGTTAATAACTATAGGCAAGCTACCGCCGTATTCACAAACAACATCATAAACGAAGGCACAAACTCACTTTTTCTGTAAAATATTAATGAATCTGCGAAGTGATTGGTTTTGATTGATGTGTAAAATGAAGTTACACAGTCATGCTAGTCAGGTTTTGTGTTGTTTGTGAATACGGACTAATCTGTCGCCAATACCCTGTAGTTTTAGAAACGAAGTTCTATCATCATGCACTGATTTATTTATGTTAAATTCTGATTAATTCTAAAACTTCTGTTTACATATTTTACAAACATTTATTTTTACAACACAACTAATCACTTATATTTGAAAAAGAGTATTTCGTTTCGTGCCAAAGAATACACTTTCACTATTAGCTAAATATATAAAACTGTAGCGATACCCCTAAGGAACAACCCCTAAGGGGGTGCAGCAGGGGTTTAAGATTGTATGGAAATCACGTCGAACGAAATCGCGGGGGTTGTACTAGTCTGAATATAAATGTTGCCAGACTGACTGATTGACTGACAATGCAGAGCCTTTATCATGAGTCCTAGGATAGAGAGCTATCATTGTGTCGAGCTATGATGAGAGTGAATGAAGAAAAAGAGATATGTAATCGAGTGGAAAGCCACGCCTGCCATGGTCTCTGCCTACACAGAGGGGTAGGCAGAGACCAGGGCAGGCATGATTTTATGTATGTATTATGTGTTTTACATAATGAAAATTCAGCTCGGTATTGAGCTTGTTTGCTGTAGAGGAGTTCGAAATTTTGTTATAGATGCTCAAGCCTACCCATCTTAACATGTCCCAGGATCTTACAGCTTCCAATTAGTTAAAAAGTTCCACCTGATGTTGTATAAATTACCTAGAACAGATGTAATAAGGCCTGTATACAGTTGTGATTGTGAAAATCTGATTTTGAAAGCTTGTTTACCTAATCATTTATTATTATTTACCTATTGCTCTCTTTGGGGCGACTTGCACGGTTAAATTTATTTTCAGTTCTTTAGAGCAATGTTAAAACTTATGGACGATTCACCTTTTTTATTATACATAATGATCTAGACCGCTACGTCAGTAGGTACTTACCACTTATTTAATTTAATGAAATATTTATTTTCAAAGATGGACTTACAAACTTCTCAAATAAATGCATTTCTGTGTTAGACAAAAACATAGGTACCTATATTAAACACGAAATATTTTCGCATTTTGAAATTCCCGGCCTGTATTCAGCACCCGCAAAGATATTTGGCGAGAAGTTATCGGTAGTTTGATAAGTGCGTCATGTAATGGCGCGGACTGTATTGGCGACAGTGTTTCTACGTTGTATTTATTTGTTATTAATTTAACTGCTTGGTATAAGTTATCTTGTAATAAAAAAGATAAATATAAAATGTGTTTTATTTTATTAGTAGCGTGCCCGAGGCTTCGCTAGCGTGGTACCTACATAAAAAGTTGCCTAAATGGTAGTCTAGGAATAGAACTGTATTCCAATGGCGCCAATATTATGAAACAGCAATGCGCTGCCAAAGTACGTTCACCCTGGACTTTTTGGCGGGAACTTGCGAAGTGGTGATGTTGTGCTCTCAATTTATTTTACAAAACTAGTGTTAAATTGAATAATATTGTGTAATTATGGTGGTGTTTTGCGTAATATTGTTTAAGTATTGTTTAATGGTGAGTAAGGTTGCCAGAGCTCTTTAGGGGGGGGAGGGGTTCGGCAGGCAACGCATTAGCAATGCTCCAGGTGTTGCTAATGTTAATAGGCGACGGTTACCACTTACCATCAGGAGGGCCGTAAGTCTGTTTGCCTCCGTATAACATAAAAAAAAAAAAAAAAGTAAACCGCACAAGTGAAGTGAAATAGAATGATTGCGTGTATCGTCATTTTTCGAGTTGGCGCCAAGAGGTCCCTCGAGGTTTTAGTAAAATAGCCACCATCATATCTTACTGAAACTGAACTTGACTTGACGATGACTTGACCATGAATAAGATGAAAAATAAAGAAGAAAGAATAAAAATAACAAGGAAAAATAAACGTAAGACTTGGCGGTAAGGCCTAGATGACATAGCCATCCCGAAAGGGGAAAAAATCAAAAAAAAAAGTACGTTCACCCTTTGCTATTTCTGTGATAAAAAACTGTCAGTGTCAGATTTGCTAAACCAATGTCATAATGGCGTCGATTTAGTTTTTTGGCCAACGGGAAGTAATAAAGTACAGTCCGGTATTACAGAGCCTGTTATTACACGACCCCATAATGTACAGCCAATTATTTCGACACGATCATCAAGTGATAATTGATTGAACCCAATGCCTCGAACTATTCGCAATCATCAACACGTGGATATAATGTACAGCCCTATAATAAGAATCCACCGGTGGCTTTAGGGAGCGTGGGAAGTAATTAACAACGCAACGCGCGAGGGAGAAAGAGCAGCGACAGCAGCCCCCAAAGCGCCAGAAACGAAGTGGTAACAAAATATCAGGCTGTACAATATCATCAAGCGCTGAATAACAGGCTGGGCATTATCGAGTCATACACAGTCAGTCAATCAACATAAGCGAACGGCCCAAGAAAGAGAATAAAAATTAAACAAACACTACGTTTGTCTGCGACAGCGCGTGGATTCTTGAACGAAATTATTTAGGGCGCGTAGTTTATAAAGTTTCAGTGAAGCTTTCAAAACTTTGCAGAGTTTGCAGTTCCTACGTAGGTACATAATGGCTGAAGATACAGAAATAAATGTTCTCTTGTCTAACATCATCGACGAAAAGCGTTACAGCCATTGCAGGTTATGCTTGAGAAGCATTCAAGGTGAAAACTTCGCCAAGCTTGAAGACTGTGAAGACTACAACGGTTCCTTTAAGTTTAATAGGGTCACTGAAATTATTGAGAGGCTCCTAGGCCACCAGGTAAACCAGCTAAACATCAACTGTCCGACGTCCGATCAGCTACGGTCTTGAAAACTGTTAATAAACTATTAAAACTTTCAGATATCACAAAGTGTACCTGGAATTGATGCGGTATGCAGAGAGTGCTTGGACAAGACAACTGATGCACTAAAATTCATAGAAAACTGTGAAAATTCCAATCAAAGACTAAACAAGTTGATTGATAGTCTCGCTTGCACATTAAGCACCGAAATTGACACTTCTAATAAGAAAATGCTGTACATAGTGTGTAATGAGCTTACCTCTGAACTGATATTTGTGGAGAAAGAAACAAAGGTTATAAAAGTGCCTAAAGTGAAATGCTCTATCTGCAAAGATACTTTTTCCAGCACCGATGAGGTTAAGGAACATACCTATAATGAACACGGGTTGTATGTTTGTGACAAGTGTAAGTACACTAGCAACAATGAAACTGTAATGGTAGAGCATGAAATGAGCCTGGAACTGTATAAATGCACCTCCTGCCCTGTTACAAGATGTACAGAAGGTAGTCTGAAGGAGCACGAGGATAGCTCGCACGGTACACACATCTGCAAGGAATGCGGCAAGTCTTACAGGGGTCTGGACAAATTACTGGCCCACGAGGAGAAGCATTCAGCTAAACACAAATGCCCAAAATGTGAGAAGGTTTACAACACAAAAGAATTCTACCAAAAACATGTGAAACTGTGTCTGTCGGGGAAAGTTATTCCTCATCCATTGAGGAGTGAACTCAACAGATCATATTTTTGCCAAGAATGCGGAAAAGGCTACGCCACTGCTGGAGGCCTGAAGGTACATCAGAAGTTTGTTCATGGAGATGCAAAGTATCATGTCTGCAATCAATGTGGGAAGAAATTCACTGCCCAAAGCTACTTAAAAGCCCATCTCATCACACATACAGGAGCTAAGAACTTTAAGTGTAACATTTGTAATGGTAATTATGTTACCAAGGAAGCTTTATTGTATCACACTAGAAGACATACTGGTGAGAAACCGTATCCTTGTAAGATTTGCGGAGAAAAGTTTGTTAACTCATCATCAAGAGCTGATCATGTCAAGCATAAGCATATAGGTCCAACCCTAAGTTGTAAATTATGTCCTAGGAAATTCGTCACTAAAAACATTCTGAGGCTTCATGTGAAGAAGCACTATGATCCAACAAATAAGTTGTTTATAGGAAGGAATTCAATACCTCCCAATCAGCCTGGGCAGCAAAACATGAGATGTCCCAATATTGATGAAATTATTGTAGAGAATGAGTACACAATAGAATGAATTATTATGTTTTTTATGTAAAAAGTATCAAATAAATGTACAGAAGGTTGAAATGGTGTTTTGGTTTACAATTAACAGGAATTTAGTTTAAAACTATTTCAAGTATCTTAATTTTTTTTTGTCTATAATTATCTTCTTCAGTCTCTCCCACATACAGTTTGCTTTGTGGGTTTTTGTGCCTTGCCACATGCTTCTTCAGACTATTTCCTGTTATGAACTTGCTATCACAGTAGGGGCACTGCTTCTGAGGACCAAAATGCTTCCGTCTCTTATGTTCCATCCTTCTAGAAGCCGATAGAAAGCTCTCTTCACATAAATCACATTTGAAAGGCTTTTCCCCAGTGTGTAAGCGAGTGTGGTACACCAGGGCAGCTTGTGTTACAAACTTACCCCCACATTTCTCACAATGGAAGTTTTTCTCCTTCGTATGCTTTACAATGTGATACTTCAATCGACTTGCAGCATCAAACTTTTTGTCACACCAATTGCAGCTGTAAATTTCTGTCCCAAACCCGTGTTTGACCTTCAAATGAGATCTGAGAGCATTCTTCCAGTTGTAACTTTGGTTACATATATCACAGTAGACTTTTTGCTTCACTTCTTGTTTGCCGCATGTTTTCATGTGGACTTGGAAGGATTGTCTGTTAACAAACTTTTTCTCACACACCATGCATTTGTACTGGCCGTGCCGATTCATGTGTAGTTTGAGAGCAGTCTTCGAGGGGAACTGGACAAAGCAAAGCTTGCAGATAGCTGCTTTGTGTTCTCGATCATCGTGCCGCTGAAGCAATCGCTCCGTGCTCAGCATCTTAGCACATTTGGGGCATTGAATCTTCCGTGCGGAATGAGTTCTGTCCTTATGGTCCTTCATTGACCATAATGTTTTGAATAATTTTGCACATTCACTACATGCGTAACGCTTTATACTATGTCCTTGCAAGTGCTTATAGAAGCTTACTTTTGAGGAGAATTCCTCACCACATTCTTGGCAGATAAGTTGTATTGGTGGCCTTGTTGCTTTACTGTTAGCTTTCTTTTTACGCTCTCGCTGCATTAAAAAAGTTTTTACTTTAGTAAGTACTGCTTGTTTTGTTCTTGAAGAAGAACTAAGGCGGCTTGTGAAGATGCAACTCTCAGTCGCTCCCATGACAAAGTGCACAGTCTGGACATTGTTCCGGAGCTCCTTAGAGAGATCCAAAGTACTATTGATCTTATTCAGAACTTCTTCCAACTTCTCATTAGAATATTGGGTTAGTCTCTGAAACAGGTACGCTTCTGTGGCATGCTCAGCACATTTTGGACATAGTAGAAACGGCATAGATGGTTCTTCTGTTACCTGAAAATAAGACAGATTAAGCTAATAGTGTAATAGGACTGAAAAACTGAGTTTTTCTCACGATTTCCATGATCAAAATACAATCACAGGAGACTTCCTGTATCCTAGAATTTCAACTAAGTATAAGGTATACAGTGCACTCTCCGCTGGATCTGAGTATCAAAGTTGAAGTCCAAAGCCCAGGTCAGCCAGAACTAAAAAATAAGGCAAGTCCAGATTTGTCGGAAGTAGGTACTTACGCCAAGGTCCACGAGCATATCTGAGTAGGTAACAACGCCTTCGAAATAAGGTTTTGCGAGCTTTATGCTTTCTTCGAATGGAAATGCAGTGGAATCTGTTTCACTCAAACATAACCTGCAAACGTGTTCTGATTCCCCTGTAATTAATTTCAACACGGACTTGATGAGCTCACTTTCATTTCCCATTGTGGTGGTAATGTGAGATTTATAGTTATTTTGATTTAGTTAGATTATACAAAATAACTCTATGGTTAGAAGGTATTGTTTCAATCGCTTCTTTCATGACTGAATAGACTGACTGACTGGGAATCTGGTGATGATTGATAGTGTACGTCAACGCAGCAGGAACAGCGACATTAGCCGGGAGCTTCTGGACTTCTGACCATGCTATCATTTAGTGATGAATTTGTCATTTATTTGTACCTATTTGTCAGAATTTGTACCGCTGTAGTTTATGATATTTTACGAATTAACAGTTTCCTGCTGGCCTGACGTCAACGCAGCAGGAACAATTCTGTCCCGTGTAAACCGCTGCACATTTGATTAAACTAAGTTTGCCATCATTTAGTGCCTAATTTGTCATGTCTACCTACCATTTGTCATCAATTTTGGTTCAGTAGAAGCGAAGATATCGCGACAATTAGTTTTGGCATTGCAGACCGGAAGTAAGTGATCTCTTCCGGTACAAGTATTTTCACTTGATTAATCGTTAGCCGTAGCTTATTTCCAAAACTGTGACAGATCAATGGATTGTGCATAAACTATTCTTTCGGGAAGTAATCAAGTCTAATCGATTACAACTGTATTTCTCCCAATATACAGTTTATTAGCAAAACGGACGCCATTTTGTAGTTCGTATTCAAGAAAACTTCATTTACCTTGACGCTTGACATGAAAGGTTTTCAATCAAATAGCTGGCCAATAAGCATAAGGGTAATAATTTTAATATTAGCTTTTAACCAAAACGATGAAGAAACAATAATAATATTAACTCTTTCTTCCTCTTACTTCCTTTCCAAGAAATATTGACATTCTGTTAGATAACTTAGCTACTGCTTTAAACTTTACCTGTCGCATTCAAGATAAAATGTATGTATGTAGTGTAGGTAATTTGTGCATGGTATTACCAACTGGTCGGAAAAATGTGGACATAAAATTCCATTAAAATCCTACTACTTTATCAGCTTTTTCACCACCATGTTGCATGAAAAATTCCTAAATAAACAAGAATTGAAGTTTTGAAGATTTTTGAGCTAATAAGTAGTACTCTGTCTACGAGATGGATGGTCGGATGGAGTTGGCAAAATTATAAGGTTAGGTTGCAACTGCAGAGTTAAATTATAAGGTTAATCAGCTGAATAACGTAACCGATTTCGATGAACTCATATACCTACTTTTTATCACGTGAGTGAAGCCGTGGGCGCAAGCTTTTAAAGTATTTAGGTACCTAACTAAGTATTTATCAGCCTTGTAATTACCATAGTAAAAACTTCGCTTAGTTTATGGTTAAAAGGTGCTGTGTGAATTGTCCACCAATAATTAAATTTATAACTTCCCTACCTACTAGAAATATAAATAAATATTAAGACTATATAATACACTATGGCAATAGATACAAAGTAACTATATTATATCTGCCAGGTTTTGCTTGCGTGTGTCCGTCGGTCGGTCGTCGCCGCGCCGTCGTCGGTCGCGCGCGTCGTTCAAGCAAGTTTGAACTTGTTTTGTTTGTTTGATACGCGGGCGCGCTACACCACGTGACGCACATACAAACAGGCACCCACAGACTATATACTACAGGAATACTGCAGGCACCATAGATATGGGAATGGGACTAGGGAGTTTAATGACGCACTGTAGAGATTGACCGTAAAAGTGTAAAAGAGAAAAAACATTCCTTCTTAGCTACTTTGTCTATGCTCTCGCTTGGGCTGACTGAACCTATTTATGTACCTATTTACCTAGCTACCTACCTACTTCACCTTACTTGTTTACCTGTTTTTCGTAAATTAAACCTGCCTACCTAAGTACTACTTAATATATACTTTTACTTCTACTTCTAGTTCTACTTATTCTTATTTTATTTATTTTTGATCTGCCACTCCTACCTACCTACAGACATCGACTGAAGAACGCGAGCAATGAAGCACACTGCGATCGTGAGGTCGCCGTAAAGGGTTCCATCTGAAAACCAGCGCCGCTACACTTCGTGTGCGGCATCAATGCTGAGATGGAACCTTTTTTGGCTCACGCATGCACCTCGGCACGGACTAATGAATACCCTAGTTTTGTTACTTCCTACCTACTTTTGTTTTGTTTCCTCCCTACCTTTTGTATTGTAACCTGTACCTTGTGTCTTTTTTTTATTAGTTTGTGCTGTGCTTGTGTGTCCAAAATAAATGTATTTTCTTTCTTTCTTTCTTAAGAAATAAAAGAAATATTTTATTTTTCACTATTATCATCATCATCATCAGCTTGTAGTGTAACCGTGGTCTCTGCCTACCCCTCTGGGAAACAGGCGTGATTTTATGTTTGTATGTAAAAAAAATTACGTCATTAATTTTTACGTTAATCATTTCACGTAATGGCTCATAATATTGATGCCACCACATTTTTCATACTTTTTCTTAAAAGAGAAACGATCGTCTCGGTATTCATCTGCATGCGGCCAAAGATTCGGCTTACTGTTTCGTTTTTTTTAGTTTACTGAAAAACCGTTCGACACAATGTGTGTTTGAAAATAAAAGGACCAACAGTAACAAATTTTTAGCAAGTTTTCAAATGCAAACTCCTCTACTCAAACAAAAGTCCCTCCACTCTTAAATCAGGCCACTGGCATTCTCTTATAAAACAGAGAACTTATTATTAGGGGCCAATTGTCTAGCCCGGTGTAGCTGCCTAGTCCGGTGTAGCTGGCAGTGGTCATAAGGGACCCACAGCATAAAAAACCGTTCGAAAAAATAAAAAAAATAGGGGCCAATGATATCAAAAGGCCGGCGGATGTAAATGTCGAAACGGCCGAAAATCAGCCCCTATGGGCCGATCTGGCAACATTGCTAGATTGCAATAAATTCCAGCAGAAAAAAATCTTTCAACCTGTTCATTTTATGCTAGTGCCGGCGCTAGGTGGCGCTGCTCCAAATGAAACCACACCGAATATTATACATTCATTGCCATAATTTATAATATATTTTAAAACGTCAAACTTCCATTCTTGTTTATTTAGGAATTTTTCATGCAACATGGTGGTGAAAAAGCCGATTAAGTAGTAGGATATTAATGGAATTTTATGTCCACATTTTTCCGACCAGTTGGTAATACCATGCACAAATTACCTACACTACATACATACATTTTATCTCAAATGCGACAGTTGAAGTTTAAAGCAGTAGCTAAGTAATCTAACAGAATGTCAATATTTCTTGGAAAGGAAGTAAGAGGAAGAAAGAGTTAATATTATTATTGTTTCTTCATCGTTTTGGTTAAAAGCTAATATTAAAATTATTACCCTTATGCTTATTGGCCAGCTATTTGATTGAAAACCTTCCATGTCAAGCGTCAAGGTAAATGAAGTTTTCTTGAATACGAACTACAAAATGGCGTCCGTTTTGCTAACAAACTGTATATTGGGAGAAATACAGTTGTAATCGATAAGACTTGATTACTACCCGAAAGAATAGTTTATGCACAATCCATTGATCTGTCACAGTTTTGGAAATAAGCTACAGCTAACGATTAATCAAGTGAAAATACTTGTACCGGAAGAGATCACTTACTTCCGGTCTGCAATGCCAAAACTAATAGTCGCGATATCTTCGCTTCTACTGAACCAAAATTGATGACAAATGGTAGGTAGACATGACAAATTAGGCACTAAATGATGGCAAACTTAGTTTAATCAAATGTGCAGCGGTTTACCCGGGACAGAATTGTTCCTGCTGCGTTGACGTCAGGCCAGCAGGAAACTGTTAATTCGCAAAATATCATAAACTACAGCGGTACAAATTCTGACAAATAGGTACAAATAAATGACAAATTCATCACTAAATGATAGCATGGTCAGAAGTCCAGAAGCTCCCGGCTAATGTCGGTGTTCCTGCTGGCCTGACGTACACGATTGATAGATGATAGATGCCTGACGCAACTGACGCGCCGGATCGACTGGCTGTCTGACTAACAGTGACAGTCAAAAAAACCTGAAAACTGACAGATTTTTTTTTCGACGACGCCGACTTCGACGTACTTGCGCGTCACGTCCATTTCACAGAGTACTTTTTTTATATATACCGGGTCCATTTGTAAAGTAGAGGTCTACGCGTCCATTACACAAATAAAATTGGCATAAGTAATAAATTAAAATAATAATTTATGAATATCAGTGTATCGGTCTATCTTGCGCAACACTAGCTTATAACTGTTAAAACAATGAGCTTGGCTTGAATACGATAGCTAACGGATTACTAATCCACAAAGTATGAGTATTTTGAATTGAAGCCCTCAATTCAAAATACTCATACTTTGCGGATTGTAAGAGAGACTTATTCACAATCACAGACCATTCGTGGTAGTATGTATTCCTTAGCCATTCCGGCTACTTGTCGACCGGCTGTTACGTATTTTATTGTATGTTAGAAATGTATGTATGATCCATGCGACCTCAATGAACAAATTAATATATTTTAATTTAATATAGTATACCTACCTTTTTTTATTCAACAAAAGACATATAACAAATCAAGAAATAAACCTAAAGATACTAACTTAATCTAAAAACTATTTAACTAACCACTAAGTACTATTAAACGCAACAGAATTTTTTTATGAGTAGTCGTCATAAAAATTCCAGTCGGTCCCTGTCGCCACCAGATGGTAGCGTGCCCAAAATATTGGCGGCATTGCCACGTTGTATGGCAATGCCGAAGTTTAATTTCATTTAGTTAGTTTTTTACACAATTTTTTTATTATATTTTTATTTTTATTATTGCGTGTTGAAAATGTATGTATAAGATAATTTTATTTCTTATTAAATTACTAGACCGTCACTGGAAGCTTTATATTGAGATACCGTTTCCGTTTCCGTCGCTTTTCTACCAGTTTTCGTACTTTTATACCCTTGTGCTTCCGGTCAAGTGGCGCCACCTGGCGGCGGCGCGCCATTTTGGTTTCGTAAAATGAACCGCGCCATGTTTGACTCATTGGCGTTTCGTATTCCGTCGAAGCAACTTGTGTCCAGCAGCTCTGTCTCTGCGACCACCGTTGCAAATATAGGCTATTATTTTTAGTGAACAAGTTAAGTGAATATTATTTTAAAATATTCTGTTTATAATTTTGGTTGGTTATACTGTGCAAAGGGGAAAGAACCGTAAGTACCCTTCTAAAACATTTAGCCTGCTTGGTACGCGATCAATTCTTTTAACGGGTTTTTCCGTTCGGACCTCGTACCTTAAAGTTTTTTGAAACTACCTACCAGTGTATTTGAGAAAATTATTTTTGTAAAATACCCACAGCTTGGCTTATAAAGTTTATTTTCCAATAATTTATAGTACAAGAGATGATCTAACTTTATTTCTTTTGTAAAGCAGCTCCACGAGCAGTAGTCCATCGAGCTCATCACCAGTGAGCCAAAAGCCGAGCAAGAAGCGATGCCGCCGCCACCGCGCGCACTGTCGCGTCTGTCGGTCGGTTGGATCCAAGGATGAACAAATTAGTCCAGGATATGGGTGAGCTAAAAAATATTGCTACCAATTTTATTGCCAGTCAGTCTGGTAATCCAGCTTGCCGACGAAGCTTCTATTTATTCTGAAGTTAGTGGAGATCTATAAGAAAACAATGTGTTTACTATGAGTGTCAAAATCTAAGTCGAGATTTTACCATCGAAATCGTGATTTTACTTTTGAAGTCGTGATTTTACTTTTGAAGTCGTGATTTTACTTTTGAAGTCGTGATTTTACTTTTGAAGTCGTCATTTTACTTTTGAAGTCGTGATTTTACTTTAGAAGTTATGATTTTACTTTTGAAGCCGAGATTAAGTCGAGCGAGATTTTACTTTTGAAATCGAGACAAACTAACGGAACGCAGCAGTTCCTAAAACCACCGAGAATTTTTGAAAATGTTACTTGAAGTCAGCACTTCGGTAGCTCCGCTTGGTCAGAAGTAAGAAATCGTATAACCATACTCCAGGTTGCATAGACTTGGAAACAAACGACGAGGTAAAACATTGGATACCTTACTTGCTGATAGATCCTTTGCCGC
Organism: Anticlea derivata; assembly: GCA_947579855.1. Taxonomy (NCBI): domain Eukaryota; kingdom Metazoa; phylum Arthropoda; class Insecta; order Lepidoptera; family Geometridae; genus Anticlea; species Anticlea derivata. The sequence continues at coordinate 552,692 of OX388283.1, read as the reverse complement.
TATAGCCTACTGCATTCTTAAACAAAAAGAAACATTGCAGGAAGGCATTCGTAATCTTCTCTCTTGGGCTAAACATGCAGACGTTAAGTTCGACACCTTGTTTCTAAGACGTTTCAAAGTGGACCTAGTGATTTTATTGAAAAAAAAAAAAACAACTTTTGATTTGATTCGATTTTAAAGATCTGATAGTATTCCGCAAAGCCATTTGGCATGGAATATCCAACCAATCCAACAGCCGCCCCTCGCGGGGGCAAGGCGTTTGGAAATCCGTAGTTCCATCGCGTGGAACTCAATGTAATTCCTAGCCTCCCAATGCACATGCATTCTAGTAAGAACCCACCCTCGCGGGGTGGATACCACCATAGCAACTTTCAATTCAGAGGTCAACCCTCAAATATTCATTTCAATGGGAGGGGTTCATTTCACAACCGAGGCTCACGGCCCGACCGTGGAAATAACCGAGGACGCTCAAATGCTCCTAGAGGTTCTAGAGGAAAGATGCAAATGCATGCTAATAACAACCCACCCTCGCGGGGTGAATAGTTGTGTTAATGTTGGTACATAGCAACTTTAAATTCAGAGGTCAACCCTCAAATATTCAATATGAGAACCATCATTTCAATGTGAGGGGTTCATTTCACAACAGAGGCTCACGGCCCGACCGTGGAAATAACAGAGGACGCTCAAATGCTCCTAGAGGTTCTAGAGGAAACCAAAAAGGCACAAACAATGACTCGCATCATTTCCAAGCAGGTAAGTTAGCGTACTTCCACTCACAATGGAAGAGAAGGTTCTCCCAGCACCAGAAATTATCCTAAAATTGATTCAAGGTTACCGTATACCATTTTTTCAAAAGCTTCTGCTTGTTTACCCAAATGTAAACTCTGGTCCGTTTCACACCCCTGTATCGGCAGAAATGTCTGCAATAGTACACAAAATGAAATCACAAGGCGGCTTCGTGTCTCCTCTGTTTCTGGTGCCAAAATCCTACGGGTCAGCCCGTCCTATATTTAACCTAAGAGCGCTAAGCGTTTATTATACTGACCGAACCTTTTTACCTGATAAACAGCAGGCAAAAGACTGGCTTTGTACAGAAGATCTTTCACAAGCGTATTTCATTTAAAAATAGCAAAGTGCCACAGGCTCTTCCTACGCCTTATATTCAACAAAGAATTGTTAGAGATGACTTGCCCCCTATTCGGGCTTTGCACTGCTACTAAAACATTTTGTGTGAGTTCTCATGTCAGATTTCTTGTATATCTCTACGATTACTTGATAGCATGCAGACAAAATTCGCGAGCATGTCAAACTAACAGTTCAAACATTGAAAAGTCTAGGGTGGGAAGTCAATTCTCATAAAATCTGTTCTCAGTCCTTAGAAGAGCCAAATGTCCTGCCTAATTTTTGGGGGTACTGTGGAGACCCTGGGACAATCTAAAAATCCCTGCTTAAAGAAAAATGTAGCCTTAAAAGATTTGTAGAGAATAGTCGGGCTCCTTAACTTTGCCAGCTTTGTTATTCCTCGAGGACGACACAATCACTGACAACTGATCATATTTATGAACTCTACTAGGCCTGCAGTCAAAGACCTACCAACTAAAAGTATGCGTTCTCAAAGAACTATTAGTGTAACCATTTTATGCTGTTAACGCCGCTACATTTTACCCCTCCAAACCATCTAACAACAAATGCGTCAGATCAGGCCTGGCTTAAACGGGTACACGGCACAGTTAAACGGTTTAGCTCTCTTGGGAAATTGGTCGCAAGAAGAGCAATCGTTACACTGCCTGCAACCAGAAAGAAATGCTTGCCATACTTCACGCTAAGACTATCCAAAGCTAAGGTTATACACTACGTCACACCAACACCAAATAATACACTTTATCGCAGGTAAGTACAACAATCATGCCGATCACTTTTCACGTCATCGCCATCCTTCAAAAACTAGCACCGACCTATACGGAGTATCCGCGAGCATTATGAAGGTGGCCATTGAACCACTCGCAGTTGTAATGTCTCAGCTATTCAACATATGCATTAAGCAGGGCACCTACCCCACCGCCCTTAAAAAGGTAAAAATCTGCCCGCTGTACAAGGGCAAAGGCAAAAAAGCGGACGCCAAATCATACCGCCCTATATCCTTAGTCCCGGCTTTTAGTAAAGTTCTAGAAGTCGGACTGAACAATAGACTGCTGGAATTTATGACCCACCGCAACGTCCTAACTGAAAAGCAATACGCTTACCGACCCGGACGCGCCACTACAGACCTGGTGCGCGAAGTGGTATGGCGTGTGTTGAGTGTGCGTGAGGCTGGTCTGCGAGTGGCATTGCTATGCTGCGACCTCTCGCGCGCATTCGATACCGCCGACCACTCCCTCGTAGCAGACAAGCTCCGGTTTTATGGCGTTAGAGGCCCTGCCGTGTCCATCTTAGCCTCGTTCATGTCAAATCGAACGCAAGTCGTAGCGGGCGAGAAGGGTCGCGTGGAGTCTACTGAGCTAGAGAATGAGTTGGGGGTTCCCCAGGGATCCTGTCTCTCTAACACCCTATTCAGCCTGCTCCTAAACGATTTGCCTGGTGCAATCCGCGACGCGGAAATCTATATGTACGCGGATGATGTGGCCGCAGTAGTTACCGCGCCTACGGATAGTCACTTGGAGCATAGGATAAACTCAGTTGTCGAGAGCCTGGAGACATGGTTCAGGTCCAACGGCCTCGCACTGAACAGGGACAAAACATGCTACCTGAACTTCAAGTTAAACGGGGGCACCCCGCCGTCCCTCAGGGTAACGGCGGGACAGACGTCCCTGGAACAGGTCCAAACTACAAAGCTGCTTGGGTTCCAACTAGATTGCTCCCTCGTATGGGACGCCCACATTGAGGGCATATGTGCAAGACTCGGGCGGGCCTGTTTTGCATTACGAAGGCTGGCAAGCACCGCGTCCCGCGACGTGGTGCGCTCCTGCTACTTTGCAACTGTCCACAGCGTCATAACCTATGGTGCGGAGCTGTGGGCGCGAGCCGCTGACTCTGAGCGCGCCTTCGTGATGCAAAAGAGGGCAGTCCGCGCAATAGTGGGCGTCCCAGACGATGTATCATGCAGAGACTTATTCAAGGAACTCAAAATAATGCCATTACCATGTGAGCTTATCTACCAGGTAGCGCGGTTCACACATCATAATTTGGGCATGTTCCAGCGCCGTGGTGTTAACCCTAACCGCGCTCTCCGTAGCAATAAGTACTGCCACAGGCTGGTCACGCCACCGCACAAATTATGCAAGACCGAAAGATCTGTGTTTGTTATGGGCCCTTCGATTTATAATAGAATACCGGAAGCGATAAGGAATGCCGCTTCCACCGCCATTTTTAAGCATAGAATAAGGACATGGCTGCAGGAGAGGGTGTTCTACAGCATGGGCGAATTCCTAGAATTACCTGAACTGTAGAACACCGTCCCCGCGCCTAGGTCAATTAATTAAAATTCTAAATTTAAATGTAATAGTAGTGTTTAAAGAAAAATGCTATTAATATTATTATGTAATTAACCAAGAAGTATAATTATTACCTACTTAATTTATATATGAATTATATAAAATACAATATAATAAAATTGTTACTTATCTTAATATGTAACACTCGACTTGTAAAATCTGCTTTTACTAATAAAATCTTGTATCTTGTATCTTGTATCTTGTATCTTCAGAGTGATACCTTTTACCAGCATGTGTGGACAGTATTTGCAAAATGGGAAACCCCCATGATAGACTTGTTTGCCTCGTAGACCGCAATGTAGTCTACAATTATGTGTCCGGAAAGATCAACAAGCTCTGTTTTATGATGCGTTCAGTGTTTCATGGAACTACCCATGTGGATGCGTGGATGTTTCCACCACCATTCCTGGTTCCAAAACCAGGCAACGGCATATGCCTGATAGTAGTTCCCCGATGGGAAATGGGCGCGTGGACTTCAGAACCCGAGCTTTGACAGCACCGGTAACTCTGAAGGACCTACAGAAATATCTAGTCGACACGTCGACGGGGCTGCCTCCTCCGAAAGTACAGAAGTACAGAACATAGTTCACGAGCGAGGTGTGGAAATGTGGGGTGGTCAGAGGCAATAGAAACATGGAACACAGAACAATAAAATTATCGTTGCTTAATAATTCTTGGCGGAAGTCTTCTGTAAAAACATATGAGGTGGCCTGGAAATGATGTATTTTATGGTATAATTATAAAAACATTAACGCTTAAAATCCTACAGGTCAATTTCTATGTGATTTGCATTTAATCAATAATCTATCGTACAATACGATATTTTTGCATAAGTCCGTAGTTTCTACATTATGCAACGCTGAAACTTCCAAACTTTTCAGTTCTCACGTTCTGGTTAGTCACATTCTGAAATCAATTGCACTAAGAAAATAAAATATTCCAAGTCACCCATCTGGGACGTTAGTAAACTACTTCTGTTAGAAATAAACAGAGATATGAGTAATTTGTTTCAAACTTCGCGTCATACCGCGATACTAGAAGACGCATACACGACCTGACCTTACGTACTATAGATCCTAATCACTGTATTAGATCCAATGACAGTATTCTATTTTGGCCCCAATTCGGATCAAAAATTGACAGTGCTGGTCACAGGCAATCCGGTTGGAAATTATTATTAAATACGAATTACCAAAACATTATGAATTAAAGACGGCACGTCTTCCATTATAGCTAAATCATTTAACTAGTTTATTACAGTAAGAGGTGTAGCTAAACGCACTGTCATAGCGAGCTGGGTCAAAACCCTGGTTTTGCCCAGTCAGCCCAGCTGCAATTCCAAGGTGGCGTTAGATCTGCGGTGTCTTCCAAAAGTTGGTTGGAAAATCAGCCTCTCGACGAGAGCTTGGCCTGAGGGAATGCGCAATCAGCTCCAGCTCGTTCCAGCGATTTTACCGACAGAAGTAATGCGCAGCAATCACTCTAAAATATTACTAATATGTTTAGAGCAATAAATTAGAAGAATGATTGCTAATTTGATTATTGATCATAATACAATATAATTGAACTTTAATTGCATTGTAAATTATTATCTGTATTTAAATAAAATCGTAAGTCTAAAACATATACTTACTTGTTTATATTTTTAATGTCACATTGGCGCTAGGTTTATTACCTAATACTTACAAGTGGCGGCACCAGGCGAAAACAAACAGGTCTCAATATAAAGCTTCCAGTGACGGTCTAGTAATTTAATAGCAGCGTTTTACCTGAAATAAAACGCATATTAAAATACTTACCTCACTGGAAGCTTTCACTTTTATCTCTGCCTGGTGAAATTGAGCCAGTGAGTCAAACATGGCGCGGTTCATTTTACGAAACCAAAATGGCGCGCCGCCGCCAGGTGGCGCCACTTGACCGGAAGCACAAGGGTATAAAAGTACGAAAACTGGTAGAAAAGCGACGGAAACGGAAACGGTATCTCAATATAAAGCTTCCAAGTGAGGTAAGTATTTTAATATGCGTTTTATTTCAGGTAAAACGCTGCTATTGTTTAATCTTATAATTAATTAGTGTAACTGGTTTTTAATCGTACTAATTAATTTCAAATAAAAATAAATAAATAAAATAAATGTAAGGTCACTCCACTCATTCATCATTGTGATTGATTTTTCTGAAAGGGGCTCGCTTCGCACGTTAGTAGCGTTTACCGAGTACCTAGTCTTAGTAGCAAGTAGAGGTACCAAGAAAAGAAATACTTTTTTGAACGTGCTATAATCATTAATCACCAATACCAGCCAGAATCGATACCCACTAGTTTCTTCTTTGCCAACATATTGCCGATGAGTTTTCTAAAGACAGTCGAAGCATCACTGAAGGCTGCAAAAAACCCAAGTGGATCTGTAAAAATGCAGATGCAGATTTTGCTGTGCTTCATAGTGGTCATTTGGCAGGTTCTATTGATATGCGTGCCGTATTATTATGACATTTTATCTAATAGGTAAATCTTACCTCCTGAGCTATTTCTAAAATCTTCTGGGAATTCTTTGTCTTCCATGCAGCTGAAACCTAAAACAGAGAACTAAACATATATTTACATATTAGTAAATTGTTTTCGGCTAATAGTAGGTAGAAATATATTCTAGAGAATGTTAGTTCACTAACCGAAATCGCAACTATTGTTAACACAGTTTTATCAAAATAATTCATTTTTACAGGAATTTACTTATGAAAACCATTATTTGGGCTAGAAAGCAATTTGGAATGGTTGAAAATAGGACGACTTGAAAGAGCTTCTTTTAAAATAATATTTTACCGCGCCAATATGTTCCAATATACGTAACGATAATGACATCTTCACAATGTCACCTTCTGACAGTAATAAAGAAGGTATTGAATGCTGCTGGCTTGTCGTATCACTGATTCTTTCTTGGTCATCTTGTATTAGGTCAGTGACCAGGTTGAGGTATGGTGGCCCTGAAAAGGGCCTATGACTGTCGGTGCAAGAATCAGTCTGGTGCAAGGATTAAAGTGCGCCTCTTAGAGGCTCCTTTCGAAGGTATTGAATAAAATCGTGTGTTAACAAATGATTCTCATATGGCCCACCCATATGAGAATAATTTGTTAATACACGATTTTTATTCCTAGAGCAATATAGCTACTATTTTTCCTGAATGGGTTACTGAATATAATTAACCATCTCAAAATTAAATATACCGCGCGCAGTAAATTGTTGGTTCTGAGTGAAACAGAACTTCAGCAAAATTTTGTTCAGTCTCTTGCTAATAGATGACGCTTTCATCACTGACGGCTGACCTCTGTCTGACTGATGGATGCATGGTTGTGATTGGCCAAGAAGTGAGAGTGCATCTCTTTCTTTTGGACAAAACCGAAATGGCCGAATTTCATTGTGATGCGGCAGACGTCTTGCTTATTTTGCGTAAAATCGCGTGTTTGAGTCTGTAAACAAACAACTGTGTGCTCGCGTTGCGTCCCTGAAAGTGCCCTGTGCCAGTGCATGTGATATTCACCGAAGTGCTAACGCCACGATCATACGATAACGAAAAAGGTGTTTTGTGTGTGTTTGGGTCTTGTTTTCCCAAAAAACAGCAACTTGACATTTTTTTTGGATTTATGCACACTTGACTGCGGTAAGTCCATGCTCAGACCATATTTCTATCACCAGTAAAAAGTTTGTAACTTTTGTAGCGTGTAAATAAATTATCTGAGTTTGCAAACATGATCTATCCCACTCACTTCCACTGTTCTCAAGTTTGAGTGAAAGAGTTAGCAAGCTTAACCCTTCGAAAGTGTGCCGTATGTTTTGGTGGTAGAATGACCTATTGCTGTTACGAAATTGATGATTTGTTACTGGATGGTAACAATTATCCGTATGATTATCAGGTAGAATGCGTAGGATGCGGGTGACATCATGTTGGTATTTAGTTTTTATCGCTCGCCAGTGTTAAGATCTTTTGCTCTAAAAACTGCTGATTAAACCTTAATGAGGTTTGAATTAAATCTACATGACTTGTTGGTCGAACTAAGTTAAACCTTTGTTTGACAACAGACCCTAGCAACATAGCTCAGTGAAGAAATGGTTAACTATCTCAATAGCTGTTCAAAGTCATTTCTAAATTAATCAAAAACATCTTTGAAGGTTGAAGAATGTTTTCAAATGTCTTGCACTTTCATTTCCATGTTCGAAGATGCAGTATTGTGTGTTTTGTACTTACCTTTAAAACTTATATTTTGTCAACAAGACCAAAAACAGCTGAATAGAAAAATCTAATGAAAATCTTTCTTTTTGTCGACAGACTGTGTAGACCTAGTCTTATTAACCTACTAGGAAGCTTACCTTAATCAATAGTAACCTATATGCCATTCTAGGTAAAGAACTATAAAGGAGCCATTTCATTCCGGGCCAGGTCCATGTACACTACATAGAAAAATTAGGAAAAAATAGGAGATTATAAGAAAAATACAATTTCATTAATTTGAAGACAAATGCGATGGTACAAGAATAGTTCTTCTGGTGAGTTTTTTACTATGTGAACACTATTTGAAGGCTGCCATGTTGGTTTATAATTGGCGTTTGACATGACATTGGCATATTTTTCAGGTCATGTTGTTTGATTTGATGTTTTTGTTTTTGTCATATAAATGTAGGTTGTCAAAATGACATTTCACACACGTCCATCCGCCATATTTTTGTAGCGCTGTGTGTTGCTCTCTTTGTTGAAGAAAATCAGAATGTACCTTAAAACGAAGTCAATTTAAATAAAATAACCAATTAAATACGTTTACTTTATTGCTTAGCCATATTTTAGAGTAGTGTACACAGTGCAGGCCCAGGCTCCGTATATTGATGAAATGTCTCTTTTCATAAAAATCGATTGAGCCGTTACGGTGTTATTGAACAACAAACATCCAAACATCCTCACAAACTTTCACATTTATAATATTATTAGGATGAGTAACATGAAACTTTACAAATGCAATAATGATTGTGATCTCAACTAGTACCTTCCCATCTGAGGAAGTGAAACTACACTTCATTATGTACCATTTCCATGGACTACTACATGTGTTACACAATCTGACTGGTTGTTTGTTGGTTATCAAGGCTATGCACATTTACTGTCTGACTGTATGCTTTGATAGTTAAAAAGCAAGACAAAACAATTTCTCTGACTGTCGTGGATTTCTTCGATTTAAGCCTTGTTCAAACGGCATGCGATAATGTCATAGTAAATTTGTCTTCTCCGGTTTCTAATATTTGTAGATAATTGTCTCGCTGCAGTAATCAATTCCGATCCAGATCATTTCCAGTCAGGAGCTTCTCCAAGACGGTAGCGGAATTGCCACGCTGGATGGCAATGCTAATCAGTTGGGCCAAATAGGAGGCCCAATAGGTCGCTTCAATACACCATGATATTGTTTTGAAAACCCAGAGGGCGAGTCTATATGTGGGGCAGACTCTTGATGGAGGTCACAAACAAAGGGACTACCCAGCTGTTGGTGCAGTCGGGCTGTGGGTGATGATGATGATGCTGTGAATGATTGTATGCTTGTCGCCTATAAACTTGGTTCATTGAGAATCTTGAAACCAGCTCTGATAATTACCTACCTAACTGACATAGACCTAAATACCTGCTACCTTGTTAGTTACTAATAATTTATCTGTGAACTAACTACTGTCCGCGTCTTTGCTTGCTTGATAAGCGTGTAAAAGTGACTTGTATGCAATAATAATAATAATATAATAAATATTCTGGACATATTACACACGGTCAACTGATCCCAAACTAGGCATAGCCTGTACTATGGGTACCAGAGACTGATATATATAATAAATATAAATTTAACACCCATCAATATACATCTACTACGAGTATCCATCTACTATCAGACTATCAGGCTACGTTCTAACATGGTAGAAGGCCACTATCAGTGATAGTGGCCTTCGCAAATCGTAACAACTCAACAAAACTCGACTCAAAGCAGACTATTGAATGTGAAATTATCAGTACACATACAGGTAATTTTTCTAAAAGCATACTTCATTTGTGGCTGTGTCTACACTACGGAAAAATTACAATACTATACACGAACTGGATGACGTAGTATAGGAAGGCGCACCACCCGATGGAACGATGACGTTTTGAAGGTTGCGGGAAGTCTGTGAATGTCTCAAGACCTTCAGGGCACTCTTTGGTGGAGGCCTATGTCCAGAACAGCCAGTAGTCTTCTTCAGGCTGATGATTATAAAGCCCACATTTAAATGATTTCGAGTCGAGTCGGTGTTGATGTTGAGTCGATAATTCGATATGGTGCGCGAAGGCCCAGCATAAACAATAGGTCAAATCAGCGTCCATAGAACAGTTATAGTTGTCGCAGCCGGCGGACTGGTTTGATAAAGACCGGTGCACACACGACAAGTGTGGTATGTTCAGAATGTCTTTGTGTCTAGTGCCTAGGTCTGTCAGAACTGTGCAATAATCATCGACATCATTTCAGCCGTAGGACGTACACTGCTGAACATTGCCTCACTGGTTTCCAGAGCGAATTCCTATCGTTTGCCCATACTCACCACGCTGGGCAATCGGGTTGACGAGCGCTGTTAGAGTATCGTTGTTGAAATAGGGGACGCTGCCCATCCCCTAGCTTTTCTCCTCTTACGCTATCCACGAGTAGGCAGATACGAACGGGGCCTATTCTTGAGCCGAGCCACAACTAGCTATGCATGCAATCGCAAATTCATAGTCAAAAGGTGCTTATTTCAATAAAATCAGTAGGATCACTTTGAAACGTCTTAGAAACCAGGTGAAGCTACGCCTGCGTATTTGGGTGTTTGGTAATTGGGTACATGACCTGCAACAGCAAGCAGTATCAGTCCAACCAGTAATTCAAGTTTGACCGAACTCTTGCCTGTCGCTATAATTTTGCTCAGAAATGCTAAGTGTAGCGAACATCTGCGGAACGTACGGCGCCGATCGTTCGGTTCAATTCGCTCGCAGTGTTTTTCAAGTTTCCTAATGCGTTTTGGCTGAAATAATCTCTGAAATAAATAAATATTCCGGACATATCACACACGGTCAACTGATCCCAAACTAGGCATAGCCTGTACTATGGGTACCAGAGACTGATATACATAATAGATATATATTTAACACCCAGACACAGAACAAACATCTGTGTTCATCACACAAACGTTTGTCCAGTGCGGGAATCGAACCCGCGACCTCTAGCGCAGAAGGCAGAGTTACTACCAACTGAGCTATGAGGCCTGTCTAATAAGGTTCGGCGCTACCCTGAACGCGACGTAATTTCGGCTGATATGTTGCTACACCTTAAATGTATAAAAACTCGTCAAGTCTGCATTCAGCCTAAGCTGTGCCCTTCACGGGACCTACACACGCTTTGATGAGGCTCCCTTTGTGCGATTTCTGTGTGTTTAAGGCTGCACATTACGCGGTCAACACGTTTTCGACGCTAATAATATTAAGCAAATATTTGTTTGTTTGTACCTATTTAGGGGTTAATCTCTGAAACTACTAAACCGATTCTAAAAAATATTTTACAGAAAGCTACACTAGAAGTAGGTAGGTAGGTGGCTAAGTGGTAGGCTAAGTAATACTACTTAGCCTACATCTATGCATACGCGTTGTGTGAGGCAAATGGGTCCAGTCTCAGCATAAAGCTGCACCGAACATAATATTATGTAAGGTGCGGCGCTGCTTTTCTGACGGGGCCTAGGCGACGCGACGTGACGAACATCAATAAACATAATATTTATAGTAGGTATATAATAAGGATATTGTATGTTAGTTTAATTATTGGTAGCAAAATAAACGTTTTTCTATTCTATTCTAAATTACGAATGCAACAGTTCGTAACAACCGATCAAAAAAACAACGTAAACAGAAGGGGACGACAAGTGCTTAATGTGTGAGCACTTAAGCATAACAAAAGCGATGCGATATCCTCGCTCAACTACCGCGCCCTTACAATAGGCTCCCCTTGGACAAGTGTCCCATTTCATTCATCACGCACACGTACCTACATCAATGTGGTTACTTTCTGATTAGAGTTTACACACTAATGAAGAAAGCTGCTCAAATCAAAAGTGGAGCGAATGTAGTTTGTGTTTTTTTACGGCTCAGTACCTCATTTGGAAAAAACGGAGCCATTACAGGATCACTTTGTTGTCTGTCTGTCTGTCCCTTTTTCTCAGAAACGGCTAAGGTAATGGCAAGGAAAAGGCAATCGAAAAGGTATCAACTTAAAATTGATTAAGAATCTTTTTTTTTTTAATACTACTAAGGTGGCAAGCTTGCATACGGCCGACCTGTTGGTAAGCGGTTACCGTAGCCTATAAGCGTTTGCAATACCAGAGGTATCACGCACGCGTTGCCGACCCCGAATCCCCTAAAGAGCTCTGGCCACCTTACTCACCGCAGGAACACAACACTATTTAAAACAAATAATGTTATTTGGCTGCGATCTTAGGCGGAGGTACATCCCCAGGCGGGCTGCTCCAATATAGAACGAGAAAGTCTCGCTGTGCCCTACCTCCTCCTACTATCTATTAAGCTCTGAGCTTATAACTAGTGCCGTATAAAAATCAAGTTTCTAGCTCAATGGATTAAAAAGTTTGGCAATGAATGTCTAATTTTTGTATGAAAAACCTCTAGGTTACTTCCAGTTACCTCACAATGCTGAAATTTGGAATGCTAAGAGCTTTTGTGACATAAATAAATTAAGGTGTGGGTTTAATTATTTTATGATTTTTGAATTGTTTTTTCTCAATAACCGCAAAACGCACAGTTTTGATTTTTATGACAAAGATAACTTGAGCATTTTATTTACGTAAATCCAAGACAGAAACGCGATTGGTAAAACTTTTCTCGATAGATTTATTTTTTAAAGTTGGGTCTTCTGCAACAGTTTTTTCGAAAATACTCTGAGACTATCTAACAAAAATAACTTTTTTATAATATTTTGTTAGACAATAGCATTGGGTACCTAAATCCAAGACACTTTTTTAAAAAAATAGATAGTTTTTGAGATAATCGATATTTTCTTATATTTCGCTTACGTCGATTACTTTCGAGCGCCTTCTAACGCTTGCTATCTCTTTCCGCATTCAATTACAGTACATAGCGCTGTCACTTTCTTTACTCTGCCCACTCGACAATTTATTATGATTTTTGTATCCTCTTAAAAAGTCAATTTTAAATTAGGAATTTTGATGTTTTACCGATGCCTCAGGGCGCGAGCTCTCGCACTTGGCCGTCTTTATTTCTTAGTCTACCTTTGTAGTTGTGAAATAAACTGAACGTAGTTAGGTATTAACATGTGAATTGACTATAATGTAATCGATTGATTACAACGTATCGATGTGTGCTTTGTTTCCATTGGTTTTGGCACTAGATGAAAGAGCGTTCCTTTCGTCAACACATGGCTTTACCGTCTTGTCGCTGGTTCTTTCTAGGCCAACGAAGGGCCACCACCACCATCATACAGATGGTGATGGTGGCCAGAATTGTCCTTAATACTCCTTGATCTCTTCAAATAATTCCCCGCGGCTGCTCTCGTATGATACCTGGATAAAAAGCCTATTATGCGATTCTAGGTGAAAAACTCAATATATTCCTAGTATCTTCGTCATCGGTTGGGCCGTTACGGCGTGATTCAAAGTCAAAGTCAAAGTCAAAAGGCATTTATTTCAATGAAATCACTAGGATCACTTTGAAACGTCTTAGAAACTAGGTGAAGCTATGCCTGTTCCTCGCGAACAAGCCTAGAAGAATTTTGAACCAAGAAGATTGAACAACAAACATCCAAACATACTCACAAACTTACGCATTTTTAATATTACCTAGTAGGAAGGAACTAGGATATAATTAGGATGTCACAAGAGAGTAGGTAGTCAGAGGCTCATCCAAAAATTCGATTCGGCGCATGCCCTCATTCTTGCTGTAGTTAGCATTCCATACGTGGTCAGATTATGTACAAGCACAAATAATAAATTACTGTTAAACCGTTATCTCCTCGTATGACTCACCTTGGATGTTAAGATATGGCCGCTCTAGTTCATTGTCGTATCGATAAAATGTCGATTGAAATACATGTGGCAGCATACTGTTCGCTAACTCTCCTTACACTAACTCTCAAGTGCCTAACTAATATTTTATTTCTTTGTTTCTCGTTTTTGTGCACTTTTTATGCGGTTTTTGTAGGCGCCATTTTCTTGACACCATACATAAACGGTAATCTAGAACTGTACACTATTCCCGGTCGAAAAGTGAAAAGTAGGAACTAACGAGAACTCTTACTCGGTTTGCTGGTGTCTTGTGCTTTACGATTACAAGTTCAGTTAGACAATAAGACTGCTGGCTGTGCTTCTACTGACAGTAGTAGGTACTCATAACAGACGATTCAATATCAAAAGTACCAGTGCCGACGTCTCTATTATCTGGCTCCGTTCAGTTAGACAATAAGACTGCCGGCTACATCACTGCGCTTCTACTGACAGTAGTGCTCATAACAGACGATTCAATATCAAAAGTACCAGTGCAGACGTCTCTATTATCTGGCTCCGTTCAGTTAGACAATAAGACTGCCGCCGGCTACGTCACTTTGGCTTCAATATCAATACTACCAGTGTCGACGGCTCCATTATCTGGCTCACACACGCGCGTGAAATCTGATAATGAACCACGCACGATCGCCCTCAATTCCGGCTGGTGTGAAGACTCCCGGCTTCTCGCTTTCAGGGTCTGGTATTCGGGTCAATTGGCCCGACCTCAGGCTGCGTCCTTGGAGGGATCTGCAAGCGGAGCGAGGAGCGTGTGAGGCCGTGTGGAATTCAAATGAAATTGAAATAAGTTTATTTTGACTAACACACAACAGAAGACAGAAAAGAACAATAGTATAAAGATATGGAGACAGGACATTTATATTCTACTAGCTTCCGCTCTAGCATATGCTATTCTAGGCAAAGAACTCTATCTATTCCAACTTTAATCGAAATTGGTTGAGCCGTTACGGCGTGCGTGATTGAACAACAAACATCGAAACATCCAACCAAACATCCTCACAAACTTTATAATTTATAATAGGTATTGCTTGTCGTTCACTGATTCTTTCTTGGTCTGTATTAGGTACTTAACTGACCAGGTTGAGGTATGTTGGCCCTTTTCAAGGCCGTCGCGTCGGTGAAAGAATCAGTGTAGTGCTAGGATTAAAGTGCGCCTCTTTAATCCTAGCACTACACTGATTCTTTCCTTTCGTGCACATGTTAAATGTCTTCGTGTTTATTAGGTTCTAGGACATGCCGGTGTCCTCAAGATGTTTTCCTTCACCGTTGCTGTCTACTGCTGAATATGGGCCCCCATATATTTCCAGGGTGATCCTGTCCGGTTGTACCTAATGGTTCCCAGCAACCAAGGTCGTAGCACCACCGATTGGTTGCAGGTTTTTGTAAATCCGCTGATCGCTAAACTCGTTCGAATGAGTTACCTTAGGCTGGCTGTATGTCATTTGCAAGCGATCCTTTTCAGTTTTTAACTCGCATAATTGGACGGGCGGGATGCAATTAATGGAGCGTTTTTAAAAGCGCAATTAGGTACCTACCTCGTACCAAAAACGCTGGTGTGACGTCTTTTTAGACAATATCGTCTATTTAAGCTTTTATTGAATAGGTAGGTACCTGATTATTTTAATTTTAAGTCTCAGCCTGTTCGGTTGGCACCAAAATGAAGCTCTACATTCCATTTTGTGAAAAAGGATCATCGAAAATAATGATAGGCACCTAGCCGTGTTTGTTGCCTAATTTTTCTAGGCTTGGTCGCGAGGAACAGGCGTAGCTTCATCTAGTTGCTAAGAGGTTTCAAAGTGATCATAGTGATTTTATTGAAATTAATACCTTTTGACTTTTCACTTAAAATTAGGTAGTTTCAAAATGATCCTAAATAATGGCAATTTTGAGTCACACATTTGAGGGTGTGCCATATACTCGTAGATCAAGGATATGGCAAGCTCCTAAAAGTCAAACTCAAAATATAACTATATCCAAAAGACGTAAGGAACATTTAAAAAAGAAGTTAGATAAAATCGCGTCGTTTGAACGCGCCTTAAATTTCCCTTGAAGTTTTATCGCCGAAGAGTTCGACATAACCCAGACGACATGTTTAATGAATCAATCACTTTCAGTGTCTTCTGGTTAGAGGATTGTGATCTAGCTGAAATTGATTAATTAGACAGCCTTGGCCACAATTCACTTTAAGCGGGAACTTTTGGGATTGCACTACAGTTTGTTGGTATGTTTGTCTGTTACACCATGGCATCGATAGCTTGGCGTGAATTCATCCTTATGTACTAATATTATATTTGGCAAGGGGATAGGTTATATCCTGGGGAAGGGCCTCTGCTCTGGTAAAGTCCCAAGCTGAGGTCCGTACCTAAGTGGTCCCTTTGAGCTCATTGTCTCAACTCATAAAAAACAACACAGGTGGGCCGTATGCTTGTTTGCCACCTTAGTTGTAGAAAAAAAACAGCTAGTATTGAAATAAGCGTCGTTTGACTTTGACTAACGCTTAGCTCATCGCCAGTGAACCGGTCGCCGGCATGACATTTATTTACTATGCTACTCACCTGGTGAGCGGTGAATAAGCTTGGCTATTAGATCATGCACGGGCCTGTTATTTTGGTATTTGTGTATGCATTGAAATGAATCGTACGTAATTGTATCATATCTACCAATAACTGACAGCCTTTAAGTTCAATAGCTAATTTGTAGGACACACTTAGCGGTAACCTTTTCCTATCATACAAATTGACAACTTTATATGGAACGAATTTAGACTCTAATAACTCCTTAAACCCGAAGATCTTTAAGATTATCGACGGTTACAGCAGTTACCGAGTGTTTCGGAAACGGTCTGTTGTACCTAAATATTAGCGGTCATCCATTGAACATTTCAGCTCGTACATCAGATAGAACGGCCAGGCATCTGCATCTACCTAGGTTGTTGTAGCCGCCGCTCCTCAATTTGTGACATTTATTTTTAGTACTCGCTGCAAAAACGTGTCCCCGAATCCTAATTTCCTTTAATTATAACTGTGATAACGTCAAATGTGCCAAATGAACACTTTCAGCTAACCACAAATGAAAATAGATTTAGGTCGCTTCAGGAATTTCTGAATGTAATTGGCGTCTACGTAAAAAATTAGTTTAAATACAATTTCTCATAATAAATAATCCCAATTTTCTATGGTTTGTGTCAGGTCACCTAATCTAGATTGTTTTAAGTTAAATTCTCTTTCAAACATAATATGTAATAAGTATATGCCGCTAAGGACTTCGTCCATTCGAAAAAAACATGTTAAAATATGTTTTTTTTATATGTTTCTTACTACCTACCTGCATAGACTTTCCGACACCTACCCAAAGTACTGATCAGCTTAAATAATAATCAAAGTCCTGACTGACTGACATATAGGTAGACAACGCACAACCTAAACCGCTTGTTTGCAAATTCAAAATTTCATTCTACGAAATTTGGAATTTGGAGAGTTTGTTTGTTTCGATGTGAGAGGCTTACTAAGACAGGAACTCCAAAATAGATTAATAATCTATTGTTGGTGTAATGATGCAATTTCCTACACAGACTAATACAAATTCAGCCATTAACTACAACTATCGAGTAAAATACTCCATACGTATACGAATTGCGTTTTCAAACATGACAGTTTAAATCGCTGTATTT
This sequence comes from Anticlea derivata, assembly GCA_947579855.1. NCBI lineage: Eukaryota > Metazoa > Arthropoda > Insecta > Lepidoptera > Geometridae > Anticlea > Anticlea derivata. Next base: position 535,426 of record OX388283.1, on the reverse strand, counting down.
AGCAAAAAATATAATTGTATGGATTGGGGCTAATTGGAGAGCCTTTGGATTTTCTCAGAATCGGTCGCGGTGTATAGTCATGGGTTCGTAACCATAAAGTTCCTCTGATAACTGTTATTTTGACATCATCTTCATATTAAGTATGTTTTTTGGCCATTCGAAATACAATCGTAAACTCATTTTATTTCAAAGCACAATTTTCTGAATCATTGAATAGTCGACACCGGTGCCATTTCGTCTGGTTTTAACGAGCTTCTTTGAAACTAATTAAAATAACGACGCATTCTATTTTCATAGGCTTACAGAGGCACTAAAATTATACATGCATTTCGCACTATTGGTCTTCGGTGTTATTGAAAGTGTATCGTGCGTCGTAGTCGTAACCTACTTTCAAACTTAAACCTTGCGCCAAGGAAATTCTATAGCTTGCTGAGTGTCGTACTAGAATATAAAGCATATAGAATATTTTATTAAAAGAGTGTCGGTTCACGAGATAACAAACGGCTTAACAAAATCCTCGAAAAAGTTATCATAAGACAATAAGGTGTATTATCAAATCAACAATGTTTATATGGATGACGTAATACTTGTCTCTAATTCGGAATATTGACATTCTAATCGTTTCATTGATTGCCTTGAATAAAACAAACAAAATCGTACCGTGTTTATTTAATTAATATTCATATCGAGTATAATTTGTTTGACCCATATTCTGGTTCCTTAAGCAACACGAATTCAACTCTGATGTCTTAAATTTTAATAATAACAATGGTTCACGCCTATTTAATCGCGTTTCGTAAGACGTTTTAGTTTCACTTTCAAGTAAATTAACAGATTGTGTGCGATCGGTGCTATGATAAAGAGAATCGACCTTGTGTTCGCACCTACAGTTTCACACGTATTGCAACAACTTTTGGATCATGCGTTCAACTGCAAATGTGCAACGAGCCGTGCAGATTTTATTGCAACTCGACTTTACTGTCGAGTAAAGTCGAGTTGTAATAAAATCTTATAATCCCTTATAATCAAATCAATTACCCTTTACAGAAGTAGACATAAACACTCTAACACTGGTGAGCACTGGTGGATCGGTCGTATAGCCCTGCCTACCGATCATTTCGACAGGTCGTTGGTTCGAACAGTCCAATGGATTCTCCATTCAGAAAATGGATGTGCGCTACACTAGTGCTCAAACGGTAAAGGAAAACACCACTAAGAAACCGGCATGTCCTGAACCTAGAACCTAAAATTTCGAAAACATTGTGCACGGGAGACTAATCTTTTCACTACACTGATTCTTTCATCGACGGTCATGGGCCCTTTTCAGGGCTAAAATACCTTAAACTGATCAGTCTGATCAATGATCTAATAAAAGACGACCAAGAAAGAATCAGTGACACGACAAGCAAGCATCTCACAAACAAACATTGTTTGTGTAACCCCACCGAGGTTATGAATGATTACATCGCTCCATTTGTGCACCGCCAGTTACGTCAAAAACTTGCGCGTTGGTAGAATGACCTTGTCGACGCGGTAGCGGGACAAAAAAGAAAAATAAAATGGAATTATTGTAACAATTCGCGACGATGTCATTCCCACTTGATGAGTCATCGAAAGCAGACGTCTCTACGATTCCACGTTGCCCGTTCCAGTTGGATGAAGTTTACCGGGTTATCGTGATAATGATTTGTTTTTAGTTCTCACAGCTTTGTTGGCGCCGACATGACATTACAGTCGGTAATTAAGTAGTTAAACCGACCGCTGCAGATAAGCGAAACATTACTGCTGATTGTTTCAAAGTAAGGTACCTACCTCGGACATTGTAATATGTATACCGTTACAAAATTTGCGGTAAAATTCTCATGTATGCTAAAGAATGTTAAGAATATTTGATGATTGATGCTGATGATATGTTTCGAGTAGAGCGGAGCCTGTGACTCATAATTACATTTTATATATTGTTTTGGAATAACTCTATTCAGGTTCTGCGGAGGGAGACCTTATTAGCATAATGTAAGGATGCCTCTCGAACAATTTTCTTTAGATAATTTATATGATGATGTTAGGTGTATGTAGAGTCATGCTCTTTGAATCAGTTAACAATGTCCCTAAAGCTAAAAACAACGAATCAGAATTAAAAAACACTCATAAGTACATAGTCCTGACCCCACACTAAGAGTCCGTGTTTTGTGGTGTCACTTTCTGGTGAAAGTACGGGTACCGTGGTACCACAATACCCGGCACAAATATTTGCAGAACATGCAAACATTTGTACCGAAGTGGGAATCCAACCCGCACCCCATCCGTCTCAGACGGGAACTCGCCCGCTACGCCACCGAGGTCGGCAAAATTCAAAGCCATGTGCATGAAATGAGCTTCTGCGAGGCGTTGTAAATCTCCAACAGCCGTGGAACCGTGGTACTCGTAGTTTCTGATACCCACGACACAGGGTATCCTAGTGTGGGACACGACTATGTATGTGACTAGGGTGTTATTTAAGAAAAAAAATCACTGATTATTTTTCACCATAGGCCATAAGTGTTATTTTCAGGACGACCAAACCTCAACCTGGTCATTTACCTAAAGCTGGTTGATAGAGAAATAACTACCTAGTACCTACGACTGTTACGACGAATTGCATAAACTGCAAGAAATTTTGATTTTGGCGGTGTCCTTTACCGCTTGCATACGGTCGTAGAACGTAGAACACAAACACCTAGAATCTAGGTCCTAGATTATGTCTTTCTTCAAAGACGTTCTGAACTAATCTAATAAACCTAGGTATGTAGGCTAGGTACCAGGAATAGGAACCGACAACAATGAAACGACAATCGCACTGGATTCTTTATTGCGGTGTTCTGTGACAAAGAGGCATTTGGATTCGCTTTTAGAATTACTTTCCATTACGATTCTCATCCATCATGAGATGAGGGCAAAAACTGTATGTATAGGAGAAATGTTAAAAGTACGAACAAGATATTATGCTACGCTATCTTCAATATCCGATGCGATACCGATCACTAATAAGGGTTGTTGAACAAGTCTGCAGATAACCTAGTCCCTTTTTCTTTTTTTAACCTACTTCCAAAAGGAGGAGGTTTTCAAGTCGGCTGTATTTTTTTGTGTATGTTACTCGATTTCTCCGCCAATAGTAACCCGATTTTGATGATTCTTTCGCTGGTGTATAGAGTGTGATCCCGGGGTGGTCCCATTTTAATTTAATTCCTGAGGGATTGCCACTTGTCCCGTAAAACTTAAAAAAAACGTCATCTTCTCTTGAAATCACCACTTGCCGAATTTTTTTTTGTCGACTGTGGTATAGTATGGTTATCCTCGCGACTTCGTTCGGTTGCTGCTATTTTTAAATAAACTTTATACTTAGGGGTTGTGTGTCGGGAATTTATTTTTGTGAACCCATACGTTACAACAGGAAGCTACTCTCCAAATTTCATACTCTTAGTAGGCTCTGCGTTGATTTTCAAAGAGAATAAAACCACTACGTTTGATTGTCAGTCAGTCAGTCAGTACCATAAGAGTTATTATTGATGATGAATGGATGTCATACTTACTTTTGTTTTTTATTCGAAAGTGTAGGTGGCCAATGTCATCCTCAGTAGGTAAGCAAAACGCAAAGAGGTTGATAACATAAAAAAGAGGTTGATATTAATCTTGTGAATATTCAGTAATTTGAAGTCGGTTTTTAGTTTTTGTAAAAAATATCTTATTTATGTCAAATTTTAATTAAAATTGGGGCTGGCTATGGCATCTTAGGCGTTACCGCCAAATTTTTCGTTGTTCTTCGTGATTTTATTTTTTAGTCATGGTCAAGTCAAGTCTGTTTTAAGTAAGATTATGGCGATGGATATTTTACCATAATTACTCAATATTATTCAATTGAGCACTAGTTTTGTAAAATAAATTTAGAGCACAACATAGGTAGGTACATCACTTTGCAAGTTCCCGCCAAAAAGTTTTTCATAGTTCCTCAGAAAAACAACAAAGTTGCTTGCCGACAAGCAAGCAACTTTGTTGGTGATCACTGATTCATTCTTGGTCATCCTGTATTAGGTCAGTGTCCAGGTTGAGTTATGTTGGACCTGCAAGGGCCTATGACTGTCGGTGAAAGAACCAGTGTAGTAAAAGGGTTAAAGGTGCTTAGTAAAGGTTTGCCCTTTGAACAAGGCTTAAGGGCTTGTACACAATACTGCGATGCGACGTCGCATCGTTAAAATCTACGAGCTAGCACGACGCATCGCAAGAACATGCGAATGGATTCGCATCGCGCATTGCTGCGATGTTGCGGCACAAGAAGGGAGACTCCTTGTCGCACGAAATTGCATCGCAGCAATGTTACGTGCGTGTCACAGTTTTCTGCGTTGCGAATTCGCATCGCTCCGATTCGCAGTTATGTGTACCTACCTACACGCACTAAGATGTAAAATTGTATACGTTTCGAAATCGTTTAATCGGATCGGAATATCTAAATTCAATCAGTAAACGCGTAGATAGTTCACAAAAACCAGACAATGAAGATACGGTTAATAAACGGTAATTAATCGTTAGTAGAACGTACGGGTCGTTTAACTAGCCACTGGAATACGTTACAACACTGTCTTTGTCGTGTGTCATCTTTTGAGCCGTTGTACCTACGTCCACTGCTGAACATAGGCCACCATAGATTTCCAGTGCGACCAACCTTGTACTGCCTACACACAAGAAATCATTCGGGGGGATTTGCCCATACTCGCCACGCTGGACATGCGGGTTGGCAAACTAATTGTTATATAGTTCTGGAAAAATTATATTTGTATGAATAATAACGCTCTGATGTTTGAGAGTGAGAGTCGATTTTTTTCTCTACTAGACCAACAAGAGCTATCACGATGAAAGTTAAGATTATATTCTGGGTGCCAGTAAAAGTGATCGGCCCACGCATCGCACGTTTTGTCTCATAACTCATCATAATACTGCCGCTTTTACTTTTTTATGGACTGCATAATGGACTCGGATGATGGTCGCTACGTGAATGGGCGTTTTGATACTGGGTCTTTGTATCGTGGGATCATGATGGATGTTGGATTATGGATAATCTTCGAAACTGTCCAGGGAATTTGTCTTATTGTTAGTTCCCATATTTACAGTTACACAACTTTTGGCGACAGGCCATTTTCGCGCGGCCACTACGGCCCAAGCTAATCACTAACCACGACAGAACAAGATAGTAAGAAGAGATTTAGGAGGCCTACTGTCCTACAACATTGGAAAACGTTGGGTCGACGTTAGAGTCGCTAGCGTAATTTGGATCAGATACGCACAGGACCGAGGAGGCTGCTAAAATAGAAAGGAGACCTGAACTGGATGATGTCAGCTGAGGTGATGATGTTGATGATGCCTCTACATACACATTATGACGATTACATGAAAGCAGGCTATAAATCCGAGCAAATAAGCACTCTTTTGTGAGATTTGCAAAAAACATTGTCTTCTAAGAAATTGGAAGTATTTACTCTAGTACTTACCATTATAAATCTATCGAAGTATTAATAGAGTTGGAATCGGCAAACTGTAATACGGGTCAAGTCACGTCAGGAACGTGAAAGAATTCCAAATAAATTTCCTGCGCACCAAATCTAATATGGTACCAACAGTTATGTTGTAATGGTGTGTCTGTTTTATGCGTTTGATGGAGATAGGTGAACGACCCGCGGAACTGCCAGGGGTGTAGAAAAAATCAAATCAACTGAGATACAAACATGCTATATAGATCTAAACAACTGACGAATATGTTCCGATCAAACAATCAAAGAAAGTGTATATTCAGTTGTCTCTAATTCTAATTCTAAGTGGGGTAATAAGATCTGCACTGACGTCCCGCGTTGGGGTGTATTGTGCCCCTGCTGACCTCACCCCAGCCAGCCCAACTCCTTAAAGTAACGGAGAAGGACCCTGGGTTGGTGGCAATATTGTTCGAGAATCCCCGTTGATGTTGTGGATGAAGAGGAGCAGGTACAGGTACTCAGTTGTCTGCCACACGGCGGAAGGGACACAAATAAATCAAGGGTAGGTATTTCAAGTAATTATCCAGCCCAAGGAAGCAATATTAAATGGTTATGTGGTGTGACATTGAAAACTAATAGACCGTGAGTCAAGCTCAACTAAATTAGTATTTACGTACTTATTCTATTCCTAGAGAAATAAAACTAAATCACAACTGCGGAATTGAGATGATGTCGCGCCGAAAATATAGAAAATCTTATATGATTGATATCAGCTTGAACCGCCTTGATGAAAGCCAAATATTTTTGGCACCAGATTGTGCAAAAAACGTCGGATATTTCCAGCTGTGTCGCCACTATAGGCTGTTCGCAAATTCAGAATAGAGTTGTGATGTTGCTTGTTTCTGCAGCGAAGAACTGAAATTTCGAATGGAATACTTTTATTTTTTATGAAATTTAGTCACATACCAGTCTGCCAGGCGTGCAAATAGCTTTCGCTTATACTTTAGACAAAACTTGGAAATTGGAAATACTATGCAAGTAAAACTCAGTGCCCTAGGCACCACATCTTTGGTAGGTCATAATATCGCTGTTTTTGATGCGTTCTTATAAATTCAAGTGTATGCGTTATAAAGCGCTGATAACTTTCAATGCTTGTAGGCCATGTCTGATTGCTCACTCCCTGTCATTTGTCACCGATATGGTCCATTGATAGAATGCGACGTGGATCTGGAAATAATTGAAGCACCATCATCTATTTATCGGACTCCGAAAACAAAAATTCTGATAACAGAGTGTGAGTCAAACTCCATCCCTAGTCCAGCGTTCAGATAAGATCTTTATACCCGACCGGCGTCGTTTTGTCTGGCGCATTGCGGGAATCGATGCAGCTGTCTGCATGCCACTAGACACGAGGAGTTGCAAGGGGAATGCACGGATAATTGAAAGTTGCGGTTTTTAACGCTGTTTTGAATAGTAAAATCTGGGCGCGGCGGCGGTACAAGGGGTTTTACTCAAACGCTACAACTTACGAATCGACGTGGTATCGTTGTATATTATTCGGTTCAGGTATTTTCGCTAAACAAGCCCCGGTAGAGTAGGTGAGCAGGCCTATCGTACATACGTAATGCTTTCGTTGGTTACACATATTTGTGGTCTTTTTTGGACCATTTTTGGTAGGACTCGGGCATTGGTCAGTGAATGAATTGAATTTGAATACTGAATAGATTGGATTTTTTTTGATGAATGGTAAAAAATATTCAAAGCACCTTGCTGAGACTCCTTTTGCTTATTTAAATTTCATCGCGAATTTCCATTTAGGTACGGAATTTGATCTCAGACTTTTCCTTTTCTACAGGAAAGGAAGTCCATCAAACCATCCTGCCATAACTTAAATTGTAATTTAACATATGGCAGTAGTACGATCATACTGAGCTAAGAGGGTAGATCAGAAGTCTCCTGATTTGATTGATTCCATAAAGAACGAACGACCTCACTCAATTCTTCCGTCCTGTTCAAGAGCTTTCGATTCCATTCAACAGATTTCATTCGTGCAATACGCGTTATAAAACTTTGTCATATAACCTAGTTGTCATGTCTGTCAAGATGCAATCTATCGGAAACTTCAAGCTCCACCGAATACCCCTCCTGGCATAATTGGATCAGCTCAACCATAACGCGGCTAAATGTAATATAGGTCAATATTTCTGCATTATGATAGGGGTGGAAATTACAAGGGTAGGGAAACTATTCAGTATCTATCGAACTCTTTGACGGGAGTGATTAACGCTAGGAGAGTTACCTAGTGATATACACTAACTCTGTTGGGATTAATATTTTTTTAGACTTGGAAATATCTGTTCGTTGGTTGGTCATCCTGCTTTAGGACAGTGACTAGGTTGGAGATGGTACCCTGAAAGGCTTTTGTGAATGAACAAAGAACCGAGCGACAGAAGCCATCATCATATCTAACACATCTCTTGACTACGCTGCTGGTACTTTAATCGGACTTTGGAGACACATCAACTAGATCATTACAGGTGTGATGATCTAGTGTCACGGGAGACCGTAAGACGGAGAATTTAGATTGTTTCTTGTGCCGGATGATGGTGATGGGCCTCTATAAGAAGTTGAACGTAAGTCTTCCTATACCAACTGATACCCATTCCCAGTAGGAGGCAAGGAAATGAAGGAGCCTCTAAGAGGAGCACTTAAATCCTCTCACTACACTGATTCTTTCACCGACGACGGCGATAGGCCCCTTTCAGGGCAACCATACCTGAAACCTGTTCACTGACCTAATACAGGATGACCAAGAAAGAATCAGTTACACGACAACCTTTTATTTATTACTAGCTTCCGCTCGCGGCTTCGCTAGCGTGGTACCTACCAGAATAGAGAGAAATTTAATAAAATGTCTCTGTGCCAAATCTCATCCAGTTCCGTCCTGCCGTTCAGGCGTGATCGAGTAACAAACATCCATTCGCATTTATAATAGAAAGAAAGAAAGAAAAATCTTTTATTGGTAACCACATTGTATGTAAATTTCTCGTATACAGTAATGAATTGAAATCAATAAGCTAAAAGATTTATGGTCAAACGTCGCTGCCATTACGCTGCCAAAACATGTTCGAACTAACTACTAGCTATTCTACGTATTTTCTATGCCATTTTCTCACATATTGCTAGCTATTCTATATTCTATTCTGTGCTATGCTCCTTACAAACTACTGGCTGTTTAGTGACATGTATTCTTGTGTAATCTGTGGTGTTCCTGGAATTGCCGCTCGTTTGCGGCACGTTTGTGCTAGATTGTACATGGCCTATGAAAATAATGTGGGTTTTAGTTTGATGGCTGAAATGTCCTAGGTAGAGTTTGGTCTGTGACGTCAGACTGTACTGAGAACGTGGGATGTTCTCAGTAGAGGCATCGATTTACGTGCAATTTTAATACAGGCGTCGACCTTTTATCACACTGGTCCTTTCACCCACGGCCACGGACCTGTAATGCTGATTATGAACAGACCATTTAAGACCCATATAACCAAATGTAGGATGGCCAAGAGAGGACCAGTGACATGATGAAAAAGCGAAGAAACTATACCAAGAATTTATTACGATTACCTACCGCCATAAAGATTACCAATCAAAACACTAAACCCCAAGGACCAAAACACCTTTTACGATAATGTAAATTCCATACATTGATATGATCTACTCCAATAAAACTAAAGTTCAATTCGACGACCTCTATAAATAGGGGTATAAAGTCTATTTTTGCGCTATTAATTCTGTTCGGTTAAGCTGGTTACACACGTACGCGAGCATGAAAAGCTAGCATGAACAATAATTTTGTGCGACGATTTTGGACCTTCACAGGACAGAATAAGAGCGCAAAAATAGTGTACAAGCAATTTGAAGCAGTGTCGGTTTTACCAGACTGACAGGTCAGCAGGTTATGTTAAAAAAAATACCCAACACTCACCCATTAAGTTCTGACCCCACTAGGAATCCCTGTGTCGTGGGTATACTACGATTACAATGGTCCCTCAACACGCAGACCAGGAACAAATATTTGCAGATCATGCAAACATAATTATCTCCCGCAGCGGGAATGTATGTTAGGTGGCTGTATGGATTTTGATGTTATGGTATCATTAGTATCATCACGACCCGGACAGTGCTGTAGGCTACAGAACAGGCTATCAGTGCACTAAGCTTGAGCTTGACGCGTTGAGTGAATTGTTCACAATTGCATTTATTTTGAGTTTTTCTGCTGCTTGCACCATGCTAACGTTCAAGCATGCTTGTGCGAGTGTTCATGCTGGCCTGCTAATTCGACAGTAACGTGTATAGTGTAGGGTAACCTTAAGATTATTACGTTTCCTGTTTACGCAGAAGCCCGTTGGTTTATATCTTGCAGCGCGCGTACGGTTTGATTCACTGCATTCATTCATATTTCTGATATCAGATCTTACGCCCGTATTCCAGAACTAAACTGAATAACACAGTAACTTTTTTTTAATACAAAATAGGCTAACGTTGGACCACAATCTCACCTGATGTTAAGTAATGATGTGGTCTATGGTGTAGCACGTTTGCGTAGAAGAAACCTATTCACTCTGGTCTTGAAGACACCCAAATTATAGGTATTCGGAAACACAGACGCCGGCAACGAGTTCCACTCTTTGGCTGTCCGCATTATAAAGGTAGACGCAAAGCGCTTGGTGCGGCAAGGTGGTATATCAACCATGAACGGATGTCGCGTGTCCGTGCGTCTGGTTGTCCGATGATGGAATGGGGATGGGGGGACTAAATCAAAGAGTTCAATTGCAAACTCTCCGAAATAGTACAGCCATAAGTACCCTAGCGTGCTAGTCCGCTATAAACTTTGCCAACTCCTAAGTCCATGCTCCCGTGGTGGCCCCGGCTGAAGAATAGGCCCCTCGATATCTGCCTGCCCGTGGATATCGTAGGAGGCGAAACGGCTGGAATGATGTTGATGACTGCCAGACTTCAACTTGCTAATTCTGAGAGCTATGTCGGTGACCTTGGTTCTTCTACGGATTTCCTATTATCCGATTTTTTTCACGCAGCGAAATTCCGAGCATATCTCTCTCCATAGCCGGCTGCAAGAGTTTGAGCTTTAAAATTCAACATTTCTAACTCTATACAATTCTATGATCAAACAATTGTGTAGGTCGGTACCTCATTTTAGTATCCAACTAAAAGATTTTCTTTTCCTGTTTACTGAATACGAAAATAGTCTGATCTAAACTTATTCTAAACTGTCCTCATCCAAAGATTTATTATGGTCATTTACTTACCTATAATGCTTTGATGTGTATTTGCTTGTTGCTTTGATGTGCTTTGAGGTATGCTATTTATGTAAATTCGCCAGATTCGGCTCTATCGCCTTCGATGAAGTTTATCCTAATGGCTCTTCTAAAATAGCTTCCATTACACTATTAACGTTATCGTTCTAGTCCTCAGTGTGATGTCGGTCAGGTATCGAGTTGACAACAGCACCGAATGTGTCTTAGCGATCCTTGTTTTGCTGCTGCCTGACGGCCTTCACCCACTGGTTATTTCTAAGAATAATCACTGTTGGCATATTAGGGGAATAACCTCAGGCATAGCCAAACCTTTGGATATGGTGAAGAAAGGAGTGAGTGCTGAGATGACGACTGATAGAGAGAAATGGAAGAAGAAAACATGTTGTGCCGACCCCACGTGATGTGGGATAAGGGCAAGAAGATGATGATAGCCAAACCTTTGGATTTCAGTCTCAAAGCAGAGTACTCTTTACAGTGTTAAAGCGCCGAGGGGAATTCTTTCACCACAGTTGCCGCCATCGATTACAAGGCCAGATCAAGAGCACGTACTTTGAAACGTGGCTTTTAAAGAAACAGTGACACGACCTTTGTAATTTAAAAATAAACTCTTTCAACCCAAAATAACTCGCTAATGGAAACTGTTTGCAACATTCGTAAATTAATGGTTCGAACCTTGAGGTCCACGAGGTCTAGGTCTATGCGGTCATCGTGTTCGTTGTACGAGCTACGAGCACTGATGTCATCACGTCATTTGGCTAGTTATTGCTTCCTTCCTATCGCCAGGTTTTATTTGATGTCACAGTAGTAAACACAACTACAACACAACTACAACACAACTACAACACAAAACAATAGTAACTACAATAGACGCAATAAGGACCAGTTAATACTACCTTTTTCAAAACTAAAAATACTCAACAAAAGTCCTGAATTTAGGTCAATAAATATCTACAATAAAATTCCTGACATTATTAAAAAAGAGCTAAAAGACTCCGTAACAAATTAAAAAATCTACTCTTAAATAAATGCTATTACTCGGTGGAAGAATTCCTATCTGATAAGCTTTTGTAATAAATAAACGACTGACGACATCATAAATAGATACCTAGCTTAACCTGAATTGTTTTTAACCAATGCTATTTTTGACTGTTTATACTACACTGTTATTTGTCATTTTATGAATAAGTTACCAATTATTATTATTATTTAAATGTATGTAAAACAAGACATTTGCAGCGCCCTACAGGGTACATGTACTTAGTTAAGCTACCCTTACACCTAAGCTGTATCCATGTACATGTTGGCAATAAATGAATATGAATATGAATAAAACCCTATCTTGTTCTGCTGTTTTTGGTTTTTGGTTATTAAAGCAGATAATGTTCTAAGCTTTTGTCTATACAAATTCCTTAATTTTGATTGCCTTTTTACCGACTGACCGACTCTAAAGGTCTGTGGGGTATGCCTATCGCGCGTATCTTTGTATCGATCCTCTATGAATGTAAGTGTGAAAAAATCTTAATTACCGCGTTGCACCCTAAGTCCTGGATGGTTTCGGTATCATAAGAATCGTCTTGACCTGGATAGTGCTATAGGCTAAAGATATCAATGAATTAAAAAGGACAGCATCAAGATGCAACAGTATCTAACTTTTAAAAAAATCTCTCATGGGTATCAAAATCAAGATATGTTCAGGCTGATTTCAAGTACGGTACATCGCCTTTTCGTTTACTCAGTCGGTTTTTTTTTATAACTCTTGATATGTATTTCTGTTGGTTCCAGGTGATGCTGGGCGGGGCCGAGTCGCCCGGTGGCGTGGAACTGCTCACTGTCACCGTGGCGCGGGATGAGCACGGCTATGGGATGAAGGTTTCAGGTGAAAATATCAAGATCTATGACAATAGTTCATCCACATTTCACGTTCTCCTGCCCTTTTATCTACGAAATATATATTTTTGTCACTGATTTAGCCCTGGGCTTCAGGGAATTGGCGTGGCTGTGGACGGGGCATATAGCTCGGAGAACCGAAGGCCGTTAGGGCAGAAAAGTTCTAGAGTAAAGACCCCGCACCGGAAAGCGCTAACCTATTCGGGACCGCTAGCGAAAGTCGAACTCTTATAAAACAGTGGCATAGTATGATCCAGGGTTTCCGCAGTCAGATTGCGGTTTCCACATCGCAGATTCCCAGCAAAGCGAACCGTGATCCGTCCTAGCTAGCACATTTAAATGTAACTTCATGAGATATAGCTTAAAGAAGATAGCTCGATAAGCCTACTGTGCACTAAGGTCAAGCCATGCATAATCATGCACCACTATACGTTCTTAAGGCGCTATGAGAATCATAATAAACTGTCGAGTGGGCGGAGTGAAGAAAGTGACAGCGCTACGTTCTATAATTGAATGCGGAAAGAGATAGCAAGCGTTAGAAGGCGCTCGAAAGTAATCGACGTAAGCGACATATAAGAAAATATCGATTATCTTTATTTATTTATTTGTTGAAAGTGCACAAACATTATGTATATTACCAATTACATAAAATATCTTCATAAAAACAGGGTCTGATATACATAAAAATTAAAGTGCACTATAGCATTCTCAAAAAAAAAAAACTCTTAAAATAAACATAAACTTAAATAGTGCTCAATGAAAGAAAAACAAAAAAAAACTCTTGACTCTTACTAAGCTAAACTCTTGAAATATAAACGAAAATAATCTCTTTTATTATAATAAATTTGAAAAATAAATGTATTTAATAAATGATCTTAAAAACGAAGTATTTTTTAAAAAAAAGTGTCTTGGATTTAGGTACCAAATTAAATATTGTCTAACACAATATTTAAAAAAAAGTTATTTATGATTGATAGTTTCTGGGTATTTTCCAAAATTGTTGCAGAGGACCGAACATTTAAAAATAAATCTATCGAGAAAACTTTTACCAATCGCGTTCTGTCTTGGATTTTGCTCGAGTTATCTTTGTCATAAAAATCAAAACTGTGCGTTTTGCGGTTATTGGGAAAAAATACTTCAAAAATCATAAAAAAAATGTAACCCCCACCTTAAATGCTCAGAAAACTCACCCCCACGTTCTTATTTGGACTAAAACGATTGCCTCACCAATTCCAGGCGACAACCCGGTGTACGTACAGTCTGTGAAGGAGCACGGAGCCGCGTGGAGGGCGGGCCTGCGGGCCGGCGACCGCATCCTGCGCGTGGACAACCAGGTGGTGTCGCATCACTCGCACCAGCAGGTCGTGCAGATGATACGCGGTGAGTTCTTGCCGCGCGGATCACCATACAGGTCTGTGACCAAGTTGAGGTATGGTGGACTTGACTTTTCAAGGCCACCATACCTCAACTTGGCCAATAACATCCTTTCGTTCACATTTTTTTTTTTAAATTCTTTTAATAATAAATATAATAAGGAGGTTCCTCTCTCTGCAGCCCTACCGCTTGAGCCGAGATTCGCGGTCGGTGGTTCTCCATTTTTCCATATTTATTTATTATTTATTTATTATATATATTTTTTACTATAATAGTTGTGTTGATATTATTTTTTGATATTAAGATGTACTTTTATAGTAAAAAATGTATTTTATAAATGAGATTTTTATTAAATATATGTGAATATAATAATAAATATTCCGGACATATCACACATTGTCTAGTGATCCCAAACTAGGCATAGCCTGTACTATGGGTACCAGAGACTGATATACATAATAGATATATATTTAACACCCAGACACAGAACAAACATCTGTGTTAGTCACAAATACTGAGTACTGAGCTATGAGGCCAGGCCAGTATTTATTTTAAGACAGTATAAAACATGTTATGTAATTACACACTTACAATTAGACATGTCACATGTCTTCGATTTTGTAGGATATGCAAGTTTACTAACGATATTTTTCTTTACCGTTTTCAGAGTACTAGTATTGCAAACATACCTAAACGTACCACGCGAGAGAAACCACGGCCGCTAGCTAGTAACTTGATAATAAAAGCTTGGGTTCTTTATTTATACCATATATTTCTTATACCATAGATTTCTCTATATTCCAGCAAATCCAACGACAGTACTGACTGTACATCAGCACGCTTCGAGACTGAAGACGCCCATCACAGCTCCCGTACCTGCCAATGTGAGTATCTATTTCCGATCTATTATGATTTCCTAAACGGCTGTGCGATTTAATATACTAATACTACTAAATCCCTTTCGATCTAATGGCCGAAAGGAGCCTCTAAGGCTCGTATTCAGAGACACGACTCAAGCATAGATTTAATCACAGATCAGCTGAACTCTACTTAAGTATTGAATCTCTTCTCAAACATAGCTTTTATTCAAGAACGGTACTTAAACTATTCTCAGCTGAATCGAGTCTCAAATCTGTACTCAAATGTTCTCGTTTACATTTTGATTTATTTATATTTTTCGATCCGTTTTACGCAGATATTCAAACAGCCAGGGTGGAAATAGAATAGAACAATAAAGTGAAGTATAAATATGCATCAAAGTACATACGTGTAACGGAACGAAAATGTCATTTGATTAATGTCAAATCAAATCTAAACTCAAGCACCGATTTCGTCTGATTGACGTTTCAGAATAAGCATTTACTCAGGTGAACTGTGATCATTGAATCTATACTTAAGCACTGTTTAAGAATTAGAATCTCGCCTCAAATCGAGATTTAAGTACAGATCAATGCTCGAGTCTTGTCTCTGAATACGAGCCTAAGAGGCGCACTTTAATACTTCCACTACACTGATTCTTTCACCGACCGGTCATAGACCCTTTTCAGGGCCACCATACCTCAACCTGGTCACCGACCTTATACAGAATGACAAAGAAAGAATCAGTGATCACTACTCCCACCCTATCGCATGTTTACGCCTCATCAGACCATCAAAGCGTGACTACTCATGACGCGTGAGTACACAACGCGTGACAATTTGTCACGCTACATCGCTTCTGCCATTTCATGAGATGTGTTGAGTACCCCTGAGTACCCCCTGATGAGGGGTTGCAGGTCACGGGCGATTTGCAACCCCTGACTAATAGCGCGTGATGATTATGCAAGAATGGAAGAGTATGTTATTATTAGCTAGGGGGGCGTTCTGTACAAATGGAACGATCACATTGTGAGGAGACTAACATGATCTATAGTTTAACAAATAATCATAATCTCGTGATTTTTTATAATAACCTATCCCAAAAATTTGACACTGACACCCGCTGCCCTCTCCTAGATACGGAAATGCTCTAACCAACTAAGCTACGGAGACACTTGGAGCTGTTTGGATGTTCTAAAGATATTCGCTACGACTGGAAGTGTCTCCGAAGTTTAGTTGGTTAGATCATCTTCGTATCTAGGAGAAGGTTACGGGTTCAAATCCCATCGGAGTCGAATAGGATATTATAAAAAAACATAGTATTCACTTTTTAGTTAACATAGTTATCACTTTAGTGATAACTCACACTATAGGAACAAATTTTTTTAAGCACAAACGCTTGAAAGTTTAACCCGAGCGGAGCCGGACGGGTAGCCTAGTAAAATATTTAAAAAAATAAAATGTTAATCATGTTTTCGTTTTGACAGTTAGAGTGTTGCCAGATTTTGTGTGAGGGAGGCAATGCTCAGCAGTTGGCTTCGATGGCAGAAATTATGATGATAATGGTGATGATGTTCATATTGGTCCTATGAAACCATTTGATTTTGTGTTGAAAAATATATATTGCAACAAAAAACGTATTCTTCAGTGTCTTCTTGTGCGTACTGTATCAAGAATGTCAAAGACCTTGACATAGCGAGGTATGTATATGCACAGGTGTAGTGGTGATGCGAAATTGCTGTAGTTTTTGACAATGATCAAGGAAATGTAGTATTTGCTATGCATCTACTATGTACTTATAATCGAGTTGAGTGCTCATGGCGAAGCGTCCTCAATTAGGACCTACTTACATGAATTTTTGATAAATTTTTAATGATTCATCATCATCATCATCATCATTTCAGCCGTTCGATGTCCACTGCTGAACATGGCCTCCCCCACAGACAGAGCAAATTCCTTATCATGTGGGGGGATTAGCCCATACTCACCACGCTGGGCATGCGGGTTGGCGAGCGCAGTAAGAGCTACCGTTGTTAAAATGGGACGCTGCTGCCCATCCCCTAGCTTTTTTCCCTTAGTCGCCTCTTACGATATCCGCGGATAGGTAGATATGGAGGGGCCTATTCTTCAGCCGGGGCCACCACGGCCCCGGCTTTTAATGATTATTTAGAAATAATAATAAGGCATGATAATAGTTGGTAATAAGTGCTGAGATGATGGCTGACAGAAGAGAGTGGAAGAAGAAAACATGCTATACCGTTGCCACAAGGTAATATACTACTTTACCAACCTAATATACGAATGTTTTAATTTCCAGCTTGAAAAACAGCGGCAGTTCGAAGCTTCGAAGGTGAACACGATGCGTCTGATGCTGGAGAAGGAACAGAAGTACATCAGGGACTTGAGGAGTGAGTTTGCTCTTCATCATGATCCAAAAACGAACGGTTTTGAGCCTTCTTCATCCACCATTTTCTCGCAACCTTCACAATGCCGTCGATCCGATAGGGTGAAGGGCCTTCATAACTGCATCGGCCGGTTCTTGTTCGCCATTCGAGAATCTTTCCATCATTTCTGTATTCTATTATAATTTTTAAATTTTAATAGTCTACCCTTCCGGCACCGCTCGGGTTAAACTTTCAAGCGTTTGTGCTTGACCATTAAATAAGATTTGTTGATAATGTTGATTCCTTTTCAACCTATAATGTAGATTTGGCCGGTTTCCTCACGATGTTTTCCGTCACCGTTGGATAGAACTATAGCGCCCATAAATCCCCGAATGGAAAATACATTTGTGCATGGTGGTGGATGTTGGGTCACTGTGCTCTAACTAAACTTGGCACTAATCTTCTAAAAACTATTCTAGACGAGCTCCTCAAAGTACCAGACGTGAGGAAATCCGCTGAGTTGGAGTCAGCTGAACAGAGGTGTTCCACCCTACAACGCGAGATTGACGTCATGATGGGCACAGGACAGGTGATTACTTACCTTACCTACTTAGAAATAGGAATCACGTTCGTTAGAACGATTTTCACCTCAGGTATTACAAACTATTTTTAATGCAGAAATAAGGTTCTAATTGGTGTAGCACAGTTTTGTAGTACCTAAGGTTTCAACCTTATTCACTGTGAAGTAGGACGTATTTTTGAAATTCCAACTACCCTGTTATATTACACAGTAAACTGTCTCACAGTATGCGATCATAGCACATAGTATCATTAATTGCAAATTTTTACTATGTTGCATCTATACTATAAATTTTTTTTGAAATTTTGACTGTAATTAGATTTTTGTATTAATGAATTACACTTCCGGCGCAGAAAATGTAAAATCTTACATTGCTTACTAAACTCATGCGCCTATTTTATTATTTTAAACTTTAAACCTGAACACCGACTTTTATGTCTCTATCTTTAAAAATATAAGAGTTTCATACAACTTTTCAAACCCCTTTTGAACTTAATATTTGTACATATTCGGCGCCGCAAGTGTAAAAATAAAAATGGAGGCGAAAGTGAATATCTATGAACATCATTGTGTCTGACACTACATCTTGTGTCCATGAAGTAATAAACAATTAATTTGTCGCACTAACCAGGCTAAATCGGGACCAGTCGTGGGTATAACATTTCGATTATTCATTTTTTTTGTACTGTCTGCTTCTTTGCATGCTTTTCTTTATTTGTGACGTCACTTTTCGGGTTCAATGGCCTTTATCTAGCAAATGAGAAAGCTAGTGTTTTTTTTGTTTTATCTTTTTGTGTACGTTTATTTGCACTGCAGTGTACAGATGTAATATACTTTACAAAAACATATCTCATAAATGATTCAGAAAAACTAATTCGACGGTGATTATTTTGCCACTTAGTGTACGGCGTTGTTATGACTGTGATAAAGGAATATTTATTTGCACTCAGCTATAAAATATGTTTTATATTGTTCAGTGTTATATGAATTAGTATGTCTTATCGGTGTTAGTACGTAGCTGAATTTATAGCCATATTGTTTGTAATAGTATGTCAATGTGCCTAGAAATATCATTAGTGTCTAATCAAAAATATCACGGAAAGTAATGCACTGAACCAGACAAGTCGAAACTCCCAACATTCACCCGTAACTTTCGCCTCAAATCGCTTCCTAACCCCCCCCCGTCCGCTGTAGCTCGTCTGTCAGCCGAGCACGCCGCGAAACGCCAGGACGAAGACGGACAAACCCTCAAACAACCCCTCGACACCAAACACAGGCTTCCTGAGCGGTCTGCCAAGATCCCTCAGCAACCTCACCGGCCAGAGCCTTAGAAATCTACGGCAAGCGAGGCAGAAGAATCAGCAGGAGAACCAACCGCCCCTTGTCCGTCAAAACTCCGACGAATCCAATAACAAAAGGCGCCACATCCACAACAACACAGTTCCCATGGTCCCGACTACGTGCTTAGACAACTCCCCCCCACCCCTACCCCCTAGATCCATCGAGCGCCCGAAGCGGAACCCTCTAAGCCCACCTATCTCTCCCGTTTCTCCTCTAGCCAATCCCGTGTCGAAGAAGTATTACAAGCCACTGCCGGAAACGCCAAGAATGGCTCAGTCGATGCCGGGGTATGAGTATAGGAGGTCGTCGCATTCCCTGGACGGGGAGTTGGACGGGCCGCAGCCGAACTCGATCGCGTTGCAAATGAGCTATCCCCTCGTGAATATGCCGCCGCCGCCGCTGCAGGTATGTTTCGATTGGGTTTTTGTAACAAAGAAAGAACATTGAAAAGTCAAAGTAAAAAGGTGTTTTAGAATCACTTTGCAACGTCTTAGACAATGAAGCTTCGCTTAACTGAGCCAGTCCCATAATCGCCTTTAAGAATCCGAAAGAGAGTTTTTAAGACAGGGGATTTTGAAACTGTTTGAGTCTTTGAAATTATACGTGTTGTGTAAAAGTGAATGATATTTAATTGACTAAAATCAAAGAGATCAATTTCGAATCGGATATACTAGCTGATTCACGCCTGGGCTCTATAATTTTAAATATTGGTAAGGAACCCTGTATGAATCAGATGAAACGTTAATTTATTAGTAATATTAACTTTGTGAGATGAGGACAAAATGCTGTTTATTTGTTATGGCTGGTGGCGAGAAAAGAGAGTTATGTTCGTTTTATTCTGTTCTATTGTGTGATATGAGCAAAAAAAAGATTTAGTATCGAGCGAAGCGAGCCCCTTTTCATTTCATCACAGTATCAAATAGGAAGATGTCCAGATTTTCAGGTAAATTGTTATAAAAACTCAATCAATTTTTATATTTTTATATCTTGGAGTGAAGTTTTTTTGAAGATTTATATATTCAGAAAGGCCTTACTATATTTTCTTGTGTTGATTTTATCATCATTGTCCACCTTAAACTCGCCTCAAGCTTGTCGTTGAGTTTTTAGAATGCAATTCATTCCCACTTCCACATTTAGGTATGCTTTTGGTGTAACTATTCTTAAATCTTAAAAAAACTACAGAATGGTCTATTCTATATTTTTTTATGGTAAGTTTTTGAAAGACAAATACAAGTACGCAAAATAATTTGATATAAGATAGGTTAAAGATAATAAATCAGGTATAGATCAGGTATACTATTGGTGAGAGGCAGCTAAATGCTTATTCAATAAAACTGACTTACTAGTGAACTTTTAATTGGAGAAATGTCTCTTTACTTGTGCTTCAAAACAATCTTCCGTTTATTATTTAATCTATCTATGATATTTAATGCTATAGCAACTTTTGTTATGGCTATAAACCACCGTTTTGCTCTCGGCTATGATATAACTGTAATCTATCGTAGGACGCGTGATGCTCCCGGCTATAATAATCGTTAAGTATGGCTATAAACCAGGGGAGAACGCGTTATGTTCCCGGCTATAATAGTCATAAAGTATTGCTATAATCCACCTTACGGGCTATAATAGTCGTGAATTATGTCTATAATCCACCGGAGGACGCGTTATGCTCCGGGCTATATTTTCAATTTCAATTTCAATTTATTAATCTTTTGACATATTTACATGTGCTTAGATAGGTCAGAACAGAACAGATACATTTTGTTTTTACTTACATAGTAATTATGTAGACAAACAAAATAATAACATGTAAACACACAAAATTACTCTATGAACACAACAAGACAAGACAAAAAATTTATACACAGCACAGATTAAACGTACACAGCTGAAAGATTGACTTTGACAATAACATGAATGAATGATCGATTGATCGTTCGTACACAAACAAAAAGAAAACAAATTGGTGTTACCAACTTGAGAATTCAAATTTAGTCACAAAATCCGTTACAGTAATAATAGTCGCTAAGCCATGTCGGGATGTCTTTGGACCTTATGTCGCTTTGGTAACATATCATAGATGGATTAAATGATAATGGTATTAAATGCTTCATGTTGCATGACGTCATCCAAAGCTTAGAGCGGCGTCTGTGCTAACATTTCAATAGTAACTAACAAACAAACACGTTCTTTTTTGTGTAATTTCGGAACTGTTTTACTCAAGAACTTGGTTGTATTGAGAGAATTTTGAACAATTCAGTTTTTATACAAGCTGATTTAAAACACGTATGCTATCCCGGAAGGGGCTTATTCTACAACCAATTGGCAATTAAGTTTGATCGATGACTTTTGGAAAATTCGTAATTTTACATTGCAAAAACAATTTTCATTTTATATAGCAATTTCGATGTCGAACTTCTTGGTCAAAAATTAGTTACAGAGTTGATAAAAGGACTGAAAATAGGTGATTTGAAAAAGATAAGGAATAAATAACTTTTTTTTCATATTTTTTCTAATATATTTTTTTTATTTTGATACAATAAGTCCCTTTTGAGATAGCGTACATATTATGTAAGTCCTTATACGGGTAAATCGTAAATTCAAGAGCTACACTAGTTTATTTTATTTCATGTCACATTCAATGTGTTAGGTGTTCAACTTTAGACCTTATTTAACGGTATTTAAGAGCTTCTTTTCGTCTTTCGTGTGTACGAGTATCGTGTATGTTTATGTGCAGATGGACAACAGGAACAGCGTGCCAGTTCTTCACATGAGGAGTAGATCCTCGCCTGAACAACTGGACCATGAGCTGTCTAAATGTGAGTGTGAATTGATCATCAGGGGCCCAATTCAATGACTTCAAAATGAAAATGGTTCAATGGCAAAATGACCAATTTTGTCACTTTTGGTATGCTGCTATCACAGTCGTAGGTATATCAATGGCATTATTTTTTTTTTTATAATCATTGTGAAACCAATGCACCAATGAAATCAAAGAATCTCATTTTCAAGTCATTGAATTAGGAGGTAGGGCACAGCGAGATTTTCTCGTTCTTAATTGGGGAGGGCTTCGGGGTCGGCAACGCGTGCGTGATGCCTCCGGTATTGCAGGCGCTCATAGGCCACGGTAACCGCTTACTAACAGGTGGGCCGTATGATTGTTTGACACCTCAGATGTATAAAAAAAAAAAAAATTGGCAGGCCAGCCTGTAGACCACCCAAAGAGTTCGATGAGAATTAGGATTAATTATTTGGAATTATTTAGCAAGCTTACACTATAAACCAAAATAACAGACAGTAGATCTAAAATTAAAACTTAAATATAGGTACATCGGGAGGCACGTTCTCTTTTAAAATGTCGTCGGTCCATCGACTCAGATCCATGAAAATATAATTTTAAAAGGACGTTATTGTTTGGTTTCAGCTTTCATCGGCATATCTTCTCCTCTGGCGTGTCACAGTGTGAGTGCGACGCCCCCCCGCGCGCCGCCGCCCGGCACCCCGCCCCCGCCCTACCACACCAACACGCAGGTAACTGTCACCACACGCGTCGCGTCACGACACGTCACGTACAAGTGCAGCAACGAGTGCGGATGATATCTAACAGCCCAATTTCGGCAAAGTTTCTATCTATCCTACTAATATTATAAATGCGAAAGTTTGTGAGGATGTATTGTAATGAAACGAGGATAACACTTGACAACACCACTTTATTTATTCCGAACTTGTGGAATATTCTAGATTCGATTACAACTTTAAGTTCTATACTAGAACACTAGTTACACTACAATGCTCACTGCTCGGCTTCCAGAAAAAGAATGCCAGTCCATTCCAACTTTTTCTTAAAGGTTACCTCCGGACGGTTATAAAAAAAAAACCAAATGCTGTGATTGGACACCGTTCGTGATTGGCTACCGGCAACTGTCCAATCACGCACAGAATCAGTTCTGTTCTGTTATTGCCAGCTAACAAATATTTTAAATTCCAAATGCTATGCTGCCATTATAAGAAATAAATATATTACTTTTAAATTATGAATATCAAATCACGACAGTATGTTGTTCAACCGCGCGGTAACGGCTCAACCGATTTCGATGAAACTTGAAAAAGAGTTCTTTACCTAGAATGTTAAGGCTACTTTTTATGTAGGTACCACGCGAGCGAAGCCCCGTACAGAAGCTTGTATTGTATATTTTCTGATAATGCCAACATTTGTCCATCCGCGCGGACACCGTACCTAACCTCATCCCTCCCTCCCTCCCTGACCTAACACACAATAGCCTGGCAGGTCCTTCATAAAAATACAATGATTCTAAATTTAAGTTTTTTTTTTAATGTTATACGGTGGCAAACAGGCTTACGGCCCTCCTGATGGTAAGTGGTTACCGTCGCCTATTGACATTAGCAACACCTGGAGCATTGCTAATGCGTTGCCTGCCGAACCCCTCCCCCCCCCCTAAAGAGCTCTGGTAACCTTACTCACCGCTGGAACACAACACTATTTGCAACAAATAATGTTATTTGGCTGCGATCTTCTGTAAGGCGGAGTAACCCAGGCGGGCTGCTCCAATTTAGAGCGAGAAAATCTCGCTGTGCCCTACCTCCTCCGACACGTAAATCTGTAAATCCGTCCGTTTTGTTTTCAGCCATGCTCCGACCCTCAGCGAGCCATTATATCTATGGAGGAAGACGACTCACCTGCTTCTGTAAGATATTTACTATTCTTTGTTTTTTTTTTTAATAATACACAAGTATGGTGGCAAACAAACGGCCCACCAGTTGGTAAGTGGTTGACGTAGCCAAAAAAAATGATTGCAAAAAAAAATAAAAAAAGATTTTCACATTGTATTTTTTTTCAGAACTTTTACAAATCATCTGATTTTGATCTTTTTGCTATCTTTATAACTAATAGGTAGGTAATAGGTAGCAATCTTGATATCGAACTTGTCGTAAATGATTTTTATAATATCGCAAAAATTGCGACTCTTACGGGATATGAACCCGCAACCTTTTTTTTTTTTTATGCAACTAAGGTGGCAAACAAGCATACGGCCCACCTGTTGTTAAGCGGTTACCGTAGCCTATGAGCGCTTGCAATACCAGAGGCATCATTCGGGGTCGGCAACGCACGCGTTGCCGACCCCGAACCCCCCTCCCCCTAAAGAGCTCTGGCAACCTTACTCACCGCAGGAACACAACACTATTTGAAACAAATAATGTTATTTGGCTGCGATCTTCTGTAAGGCTGAGGTACTTACGCTTAACCTTCCCCTAGATACGAGATGTTCGTCATCAAGATTGCTACCTACAACAGATGAATAATTAAATAAATAAATATATACCTATTCCGGACATATTCACACGGTCAACTGATCCCAAACTAGGCATAGCCTGTACTATGAGTACCAGAGACTGATATACATAATAGATATATATTTAACACCCAGACACAGAACAAACATCTGTGTTCATCACACAAATGTTTGTTCAGAGCGGGAATCGAACCCGCGACCTCTAGCGCAGAAGGCAGAGCTACTACCAACTGAGCTATGAGGCCAGTTAATAATTAATTGAGTTTGATCTGATTTGACTCCAAAACGTCGGATTTTGTGAATAGTTTTTTCGTTTTTGTTTGATAGATTATGCCCCTTTAGGGCATAGTTTACTAGTTACGGAAGTTGTAGTATAGATGGTTTTGTTTCAGGACAATTCGAGTTACTCCGGCCTGTTTTCGAACCTGCGGTCGGTGCGCGAGTCGAAGGCGAGGACGGCTGTTTTACTCAACTGGCTGTTAGGAGAAAGGAGGTATGCATCTATTTATCAGAAACATTTTCCAATTTTCATATTTGTTTGGGTTCCGTATTCCGTAATTATTATAGGATCACTTTTATTACTGACTGACTGACCAAATGCAGGATGACCAAGAAAGAAACAGTGACAAGACAAGCAAGCAAGCAATCTATCTAACTAATATTATAAATGCGAAAGTTTAGGATGTTTAGATGTTTGTTGTTCAATCACTCCGTCACGGCTCAACCGATTTCGATAAAACTTTTTTTTTTTTTTTTATACAACTGAGATGGCAAAAAAGCATACGGCTCACCTGTTGGTAAGCGGTTACCGTAGCCTATGAGCGCTTGCAATACCAGAGGCATCACGCACGCGTTGCCGACCCCGAACCCCCTCCCCTCCTAAAGAGCTCTGGCAACCTTACTCATCGCAGGAACACAACACTATTTGAAACAAATAATGTTATTTGGCAGCGATCTTCTGTAAGGTGGAGGTACCTCCCCAGGCGGGCTGCTCCAATTCAGAATGAGAAAATCTCGCTGTGCCCTACCTCCTCCTAAAAAACTTGGCATAGACAGTTCTATAACTAGAATAGCATTAGGTTACATTTTATCAAGGTACCGCGCAACCTAAGCTGCATGCGCAAGCTTATAAGAATTGTAATTGTAAGCTAATAAGACTGGCCTCATAGCTCAGTTGGTAGTAACTCTGCCTTCTGCGCTAGAGGTCGTGGGTTCGATTCCCGCTCTGGACAAACATTTGTGTGATGAACACAGATGTTTGTTCTATGTCTGGTAGGGTTTGGTCCCGGGAATTCCCGGTCCCGAAATACCCGGGAATTCCCGGTTTTTTTTGCCAATTTAAGAACCGGGAAATCATAAATCGTTTCCCGGTTCTTTCGGGAAATTTCGGGAAAAATATTTTACGTCTAAGCGAAAGGTTTAAACTGTCATAGCTTAATATTAACTTTTTATATATTAATTTAATATTAGCTTTATATTAATTGGTAAATATTAAGCTATGACAGTTTAACTTTAAACCTTTCGCCTAGACGTAAAATATTTTTCCCGAAATTTCCCGAAATACCCGGGAATTCCCGGTTCCCTATGTGAAGCTTCCCGGTATTCCCGGTTCCTTAAAAACTACCCGATTCTGCAATCCCTAATGTCTGGGTGTTAAATATATATCTATTATGTATATCAGTCCCTGGTACCCATAGTACAGGCTATGCCTAGTTTGGGATCAGTTGACCGTGTGTGATATGTCCGGAATATTTATTTATTTATTGAATTGTGATGTCCGTTTGTCCTTAGATGCGCGTGCGCGTGCCTGCTGCTGGTGCTGACGGACAGCTACCGCAGCAGCGCGGTGCCCATCGCCACACTGCGCCGCTGGGCCTACGAAATACACTCGGCTTTCCTGATGCCACATGCGGTACATCATAATCATTATTTATTTATTTTATACAACTGAGGTGGCAATCAAGCATACGGTCCACCTGTTGGTAAGCGGTTACCGTAGCCTATGAATGCTTGCAATACCGGAGGCATCGCGCACGCGTTGCCGACCCCGCACCCCTACCCCCTAAAGAGCTCTGGCAACCTTACCATTTCGGAAGTAGAACATCCACTGTTGAACATGGCCTGTTCCACAGATTTGGCTTGCGAAGGTTCAGGTCCGTTCGTCGTAGATTTCTTTGGAGGGAGGCCTATGCTCAGCTGCGGACTTTGTAATTGGAAAATCAATTCAATATTTACATACTTATATTTAGTATAATTATTTTATTTTTCTTTTAATCTTTTTCAGGTGTTACAACTGACTGGTGTAGACGAAAACATGGCCAACGAAATCGAACATGTTTTAGTAAATGGTGAGTTGACTTAGAAAATACTACTAGCGTATTAAAAAAAATGTTTCAAAAGATTTATTAACCGTTAAATTATTTTTTAAATATAAATAAATAAATATTCCGGACATATTCACACGGTCAAGTGATCCCAATTTAGGCATAGCCTGTACTATGAGTACCAGAGACAGATATATAATAGATATATATTTAACACCCAGACACAGAGCAAACATCTGTGTTCATCACACAAATGTTTGTCCAGTTCCTTTAACTTTTAATAGTTTCAGGATTCTACATACTGACTCTTCTTGATGGATTATTTTTTACTAGCTTCTGCCCGCGGTTTCGCTCGCGTGGTGCCTTCACATAAAAAGTAGCCTTTATGCTATTCCAGACTATAATCTATCTCCGTACTTTAATCCGAATCCGTTCGGCCGTTTAGCTGTGATTGGAGCCACAAACATCCAAACATCCTCATAAACTTTCGCATTAATAATATTAGTAGGATTATTCAGATATGTACGAATGTTTTTTTTTTTTTTTTTTTATACTGCTGAGGTGGCAAACAAGCATACGGCCCACCAATGGGTAAGCGGTTACCGTAGCCTATGAGCGCTTGCAATACCAGAGGTATCACGCACGCGTTGCCGACCCCTCCCCCCCTCCCCCCTAAAGAGCTCTGGCAACCTTACTCACCGCAGGAACACACCACTATTTGAAACAAATAATGTTGTTTGGCTGCGATCTTCTGTAAGGTGGAGGTACCTCCCCAGGCGGGCTGCTCCAAATTAGAACGAGAAAATCTCGCTGTGCCCTACCTCCTGTGATAATAAAAAATTGTAAAAAATTGTAATGTACGGTATGGTGTCAGAGTTCGAGAAGGAGGAGCTGGTGCGCAACGTGTTCCGCAAGGCGCGGCAGCGCGCCAAGGAGGAGCTCGCGCAGCAGCTCAGCGACTTCCAGCTGAAGCGGCAGCTCGGCCTCGCCGCGCTCTACGGGCCCGACGACAACGTCATCGACAAGTGCGACGTCGACAAAGTGCAGGTGACAACACACACAAGTTACATAGACTTCCAGCTGAAGCGGCAGCTCGGCCTCGCCGCGCTCTACGGGCCCGACGACAACGTCATCGACAAGTGCGACGTCGACAAAGTGCAGGTGACAACACACACAAGTTACATAGACTTCCAGCTGAAGCGGCAGCTCGGCCTCGCCGCGCTCTACGGGCCCGACGACAACGTCATCGACAAGTGCGACGTCGACAAAGTGCAGGTGACAACACACACAAGTTACATAGACTTCCAGCTGAAGCGGCAGCTCGGCCTCGCCGCGCTCTACGGGCCCGACGACAACGTCATCGACAAGTGCGACGTCGACAAAGTGCAGGTGACAACACACACAAGTTACATAGACTTCCAGCTGAAGCGGCAGCTCGGCCTCGCCGCGCTCTACGGGCCCGACGACAACGTCATCGACAAGTGCGACGTCGACAAAGTGCAGGTGACAACACACACAAGTTACATAGACTTCCAGCTGAAGCGGCAGCTCGGCCTCGCCGCGCTCTACGGGCCCGACGACAACGTCATCGACAAGTGCGACGTCGACAAAGTGCAGGTGACAACACACACAAGTTACATAGACTTCCAGCTGAAGCGGCAGCTCGGCCTCGCCGCGCTCTACGGGCCCGACGACAACGTCATCGACAAGTGCGACGTCGACAAAGTGCAGGTGACAACACACACAAGTTACATAGACTTCCAGCTGAAGCGGCAGCTCGGCCTCGCCGCGCTCTACGGGCCCGACGACAACGTCATCGACAAGTGCGACGTCGACAAAGTGCAGGTGACAACACACACAAGTTACATAGACTTCCAGCTGAAGCGGCAGCTCGGCCTCGCCGCGCTCTACGGGCCCGACGACAACGTCATCGACAAGTGCGACGTCGACAAAGTGCAGGTGACAACACACACAAGTTACATAGACTTCCAGCTGAAGCGGCAGCTCGGCCTCGCCGCGCTCTACGGGCCCGACGACAACGTCATCGACAAGTGCGACGTCGACAAAGTGCAGGTGACAACACACACAAGTTACATAGACTTCCAGCTGAAGCGGCAGCTCGGCCTCGCCGCGCTCTACGGGCCCGACGACAACGTCATCGACAAGTGCGACGTCGACAAAGTGCAGGTGACAACACACACAAGTTACATAGACTTCCAGCTGAAGCGGCAGATCGGCCTCGCCGCGCTCTACGGGCCCGACGACAACGTCATCGACAAGTGCGACGTCGACAAAGTGCAGGTGACAACACACACAAGTTACATAGACTTCCAGCTGAAGCGGCAGCTCGGCCTCGCCGCGCTCTACGGGCCCGACGACAACGTCATCGACAAGTGCGACGTCGACAAAGTGCAGGTGACAACACACACAAGTTACATAGACTTCCAGCTGAAGCGGCAGCTCGGCCTCGCCGCGCTCTACGGGCCCGACGACAACGTCATCGACAAGTGCGACGTCGACAAAGTGCAGGTGACAACACACACAAGTTACATAGACTTCCAGCTGAAGCGGCAGCTCGGCCTCGCCGCGCTCTACGGGCCCGACGACAACGTCATCGACAAGTGCGACGTCGACAAAGTGCAGGTGACAACACACACAAGTTACATAGACTTCCAGCTGAAGCGGCAGCTCGGCCTCGCCGCGCTCTACGGGCCCGACGACAACGTCATCGACAAGTGCGACGTCGACAAAGTGCAGGTGACAACACACACAAGTTACATAGACTTCCAGCTGAAGCGGCAGCTCGGCCTCGCCGCGCTCTACGGGCCCGACGACAACGTCATCGACAAGTGCGACGTCGACAAAGTGCAGGTGACAACACACACAAGTTACATAGACTTCCAGCTGAAGCGGCAGCTCGGCCTCGCCGCGCTCTACGGGCCCGACGACAACGTCATCGACAAGTGCGACGTCGACAAAGTGCAGGTGACAACACACACAAGTTACATAGACTTCCAGCTGAAGCGGCAGCTCGGCCTCGCCGCGCTCTACGGGCCCGACGACAACGTCATCGACAAGTGCGACGTCGACAAAGTGCAGGTGACAACACACACAAGTTACATAGACTTCCAGCTGAAGCGGCAGCTCGGCCTCGCCGCGCTCTACGGGCCCGACGACAACGTCATCGACAAGTGCGACGTCGACAAAGTGCAGGTGACAACACACACAAGTTACATAGACTTCCAGCTGAAGCGGCAGCTCGGCCTCGCCGCGCTCTACGGGCCCGACGACAACGTCATCGACAAGTGCGACGTCGACAAAGTGCAGGTGACAACACACACAAGTTACATAGACTTCCAGCTGAAGCGGCAGCTCGGCCTCGCCGCGCTCTACGGGCCCGACGACAACGTCATCGACAAGTGCGACGTCGACAAAGTGCAGGTGACAACACACACAA
This sequence comes from Anticlea derivata, assembly GCA_947579855.1. NCBI lineage: Eukaryota > Metazoa > Arthropoda > Insecta > Lepidoptera > Geometridae > Anticlea > Anticlea derivata. The sequence goes on along the minus strand of OX388283.1, from coordinate 505,078 downwards.
GTTACATAGACTTCCAGCTGAAGCGGATTTTTTACTATAATATCCCAAAAATTTGTACTCCGATCTGAACCCGCATCTTTCCCGGGGACGTTTCTGGGAAAAAGGGCCTTGACAGACAGACAGACAGTGGGGGGCCTACCTACGCTGCGCTTACCGATGCGTAGTCTTCGCTTTAGGACCTTTCTCTCCCAACGGTTGTCGTTCCTCCGAGCTATGTGCCCCTCCCACTGCCGCTTCAACTTTCTGATTCTGGGAGCTGTCGGTGACCTAGGTTCTTCTACGGGATTCCATGTAGTAGTCAAATTCCGAACACAGCATAGCCCGTACCCCTAAGATAATTCTGGAAGTCAATCATATATATATAAAATTTTTCCTTTACAGGAACAAGCGGTAGTGGAACGTCTAATGTGCGGCCGTCTTCGTCAGCTGTCGGCCGGGGGCCCCGCGGCGGTGGGGGGGTGCGCGGGGGCGGCGGGGGCGGCGGGGGCGGGAGACGCACAGAACACACTCATGGCGGCGCTCGCGGCCGCCGCGCTTTGTCTGCAATGCAGGTGAGAGGGGGTTTTTTGGGGGGGTTTGCTTGATCGGGGTGGTTTAGAGGGGGGGTTGCTAGGTGGGGGTAGTTTAGGGGGCTTTGCTAGGTGGAGGTAGTTTGGGGGGTTTTAGATGGGGGGGTAGTTTAGGGAGGGGGGGGGGTTGCTAGATGCGGGTAGTTAGGGCTTGGGAGGTAGGAGGTGGTTTATGGTTGGGAGGGAGAGTTTTAGAGATGTGGGGTAGTTTGAGGGACGGGGTGGGCAATGTGACATATATTTGTATGATCTGCAAATATTAGTTCCGTCTGGGTGTTATGGTACTCGTAGTTTCTGATACCCACGACACAGGGGATCCTAGTGAGGGGTCAGGACTGTGTTTGGGACTGTTGGTTGTTATTTATAGATCCACGTTTTAATGCGGAAATTATAATTAACTTGATGAAACCACTACTTGTATTGTAAATTACAAAAATATATACAATAATAAAACGAGGTAAATGACGTACAATTTATACACATTTTTCCTTTAACAGTTATATTTGAGTTGGTCGTATGTGATTATAAAATGGAATAAGGAGTAAAGCTGGCTTTACACGAACACTGAACATTTGATCAGACATGGTCAGATAGTATGAGCTAAAACAAGATTTTAAAAGAACACGTTAGACAAAAAAATTGTGTATTCTTTCATGGTAAGTTGTTAGAAAAACCATATTGATTTATATTAATGAGTTCTAAAATTCAAATTCAATAGGTGTTTATTTCAATAAAATCACTAGGATCACTTTGAAACGTCTTAGAAACTAGGCGAAGCTACGCCTGTTCCTCGCTACCAAGCCTACAATAATCAATCATCTGTTTTTTTATTCATATAAAATCCCTGTGGATTTTTTATTTAAAATTAAAAATTCGACAACAGGGATCACTCTTCACGTCCCTTTAACGTCTTTGTAACTTAAGTTCAATAAAAACAATGAATCATTTGAAATTTTGTCCTATTTTTAGACGTATATTATCAATTTACGAACCTAATCAATTGATTGGAATATTGTCCGTGTAGCCTTAGCCGCTGACATCACAAGGAAAATTATCCTTAAATTGTCCCCTCACATCGTTCTGATACTCAATAGTGTAAATACACATCATTTACATAAAACTTTTAGATTCCAAGTCTAAAACAACAAAAATTACTTTCATTCTAAAGTTAAAGCAATAACAATAAAAATAGGATCGTACACAAGTTTGTTCAACGGTTTTTCGAACTGTTTCCCTTCCGGGGAAGAGTTTGAAGTTATGAAGTTGGAAAACAAAATGGTGGTCATTGAGGATATAACTGAGGAGGAGGCTTTGGAGGTTAGGAGGAAGTGGTGGCAGTCCCCGAAATCTGCTAAAAAGAAGAAGCTTAAACAGACGAGAACGGAGAAAATTGAGAAAAATAAGTGAGTGCCTATAGTGCTACTGGTTCCTTCTTGGTCGTACTGCATTAGCTCCAGGTTGAGGTATGGTCGCCCTGAAAAGGTGAAATAACCAGTGTGGTGAAAATAATAAGGTGCGCCTCTTAGAGGCTCCTTTCGTGCACATAACTTCTAATTTTTAGGTTCCAGTCCATGCAGCGGGTGAGTGCCCGTCTGAGACGAAAGGGGTGCGGGTTCGATTCCCGCTGCGGAACAAATGTTTGCATGATCTGCAAGTATTTGTTCCGGGTCTGGGTGTTGTGATACCATGGTACTCGTAGTTTCTGATACCCACGACACATGGAATCCTAGTGTGGGGTCAGGACTATGTATGTGACTCATCATCTCCCTGCCCTTATCCCACTTCATGTGCGGTCGGCACAACATGTTTTTCCCTTCCACTCCCCTCGTCGTAGACTATGTTCATAATTCATAATTCATTTATTGTTCGTGAACCTAGGTACATTAATAGATGGTGAGGTTTAGAGTACAGATTACTAGATTCTGACATCGGTCATACAAACATTATAAATAGAAAGATTTAAACCAATATTAATTAGATTACAAATTACATAATAACTAATAAGTTACTAATTCAAAAAAATATAAATTTATCATAAATGTCAATCTTATATAATATTAAATTAAATTAAGTTTGTCATACAAAAATTCGTTTATACTATAATATGTTTTTTTAACTAAAATGTCATTTAATTTGAGCTTAAATTCACTAATAGACAACATTCGAACAGAATTTGTGTTTTCATTGTGTTCTGCATGTAAACAACGAAGATTACCCTCCAAACGGCTTCCAACTGAAAACATTTCAAATAGTATGTATGTGACTGTTGGGTGCTATATTATATTATTATTATTCAAACACTCTTAAGTCTTCATTAGGTTGAAACAACCCAACATGTAACTGCTTGTAAAGTCTGTTGCTATATTCATATTCACATCCATTACACACATGCACATTCAAGCACCACACTAACACACTCACCCTCTCGAAGACACACTTATTCACACACATACATACACCACATATATACACGCATATACACATACACACACACAAACACATATATATAATATTAGTTTTGTGTCAAATCAGTGACGGTCGTAATTAATAAATGTATTAGCTAAAAAAATTAAATCCTTTATTGGCTTTAAGTAAAGTGAATTAGTTAAGTTGTACCATATTATCTAAGAGCTGTGGATTTTGTTTCATTAATAAAATAAAAATTATATAATTTGTTTGTCGTCAGACCGGCGGCGGTTGCATCGGCGGTGGGCAGCCAGCGCGCCTCGTTCCTGCAGCGCGAGAAGCTCTACAAGCAGCGCCTCAAGCAGATCACCAAGCAGCACCAGCAGCCGGTGAGTTCATTTCATAATTCATTTATTGTTTGTATGTATATCGAGCATGTATGAGAAATGTGATGAGAGTGAATGAAGCGAAAGAGATATGTCAGGATCGTAGAAAGTGGAAGGCCGTGGTCTCTGCCTACCCCTCTGGGAAATAGGCGTGATTTTATGTATGTATGTATTTATTGTTTGTGAACCTAGGTACATTGATAGATGGTTAGGTATAGAGCAGAGGTTCTTAAACTATGTGCAGCCACGGACCAATTTCAGAATTTTTAAAATGCCACGGACCCCCCTGGCAAATAATATTGTGGAAAAAAAATATTAAAAAATCACTTTTATTTGGTAACTAGCGTACGCCCGCGGCTTTGCTCGCGTGGTATCTTGATAAATAGGGGCAGTTTTGAAAAACCCTTAAATACGTATTTCATTATTTGACTTTATGAGTATTTGTACCTAGTTTCAGATAAATCTCACCATGCGTTAAGATTCTCCCATACAAATTTTTACGTCTCATTACACCCTTTCAAGGGGTAGTTTTGAAAATCTAAAAATACAGTTCTTCCTTATTTCTATCATTCATTATTTTTAGTTAGTTTCAAATCTGTAGGTTCAAGGAATACGATTTTTCATACAAACGTTTTAACCCCTTTTCACCCTCTTAGGAGTTGATATTTAGAAAATCCCTCCTTAGTGGATGTGTTTGGCATATAAGGCAGCTACTGTCCAAATTTCAGCTTTATAGCTTCAGCGGTTTGGGCTGTGCGTTGATCGTGGAATAAGGCCTTGTTCTTTTATATATACAGATTTACTCACACTTAGGTATCTACTAATGCTTAATTCGCGAAGATCTTTAATTTTGCTCTCTACACTTCTTTAGATCTCATGTAAATTAAGTGTCAAGCATTTGAGCTACTGCGGATCCCTGTCACACTTATAACAGACCCCTTGGGGGTCCGTGGACCCCACTTTAAGAAACCCTGGTCTGGAGTAAAGATCACTAGATTCTGAGTTCACCGACCGACTGGCGGATAGACCAACTAGTAGTTGCTTGCTTGTCGTATCACTGACTCTTTCTTGGTTATCCTGCACTAGCTTCCGCCCGCGGCTTCGCTCGCGTGGTTACTGCACAGCCTATTTTCTATTCCAGACTATAATCTATCTCTGTGCCAAATTTCATCCAAATCCGTTCGGCCGTGATTGAACCACAAACATCCAAACATCATCATCATCACAAACTTTCGCATCTATAATATTAGTTGGATTAGGTCAGTGACCAGGTTGTGGTACGGTGCCCCTGAAAAGGGCCTATGACTGTCACCAGCTGCCACATCCTTTAAAACGGAACACAGCATTGCAACCATTGCCGTATTTTCTGAGAGTCTTTATCATGAATTTCATTTTCAGTTCGTGGTCCGGGGTCACCATTTGCAGTTGCAAGCGTTGACGTCGGTGGCGCACTGTCACCACTGTGACAACGTTCTGTGGGGATTGGCCCCGCAAGGTTACTACTGTCCCGGTAAGTTTATTGTTAATAAAAAAAAAGTGCTTCAATGACTGTTGTTTGTTTAAATTCGGAAAAAAGAATAAATACATAAATTTAATGCAAATATTGATTTATAACTTTGCAAACATATTTTTAGCTAGCTTACACCCAAGGCTTCACTAGCGTGGTCCTTTGATAAAAAGGAGCCTTTAGGTAAAGGACTCTATTACTAATTATGTATGAGAAGTTCGGCATCTAGATTGTTACCTTAAACAGCTGATTCATTGACTTGAACTGATTTGACCCCAAAACAGCTGATTTTTGCATAGAGCTTTTTCAATGAAAAATGTTGAACCTAATACAGGATGACCAAGAAAGAATCAGTGACACGACAACAAGAAGAAGTATACTTGAACTACTACAATATTATCAAGTACATTTTGTCGATTATTATAAGTAGGGAGTGTCAAATTGTTATTTGTCATTGTCACCTAGTTTCTTAGACGTTACAAAGTGATCCTAGTGATATTATTGAATTAAACAGCTTTTGCGCGTTCCACAGAGCTACGCAAAAGTGACGGAACTCATTAGAAACTAGAGTTGCGGACTGATTGGAAACTCTGACTCGTTCCCGACGCTACTTGAATTTCTTGAAATTCAGTCACTCAGTACACGAGTTTATGTAAACAATGTTTTGAAAACGCAAATAATCAACATGGCTAGTGATAATTCAAGCGACGACATGGAATTATTACTTCTCCACTCGCTTATACGTCAAAATCACATATAATTACTTTTGTTCGTTTATTTTTCGACAGTTTCTCGAAACCAGTCGCCTGGCGACTAGCATGTCGAGTCGCCAGGTGACTAGTTACAAACGCGTTCCATTTGAGTAGCTTTACAACAGTCGGGCTACTCATAAGTGACTAGTTTGTAACGCGTTCCTTTTGAGTAGCGTCGTGGACGGACCGCCATTGAAATACTAGTGTTACAACAGTCGGGCTACTCATAAGTGACTAGTTTGTAACGCGTTCCTTTTGAGTAGCGTCGTGGACGAACGGGCTTTGAGTTACATACATACATACATAAAATCACGCCTGTTTCCCAGAGGCCAGAGGGTTTGTACTCATGACCTGGCCTAAACGTCACCAATTTGGTCACTAAACGTACGCCTAGGTCTTCCCATTCCAACGGTTCCATTCACACTCGTCTTATACACCTGTGGTGCAATTGCCTAAGCGTAATGGCAATGAAGTTCGTAACTTTGAGGGTAATTTTAACAATCTTAGCAACATTCAAAACGTTCCAAACTTGACAAGGGAAAACTTCAAGACCTTACCTTCTTCCTTTTCATGTTTGAAAAACTTCTGATGTAGCTAAAATTGATAAAATCATCCTTAAAATTGCGATCTTCATTACCATTTCGCTTACGCAATAGCCTGGCTGTTTCGTCAATCTTCTTTTGTTCATCCTCTCGACATGACCAAACCATCTCAGCATACCTTTCTCAATCCTATTGTGCTTTTTTTATTGTGCTTTGAGTTAGAGTTTGTTTGTTTGTTTGTTGCAGACTGCAAGCTGCGCGTGCACCGGGTGTGCGCGCGGCAGGTGGAGGAGCCGTGCTGCATGGACGCGGAGCACCACAACAACAGGATCTCGCGCTTCATGGAGCGCATCCACCACAACAACCAGATCAACTGTAAGCCAACATCATCATCATCAATTCACCCGTAGGTGGAAGAAGTCAAAATCATCATCATCCACTGCTGGACATTGGCCTCCCCCAAAGAGTTCGATGACGGTCTTGAGCCTTCTCCATCCACCGACTTTCCGCAACCTTCACAATGTCGTCGGTCCATCGGGTGGGGAGTCTTCCGACCCCACGTGGCCCCAGCTGTTTTAAGTCAAAGTTAAAAGATATTTATTTCAACAAGCCTCTCCCGCAAAAGAATGCGAAGAAGGAAATTCATTGAATGGAACGTTCGTTGTGGCAATCTTTAGGAGAGGCCTGTGTATGTTTTCTTCAGGCTGATGATAAAACATTTATTTTTTAAAAAATCCTCAATAATAACTCATAACTTAAAAGTTAACTAACTATATTTATAATTTTTTTATGTATATTTTTCATTTTCATTTCATTATATATTATCCTTGCTATAAGTCAGAATGATCGCGAATTTTCTTTAAAGATTCAAACAAGTTGTATACAAATAAAAAATACTGAAATTTGGTATGGTAAGTTATTATTTTCTAGAATAAGATATTTTTTATTTGAAAGAAAGAAAGAAAGAAAATTTGTTTATTTGACCCACAACGCAGGTAGGTACAGTAGGTAGGTGGGTACATAGAAAAATACTTCAACGCAGTAAGAAAACGTAAAAAAGTATTTCATTTATTTCTTTATCCCAGTTAGGCGGTTGCTAGTTTTAATAAATATATTGTTTATTTGTTTCACAGCTCAAGACTCTGCGGACAAGAAATCAAGAAAAGCGTCGGGCACGTCCAACTTTCTCAACAGTAAGTCTAAGTTCACACCTCCATCTTCACAGTCTTTTTTTTACAGTAATAAGTTATTTGTATTATTTTATAATGAAGTCTGGTTATATCATGGTAATATTATGTACGTAGATATTTACCACGTTAATATTTGTGTAAACCTTGTACGGTTTACCGAATGACAGGTAGAGTCTATGAATTAACTAGATCAAGCAAAAATACCTACTGATAGGTACACATTTTTGCTGCACTATACTAAATTATATGTCCGGTTTTTTTTTTTTTAATCCTTTTATAACTGTGAAACCCTAAAAACCTAGATTAACTTGAGCTCGTGTTTCTGTGCAGTGGAGCGCAGCTTTCGGAAGGCAGAGGACGAGCAGCCGTGGGAGCAGAATCTGACTCCAGCTACTATAGGTAAGTACCTTAGTACCTATTCATTTCAGTCAAGTCTAAGTCAAAGGTTTTTTTTTAATAAAATCACTAGATCACTTTGAAACGTCTTATAAACTAGGTGAAGCTATGCCTGTTCCTCGCGACCAAGCCTACAAGAATCAGGCAACAAACACGGCTTTGGGGCCTATCATTTTTTTCGATGATCCTTGTTTTTTTTTATTACATATATTTTTTTTAATTGTTTTTTTACAAAATTGAATTTGGAGCCAGTATGTTCAATTCAACCCTTTAAAGTGGCGGGAACGTTACCGTCGTTTGACCACAGATTATATAATAATCAATTAGCACAGGGGGTTGAGTGGGAGTTAGCACAATGGTTTTCACTCTCACTCGTGCGTGGAAACAAGCACGTTACACTTGTCTTTGGACAAAATGAGTGACAGTAATGGTTCGCTAGAGGCACTGTTACGGATGCCATACGTGAACACGTGGATCACACTCACGAGTGAGTGTAAAAACCAACCAAGCAACTCCCCACTAACTCATCTGAAATACCTGCGTTGTAATAGCCTAAAAAATCCAAAGCCTAAATTGTAATAAGTTATAATAAACAAAGTTGTAATAGCCTAAAAAAAAAGTGTTCGGAACATGCTGTTAGATTTTGTTCCAGACTTGTCTTAAAAAAAAACAATATTCACGGGAACACAAAGGAGATGCTTCATCTTGGGTCAGGTCTATGTACACTACATAGATAATTCAGAAAACAAATAGGAGATTACAAGAAAAATACGATCAAGAAAAATTCTACTTTTGACTAAATGTTAATTTTGTACTGATCAATTTCCAAACATGTAGAGCTTTTTTCTTCAAAATTGACCTAACGTTTTCTAAGAACAAAACCCTTCAAGTCATGTTAGTAAAGTATGTAGAGAGCAGATTAAAAAATACCAAAATGACCAAAGGTGATTTAAAAAACAAACAGAAGTAGGTACTTATTTTATTCACTAAAACATTATTACCTCTCCTTACAGATCCTACAATCCAAACTCCTTACTCCCTGATCCTGTGTTTCGAAAAAAGAAGCATAATCCTATCACCAACAATGGTTCATTCATATGCCACGAGCCCTTTTCCAGCTACTCACTCAGGGTGTCTAAGAAATAACTAGTGCCGCGATCTACAAACAAACGCGTGGACGTAAGGAAAACGCCCGACTCCATAGTGGTTTGGAAGTGTTCTCTTCTGGCGAGAAGACTGCCTATTTTTGTACGTTGTTTCGCCATCGGATTTAGTTAGGGGTAGTGCTTGAAGTTATATTTATCTAGCTTAGTATCTGTCTCTACAAGGTGATTTATAATATGTATATTATTCTGAAAGAGGCTCATTCAATCAACAAATAAAGACGGTCAAGTGCGAGAGCTCGTGCCCTGAGGGTTCCGTACCATAAGACGGGGTCAGAAAATCAAAATTCCAAGGGTAGGAAGTGACAAAACTTATATTTTGCGGTCACTCACGTAGTTCATTGTATGATATTAATATCGGGGAACAAATTAACTCATAAATCATGGTAAATATCCCGTTTTTAGTGAAAATAATAATTATGTTGTAATAACTATCATGGTTATGATAGTTTCAAAAATTATGTCATTGTATGATATTGACCGTCCCTCAGAAATAAGTAGCCTTTACCTAAGTGGATGAGTTGAGAAGCGTTCCAGTGTTCGGGCGTAAGCCTCTTTCGGGATAACAAACATATTATAAATCAACTTGTATAAACCGTTTTTCTGCGCAATAAACGTTATTATTATATTCGAAGCAAAATATTATTTAAGTATTCGCAACTTCAAAAGCGTGATTTATTTAATTGTTTATGTGATTGAAACTTTGAAAGCGTTATTTATTCATCTGAAACTTTCGAAGCGTAATAAAGAATTCCATTAACCGCTGAAAACAAAGTGAAACAGAATAAAGCGATTTCACACGAAATTAGCAGCGAATTAAGCACTAAATTGGACACGGGCGGAATGCTTCCATCCCCCTGCACTTGGGGGTGCTACCGCGTAAAGCGTACTATATTTACATTGAAAGCTGATATGCTATTCTAGGTAAATAACTCTTTATATTCCAAGTTTCATCGAAATCGGTTGAGCCGTTACGGCGTGATCGCCGTACCGCCATGCCGCCGCCGCCGATGCGAAGAACCTCCAAATCCTTTCGAACTTTCGCATTTAAGTATCGTGAAGTCGTACTAGGTACGCGTAGTTTAATTCAAGAACCTGGTTTAAAAACCTGGTTGCGTAAATACGCACCACCTCTATTTACGAGTATTTGAATACCTAATCAAAAGTTTCGTGTAGGTAGATGAACATTGGTGTCGATTCTGTTGTTGCAATATCAGCGCTAATATTATAAGTCCTTGTTATTCCGCTCTATGGGAAAGGAACAGGAAAATTTTTAGAGCTGTCAAATTAGTTCGTTTAGTATAGTTACATTACAACAAAAGAATCTAGATCAGAAATAGAGGAAATGCCACGGTAGAAATTGTCCGCATTCAATAATCTAATCAAAATATCTCTTCACTGAACAATAAATTGGCACTTTCAGTGTAGCGCCCCTGAAAGCTGAAAGCTCTGAAGTGTAGGCGGAGTTCCCGCCAGAGGCGGACGTTTCGCGCGTATTTATAAAAACCGATAAAAACACGATAGAATTCGATAAAACGACTGTTTATGTGAGAAAACAATAGTTTTTTACGTTCTCAATCATCACATCACTATGTTCCAATTTCGAATTGGCCGGTTTTCATTTTCAGTCTTTGGTATCCATTAGTTTTTGAACGAAGTTTTTTCGAGTGTTTGAATTTAGAAACGATTACAGTGCTATTTTCTCTGTTTCAATTTCAGAATTAGGTTTTTCCAGTGAGTGTTTGAAATTAGAATTGATAATAAAGAAAAGAATAGAGTAAAGTTCGGTAAATTGCAGAATAAAATAATTGCTCTAAGGTTTTAAGGTTGTCACGTGCTTATATTTGGTACCTACAACTTTATCTTTATTGTCCTTATAAATGCCGCGTTGGCCTAGTGGGAGGTTCCCCGAATTTAGTCGCGGGCTTGAGTCCAGTCGTGTACCAATGAGTTATTATTTGCGAAAAAAAAAGTTTAAAACGGTGAAGGAAAACACCACGAGGAAACCAGTACCAGAAACCAGTAACTTTAAACATCAAAAAGGATCTGAGCACCTGGTGATCTGAAAAGATGTCTACCATGCTTACCACGGTTGCGGATCGTACCTGTTTATTTTCATTACATTATTTTAGATATTTTATATAGCGTAAGTTATAAACACTTGAAATAAATAGGTAGGGAGTTCAAACCTTTCAAAGCCTAATTTCAAAAACAGAAAGCTAAATTACTAGGTACTTGTAAGTGACATGCTGTCTCCGACACACAATTTTCAATCACGGGGCCTGTCACTACGTTCAAGTTATCCTAATAACATAGCGAAAGTTTTTTAGGATGTTTATTGTTACAATATCACGCCACAACGGCTGAACCGATTTGGAAGTAACTTGAAATAGATGTAGGTTGTAACTTGGTTAATTTTGAATAGCATAAAAACTTTTCATCCGGGTGTCAAGCGAACCGGCGGGCGTGAGCAAGTTTAATTATTTATAAAGTTGACTAAAACACAAGATATAGTCGAAAGGTGGAATAATGTTGTTTCAAATATCTATCAATCTATCTGATGCTTGGTAATATTCAAAATACGATCCTTATCTGGTACGGACGGTAACAAAAATTTCGTGATTTGCGTAAAACGAAGTGGGACGGGAAGGCTCGGTATTTTACCAACGTTCACGAATAATCGTTGATTGAATACAGAAATAAACTAGTGAATCGCAAAATACCACTCGTGGTTGGTAGTACCTAGTAAACGTCCGGTAGATACCGGTAATGAGATCCTTACCGATACTTAACAGTACTTATAATATAAGAAACAGTACCTTAACATGAAACATAATTTACCTACCTAGTTAGGCTTTCTAAATAACCGTTTCGTTCGTAAAAAAACGGATCTTCCCAAACAGACACTGTTTATGTTGTTAAATAAAAATGACATCCGTATAAAGGCATTAGCAGTGAGAAGGATAACGTAATTCGCCTCCAAAAATATTCGTTTCCTAGATAACTGGACCCTTTCATCTCTCCTCATGTATTTATTCTGTGTACTTCGAAATTTCCATCGTAAAGAGAATTTCTGCTTCTATCGTTACTTGACAACAATTTCAACTATTAACAATTGGAAATAACTTGTAAAATTGGTTACGCGATCATGGGATACCATGGCGTCTTATTTACTCGTATAAACGAGTCTGTGCAATTTTACACGAATTGGAACCTTAAATGGATATTTTTGATAAACATATCAGTAGGTATAAGCGGTGCGTTAAGTTTTTTGCTATATTTATTATAGAAAGATAATAATTTTATTATCTTTCTTTGCTGTTTCTAGTTTAAGGGTAATTTCAACTAGTATGCATGCAACACTTTAATTATGTCGTATTCACATATTTGATTACGAATCTAGATCTAAGAATGTTATTTTTATAGTTAATTGATTGTAATCTGTTTTGTGCATTTAAAAAATAAAATAAAACAAAAATAAAATCTTTAAGACTGGTTACGTCACCTAGCAATATCGCAAAGTTGATGGTACGAGGGCTGGTATCCTTTATTTGTTTTGTTTGCGAAAGTAAACTAAGAGAGTGAAAAGAAAATAACTAGTTTTTTGTTGAGAAAAACACTTTTGTTACTCAATTAACATTGGGCTGGGCCTGGACTATTTGTCTGTGGTGCGATGTTTATATTTCTTTTTTTTTGTCGTCACACTGCTCAAAAATCTCTTTCATGTAAAGCTGACAGCATGCGTTGTTTATAAAAAAAATCTTTATGATGTCGAGTGAATATTGCCGTCCTTATAATGGTTAGTGTCCGAGAAATAACATAGATAGATATAAAATACGCGCTAATTTATTAGGCGTGATGCCTCATAAATGGGCTTTTATGCTGTAACAACAAACAGTCGTTAAAGAAACCCCGAAGAAGAAGTTTACGTACTCGTGAAGCCAGAGACACAGCGATTTTGGTAGGTTGGTAGAATAACATGCAATACATTGGCCAAAATACAATTTCACTAAAAAAAACGGTTTTAACCGGTTTTAACCGAATAACATTTACGACGTAACATCGCGCTAAATGCAATGAAAGTTTTTCTTGTACCTTCAAGTCAAAAGGCATTTATTTCAATAAAATCACTAGGATCACTTTGAAACGTCTTAGAAACTAGAAACTAGCCCTTACGCCCTTACCTACATCAATCATTTAACCTCACACATTCCCCTTCGACAACCCCGCTACCCTAGCCCCAACGGCCTTGCCGCGCCCCTCAAATCTTGTGGCGTCACTGCCCGGCCCGCTCCTCCCTACATTACGGTAACGATAAGTCAACACTTATGTGATGACATTCAAAGAAAACAGCTGAGCGGGAAAAATAACCACTGGCCACTTTTTGTGCTTTTTTATGGTTACACACGGGCTCTATATTCTACTTGTCACGTAAGTGTCACGCTCTATCTTACACAAAGGTACTTTTTTATTTACATGCTCATGAAGCAAATTAGCTTACTCTGAACAAAAATAAAAAAATAATACAAAAAAATATATATTTTTCGTTTCTTTATAAAATCAGCTGTTGTTGGTATTTTTATAATCTAATTATGAAACGTATATGAAGTTCGATTTCAAGATAATTACCTAAAAGAGCTAGCTGAATAATTGAGTTTGAAATGATTAAGGCCACAAAAGAGAAGAATTTTGCCTAAGTGTTTTTTCAATGAAAAATTTCGAAATTCACTGTAATTCCACAAATTGCCAGTTTCTAACTCTCTGATGGATGGCACTTCACAAAATCGCTGATTACAATTTTTGAAAGACACAAAACTTTGAAGATTGTTCGTAACGTCCAGCATTAGCCTGACTTGCACCATATTAGTTCGTTTTTAACATTGTCTATGTTAAAAACGAACTAATATGGTGCAAAAACACACACATTTTAAAAACTAAACAATTACATAACAGAAAACACGAGCAGGTAAATAAAATGGTGTTATGTGTGCTGCAGCAGCTTTAACCTTGATTTTCTACGATTATTTTAATTCTATATTCTTCCCCCGATATTTTTGTCGCAAAGCATCGACTTTTACTGAAAAAGTTATACATTTAGTCAAAGTTGTAAGCATAAAAACCAGACAAGGGAAGAATATCAGGGGCGATGCGACCTTACAACTGTCAAGGGCATAAAGGAAAGGAATCCTCTTTGTTTACCATCAGATGTATGATAACGTCTTGCAAACGACTCTTATTTTTTCCATCTTCATTGTCTATTATGCTAATAGTTAGAATCCGGGTAATCTTATGATAATACTAGCTTCCGCCCGTGGATTCACTCCCATAGTACCAACATAAAAATTAGCCTATATGCTATTCTAGGTAAAGAACTCTTAATATTTCAAGTTTCAACGAAATCGGTTGAGCCGTTACGGCGTGATTGAATAAAAAACATCCAAAAACTTCACAGGAGAACTCAGGAGAACACACATAACTTAGTAGGATAATGATTCGCATCATAACAAAGCTCAGGGTCGCTCAGCGATATGTAGAAAGGGCGGTTTTTGATTCTCTACAGCTACTACGGTCGTAGGCCCTTTTCAGAGCCACCATACTTCAACCTGGCCGACCTAACAGGATAACCGAGAAAGAATCAGTGAAACAAGCAAGCAGTTTGAGACACTGATTGTAGTGTCGAAAATAGTAGAGCTAATGATTTGCATAGTGCAAATACAATCTCTGCCGACCTCGGTGGCCGAGTGCCCGACTGAGACGCAAGGGTGCGGGTTCGATTCCCGCTGCGGGATTTATGTTTGCATGATCTGCAAATATTTGTTCCGGGTCTGGGTGTTTGGTACTTGTAGTTTCTGATACCCACGACAAAGGTAATCCTAGTGTGCGGTCAGGATGTATGTGACTGTTGAGTGTAATTTATTTATTTTTGCCAGCGTAATGTCCGCTAAATACCAGCTTCTATCGCATCCTGTGATTGCGTTGTCTGGTCTGCATGTGATAGCATTTATATTACGCTACTTATTTAACTAACGAAACGGGATTTTTATTATAAATATGTATCTATTATGTATATCAGTCTCTGGTACCCATAGTACAGGCTATGCCTAGTTTGGGATCAGTTGACCGTGTGTGATATGTCTGGAATATTTATTTATTTTTATTTATTTATTATGCTTGCTAGCCGTGGTGGCCCCGGCTGAAGAATAGGCCCCTCCATATCTACCTATCCGCGGATGTCGTAAGAGGCGACTAAGGGAAAAAAGCTAGGCGATGGGCAGCAGCGTCCCTCATTTTAACAACGATAGCTCTAACTGCGCTCGCCAACCCGCATGCCCAGCGTGGTGAGTATGGGCAAATCCCCCCACATGATAAGGAATTTGCTCTGTCTGTGGGGGAGGCCATGTTCAGCAGTGGACGTCGAACGGCTGAAATGATGATGATGATTATGCTTGCTTGCTTGTCGTGTCACTGATCCTTTTTTGGTCATTCTGTATTTGGTCGGTGACCAGTTTGAGGTATGGTGGCCCTGAAAAGGGTCGGGAAAAAAGTGAAAGGAACATATCGCGGCTCTTAGAGTGGTGGGGCGTGGTACCTACATAAAAAGCAGCCTAACTTTATGCTATTCCAAGTTTCAAAGAAATCGGTTGGCGTGATTGAACAAGAAACATCCAAACATCCTCGCAAACTTTCGCATTTATAATATTCCTAAGGAATTCCTAGGATAATCTTCTACGTATGAATAAAAACATATGACAGATGTTTGTTCTGTGTCTGGGTGTTAAATATATCTATTATGTATATCAGTCTCTGGTACCCATAGTACAGGCTATGTCTAGTTTGGGATCAGCTGACCGTGTGATAAATCCGGAATATTTATTTATTTATTTTATACCTATTTCATAATTACCTAAGTACCTACCTACTGGCTAATTATCTGTTTCGTTTTTACAAATTGAATAATAATAATACATGTATTACTTAGTTGGTTAACACTTCATTTTTAATTTTAATTAACTAGTTATAATTGAGTTAGGTACCAGAAGCTAGAATATTGTAAAACTTAGATATATTCGCTCATTATGTTTTTTTTTTTTATACTACAGAGGTGGCAAACAAGCTTACGGCCCACCTGATGGTAAGCGGTTACCGTAGCCTATGAGCGCTTGCAATACCAGAGGCATCACGCACGCGTTGCCGACCCCGAACCCCCTTCCCCCCTAAAGAGCTCTGGCAACCTTACTCACCGCAGGAACACAACAAAATTTGAAACAAATAATGTATCTCATTTTAAGTAAACCCTGTGTTTGTATGAGAATAAAGTTCTTTAAACCTAATTCAAGAATGGCTCCCTACGTGCCTAGTCTAGTTAGCAGCAGGGTCAAGAGTGCGCGTTTGGCATAACGAGCTCCGGTCTCAAACTATGCAATTTAGGTTATGTTGTAACATAACTCGGTGACGTTTTGGAAAAAGGCCAGGTCAAGAGTACCCTTAGCCGACAAGCATGTATGAGAAATGTGATGAGAGTGAATGAAGCAAGAGAGGTATGTCAGGATCGTAGCAATTGGAAAACCGTGGTCTCTGCCTACCCCTCTGGGAAATAGGCGTGATTTGATGTATGTATGTAACTTCAAAACACGGGGCGCTAACCATCCAACGAATTAACTGAATATGCTTTCCACATTTATGTTTAAATAAACTACAGCAGCCATTTGCGCATTTAAATCGTGTTAGCACGTAAAAGCAATACAGAACTATGTTACAAAATAGCATTTAGCGACTGGCCTCATAGCTCAGTTGGTAGTAACTCTGCCTCCTGCGCTAGAGGTCGCGGGTTCGATTCCCGCACTGGACAAACATTTGTGACTAACACATATGTTTTTTCTGTGTCTGGGTGTTAAATATATATCTATTATGTATATCAGTCTCTGGTACCCATAGTACAGGCTATGCCTAGTTTGGGATCAGTTGACCGTGTGTGATATGTCCGGAATATTTATTTATTTATTTTATTTATTTATACGCGCTGACAAAAGCAGAATAAACTTAGGATCTTAATAGGAGATTTCGTTAGGGCAATACAACGTTAGGTAATAGGGAATAATTAATCTCAGATATAATATACTAGCATTATATTCAGACTGAAATAGTAGAGATGAAAAAAAATGAATAAACCGTACGAAGGGATCCCCCCCACCTTCCCATACCAGGTGATACATATTATGTATAAGCTTTTTCAACCTTTTTAATAAAAGATGGTCTACTGATGCCAATTTTGATTTAATATATCTCAAGTACACGATTTACAAAACAGTTTACAGAAAAACTACGACTCCCTGACCACTCTCGACAGTATCCCCCGTTCGAATGGCCGTCCTACCGTCGGAATTGACAAAATGATAAATATTTTACGAATAACAATTACCACCGAAATAATGAGAAAAGTCTCCATAAGTTCAATAAGGAATACTCAATTAACCGATTATCTAAATCAAATTGTCTAATTAAAATCGTATAAATACAATAAATCATCAAATTATTACTTCATACAGTGTAACTGCTAACATATGTATATAATCCCTATTGTACACCCAATTGGCCAAGTTTGTTCTACGATCTTTGGAAATTCAACGATTGCAAAAAAAACTATGCAAACATGTATTGGGGTCAATCAGTTGTTTTAGGTAGCATTCTTTTTGTTGAAATTCTCGTACATTTAGTTACAGAGATGATAAAAAAACAGCTGATTTGAAAACGCTAGTTCGTGCTAGCTAAGCTATGTGCTGATTTGAAAACGCTGATTCTGAGAGCTATGTGACCTTGGTTCCTAAGCTTGATCACTTCAACTATTTGCAGACTACTAGAGCGGAGCCAAGTATTTCCTTTCTTTGTTACAAAGAGAGGCATTCTTGAAGCTTCAGCGCAGATTGAATAATTTGTTGCGAACATCCTCTTTGATGTTCGCTTTTAGACGGAATTTCCTGCTGCATTTTTACACTAAGGCTTCAAAAAATGCCATAAACAAGGTTATTCATAATATACACGCTATCCCTAAAGGGGGTTATTTTACACCTAATGGGCATTAAAGTTTGTTCTACAACTTATAAAAGTTTCATTGAAAAAAAAAAACAATAAACTGCTAAAATCAGCTGTTTTGGGGTCAAATCAGTTGAAACTCAGTTATTCGGCGGTTTGAGGTAGTAATCTTGACGATATTCCCGTACGTTTAATATCTCTTTTACGGGTGAACTTTAAAAAATCTTTTCTTAGTACGCCCCTACACCCTAAAAGGGATACATGCGCTAAACTTCAAGTCTGGACCAACGGTTTTGGCTCTGTGTTGTCAGTAAGTTAGACTAGATATAGACAATGTAATAAACATTTCACAATAGAACCTAGAGCTTCAGTGTGGAGTTTCTATAATTATATCCACGATTGAATAACCACTAACACGCGAGCGATGCCGTTTGCAGAAGTTAGTTAATGCCCACTGCATTCCGCCCTTCGGAATCTCATTTAGATAGGGCGAGGTCGAGGGTTTTCCGATAACTATCCGCGCCCCTAACGTAGGGTAGATACGGTGCAACGTATATTGTGCTGGGAAAATTATTAGTAAGTGGAATGTAGAGGCTTCAGACTGTTTATTGTATCACTGGTTCGTTGTTGCGCACTATTGATTTTGTTTATCGTAGTAGTGATTGTAGTAGGCCGTGGTGGCCCCGGCTAAAGAATAGGCCCCTCCATATCTCTATCCGCGGATGTCGTAAGAGGCGACTAAGGGAAAAAAGCTAGGGGATGGGCAGCAGCGTCCCTCATTTTAAAAACGATAGCTCTAACTGCGCTCGCCAACCCGCATGCCCAGCGTGGTGAGTATGGGCAAAACCCCCCCACATGATAAGGAATTTGCTCTGTCTGTGGGGGAGGCCAAGTTCAGCAGTGGACGTCGTACGGCTGAAATGATGAGTAGTGATTGTAGTTTCTGATAGATTCAAGATGTTATGTGCAGAAATAAGTTTCACAGAGAGGTCTTATAGCTATGAATATGGCACTTAAAAACGTATTCACTCTTTTCGAGAATCGCAAACTATTTTAGACGAAAGACTTTAAAATTAACCCGGGTATACCCGGGACTCCTAGGGTGCCATCAGAGGCCGTTGTCTGAAAAGTCAGTGAGCTCTTACTGTTCACTTTTCGACCGTGAAAAGTATATAGTTATCCAGTTAAAATCGTAAATCTCCTACAACGGCTGCGATTTGAACTATTTGTGAACTTCCGCAAGCGCAGAGTTCGTCTGCGAGCCGTTTCATGAATGTTGGGCATGAGTCACACGGACGAACTTTATTAATATTATTTTATCTAATGCTTGAGAAGAAGTAAAAAAATAAAGTTGAGATTATACAAGGTGATTCACAATATGTATGTTATCCCGAACGGGACATATCCTCCACTTCATCATCATCATCATCAGCCTGATGAAGTCCACTGCTGAACATAGGCCTCCCCCAAAGAGTTCCATGACGAACGGTCTTGAGCCTTTTCCATCCACCGACTTCCCGCAACCTTAACAATGTCGTCGGTCCATCGGGTGGGGGGCCTTCCAACATTGCGTCGTCCGGTTCGTGGTCGCCACTCGAGAACCTTTGTTCCCCAACGGTTGTCGGTTCTGCGAGCTATATGGCCGGCCCACTGCCACTTCAACCTGCTAATTCTGAAAGCTATGTCGGTAACCTTGGTGCTTCTACGGATTTCCAAATTTCGGATTTTATCACGCAGTGAAACTCCGAGCATAGCTCTCTCCATAGCCCGTTGGGCGACTTTGAGCTTGTGTATGAGGCCAATAGTTAGCGACCAAGTCTCAGTGCCATATGTCATCACTGGCAACACGCACTGATTGTAGACTTTCGTCTTGAGGCTCTGCGGTATCTGCGACGAGAAGATATGACGAAGTTTCCCAAACGCTGCCCATCCGAGTTGGATTCGTCGGTTGACCTCTTTGTCGAAGTTGGACCTACCTAGTTGAATCGTCTGACCCAAATAGACATAGTGGTCTACAACTTGAATGGTATCGATCCCAACATTTACCGGCATAGGTGCGACATGAGCATTGGACATGATATTTGTCTTGTTCATGTTCATTTTAAGACCTACCTGTTGGGAGACGGTACTGAGGTCTCTGAGCATAGCGCCAAGGTCCTCCAGCGATTCTGCCATTATGACTATATCATCGGCGAATCGAAGGTGAGTGATGCATTCGCCATTGATGTTGATGCCTTGTCCTTCCCAGTGCAGAAGCTTAAAAACATCCTCCAATGCAGAGGTGAACAGTTTCGGAGATATTACGTCTCCCTGTCTCACCCCTTTTTGCAATTGGATAGGATTTGTGCTCTGGTCTTGGAGTCGGATAGACATGGTGGCCTTGCTGTACAAACACTTCAACACTTCGATATACCGGTAGTCGATCTGGCACCGCTGTAGTGACCGTAACACTGCCCAGGTCTCGACTGAATCGAAGGCTTTTTCGTAGTCTACAAACGCTAGACACAATGGCCGATTATACTCTTCGGTCTTCTGTATAATCTGCCGAAGCGTGTGGATGTGGTCTACGGTACTAAAGCCTTTGCGGAACCCGGCTTGTTCGGGAGGCTGGAAGTCGTCAAACCTACGGGCGAGCCGATTAGTGACAACTCTCGAAAACAGCTTATAGACATGGCTCAGCAGCGAGATCTTCCACTTAATTGTCAATAAAGTTTAGTTTAGTTGAGTTAAGAATACCGGTTTTCCTGCACATGTTAATGCGCACATAAATAGAATAGAAGATCTCATTGGTGTATGCCGGCCATAACCGAACCTTACACCTTCAGATCGAAAGTCGGGTAACCTCCCACTAGGCCAACACGGCCAACAGGACCTAACAGACAAGAAAATAAATAAACTTCAATCCAAATGGTATTCAAGGACTTGTAACGGGATGACCAAACGCTTGACGTACGATTAGTCTCTTTTTTTCTGTATTCTGTGGTTTTTTTAGTTTTTTTTTTTTTAATACCACTGAGGTGGCAAACAAGCTTACAGCCCACCTGTTGGTAAGCGGTTACCGCAGCCTTTGAGCGCTTGCAATACCAGAGGCATCACGCACGCGTTGCCGACCCCGAACCCCCTCCCCCCCTAAAGAGCTCTGGCAACCTTACTCATCGCAGGAACACAACACTATTTGAAACAAATAATGTTATTTGGCTGCGATCTTCTGTAAGGCGGAGGTACCTCCCCAGGCGGGCTGCTCCAATTCAGAACGAGAAAATCTCGCTGTGCCCTACCTCCTCCTAAAAATTATTCATATAATTACTTTGATCTTGGCACCCTTGCCGTACGCTAATTCTCACTGACGTGTATAGACGTGTGTTACCGATGATAATACAAATTACATTCTGAAAGGTCCGAATGGTTAAATCATCATCTTCATCATAAACTTGTAGAAGTCCGGTGGTGGACATGGGACAAATTCAAATTCCTCCACGCCATTTTATCATTAGGATATAGAGTTTAGTTTTTAGTTCTTTACTAGTAAACGTCGCGGTGTGAACGAGGCGCTATAGTTTTACGATGTCTGCATATAGCACAGCATTCACTCACCGGCATTCACTAGGTACTATACTAATGCTTTGTCATAGGGATTCGTCATGTTTTTTTTTAATTTTCTTTATGTGGCTATGGTCTCACTGCGGCGACAACTGGCCTATTATTGTGATCGCCACATTCGTCATATTTAGGGCTTGCAATCGAATATTCGAATATTCTTCACATTTTTTTATTCGAATATTTGTAATAGCGATATTGGAATATTCGAATAATTTCAAGTATGAGAGAAATCCGTAATCTGAAGCATTTATCCTTAAACTAGGTAATTTTAGTTTTTCTACAATTTGAGCATTATTACTATAACAACTTTCGTGAATCTGCACTTTCTTAATGTTTAAACGGGAAATGACTTAGTGAACTAAATTTTCGGATTTTATTTGATGCGTACTTTTTTTTTATATTTGGTGGTTTTGATAACTAAGGTTCACCGTAAGCCCTTTTGGAGCATTCCTCGTATGGGACGCCCACATTGAGGGCATATGTGCAAGACTCGGGCGGGCCTGTTTTGCATTACGAAGGCTGGCAAGCACCGCGTCCCGCGACGTGGTGCGCTCCTGCTACTTTGCAA
This sequence comes from Anticlea derivata, assembly GCA_947579855.1. Lineage (NCBI taxonomy): Eukaryota > Metazoa > Arthropoda > Insecta > Lepidoptera > Geometridae > Anticlea > Anticlea derivata. The sequence goes on along the minus strand of OX388283.1, from coordinate 482,969 downwards.
CTGTCCACAGCGTCCTAACCTATGGTGCGGAGCTGTGGGCGCGAGCCGCTGACTCTGAGCGCGCCTTCGTGATGCAAAAGAGGGCAGTCCGCGCAATAGTGGGCGTCCCAGACGATGTATCATGCAGAGACTTGTTCAAGGAACTCAAAATAATGCCATTACCATGTGAGCTTATCCACCAGGTAGCGCGGTTCACACATCATAATTTGGGCCTGTTCCAGCGCCGTGGTGTTAACCCTAACCGCGCTCTCCGTAGCAATAAGTACTGCCACAGGCTGGTCACGCCACCGCACAAATTATGCAAGACCGAAAGATCTGTGTTTGTTATGGGCTCTTCGATTTATAATAGAATACCGGAAGCGATAAGGAATGCCGCTTCCACCGCCATTTTTAAGCATAGAATAAGGACATGGCTGCAGGAGAGGGTGTTCTACAGCATGGGTGAATTCCTAGAATTACCTGAACTGTAGAACAGAACACCGTCCCCGCGCCTAGGTCAGTTAATTAAAATTCTAAATTTAAATGAAATAGTAGTGTTTAAAGAAAAATGCTATTATTATTATGTAATTAACCGAGAATTATAATTATTACCTACTTAATTTATATATGAATTATATAAAATACAATATAATAAAATTGTTACTTATCTTAATATGTAACATTCGAGTTGTAAAATCTGAAAAATTAAAATCTTGTATCTTGTATCTTGCGGTTTTGTGATGATTTCCTGCAGTAAAACTTGTTAAAAGTAACATTTAATAGTTTCGAATAATATTCAAATACCACCCAAAAATGGTTAAATACTACAGTTTCGAATATTTGCAAGCTCTAGTCATATTACATTCTCGGCATTTACTGAAGATATTTGATCGAGCGAGCGAAGTAAGCAAAGATCTCTCAAACAACTTGGACGTATCGGCGTTGTATGCTTTTATGTTTTTTTTTAATATTTATATTATACGGAGGCAAACAGGCTTACGGCCCACCAGATGAGGACTCGCGACCTTAGGATCGGAAAACAGAATTGCTACCACTGCGCCGCTGATCTGCAGCAATGTGTCTAATAAACTTTATTAGGTTCAGCGTGAAGAGTGCCGACAAACGTGACGTGTTGACACGTGTTGACACTCAACGACGTCAATTGAAACCTTCAGGACGTGAGACTCGTGTAATCAAATACGAAGATTCTCAATGAAAAAGAAAATAAAAAACCTTCCTATAGGTACTTTTACTAAAAGCGCGTGATTCCATATAAATTCAATTAAAGTAACATTTTCTATTGGATAAGCCAATAGAAAATGTTACTTTATCTGTGGGATCCCTATATTAGATAGATAGATAGATAAATAATTTATTCGACACACACAAAAACAGCACAGACAGAGATAAAAGCAATCGGAAGAAACAACAGTAGGCTACAATCACTGTAAACAAAAAGTAGCACTTAGTAGGTAACTAAGTAGGTAATATTAACTGCTATTTTATCTGTAGATTGGTCTAGACACCCTTTCTTTGATATTGGGTAGGTATGTGGAGGTAATTTACGAGTAAAAGGCAATTTTGAGTAATAGAGTTTAAAATTATTGATAAATTCTATTAAATTGGTTAGGTAGATTCTCAAGTGGGATTGGTAGCGTGTGGTGAACTGTGGTGGTGATACTAGGTAGATATGTCACTGTCATTACCTTAATCAATTTAGAGAAGTGAGGGTAAATTAAGTTAGTTAGAGGCCCTTGGTCGCAACGCTGAGGTAAGCCAAGCAAAAAGCCCTGGATCCATCAAGACTATAAATTTTACATAGGGCTTGGAAGTTTTATTACCCTTCAATGCCATGTTAGCACTGTTTTCTTTAAAGTCGTTTTATGACCTTTTTTGATGTTACTTTGCCTACAAAAATCTTCGATTTCGTTTAGTATTCTGGGTTTTGGCTCTATCACCGCCTAAGTTTGATGGCGCTTGCAATATTTTATCTTCGTAAATTGCACACGAATATTTACGCAACGTTGTCACTACAGTCTGCAAACTTGAACCAATTCCACGTGGCCTGCTGCCAACTGAGTCACAGGGAACCCTCGGTGACTCACAGCGTCTTTGTGACATGCTCCCAACGATGAACCGAATCTGCCCTGCCGCCCAAGTCTGCAAAGAAGTCTAGTTTTTACTTTCCGACTATTATTAAAAGCGCGAAAGTTTATGAGGATGTTAGAATGGGTATATGTGGTTCAATCACGCCGTAACGGTTCAACCGTTATCGATGGAACTTGGGAATATACATATAGTTAGATAGATACCTGGAATAGAATAGAAACTTTTTTAGGTACCACGTGAGCGAAGCTTTATCATAATGTCCAACATAATAATAATGTGCAAAAATCAATACCAAGCGGCATCATTTTTTAAAGGGCTTTGGCTAAAGATAGTTTGGTGCGGGTTAGGGCCTCATGTATAAGCTCACTGCCATGACATCAAAATCTAGGTTCCCTGCATTAATTATAGCTCGCGTTAAGCTTTGATCCTTACCCAACGTTCTTCTTATAATGCTAGTACCAAAAAGAATATCGAAAATTCACTTACATTTGTTTGTGGACGGGACCCATCGCTTGCGCAACCCATTTAGGTATTAATAAATCAACTGCCTCATAATGTCTTAATCCTGTTTATATTGGAAATAAATATGGACACATGTTTTCTTACCGGGCCGCCCCGGTAGCGATAGCAGAAAAAGCCATAAAGTTACACAAAGTGATTCATAATATGCATGCTATCCCGAAAGCAGCGTTTGGGAAACTTCGTAATATCTTCTCGTCGGAGATACCGCAGAGCCTCAAGACGAAAGTCTACAATCAGTGCGTGTTGCCAGTGATGACATATGGCACTGAGAGTTGGTCGTTAAGTATTGGCCTCATACACAAGCTCAAAGTTGCACAACGGGCTATGGAGAGAGCTATGCTAGGAGTTTCACTACGTGATAAGATCCGAAATGAGGAAATTCGTAGAAGAACCAAGGTTACCGACATAGCTCTCAGAATTAGCAAGTTGAAGTGGCAGTGGGCAGGCCATATAGGTCGCAGAACCGATAACCGTTGGGGAGTAAAGGTTCTCGAATGGCGACCACGAACTGGGCGACGCAGTGTTGGAAGGCCCCCCACCCGATGGACCGACGACATTGTGAAGGTTGCGGGAAGTCGGTGGATGGAGAAGGCTCAAGACCGTTCGTCGTGGAACTCTTTAGGGGAGGCCTATTTCCAGCAGTGGACTTCTTCAGGCTGATGATGATGATGATGATGATGCTATCCCGAAAGAGGAATATTCAACACTTAATTGTAAATAAAGTTGGTTTTACGACTTTTATTAAATTAACATTTTAAAAATCGCTATGCAAAAAGTAATCATGATGTCAAACTAAATATTTTTTGCCGCTATTTTTTTTTCTTTTTTTTGATATATTAAACTCGTATACTTGTTATGAATCACCTTATAAGGTGCTTAAAACAGTTCAAGTTTCAAATCAACCAAAACCAACAATGGTAATTTCACGACAGACGAACTGTATCTGTTAAGTTCATATTCTAGTCATATGATGATGATGATGAAGAAAATATTGCCCACCGCGACACGGTCACGAGGAACAATCGGAAAATTATGATATTTCAAAATAGTTATTTAAAGTAACCCGTTTGAATTAACGTTTTTGGCATCGCTACTCCATCCATCAGCGATTGTTTCACAATTGGTCCGCATATCCGGGTTGGACGGCGATTACAAACACCACTATTTTCGGTCCAGCTTTCGACATTCATGATCAATCAACAATATGACTGTACCTATGCTGGGTTTGAAAACGACAGTTTACAGAACTGCAAGCAAGCACCATGTAAGCAAGCTTTATTACTAGGGATACCAATCTAAAAATTGTCGATTTTGTACCTATACCGTTGTAGAAGTCCACTGCTGGACATAGGCCTCCACCAAATAGTTCTATGACGAACGGCCTTGCGCCTTTTCTAACCACCGATTTCCCGCAATTATGACAATGACGAAAAGCAGGCCTTGAGGGTTAATAATCATCATCATCATCAACCTGTAGAAGTCAACTGCTGGACATAGGCCTCCCCAAAGAGTTCCACGACGAACGGTTTTGATCCTTTTCCATCCGGCTTCCCGCAACCTTCACAATGTCGTCGGTCCATCGGCCTTCGTGACCATGATGGTGACGGTGACGGTGACGAAGGTGGTGACGGGACGGTGAAGGTAACGTGACGGTGACAGTGACGGTTACATTTAACGTTACGGTTACGGTGACGGTGATGGTAGGTAGAAGTAGGTAAATAGCTGCATAATAAGTGTTAGTACTTTTGTAAGGATAATGGAAAATAGTCTAGGTAGGTAAACAAACACGGACGAAAACGCGACCGGGACAACTAGTGTATTATAAATGAGAAAGTTTTTGAGGTTGTTTGTGGTTTAATCAGACCATAACGGCTCAACCGATTTCGATGAAACTTGGAATAGATTAGAGTTCTATACCTAGAATAGCTTAAAGGCTTTTACAGGTACCACGAGAGCGAAGCCACGGGCTTAAGCTAGTAACTAATAACCCTGACCAGATTTCAACCCATTCTTAAAGTAAGTTACGTAAGGCCTCTTCTGGTCCGAAGGCCTTGTTTGAATCAGTTTTGTTTAAGCTTCCTCACATTGAAACGCATTTGATTTAGGTCAGGGTGCCCGTTAACCTGTGTTTACGGGCCAGGAAATAAAATGCGCATTCCTGTACATTCAATCAATGTAACCTGGGCCTGCCTGGGCCTCGTCACTCCGACTTTTATTAGAGAGCTGGCTATTGCCAATGCATTTGTTTCTTTTAAATACGTTTCGCACAATTAAAACGGCGTGGGTTTATGGTTTCCGTTGAGTTTTATTGCCATGTTTGTAATTGACAGTTGTCATAATTTTCTTTAGAAGTCAGGGTTAGGTCCATTAGTTAAAGGCCCTTACCCACAGACCTAGAAGAAAGCCAGATAACTCTGTATACATATAACCAAGGATCCTGACTATAATAGACTAGCGATGATTGTCACTAAAATCGATAGGTAATCGAATAAACCTGTCAGTAGTCGAATTACTGATGGCCACTAACTTTGATAGTCGATTATCCATTCCTAAATTAGTAATTCATAATCGCGCATCGTTACTATAGACTACTTTTACTCATTTGAAGCCAAAAATAAGTACTCTGTGAAGCCAACTATGGAAAGATGACGCACATTTTAAGACTGTTAATTGAAAAGGTAGTGACAGAGCGACATACTATTCTCTTTCGCTTGTTATGCGCCGTAAAATGGGCAATATTTAGCAATCTCAAAGACACAAAAACACATGCCCTACAGTACATCTATTTTTACAGATTTAACATTATTTTACTGCCTGTTTGTTACGGTTTACTGTCGTGACGCGGACGCGTAGACCTATCTCGAATATTTTGTGATAAATACGATGATACTCAATAACAAAATAAAATATGTACACTCCTATATATATTTCAGCATTATTTTTAAAAGTTTAATAATAAAATTATTTTTATTATTTTTATTATTTTTGCCTCTAAAACCATTTCAAAAGATTCGATGGGTTTGGTGGCTAGCCCATCGCGTCCCTTGGAATGGTAAACGTATGGAATACTAATGGATCTGAGTGAGATCTAAAGATACTCTCCACAGGGATTAAAGCCCTTAGCCTCTGAAATTTATGTATGTTCTACGAAATTGCGATTCCCGTAAGATTATGTTATAAATTGATGAGTACACAATTCTATTTTTCGTATAACAAAAGGTCAATATAATAAAAATTGTGTTTGGCTGGCCGGTCGCCAGGGAGATATTTGTATTACCTACCATAAATATAATATCCGGATATTTGCAAATAGGGATCCGTTCCGCTTCCCGCATCGGGAATTATTATGCTTATTATAAATAAAGCTGAATGTACAAATTATAAGTAAATTGAAAGATATATTGTTTTATCGTTGGGTCACAACCGTTGGGGATAAAGGTTGTCGAATGGCGACCACGAACCGTGTGACGCAGCGTCGGAGAGCCAACCGATGGATCGATGACATTTTGAAGGGCGCGGGAAGTCGGTGGATGGAAAACGCTCAAGATCATTCGTCATGAAGGCCTACGTCCAGGAAAAGACTTCTATAATAATAATAATAAATATTCCGGACATACAGATTCAACATTATTTTACTGCCTGTTTGTTACGGTTTACTGTCGTGACGCGGACGCGTAGACCTGTCTCCAATATTTTGTGATAAATACGATGATAGGTACTTAATAACAAAATAAAATAAAATATGTACACTCCTATAGATATTTCAGCATTATTTTAAAAGTTTAATAATAATAAAATTAATTTTATTTTTGGTTTGGTGACTAGCCCATCGCGTCCCTTGGTTTTTTTTTAAAATAAATAATAAATAAATATTCCTGACATATTCACACGGTCAACTGATCCCAAACTAGGCATAGCCTGTACTATGGGTACCAGAGACTGATATAATATATATATATTTAACACCCAGACACATGTCATGATAATGATGATGTTTTATCGAGAAAACTATTTGTCTGTTTTGCGTAAGTCAATTTATATTTTTTACTATTGACCTCGATCGTATGAAATAATTGTTTATGAATTTTGATTCTAAAATGTTCTCTTGAGTTCTTGCCCCAATAACATTTTATATCGTCATAAAAATATGTTGATCTCATAAACATGGTACAAAAGCAGCTGTTCCAATAAAGTTATTCTCCAAATTGGGGAACATCGTCTTTCATCGCGTATGTCTCCTCAGCCGCAGTCAAGCGACGCTCATCCTTGACCAGTTGGCGGGCCGCCAGGGCATGGCCGCTAACAAAGTTATTGATTCCGTGCTGCACTTGTGCATTACAAGTGTTTTGATTGAGCAACTTTAATATTCGGAACACTGTCTGAAATTATAAGGCGCTTTAATTCTACTATCCTATAATTCTTCCTTTTTTTTTTTATACAACAGGCTTGGCAAACAAGCTTACGGCCCACCTGATGGTAAGCGGTTACCGTAGCTTATGAGCGCTTGCAATACCAGAGGCATCACGCACGCGTTGCCGACCCCGAACCCCCTTCCCCCCTAAAGAGCTCTGGCAACCTTACTCACCGCATGAACACAACACTATATGAAACAAATAATGTTATTTGGCTGCGATCTTCTGTAAGGCGGAGGTACCTCCCCAGGCGGGCTGCTCCAATTCAGAACGAGAAAATCTCGCTGTGCCCTACCTCCTCTTAAGAAAATCTCGCTGTGCCCTACCTCCTCTTCCTGCCCTTTTCCCACATTATGTGGGGTCGGCACAGCATGTTCACAAATTCTACTATCCTATTAATAATATTAATGCGAATGTTTGTCAGGATGTTGGGATGTTTGCGGTCAGTTACGCCGTAACGATTTCGATTAAACTAGAAATATAACTTCATGGCCTAGTGTAGCATTTCTGCTACATTTTATCTAGGCGCTTGTTTATCATAATTTTGTATGACAGTAACATTGTTTTAAGCTGAACCTAAAACACACTGGTTATTTTACCAACGAAAAACTGATCAGTACCTCACAGATGATGTTGATATTGCAACTTTTACTTGCGTTTTATTAATACTAATAATTTGACTGGACTCATAGCTCAGTTGGTTCGATTCCCGCACTGGACAAACATTTGTGACTAACACAGATGTTTGTTCTGTGTCTGGGTGTTAAATATATATCTATTATGTATATCAGTCTCTGGTACCCATAGTACAGGCTATGCCTAGTTTGGGATCAGTTGACCGTGTGTTAAAAAAAAATATTAATAGATAGGCGCAGGAACTATCTAGCGTGCCCATGTAGATTAATGTTTCATTCGTGGACATTGGATTTTGTAACTAAATCTAAGATTCAAAGCCTCGAATTTAACAAGACATCAGCCCTTCAAAATCGTTTGGAACAATTTCTCTTTGAATTGGATTTGAAACACCGATCTTAATAAATCGTTTATCCGAAAATTTCAAAAAACAATCTATTTGTTAATTCTAAAAAATTTGCAACTATGTACATACAGTAGTTACCTAAAGAAAGTTATATTTTTGCATTGTTTAGGTAATTGTTCAGTAAAAATCGAACTTTGCCGAAATAATTTATTTGATGGGTTACGTAACTTGTTATTTGGTGGCAGACTTTCATTAGAGCCAAAATGAAAAAATTAGGTTGTGTAACTTTCGCTTTTGTAGCGGATAATAATTAATTATTTCGGAATATTTCACTTTGATGTTAGCGGTCTTTAGAAACGAATTATTTCAATAATCATAAAAAAATAATGGCACATAAAAACTCAATGTGAGTTTATTTCAATTTCAAATGAACGTAATAAAGAAAAACACGTGACTGTTTTATGTCAAAGGGTAACAAAATTAGGCATCCATCTTTTGATGAAAACCGCCACAAGTTTATTCCGAATAATCTGTTAGTGCTTTTAGCGATAGTAGATAGTTTAGGAGGAGGTAGGGCACAGCGAGATTTTCTCGTTCTGAATTGGAGCAGCCCGTCTGGGGAGGTACCTCCGCCTTACAGAAGATCGCAGCCAAATAACATTGTTTGTTTCAAATAGTGTTGTGTTCCTGCGGTGAGTAAGGTTACCAGAGCTCTTTAGGGGGGAAGGGGGTTCGGGGTCGGCAACGTGTGCGTGATGCCTCTGGTATTGCAAGCGCTCATAGGCTACGGTAACCGCTTACCAACAGGTGGGCCGTATGCTTGTTTGCCAACTCTGTTGTATAAAAAATAAAAAAAAATAAAAAGTCCCTCGGGAGGCGCTGCAGTCTTCGTGTAAAGGTGTAACAGAATGTTGCCAGTATCGCTTAGTTCCGTTACGTAAGAGCACTCGTGGAGCGGTCACAGGTCGTGGGTTCGAATCTCGGTTATGCACCAATGGATTTTCCACTCTCTAACGGTGAAGGAAGACATCGTGAGAAAACAGGCATGTCCTAGAACCTAAAAAATCTAAGACATGTGACATGTGCACGAAACGAGCCTCTAAGACTTACTCCACTTTATCCCTATACTGATTCTTTCACCGACGGTTATAGGCCCTTTTTAGGGCCATTACCATACCTCAACCTCGGCACTCACCTTATACAGAGGATGACCAAGAAAGGATGAGTGACACGACAAGCAAGCAAGGATGTTTTTTTGTACAACTAAGGCGGCAAACAAGCTTACGGCCCACCTGTTGGTAAGTGGTTGCCGTAGCTTATGAACGATTGCAATACCAGAGGCATCACGCACGCGTTGCCGACCCCGGTCCCCCTCCCCTTAAAGAGCTCTGACAACCTTACTCCCCGCAGGAACACAACACTATTTGAAACAAATAATGTTATTTGGCTGCGATCTTCTGTAAGGCGGAGGTACCGCGGGCTGCTGCAATTTCGAGCGAGAAAGTCTCGCTGTGCCCTACCTCCAGCAATTTTAACGTAAGCACGGGATATGTTACGTAGCTATTGCATTCGCGACTGTACACCTGGGGTCAACACCCCTCAGCACCCCTATAGGGGTCGGCGGAGGCAATCTGCCGTGACATCAAAGGGGTTATTGTGACGAGGCAATGAGAAAAAATGTCTGCGGCCGCCGGCTCGATTTCTCATGGTAATAGCCTGGCTGTAGGCACTGTTTTTTTTCTTTAGTTATTTACTGACATGGGTTATTTTTTGGTCACCCGCATTAGGCCAAGTTGAGGATATCGACGGATAGATGATAGATCCAAATGGTAGGTAGGTACTGTATTCATATTATGATAGATACTTATCTCAGTTTAATGTCGTTGTGCGACTTTGACCAAGTCAAAGTCAAAGTCAAAAGGCATTTATTTCAATAAAATCACTAGGATCACTTTGAAACGTCTTATATACTAGGTGAAGCTATGCCTGTTCCTCGCGACCAAGCCTACAAGAATCAGGCAACAAACACGGCTTGGGGCCTATCATTTTTTTCGATGATCCTTTTTCACAAAATGGAATTTAAAGCTTCAGTGTGGTGCCGATCGAACTAGGTGAGGCTCAAAAGAAAAGTAATCTAATTATAATCCTTAATAAATAAGAGCTTATAAAAATGTGAAATAAAAAGAAGACAAATGTGAGCTTCAACAAATGATCTAAGGGCAGCACACGCTACACTTGATTAAAATATGTACCTAAGCCTGTACCTGTATATGTACCTAATAAGTACCTGAGCTTGGGTATAAGGCCAATAGATAATTAAGCGATCAAGTCTCAGTGCCATATGTCATCAATGGCAACACGCACTGATTATTTATTGACTTTGGACTTAGTCTGAAAAGTATTTATTTGTGTTCAAATATACGTTTACCCAATTAAAAATATTAAGATATTTAATTTTATTTAGAATTCTGGTTACAGACTCATAAAGCTATAATGCACTTAGTAAAGTATCTTTGTATTTACCGGAAGCCTTTATAAAACCATCTGTTTTATATCGAAATGTGATGCCAAAGTAAGCAGTTAAGAGTTCGTACTATTCTGCATTACCACGTTGAGCGCCAACATAAACTGACGGATCACAAAGTTTATGTAAACTATCGATTCCTGTTTAATGTGAATTTAACTGATGTTATTAATAATATCAAATGATGTGAATTCATTTACGATCTAAATACACCCGCTTTGAAGGTCATATTGTAATACCTATAGAGCATTAAAATATCTATAGTCTAACCGTGCCGTGGTGGCCCCGGCTGAAGAATAGGCCCCTCAAGTTCTACCCGTGAACCCGCTCGTAACCGGCGACTAAGGGGAAAAAAGCTAGGGGATGGGCAGCAGCGTTTCCTAATAACAACATACGCTTTATCTGCGCTCTCTAATCCGCATGCCCAGCGTGCCGAGTATGGGCAAATCCCTTCAAATTATTGTTTCTGGTAACCTATGGAGGCTTATGTTCAGCAGTGGACGTCCTACGGCTGAAATGATCATGATTCTTTATATATCGTAGCTTAGATAGGTATTAATATAAACCCTTACCCTGGAAAATTGCGGTAAAAATGTCCGCCATGCCATTTCTAAAACTGGCGTCGACTCGAGGTAACCTTTAGGTGACATTTCGTGTTTCAGACATAATATTTAGCTGTGGCTTTGATATCCAATTAGATAAAACTACTGTACCTTTCTTGGCCACTCTCCATTACACATTAGATCTTGATTCCGCCTGATATAGAGTTTTACATACTGTCTAAAGCAAGGTCATCCATCATAGGAGTATGTTTACTATCCCGAAAGTGCTTTATTCATCCATTTATTTATTCTTTATTTATCCATTTTACCATGTCGCGGAATATTTGAATGTTTCATTTTCTGATTTGCATGTGGAGTAGAAACTATAAATTACCTATTAAAATCTAAAATCTTTGTAAAATTATATGAATTGAATGATACTTGTAAAGAACTGTAATTACTGTAAACCTGACATGCCTATGTTATATGTTATAACGAAATGGTCAATAAATGAATTGAATTGAATTGAATATTCTAAACCCAATTGACAGAAATGTTAGTTGTAAGACTTTTGTAAATTCGACATTCTTCATTGAAAAAAGACAGAGCAAAAATCTGCTGTTTTTGGGGTCAAATCAGTTCAGACTCAATTATTCAGCTGTTTTAGGTAGCAATCTTGATATCGAACTTCTCGTACGTTTAGTAATTAAGATGTAAAATACAAAAGGGCCTCATAGCTCAGTTGGTAGTAACTCTGCCTTCTGCGCTAGAGGTCGTGGGTTCGATTCCCGCACTGGACAAACATTTGTGACTAACACAGATGTTTGTTCTGTCACTGGGTGTTAAATATATATCTATTATGTATATCAGTCTCTGGTACCCATAGTACAGGCTATGCCTAGTTTGGGATCAGTTGACCGTGTGAATATGTCCGGAATATTTATATATATATATATAAAAACAGCTAATTTGAACAGAAAGTTTGAGGGTAAAGAAATGAAATGATTGATGTTTTTTTTCGCTATAATTCATTATTTTCGTTGAAAGAATACCCCCTTTCGGGATGTTATACATGTTATATACCTTGAAATTATTTCAAGTAACATCCAAATCAGTTCAGCCGTTACGGCGCTAGTTTTATAATAGGAAGATAGGTACATAGTTATCTAAATCGGCAATCCCAAAGGGTTCCCTCCTCTCTCTACAACCCCCAGGTCCTCGGGGGCTGCATAATCCCCCATGATTGATATTTACGGGTGCAATATCGTACGTGCTAGATAAACACGACTTTTTGGCGTTGGGATTTAGTTTAAACTTGAATTTGAGAGGTTAGTTGTTGAATATTTTACTTAAAATAAAACATAGGGTTGGTATGTTAGAATTATTACCGTCTGCCCCCACAAACGACCCCCACGCAGTGGCAGACGGTGACTTATGGCTATCGGCCCCCGCAGGTTTGCCCATAGTGTTCCAGAATGTATCACTATCGGTAGCTAGTTCGGTAACCATAATCAGTTCCATTTGACCACATTTCCAAACAAAGCTGTTTTCCAATATAACTATACAAATCTATATAGTTTGATTTCCAATGCGAGCACATTTTGACATTAATTTTTAAAATTACCTCAATGACATCCCTAAATAAAATGACCTCATTGACATCACTAAAAGATATATGTAAATAGGGCTTGCAAATATTCGAAACTGTAGTATTCGGATAGTATTCGACCATTTTTGGATGGTATTCGATTATATTCGAATATTATTCGAAACTATTAAATGTTAGTTTAAACAAGTTTTTACTGAAGGAAATCATCACAAAACCGCGTAGGAATGCTCCAAAAGGGCTTACGGTGAACCTTAGTTATCAAAACCACCAAATATTTAAAAAAAGTATGCATCAAATAAAATCCGAAAATTTAGTTTATTAAGTCATTTCCCGTTTAAACATTAAGAAAGTGCAGATTCACGAAAGTTGTTATAGTAATAATGCTGCAAATTGTAGAAAAACTAAAATTACCTAGTTTAGAGAAGGATAAATGCTTCAGATTACGGCTTTCTCTCATACTTGAAATTATTCGAATATTCGAATACCGCTATTACAAATATTCGAATAAAAAATGTGTCGAATATTCGAATACATTCGAATATTCGATTGCAAGCCCTATATGTAAAGGACTATATATTTGTGGAAAATTATGGTTCCGAAGAATCTTTTAATACTTAAAACATAGAGTTTAGTGTTTGAAAGCATTATTTAAGTAAATTAAGGTTATTATCTTACGCGGCCTTTTGCTTCGATTGCAAAGAGTGGTTTATAAAAGTGGAATAAGTGTTAAAACTATGAATGTTGTAAGTGAGACATGAGTGACAAGAATGAGGAGTCCAGCGGCGTCCGGCGGCGTCGCAGCATCAAGAGGCTCCTGAGGAGTCTAACGGCTGATAAGCTACAGACACCAGGTTTGTGGTCATCATCAATCGCCATCAATCGTTATCAATCTTTACCTATAATTATCAATATTTCATAATCTTCATAGTAAATCATGACTCCAGCCTCCTAGTTTGTAGTTCATCACTTGTCGTGTCACTGATCATTTCTTGGTCATCCTGTATAAGGTCCGTGACCAGGTTGAGGTATGGTGCGCAACACTAGTGCTCTTGAAACGATGAAGGAAAACATCGTGAGTCCAAGAAAATAAAAATTGACATCATATGCACAAAAGGATCCGCCACAAAGGCGCACTTTAATTTTACAACACTAGTTTTTTTACCAACGGTCATTGCCCCTTTTCAGGGCCACCACGTCTCAACTTGGTCACTGGCCTAATGCAGTAAGAAAGAATCAGTGACACGAAAAAGAAATAAAGAAAGATTTTGAAACGAATTTTAGATAGCATATAGCGCGCCGTTTGAACACCGCGTAAAGCTATACATATTTTGCTAGTATCTCTTATTTACAGCTCGACAGTAATTGTTATAAATATTTACATCGAAATTGCGAAACCCACGCTCACTAAGTATAGGTTCCGATATCTACTTCCTATCGACTCTATAAACAAAACATTTTGCTTTGCGCGAATATCGATGGCACATGCTATGTGAGGACGGCTAGGTTAATCCGTACACTGAATAATCAGAGTAATCAATTTATTGGTAAATAAGGCATTTGCACGTCAGTTGGTACATAAATATTACAAATAAAATAAATATTATAATTTAAATAAATTTCAACATAAGTTATATAAAAATAACGAATACAAATTAACTTCCTATTGGATTCCTGATCAAGTAGTGAGTAAATAAAGAGGTAGGTAAGTAGATTCTTAAAGTAGCCCCTTTCGGATTTCTGTACATATCGCAATAAGCACAAGAGGCTTTTTATTTTTGTCATTTTCATACAAAATAAGACATTAATTACCATATCTTTTTAATGCATTGCTAGAAACTTTATTTTTTACGGCACTAAATGCTTACGGACGGTATAAATTTCAAGTGATACCTTTAGCCGTTTCTGAGAAAAAAGGTCTTGACAGACAGAAGTAAGCGCAACAAAGTGATCCTATAAGGGGTCCGTTTTTTTCCAAATGTGGTACGGGACCCTAAAATGGTACGCGATAAACACCCGATTTCAAAAAGCTATGTACAAGGTGATTCAAAATATGTATGCTATCGCAGAAGGGACAAAACGAATTGCTAAATATTTATGTTATTTTTCGCTAAGTTCTTTCTTTTTGTTGATAGAATAACCCCCTTTCGGGATGGTTTACATGTATGCATCACCTTGTATACTGATCGCGAAAATTTGAAACATACTTTTATTCAAAAGTTGGATTTAACTAGCTGTTGTATAGATAACCTGTGGTGGAATCCTACTCAATGGGCGTAAACAAATGGTTTGAGCATTCCGCTTAGAATAGTGCTGGGATTGGGGATGCGGAGTCAGTGCGAAGGTCGTGACGACTGGCTTCCGCCTGCGGCTTTGCTCGCGCGGAATTAATCATAATTAGATTAATCATGATTAGATTTACTGCATCATCACTAGATTTCGAGCACTGGTGGTGTGGTTGCTGGTGCCCCGCCTTCCGTTCCACAGGTCGTGGGTTCGAATCCCGATCGTGCACCAATGGGGAAAATTTATTTATGCTATACTAATGCTCTCAAACGGTGAAGGAAAACATCGTGAGAAAACCGGCATGTCCTAAAACATAAAAATTCGGAGACATGTGACATGTCTACAAAAGGAGCCTCTAAGAGGCGCACTTTAATCCTTTCACTACACTTATTCTTTCACTGACGGTCATAGGCCCTTTTCAGGGCCACCATACATCCACATGGTCACTGATCTTATACAGGATGACCAAGAAAGAATCAGGGACACCACAAGCAAGCACTGCATCATCATCATTTCAGCCGTAGGATATACACTGCTAAACATAGGCCTCTCCCAAGGAATTCCACGATGAACGGTCTTGAGCGTTTTCCATCCACCGTCTTCCCGCAACTTTCACAATGTCGTCAGTCCTTCTGGTGGGTGGCCTTCCAACCAACATATAAGGTGAGGGTTAAATTATTTTATGATTTTTGAACTGTTTTTTCTCAATAACCGCAAAACGCGTATTGTAAACTTTTCTCGACAGTTTTTTCGAAAATACTCAGAAACAATCAATCATAAATAACTTTTTTTTTAATATTGTGTTAGACAATAGCATTGGGTACATAAATCCAAGACACTTTTTAAAAAAAATACTTAGTTTTTAAGATAATCGATATTTTCTTATATGTCGCTTACGTCGATTACTTTCGAGCGCCTTCTAACGCTTGCTATCTCTTTCCGCATTCAATTATAGTACGTAGCGCTGTCACTTTCTTCACTCCGCCCACTCGACAGTTTATTATGATTCTCATAGCGCCTTAAGTATTTATCTTTAATTTATTAATAGTTGACGATTATCCTACGATTATAAATGCGAAAATTTGTGAGGATGTTTGGAGGTTTGTTGTTCAATCACGCCGTAACTGCTCAACCGATTTCGTTGAAACTTGGAATAGATAAAGTTCTTTATTTATAGATAGGCTACTTTTTACTACTACGCCGCCGCGGGCGAAAGCTAGCATTTCATAAAATTAGGCATTATCGATCAGAACGTGTCTGCTCCCACTAATATTTATGCTTACTATGCTTACAAATTGACTGGCTTCAGTATGAATGCTAATAAGTGTATATGTTGGGATTAATTCATGAGTTATTAGGTACTAGCTGTCTCGCTCGCGACTTCGTCCGCGTTTGTATAAACCTACGTTTCCATTATCCTTACCAAAGTACTAACACTTATTATGCAGCTATTTACCTACTTTTACATACAATCACCGTCACCGTCCCGTCGCCATCCCGTCACCGTCACCGTCACAATCATAATTACAATTGTATAGGCTTAACAGATAAAGAATTTCCATATAAACTTTCATCCCCTATTGTGGTGAGTAACCTGAGGGTTGTTTAAAAAAAAAACTTATGTAAATATTTATTATTTTGAATTATTTATCTGATAACCGAGTTTGATGTCTCTAACTTCAAAAACATAGAACTTCCCATAAACTTTCATCCCCTATAACCACACCATAAGGGCTGTTTTTTCAAAAAATGCAGATTTCTGTTTTTTTTATTTTTTTTGTCAATTTACCTAAAACCCGATTTTGATGTCTCCAACTTCTATCTATCTATCTATCTAATTTTCCAAAATCCGTTTTTATTGCACGGTAACAACTTTTAAAGCATGTCTGTGTCAAATTTCTCTCAAAGACTTTTCTGTCAAAGACTCCTCGGCTCAGTTGTTTCCGAGCTTTCGTGATGAGTCTGTCAGTGAGTGAGTGAGTGGACTACTCCTTTATTTATATAGATGGGTAGCCCACAAAAGTGATGAATAACCAAAATAATATCTTATCTGCATGTAAATTACATTAGTATTACTTTAGAATATCTGAAATTAATTAAATCTTTCCCTTTTTAACTTTTATTAAGATATAAAAAATTAAGTAATGCATTGTTTTATGTTAGAAAGGAATAATAAAGGCTTTTTTATTTATTTTAAGACTTGCCTAGTGTTTGTCTCAATCCGTGAAGTGTGGGCACTGGTGACCTGTATTACTACAGGTTTTTCAAACCTTACTCAGGCACCAGTCTCTCACTAAACAGGTTAACAATGTTTTTTAACATAAGTCAAACTTTAAGAAACCTCTGTGAGAGATTATAAATATTATTATGTATCTGGTAGAAAGTGCTGCCATTTTTCTAACAAAAAATAATATCTATAAAATAAAATTACAATTAACATCACACTTTCATTCCTTTAAGAATATTTCTTACCGTTTTTTCGAGCAACCCGAGACGACGAGATGAACTTCGTAAAAGTACCTCGTCATGATGATGATGATGAGGTACAGTCAGCAGTAGTGGAAGCCTTACTGTGACTTCCACTGCTGAACATGGCCTCCCCCACAGACAGAGCGAATTCCTTATCATGTGGGGGGATTTGCCCATACTCACCACGCTGGGCATGCGGGTTGGCGAGCGCAGTTAGAGCTATCGTTGTTAATAAAAATGGAAGCTGCTGCCTATCCCCTAGCTTTTTCCCTTAGTCGCCTCTTACGGCATCCGCGGGTAGCTACGATGTCAATTACACGATGGCAATGACCTTCCTAAGTAAAAAACGTCTACGCTAACAATTCAGGCGACCAGTAATCAATCTTCCTACAGTTATATATAGGTTATTCAGAAGATATAATGATATTGACAGAGAAGTAAAAATCGATTTCGATTTGAATTGAGTCGCTCGGGTGGCTTTTAAATAAGGCCTGTTCTTGCGGCATAGAAGCCTAGTCTATTGTCCTCACCTGCTCACTAGGCCAGTTATTTACTATATGAACTCGAATTGTTCTCGAATAGGAACAATCTCGAATGGGCAGCGTTTGGGAAACTTCGTCATATCTTCTCGTCGCAGAAACCGCAGAGCCTTAAGACGAAAGTCTACAATCAGTGCGTGTTGCTAGTGATGACTTATAGCACTGAGACTTGGTCGTTAACTATAGGCCTCATATACAAGCTCAAAGTCGCGCAACGTGCTATGGAAAGAGCTATGCTCGGAGTTTCACTACGTGATAAGATCCGAAATGACGAAATCCGTAGAAGAACTAAGGTCACCGACATAGCTCTCAGAATTAGCAAGTTGAAGTGGCAGTGGGTAGGCCATATAGCTCGCAGAACCGACAACCGTTGGGGAGTAAAGGTTCTCGAATGGCGACCACGAACCGGGCGACGCAGTGTTGGAAGGCCCCCCACCTGATGGACCGACGACATTTTGAAGGTTGCGGGAAGTCGGTGGATGGAGAAGGCTCAAGACCGTTCGTCGTGGAACCCTTTGGGGGAGGCCTATGTCCAGCAGTGGACTTCTACAGGCTGATGATGATGATGATGAGGTAGAATCTAGATATAATCTAGAAGGGTCGAGGTGGCCCTGGCTGATGAATAGGCCCCTCTATATCTACCTTTCAGTGGATGTCGTAAGAGGCGACTAAGGGAAAAAGCTAGGGGATGGGCAGCAGCGTCCCCTGTTTTCACAACGATAGCTCTAACTGCGCTCGCCAACCCGCATGCCCAGCGTGCTGAGTATGGGTAAATCTCCCCAATTTCGCTCTGGGAGGTCAAGCTCAGCAGTGGACCTCCTATGGCTGAAATGATGATGATGATTAGGTAGAATCTGAAGTTCTCTAGTGCTCACTAACAGAACAACCGTGGTGAACAGAATCCTTGATCGCTTCTAGAAGCTTTTTTTTGGAAAAATTTTATGTAAGAAAACTTTTTAAAATGGCTTTCAACAACTTTGAACTTTATACTTCTAAACACTTATAAATACATGAAAGTTTCCTTAAGAGAACCAAATAACTTTTTAACTCTGCTTGGATGAATTTTATTTTATTTATTCAGGGACAATAAATAGCTTCAATATAAATAATCTTAGATTTAGATGGTTAATACGTAGGTAAGTCCTTAGAAGAATCCATAGAAGTGAGAATTCACACTTCTAAGGATGAAACTTAAAACTAATACAAGTTAATATTTACAAAATACACAAGAAACAGTTGAGCCATCTAAAGACCGTTACAAACGATCTATAGATAGCTCAACTGATCCAGATCACTACCAGTCGGAAGCGTCCCCAAGACGCTGGCGGAATTGCCACGCTGGATGGCAATGCTAATTCGCTGGGCCAAATAAGAGCCAGCTCTCGGGTTAAAATATTTAAACTGAATCGTGTTTTCATAGTAAGTACCACGTATATAACACACGTCGCTTCCGGCTACAGACTACAATAACATGCGCCAAGTCACAATCTGAGACAATAGGCTCCAAGTCGCCTCAATGCGTCTGTATTGTGGAGTGCTATTTCCTCTTTGACGTCGCATCTTCTTGTCGTGTCCCTGATTCTTTCTTGGTCATCCTGTCTTTGGTCAGTGACCAGGTTGAGGTATGGTGACCCTGAAAAGGGCCTATGACCGAATCAGTGTAGTGAAATATTTTAGTTCGCCTTTTAGTGGCTCCTTTCTCGCTTGAGAGTAATCGAGTCGCTGAAGTACAGGAATGTACTGGCTTGCATAGCATCAAGATATCCTCTAATCTAACCTTATATTAATAATTATAATAAAAAGCTTTTATTTTCTATAAAATCATCTGGTACATAGTTATAATATAGTCTAGTTATATTCACACACGATGTAAATTGTTTTTGAAAAAATAAACTGAAACTGAAACTTGAATGTCCCTCTACTGTGTTAACGCTTGGTGGGGCGTTCAGTTTAAGATTGGACCAATATCTACCTACTTACGTGTCTAGTGTTGTTGCTTTTGCCATTTCAATCTAGATTCAACAGGAATAAAGACCAAACAAGTATTCATAGGTATTTTCGTACAAAATACGCAAATTTGTGCAAGATGGTAAGAACAATGCGAAACTAGTCTCTTGTCAATGACAATACTGAGAAAGTGTCAATAGTCCTATGGGACTATTGACACTTTCTCAGTATTGTAACTACACACAGGGAATCCTAGTGTGGGGGTGTATGCACCCCCACACTAGGATTCCCTGTTTCGTGGGCCGTGGTTATCAGAAACAACGAGTACCAAGGTACCACAGCACACAGACGCAGCGGGAATCGAACCCGCACCCCTTGGGTCTCAGTAGGGCGCTCGCTCGCTGCGCCGATGTCTATCTATATTAGAGAGTATGTAACAAGAGAGTGTCTAAATAGGTTATTATTATTAATTTTCTGCTTTACGTTATTTATCTTCTGATTTTGTATTCTTTGTTTCAGGTAAGTGATTTATTTTTTAACCGACGAGTTCAACTCCAAAATGGATCAAAAAAGTTTGAAAACAATAAGGTAAGAGCAAGATTTACAGCGCCATCTGTTATTGTTCCTGTGCATTTATTTCCAGCGAGCGTAGTTTACGAAGTTTAGTTCAGCTACTTGCCACGAGATGGCACTGTTAGGGTTTCCCTCAATTCCCTCATGGGTTTCCCTCAACTCACTTTTGTTCCTTTTTGAATCCTGTACATACACGTACTTATTGGGATTATTATATTATATTATAATTATTATTGGGATTATTATAGTATAATTTTGAATGCGAAGACATTTGAATATTCAAAGATGCTTTTGATCTGTGTGCTTAGAAAGAGTTTTTAAACTTTGCTATCGAGTTATACGCAATCGTATAGGACGCTTGCGTTTACCTTATTTTGTATGAAAATAAAAAGCGCCATCTAGCGGTCAGTAGCGGTATCTTTATTTCTGAGTATGAGTTTTGCACTATCGTATCGATACGAAGGCAAACTACTATTCTATAAGCTGTGACCTTCGTACGCCTCGAAGGATCGTGGATTACGATCGTGTTTGACAGCTTTTTCTGTAAAATGCGAGTATGAGTTACAAATTGTGTTGAATTTTGCATGTACTATCGTAGCGTACGATTGCGTTGCTCTCACCATCAATTTTAGCCGTGTGATCGTGACGATACGAAGGCGTGAAGTGCTATAATTAATAAAAACTAGGCAGAAAACTCAGAATACAGGCAGAAAATTAGTGGTGCCAGGTTTTTATGAGGCTTGGAGGTGGAGGGAGGAGTCACGAGCTCAGCATGTAAGAGAAATGCGGACCAACCTCTGAAAATACTTGAACCCCGTCAAGGATCTATCGAAGACGGAATTCAGGCAAAGGATACCGTCGTTGGCTGTCCAAAAACGCTTTTCAATTTATTTGTGAAGAGCTTGAGCAGCATACCGTACCTAGTTATGGTGAGTAAAGTGAAACATACCTACCCAAAAAGGCCCTAACCTACAATTGAATTTGACTGCATATCAAAACATTTGCATTAGGAGATAGCTAATTTTTTAGGGGAGGAATCAGAGGATTATTAAGAGGCTGTACAAATACAAGTGCCGGTACAAGTTGGGAACGATACCATTCAAGTTGTAGACCACTATGACTATTTGGGTCAGACGATTCAACTAGGTAGGTCCAACTTCGGCAAAGAGGTCAACCGACGAATCCAACTCGGATGGGCAGCGTTTGGGAAACTTCGTCATAATATCTTCTCGTTGCAGATACCGCAGAGCCTCAAGACGAAAGTCTACAATCAGTGCGTGTTGCCAGTGATGACTTATGGCACTGAGACTTAGTCGTTGACCTCACATACAAGCTCAAAGTCGCGCAACGGGCTATGGAGAGAACTATGCTTGGAGTTTCACTACGTGATAAGATCCGAAATGAGGAAATCCGCAGAAGAATTAAGGTCACCGACATAGCTCTCAGAATTAGCAAGTTGAAGTGGCAGTTGGCAGGCCATATAGCTCGCAGAACCGACAACCGTTGGGGAGTAAAGGTTCTCGAATGGTGACCACGAACCGGGCGACGCAGTGTTGGAAGGCCCCCCACCCGATGGACCGACGACATTGTGAAGGTTGCGGAAAGTCGGTGGATGGAGAAGGCTCAAGACCGTTCGTCATGGAACTCTTTGGGGGAGGCCTATGTCCAGCAGTGGACTTCTACAGGCTGATGATGATGATGATGATTAAGAGGCTTGCTGTGTGCTCTACAATATAGCCCTGCATTTTGGCATTCATCCTGACAAAGACCTATGTAAATACCTAAGTAACTACAGTCTTACTGGTTTTCACTCATTTGCTGTAGTAGGTAATGAAACTGTTTTTATAAAGTCCTTTTAGTACTAATTGTGTTAATTTATTCAGATCAGGATACTGCTGAGGCGGGACCAGAAGAGCCAATGGCAGACCAAGACATAGCACCAACCTTATTAGAGGAAGGGTGATTTTTCATATGAAGGCAATGCCCACGGTGAGTTTCAATAAATTTTATTAATTATTCTCTGTAGTTTTATACATATACTACTAGCTTCCGCCCGCGGCTTAGCTCGCGTGGTTCCTATGAAGATACAAAGTAGCCTATGTGCAGACTATAATCTTACTATGTGCCAAATTTCATCTAAATCTGTTTGGCCGTGATTGAACAACAAACATCCAAACATCCTCACAAACTTTCGATTTATAATATTAGTAAGACTAGCTTCCGCCAGCGGCTTCGCTCGCGTGGTACCAAGATAAAAAGTAGCCTATATGCTATTCTAGGTAAATACCTCTTTATGTTTCATAGAAATCTGCCGAGCTGTTACGGCTTGATTGAACCAAAAACATCCAAACATCCTCATAAACTTTTGCATTGATAATATTAGTAGGATAGGATAGTGGGAAGGATAATACTTATGAGGGGTTCCTTATGTACCCTACCTATTATGTAAGTACTTATTGAGTGCCTATTAGAATTAATATTTGTGTCTTTGTTGCAGATTATACATTCAGTCAAGGAGTCTGAGAATGGGAGAGTTATCAGGAGCAGACAAGAAATTGGAACTCAATTATGTCATCATCATCATCAGCCACATTCTTCATGTGGTTTCATTATCCTATTGTTGTTGTTATATATTAATATAAAGTTGAAATATAGTCATCCTTTATTTATGACCTTTAGTAACCCTTTATTTATGAAATACCTGAGGTACCTATTCTATAAATCATTCCTATAACTTTCTCTTGCCTATGTATTCTCACCTAGACAAATAAAACAGTCACAGTGCACTCGGGAATGTTTGCTCCAATGAATGATACTGTGACTCATTCGGTGTTTGGATAGATGTATGGATGTTTGTTACTCATTCACACCATACAAGTGAACATAGAATTTGGTGTGTAGATACATAAGGCTTGGATTGTTTATGAGACTACTACTTTTTATCTAACTATCATGCGAGCTAAGTTTCTGGCATAGTAGCTATTAGTTTATGACTGGCCTCATAGCTCAGTTAGTAGTAACTCTGCCTTCTGCGCTAGATGTTGCGGGTTCAATCCCCGCACTGGACAAACATTTATCTGATAAACACAGATGTTTGTTCTGTGTATGGGTGTTAAATACTTATCTATTATATATATCAGTCTCTGGTACCCATAGTACAGGGTATGCCTAGTTTGGGATCAGTTGACCGTGTGAATATGTCCGGATACTTATTTTATTTATTATAAACGGACAACAAGTTAGGCAGACATTACTTTATTAACATTCACATGAAAGATTCAGTCTAAAGCTTTGGTCTCGCTAATGCACATTGCTGTCCTGGACACATATTTGGATGCAAAACATCTTGAATGATCTTGATCCGTCGCAGTTTGCATCAGCAGTGAGAGGGGAGTGGATACTCCGCAGTTTACGGCCTCATTCTTGTTCATTGCTGAAGTGTGCATCAGGAAACATGGAAATTTTGGTAAACTTCCGTTTTTTTTTCTCAAACCACTTCTAAACCATTACTGAAGCACTGTCAATTCCACTACTCCTTGCTCCTCTAGCAAAGCTGAGTTTTCAAAAATGTGTTTCATGTTGTTACATCTACTATGTTTGCTGGGTTAAAATACAACTCAGCCCAGTGTAACAGTATCTCATAGACCGCTGCTATATTTGCCGTTCCTCAACTGCTACCCAACTCTTCTCAAGGGCGAGCTCCCGCTCTTATTACCAACTATACTAGTGTCCTCGCGAGCCATCTTCTGCCGCTCGAGGCCCTCATGAGCGGCCTGCGCCCGCAAGAACTCGACGGCTGAGTGCTATCTCGTGGACATTTGCCTACGCCTGCGATGTCAGCGTTTTCCCATCGCTGTCAACCCGAGTTTTGCCATGTCTCCGTATCTAAAATAAGTAAGCATTTATTAGCCTCTTGTTTCAAAAACGGAATCGTAATTAATATTACACAGACAGAGGCAGGCAGTTTGCAACAGTTAGAAATAAAACTTACTTCTCCTTATACTCCAGTAACATCTGTTTATAATAGTGACTCGTCTAAATTTCCACAGGCAGTGCGATTTTCACTTCTAACGATGCGCGTTGACCACTTTCAAAACATTTTTTGATTTCAATTTTACCAAATCTAAACCAAAACAAACAATTTTCGCTTCTTCTTCCTCTTTAACTTTATGGCTATAGTCAATTTTTCCGCGAAATTTACATTGACATCAAATTACTATTGGCACTGACAGTGATATTTCGCATTACAATATCAAATTTTTCTTCAAAAAACATGTTTTTTACCATAAAAAACTGGGTCAATCCCTAGTCCTGTATACGCTAGCGTGGGGGCGCAATCGTGGTCTCGTTACCGTCTAGCTTGCCATTGTATGCAACTTATACTCAGGTGTGCTATTCGAAGGCGTTCACACTCTCACGCCAGACGTGGCCACGATATCGAATCCGGCGAAGCTTCGTATGAATTTGACAAAAACTCTTTCTAAGCCCTCTGGCAGTTGTAAGGTTGGAATACCCAATTTTTTATTGTTGCTACTTGCCGCTAGATGGCAGCACTAGTATTAAGACTCTTTAATTTTGTTTCCACAGGTCTCTATTTTCCTGTTTATGTTTTGATGTGTTGATATATTACCATTATTCACAAAAAAAAACCTACAACCCATGCCTATACCCTTTTTGCGGTTTGTTTTCTAACACTCATCATTATGCGTGAGCAAATGTCTAAAATTAAACTTTTGTGACGTAAACTTTTAGTACATTCATTCATGCTGCGGGTTTTACAAATGAACAAGCATAGAGGAGTTTTACATTGAATTGACTTATTTCCAACGGCTATGAAGTAATTTTCTACTCAAACTGTAGATGAAGCAAGATTGTTTGCGTGTGCGGTTCAATCTCGCTGTATACGACTGAACCGATTAGCAGTAATGTCATCAATTATACAAGCGAATAATAAATTATATTAAAAATATTTATAACGTCTTCGCTCGCGTGGCACCTACGTAAAAAGTAGCATATATGCTATTCTAGGTAACGAACTCTATCTATTCCAAGTTTCATCGAAATCGGCTGAGCTGTTACGGCGTGATGAACCACAAACACACAAACATCCTCACAAACTTTCGCATTTACAATATTAGTAGTAAGATATGTTTCTATCCTATGTATTTTAGGAAAATTCAGTTGAATTCACGAGCTTCTAAAAACACTTGACGTGTTTTTCTGCGCCTGCGCCGCTTGTGCCGTCTGCAGCCGGACACATGTGTTTAGGTTTCATGTAGATAGTGCAGATAATTTTCACGTGGTTCCGCATATTTACATACATTAAAAAAAATCTTTGAAAACTTTCGAAATAACGTTGTTACTAAAGATACCTACATTTTAGGCGATTGTTAGACGATTGTTTAAATAAAGTTTTGTTACAATGTTACACTATAATCCAGTACTTACATCCTCCTGTTTAAAATCCTGCCATGTGCCCTGAAGAATAAGGCAAGAAACACGGCTTGGTGCCTATCATTTTTTCAATGATCCTTTTCACAAAATATAGTGCGTGTGGTGCTGATCGAACAAAGGGAAGCTCATAAATCCTACTAATATTATAAATGCGAAAGTTTGTGAGGTGTTTTGATGTTTGATGTTTGTTTACCTTTCCTTGTAAATTCTGTATTGTATTTATATATGTATATAATACATTAGCACATTTCCTCTGCAACAGTTTTTTCGAAAATACTGAGACTATCTAACAAAAATAACTTTTTTAAATATATTTTGTTAGACAATAGCATTGGGTACCTAAATCCAAGACTCTTTTAAAAAAAACATAGATAGTTTTTGAGATAATTGATATTTTCTTATATTTCGCTTACGTCGATTACTTTCGAGCGCCTTCTAACGCTTGCTATCTCTTTCCGCATTCAATTATAGTACATAGCGCTGTCACTTTCTTCACTCCGCCCACTCGACAATTTATTATGATTTTTGTATCCTCTTAATAGGTATATGTATGTTTATAAATATAATATTCTATCAAACATTGTAGGTACACGAACCTCCCTCTATAATCACGTCTCTCTAGCCTCAAAGGTTTGCTGGAAGAAAACTGTTTTTAGGGTTAAGCTCGCCTTTGTACATATCTTTCTTTTTAATTTTTGTATCTGTGTTTTTCTTGTGTACAATAAAGAATAAATAATTTGTTGTTCAATCACGCCGTACGGCTCAACCGATCTCGTTGAAACTTGGAATAGATAGAGTTCTTTTCCTAGAATAGCATATAGGCTACTTTTTATGTTGGTACCACGCGCTCACACACTTGCTGAGCTTTGTACTGTTTAGTGGGTGTGTGTGAGTTTTCTGTTTTATCGTTTATGACGGATCCCTAAAATCAAACAGCACGCATATTCAGATTACGGACCCCAATAACCAAAAATAAAGAAGTGGATACATCTGCCGCAGCCATCTGCTTGTCGCTATTTCGGTGCGCACCTGCCACAGCAACCTTCCTCGGAGTTATCGAGGATTCGGCAGGTCGTTCAACTTGTTATAATCAGCTGTGCCCACTGGTTCTTTTTCTTCTGGTGGGACTATCAACTTACTAAAGAAAGATTGAAGTTTGATAGACAGAATTAGCAAGATGAAATGGCAGTGGGCAGGCCATGTAGCTCACAGAACCGGCAACAGTTGGTGATTAAAGTTCCTCGAACGGCGGCCACAATGACATAGTGTAGGAAGCCACCCGATGGACAGACCGCACTTTCACAATGTCGTCGGTCCATCGGGTGGGTTGCCGTCCAACAATGCGTCGCCCGGTTCGTAACATCGGATATCAATGTACCTAAGTACGTCAAAATAACTTAAGGGATGTATGACGTCCGCTGTCGGACAAAGGTCTAACGAAATAGCTCGATGAGCATTCTTGAGTCTACATCCAATTTCACGCAACAGAGTCACCGGTCTATCTAGGGTGGCGGTCATTCACGACACATTTCTTTAAGTACAACTAAACAAGCATACTGCCTATACGCCAAAAGGAGGCCCCCTTTTGGCGTAGCCTATAGGCAGTTGCAACCAGAGGCATCACCACGCGTTGCCGACCCCGAACAACCTCCCTTATAGAGCTCTGGCAACCTTACTCACCGCAGAAACACAACACTATTTGAAACAAACAATGTTACTTGGCTGCGATCTTCTGTAAGGCGGAGGTGCCGCGAGAAAATTCCTCTGTGTCACCTCCAAAATATTATAACCTAAGCGTGAATGGGACCAATGAAAGGGAAATACCTATGCGTACGTTTAGTGACCAAATCTGTAACGTTTTGGAAAAGACCAGATCAAGAGTACCCTAAACCGACGAGCATGTATGAGGAATGTGATGAGAGTGAATGAAGCAAAAGAGGTATGTCAGGATCGTAGCAAGTGGAAAGCCGCAGTCTCTGCCTACCCCTCTGGGAAACAGGCGTGATTTTATGTATGTATAACTGCACTTGGTTCCCGTATCAACCTTCACTGGAGGAGTTATTGAGGAGTTTGAAGGTGTTCGCAGGTCGTTCACCGCTGCGTGAGCGGGGATCTTCATTATTGTCCTGTTGGTTTATTATTAAGTTGTAAATTCGAGGGCCATCTGGTCGTCGGTCCACAATGACGTCATATTGCCATTCAAATGCGTGTCAACACTGTTCCACACGATTTTGATCCATATATCTGTGAGACTGTCAACTTACGTCCCCGCCTAAACAAAATCGCAATGTTGATGAAAATTCCATCTGTAAGTCAAATAAGTTACATACTGACTATCTATATATAAGCTACTAGCTTCCGACCGCGGCTTCGCTCGCGTGGCAGGTACCTACATAAAGATTAGGCTATATGCTATTCTAGGTAAAGAACTATTTATATTTAAAGTTTCAAAGAAATCGATATAGCCGGTACGGCATGATTATCAAACACTCAAACATCCTCACAAACTTTCGCATTTATAATATTGCTAGGATCTCTAGTGTTCGAATTAAACAATGAATGCCATTTTTATTTTTATCAGTCTATAATTTAGATCCACTTATTTCTGCTAATAAACATCTTGAATCCACGGAAAAGGCTCAAGACCGTTCGTCATGGAGCTCTTTGGGGGAGGCCTATGTCTTGTGTGTGTGTGTCTTGTGTGCAGTGGACTTCCGACGGCTGGAATGATGATGATGAACCGAATGAAACCGACGTTGTACAATTAGGTATTCGAGAACAAAATTAGGGAAGTACTCGATGAAATATATCCTCGTTTAGAGATGTTGAAGTGTTACACGTAAAATGTGTTACGTGCATGACGTAGGTCCGATTCTGGCGTACTCCCAACTCGGCACGGCTAACCTACTCGCACGATATCAACAATACTGATGTTTTTCGTCAAAATTGACGTCTTCTGAGGAGTTGAATCATAAGTCTATCTTTGGCTGATCATCTACGAATGTTGTTTTTTATGTTATAAGTACGGAGGCAAACAGGCTTACGGCCCTCCTGACGGTAAGTGGTTACCGTCGCCTATTGACATCAGCAACACCTGGAGCATTGCTAATGCGTTGCCTGACGAACTCCTCCCCCCCTTAAAGAGCACTGACAACCTTACTCATCGCAGGAACACAACACTATTTGAAACAAACAATGTTGTTTGGCTGCGATCTTCTGTAATTCGGAGGTACCTCTCCAGGCGGGCTGCTCCAATTTAGGGCGAGATCTTGCTGTGCCCTACCTCCTCCAAAATGTTAAATGTTTAAACGAAAAAAGAAAACATTGTGAGTAAACCGGAATGTACTAGAACTACAAATTGGAAGACATGTGACATGTGCACGAAAGGAGCCTCTAAGAGGCTCACTTTACTTACTTATTTCATCCTTTCACTGCACTAATTCTTTCAACGACGGTCATAGGCCCTTTTCAGAGCCACCAATCGTAACCTGGTCACTGACCTATACAGGATGACCAAGAAAGAATCAGTGACAAGCAAGCAAGCCCGTATTTAGGCCGTAATTTTTCTTCCGTAGTACGTATTTATGTAAATCACCATCAGCCTGATGAAGTCCACTGCTGGACATAGGCCTCTCCCAAAGAGTGCCACGACGAACGGTCTTGAGCCCTCTCCATCCACCGACTTCCCGCAACCTTCACAATGTCGTCGGTCCATCGGGTGGGGGGCCTTCTAACACTGCGTCGTCCGGTTCGTGGTCGCCACTCGAGAACCTTTGTTCCCCAACGGTTGTCGCTTCTGAGAGCTATATGGCCGTATATTATGTGAATAAAACGCAGCAAAAATGTACTTTCTTATCATATAAAATGTATGGATCTTGATATCGATCCGTCGCGTCAAAACTTTAATATTTATTCATTGAAAACGCATGAATTTACGCCTATTCTAGCTAAGCCTAGAAGACAATAATATGCTACCACCTCCACATTTTTTTATGTTATACGGAGACAAACAGGCTTACGGCCCTCATGGTAAGTGGTTACCGTCCCTTATTGACATCAGCAACACCTGGAGCATTGCTGATGCGTTGCCTGCCGAACCCCTCCCCCTAAAGAGCTCTGGCAACCTTACGGCAGGGACACAATACTGGAGATGCTTTGTGCGGAGGGTAATCAATGAAGGAACCTATTTCCTTGATTGATTACTCTCAGCATTATTCATCTCACGTACAGATTAGCTTTCTATTT
Organism: Anticlea derivata; assembly: GCA_947579855.1. Taxonomy (NCBI): domain Eukaryota; kingdom Metazoa; phylum Arthropoda; class Insecta; order Lepidoptera; family Geometridae; genus Anticlea; species Anticlea derivata. The sequence goes on along the minus strand of OX388283.1, from coordinate 452,783 downwards.
TTCTATTTTATGTTATTTTAATTTTGTATTCTAGTGTATTTGTGTAACTCGTAAATCTATGGACCTATTGTTGTCTGAAATAAAGCATTTTTATTTTTATTTTACATACATACATACATACATAAAATCACGCCTATTTCCCAGAGGGGTAGGCAGAGACCACGGCCTTCCACTTGCTACGATCCTGACATACCTCTTTCGCTTCATTCACTCTCATCACATTCCTCATACATGCTCGTCGGTTTAGGGTACTCTTGACCTGGCCTTTGTCCAAAACGTCACCGATTTGGTCGCTAAACGTACGCCTAGGTCTTCCCCTTCCAACGGTTCCATTCACACTCGCCTTATACACCTGTTTCGTCAATCTTCTTTCGTTCATCCTCTCTACATGACCAAACTATCTCAGCATACCTTTCTCAATCCTCATCACTACATCTTCTTTCACTCCACAACGTTCTCTTATCACACTGTTTCACACTGTTCTTATTTTTATTTTATAATACTATAATGTTATTTTGCTGCGATCTGTAAGGCAGAGGGGTACCTCTGAGGTATCACCAGGCGGGCTGCTCGAATTTAGAGCGAGAAAATTTCGCTGTGCCCTACCTCCTCCTAACATATGCCGCTTTCTTGGTACCGTCCTTCGTGGATACATCTGATTCTGCGGTCAGCTGTTAATTACAGATTCCTAGTAATAGAACTGTTTTCTCAGCCCACATGATTGATCGCTCGCGTAAAATGAAAGGAACATAAAAATACATAAATACGCGTAACGCCAACGCGGCGTGCGGAGCTAAAAATACTATGTTTTTTCGCCGACAATTAGTTCAAAGTAGGGGTGAGCCCGTTCTGCTTCTTCTGACTTTTCTTCGCAATGAATTTTTATATGATCGTACTATTGTTTAGCATAGTTATTGACCTAATTAATTTGACTCACTTAAATATTTTTCTGACATATTACTCGCATTTACCTACTTTTTTATTACCAATGTTATTTTTTTTAAAATGTTTATTAATTTTTGACGATGTAATAAAAGAAGATAACTAAATTAATGCATAAATAAGTCGTAGATTATATACTTTTATTGCCTCGGTCCTTCAGGTAAAATAGCCAAGCTATCAGCTCTAAGTTTTGCCGAGAAATAAAAATTAATAAATCGATTAAAATAGGTGCCATCACGCATCCCTAGTTCTCATCATTTATCACTGGTTTATTCGTGACTTCATTTAATTTCTGCGGTCTGGTGGGTATTTTGGTTCGCGACCTACTAGCCGATTCCCAATTGTAAGGCCATAAACTTTGTACATAATGTTTATTTGATGCCACAGTAGCATAAGAAATTATTTCCGTTAGATCAATAGAGCGATCATAGATAGATATATCATAGATGCATTATCATTTAGAATACAAAAAACATCCTTCGTAAAAGGGACGTTTTTTTATTTTATTTTTTTGGGAATATCTCACGCGGTTAACTGATCCCAAACTAGGCATAGCCTGTACTATGGGTACCAGACTGATATACATAATAGATATATATTTAACACCCAGACACAGAACAAACATCTGTGTTAGTCACAAATGTTTGTCCAGTGCGGGAATCGAACCCGCGACCTCTAGCGCAGAAGGCAGAGCTACTACCAACTGAGCTATGAGGCCATGCTTGGATGTTTGTTGTTCAATCGCGCCGTAACGGCTCAACCGATTTCGTTGAAACTTGATAAAGTTCTTTACCTAGAATAGCATATAGGCTACTTTTTACCACTTAGAACCATGCGAGCAAAGCCGCGTGTGGGAGCTAGTATTTGATAATCTTCATATCCATTAAAGCAATCATATTTTGTCTGCCGCAATGACATCACAGCTCTTAGATCACTCGCGAAAATATAAGTTCTTGCTATTCTTTACAAGGTCTTGGGGACGCTTCCGACTGGTGGTGATCTGGATCAGTTGAGCTATCTATAGATCGTTTGTAACGGTCTTTAGATGGCTCAACTGTTTCTTATGTATTTTGTAAATATTAACTTGTATTAGTTTTAAGTTTCTTTCTGTAAATAAAGTTTTATTACAAGGTTATTATTAATTTTCACTAAAAACGGGATATTTACCATGATTTGTGAGTGATGTATCAAAGTCAAAGTCAAAAGGCATTTATTTCAATAAAATCACTAGGATCACTTTGAAACGTCTTAGAAACTAGGTGAAGCTATGCCTGTCCCTCGCGACCAAGCCTTGAAGAATCAGGCAACAAACACGGCTTGAAATTCACAATTCATGGTAAATATCACGTTTTTATTGAAAATTGGCCGTGGTGGCCCCGGCTGAAGAACAGGCCCCTCCATATCTACCTATCCGCGGATGTCGTAAGAGGCGACTAAGGGAAAAAGCTAGGGGATGGGCAGCAGCGTCCCTCATTTTAACAACGATAGCTCTAACTGCGCTCGCCAACCCGCATGCCCAGCGTGGTGAGTATGGGCACATCCCCCCACATGATATGGAATTTGCTGTCTGTGGGGGAGGCCATGTTCAGCAGTGGACATCGAACGGCTGAAATGATGATTGAAAATTATCATAGCCATGATAGTTTCAAAAATTATAAGGTTATTATTGTTGTGGTGTCTCTTTAGTCTCCTTACCCAATGAAACATTACTCTCATTCTGTGCAGTCGCGTAAAATCATAAACATCATTCGGCCATGTAGACTGACATCATAGCTCAGTTGGTAGTAACGCTGCCTTCTGCGCTAGAGGCCCCGGGTCGATTCCCGCACTGGACAAACATTTTGTGTGATTAACACAGATGTTTGTTCTGTGTCTGGGTGTTAAATATTATCTAATATGTATATCAGTCTCTGGTACCCATAGTACAGGCTATGGCTAGATTGGGATCAGTTGTCCGTGTGTGAAAAAAAAAGTAGACACATGGAGCGTTTCAAATAATTACTTAATTCCAAGTCCGCTACGATTTAGTATTCTAGGCACTATATCAGTTCGACCTAGACCCTCCCACCACGAGAATGACATCATCCGTCTGCATTAAGATTCTCATCTCTATGCCACTAGCAATAAGGACGAAAAGAGCATCTAAAATGAATTAATTTAGCTGGAAATTTTTCTATTGAAATGCCTTGAGTTTCTGATTGAGATTTAGAGAACAGATTATAAACTTTTGAATCAATATGATATTTTCTCATTAATAATGAGACGACGACGCGTGACCCGAGAGCTGGCTCTTATTTGGCCCAGCGAATTAGCATTGCCATCCAGCGAGGCAATTCCGCCAGCGTCTTGGGGACGCTTCCGACTGGTAGTGATCTGGATCAGTTGAGCTATCTATAGATCGTTTGTAACGGTCTTTAGATGGCTCAACTGTTTCTTGTGTATTTTGTAAATATTAACTTGTATTCGTTTTAAGTTTCTTTATGTAAATAAAGTATTAAAAATAGTATAATATCTATCACCCATCATTATTAAAAATTATTAAATTTCAGAATAAACTATTATTTACCAACAAAATACTAATACTACTAATATTATAAATGCGAAAGATTGTGAGGATGTTTGGATGTTTAGATGTTTGTTGATCAATCACGCCGTAACGGCTGAACCGATTTCGTTGAAACTTGGAACAGATAAAGTTATGTACCTAGAATAGCATATAGGCTACTTTATGTGTACCTACATACCCACGCGAGCGAAGCCGCCAGTGGAAGCTTGTAATTTATGTTGGTCCAGTGTACGGTCCAGTGTGTTGAAATGGTTATATTTTCTCCAAAAGAATCTTCTTTTAAATTCATCCTCCCTACCCGAATCGGGAAGGGTCTCAAACCAGAATTTTCGCCCGCCTCTACAATCAGAAATGTGTTGAGGTACCAGTTTTGCCAAAGATCAAGATGACTCTATGTCCGGAAATCTTGGTACCTTATAGATTCGACTCCTTTGAAGCAAGATGTTATTTCTTTCTGTTGTATATGTTCTGGGTTAGTCGAGCTACTGTGCAAAATAACAGCTAAGGTGGCCAACAACTACGGCCCAGTGGTTACCGTACTACGAACGCTTGCAATACCCTGGCCTCATAGCTCAGTTGGTAGTAACTCTGCCTTCTGCGCTGGAGGGCGCGGGTTCGATTCCCGCACTGGACAAACATTTGTGACTAACACAGATGTTTGTTCTGTGTCTGGGTGTTAAATATATATCTATTATTTATATCAGTCTCTGGTACTCATCATACAGGCTATGCCTAATTTGGGATCAGTTGACCGTGTGTAATATGTCCGGAAAATTTATTTATTTATTTATTTACCAGAGGCATTGCGCACGCGTTGCCGACCCCAAACCCCCTTACCCTTAAATAGCTCTGGCAACCTTACCGCAGGAACGGAACTCTATTTGAAACAAATAATATTATTTGGCTGCGATCTTCTGTAAGGCGGAGGTACCTTCCAGGCGGGCTGCTCCAATTTAGAGCAAGAAAATCTCGCTGTACCCTACCTTGAAATGTCGTGGACGGTTCTAGAATCCAAGGTGTTATTGTTTGATGTAGCCTTATTATCTTCTATTGAATCTCGAACAATGTTTGTAAACGTTTGTTTGTTCGATTCGGCCGTGACATCACCCGCGATGTCATCTCCCACTGGCGGCACCACCCGGATTATGTTCAGTTTGAGGAAATATGATAATGTGTTATTGAAGGTTTTGTCCTGTTAGAAATGAATTTAACCTGTAAATATGTTCGTATTAGCAAGTTTCAGGCCATATAGCTCGCAGAACCGACAACCGTTGGGGAGTAAGGGTTCCAAGAACCGGACGACGCAGTGTAGGAAGGTCTTATGACATTTAGGAGGTTGCAGGAAGTCGGTGGATGGAGAAGGCGTCGTGGTACACTTTGGGTCCTGCTCTATGTCCAGAGCCTATGATAGGTCAGGCTGGACATAGGTGTCCAGCTCTGGACTTCTTCAGGCTGATGGAATTTAGAATTCTCGGATTTTAGAATTTTAGAATTCTATCATATAATTTGGAGTACTCTTCAGCTTAGTTCAGAAATTAAAAAAATAAATAGGTAGTAATGCAAGCATGCATACTCTCAAATCTTTAGGTAAATTTTTGGAGATTTATAAGGGACTAGCTTACGAGCGCGGCTTCTCTCTTGTGGTATCTTGATAATAAGTTGCCTACATGCCATTCTAGATAAAGAATTCCTATCTCTTTCATGTTTCATCGAAATCTGTGGAGCCGTTACGGCGTGATTGAACAACAAACATCCAAACACTCAAACATTTATAATATTAGTAGGATAGTTTAGCTCACGCATGACAAATATATGTTTGCCCTCATGGGTCGACTTGTGATTTTGCGACTTATTTTCCTTATTTCTACAAACAAACAAACTGTCCTGTTTTGCTTTTTGCTTACTAACCAGCCCATACTGATATCTGTTGTATGTGCGTCACAATGAATACAATGACTCGGTGCATTGTAGGTGACCGTTTAGTAGGTAATTGTGGGTTTGTTTGTTCAGGAGGAACTTTTTTCTCAAAGGACACTGTTGAGCCTCGGACGTACCTATACGGTGATCGAAGATCAAAGGGGAAAACTTCCTAGTTAGAAATTTATCGCTTTATTTAGGCAATTTTATACACTTTAAGCTTAACTGGCCTCATAGCTCATTTGGTAGTAACTCTGCCTTCTGCGCTAGAGGTCGCGGGATGCCCGCACTGGACAAACATTTGTGCGATGAACACAGATGTTTGTTCTGTGTCTGGGTGTTAAATATATATCTATTATGTATATCAGTCTGGTACCCATAGTACAGGCTATGCCTAGTTTGGGATCAGTTGACCGTGTGAATATGTCCGGAATATTTATATTTATTTATATATTTAACTCTAGCTAGTATAATGCAATCACTGGTTACACCATGTTTAAAGGAATATTTTGAAGTTACACAAGTGTTTGTTTGGCATATAAATAAGTGTCAATAAATTCATTTGGTCGCACATAGGGCTTGCAATCGAATATTCGAATATTCAACACATTTTTTTAATTCGAATATTTCTAATAGCGATGTTCGTATAATTTCTAATATAAGAGAAAGCCGTAATCTGAAGCATTTATCCTTCTCTAAACTAGGTTATTTTAGTTTTTCTACAATTTGAACATTATTACTATAACAACTTACGTGAATCTGCACTTTCATAATGTTTAAACGGGAAATGACTTAGTGAACTAAATTTTCTGATTATATTAGATTCTTACTTTTTTTGGTGGTTTTGATAGCAATGGTTGATTTAGGCTAGGGTTCACCGTAAGCCCCTTTGGAGCATTCCTACGCGGTTTTGTGGTGATTTTCTGCAGTAAAAACTTTGGTACTCTTTACCTGGCCTTTTTCCAAAACGGCACCGATTTAGTCACTAAACGTACGCCGAGGTCTTCCCCTTCCAGCGGTCCCACGCCTTATTCACCTCATCATCATCATCATCATCATCATCATCAGCCTGATGAAGTCCACTGCTGAACATAGGCCTCCCCCAAAGAGTTCTATGACGAACGGTCTTGAGCCTTCTCCATCCACCGACTTCCCGCAACCTTAACAATGTCGTCGGTCCATCGGGTGGGGGGCCTTCCAGCACTGCGTCGTCCGGTTCGTGGTCGCCACTCGAGAACCTTTGTTCCCCAACGGTTGTCGGTTCTGCGAGCTATATGGCCTGCCCACTGCCACTTCAACTTGCTAATTCTGAGAGCTATGTCGGTGACCTTGGTTCTACGGATTTCCTCATTTTGGATCTTATCACGTAGTGAAACTCCGAGCATAGCTCTCTCCATAGCCCGTTGCGTGACTTTGAGCTTGTATATGAGGCCTATAGTTAACGACCAAGACTCAGTGCCATAATATTACATTTTATATCGTTTGATATACGTACATTTCGTATCACAAAACGAGATAAAGACAGTCAAGTGCGAGTAGGACGCTACCTGAGAAAAATAATGCTAATAGTAGGATTAAAAGAATAAAATACACGTGTGTTTCATAGCTTGAAACACGTTCATCTCATTCACAGAAGTGTGTAAGCTCCCGGCGCTAAAATAACCTAATTATAAACAATTTCGACTAAACCCACATTAAAGGTATTATTTCTCAGTATTAGCAGTTTTCATCTCGAACTGTTTCAATTGAAGGAAGTTGATTTTAAGCGTTCGCGGAACGCGTGGGAATTGTTCTTTGAATGTCGGAGTTATGTCATTTATGACTATTATGACATTGACTTTGACATTTGCGGATTTATGTCTGTTTATTTTTATTGTCATCAGGCATGCAATGTATTATTGTAAAGGCCATGTCCATTAATGGTTTTTTATTCATCAATTAATCAAATCAACACAAATTGAATATATTCGTAGATATTCGTGATTCGTGGTAGAGATCTCCAGAAATTTAATTTCTGAATAAAAAAAAATTTTGGGAAGCCTCCAATTTTGAGAAAACCACTTTTCAATTTTTGCAGTTACTCGTACTTATGGTAGAATGTTTGCGGCCAAGCTCCATATAAAAAGTGGACAACGCCTTTAAGTGGTTTAACACGTGCTTAAACGCTGAAGAAAAACATCATGAGGGAATCCAGTAAGTTTTCATCTAAGCGGCGATGGGCTTGCAACCTATCACGAATGGAATAATCAGTACTGCAAAGTTTGGGCATGTACCAAAATTAACGGACGTGACTCTGACTACCTCCTTAGACATCTTCTTGATGACCCCCCCCATTATAAGATCGCCTGGAGATCTTTTAGGTTGTCTCTACTCTACCATGGTTGGGTTACGTTTTTTGTACTAATTAGTTTTTTGCATAATGCTTTTTATGTGCGTCTGTGATGTATCTGCATGAAATACTAGTATATACGTCGAAATTGCTAATTGTTACTCGTAAATTACACGTTACGTCGATTGATAAACCAAACTATACCTTTTATCAGTGATTTATGAGATACATTCTTTGATAACACCTTTAATTGAAAACAATCGATAAATCTAAATGAAAACGTATTGTTCCATGGCTCGAGGAATTTGGCTATAGACGTACCTTTTCGCCATATGTTGACCCTGGCGATCAACCGGCTTACTCACAAGCCTTACCCATCCCCACAGCCCGTAAAACTACCTTATTCACACCAATTAAAGTTTAATTTTAATTATTCAAAACTGCACTTAAAGCTTTTCAGTCCCGACAAACGAAAAGGCTCGCGAGTGTTCTGTCTCGCTTTTTATTAGTAGAATGTTTTATTTCTGTCTCACTTCAACAATCATTCAATTGTAAGTGCACAGGTGCACGGTATGTGCGTCTCGCTCGCTCGCATTGTTTATAATGTTACTCTCTCGGGTCAGTCGCCGGGGCTTTGCCGCGCTCGTCTGACGCGCGTTCAAATTTGGAATGTGATTCTCTAGAAAGTGTGAATAAAGCGTATGATTTTTTTTTAATTCGTCAGTGGCAATGGCATTGGCCTTTATTGTGCAGTGATGTGAAATGACGTTTTTGGCATAATGTGCTGTTTTGGATGCCCTTTTGTTCGGATTCACGACCGCTCGGTTCGTTAGCGGGGTACGATTTTATGGTTTTTTTATACGTTTTATTGAGATATGGATTGTCGCCCTTTGACTTTTTTACGCAAAATATGTAAATATCGGTTCCATATAAAATATCATTTAACATACCTACGTAATTTTTATGTTATTGAATATGTACTGAAATATACCCTGAGGGATAATGGTTATCGAATCACCACTACTAACCGGGCGACGCAGTGTTGGAAGGTCCCCAGATGGACCGACGACATTGTGAAGATTGCGGGAAGTCGGTGGATGGAAAAGGCTCAAGACCGTTAGTCATAGCACTCTTAATGGGAGGTCTATATCCAGAAGTGGACATCTACAGGCTGATGATGACCAACATCTCGGTGATGATGACCAACATCGGTGATGATGATGATGACTGAAATATAACATAACATTTGTAATCAATGTCACAGGCAACAGTTGCTACAAATGTAAGGACACATATGGTATAACGACAAAATAATGTTCAATATCTCCCACTGGCTTGGAATTTTGATATTTCCTGTATGACTAGTATTATAAATACAAGCTTACACACGCGACTTAACTCGCGTAGTACTTACCTTGTTCAAAAATAGCTGTACAAATCGTTTTGGAATGTATAAGCTCTTTCATATGACACTCCAATTCATTTGTATAATTATTTTAACCCCTTTTGTACCCATCATCATCATCATCATTTCAGCCGTATATACGTCCACTGCTGAACATGGCCTCCCCCACAGACAGAGCGAATTCCTTATCAAATGGGGGGATTTGCCCATACTCACCACGCTGGGCATGCGGGTTGGCGAGCGCAGTTAGAGCTATTGTTGTTAAAATGAGGGACGCTGCTGCCCATCCCCTAGCTTTTTTCCCTTAGTCGCCTCTTACTACATCCGCGGATAGGTAGATATGGAGGGGCCTATTCTTCAGCCGGGGCCTCCACGGCCAGTACCCCTATATCTTAGCAATCCCTTGGTCGATTTAACTCATAATCTTACCAGTAAATCTTGATAGTGCAATCTGAGTACAACCTGTTGACCTGTTGACCTACTAAATTCCATGCAGATCGAATGGACATGACGGTTCGAAAGTTATGCTCTAAAAATTAAACATACAACGCGGAATCACCCAAGTTGTTTGAGAGAACTTCGCTCGCCGGATCAATAAGCCTGCTCTACCGTTGATCTCGAACACAGCTTAAAGGAAAATGAGGCACATTAGACGTAATAAACCGTCCACTATTGAGACAAGATATATTCGAAAATGACGTAATTTTACCAGTAAACATGACTGTAGTCACTTCTGTTCAATGATAATGCCCGTAAGGTCTTTATAACGTGTTATTTTATGTATAAATGGTAATTTCAATGTCAAGGTAATCATACAGAGAAATCAAACATAAATTAATAGGGGAAAAAGTTATTTCCTTGTAGAGATCTACATCCTACTAATATTATAAATGCGATAGTTTTTGGGGATGTTAGGATGTTTGTGGTTTAATTACGCTGTTACGCCAGAGTTATTTACCTAGAATAGCATAGATAGATAGATAGAAAATGCTTTATTGCACACCATAAAAAGTACAAACATTAACAAAAAAACAATAAAAACTAAACTATGTGAACAATGGGCGGCCTTATCGCTGAAGTAGCGATCTCTACCAGGCAACCTTTGGATGGAGTGGACTGGATATGATTAAATAGGGGTATATCAGATGTACTTATCTATAATAAATTTTGATATAATGTTGTGCACACAACCTATAAAAATTAAATTTTACCTACTAAATATTTTAACTACATATAATATATTAAATAATATGCCTATGTAAAAACAAATTATATATAGCATATGTGCTACTTGTCTAGGTACCACGTGACCAAAGCCGCGGGCAAGAGCTAGTGCTTGTTACTTTTCTCTTGAGCCTCACCTAGTTCGATCGGCACCACACTGAAGCTTTAAATTCCATTTTGTGAAAAAGGATCATCGAAAAAAATGATAGGCACCAAGCCGTGTTTGTTGCCTGATTCTTCTAGGCTTGGTCGCGAGGAACAGGCATAGCTTCACCTAGTTTCTAAGACGTTTCAAAGTGATCCTAGTGATTTTATTAAATAAATGCCTTTCGACTTTGGCTTTGACTTTGACTTTGACTTGTTAAACTAAACGAAGGAAGTAATATTTACAAACTAAAACTCAAGTAAACTTAAATAACTATTACAAAGTTAGATGCCAATCTTCTTCTTCTTGTTTTGTCACTGATTCGTTCTTGGTCATCCTGTATTAGGTCAGTGACCAGGTTGATGTATGGTGGCCCTTATGCCAGTTAAAAACTAAATCAGAGTTGCAAGGCCCATCAACAGAGGGACTGACGATTTTGTGAGGTTTGCGTGAGGTCGGTGGATGGAAAGGGCACAAGACCGTTCGTCGTGGCACCCTTTGGGAGATGTCCAGTATATATAATTTGTCCAAACTAGGTAACGCACGCAGATTATCAAAAACCAGTTATGCAATAGAACAGAAAAGGATAAATTCGCGGAAAATCGTCGACCTTGGCGTTGAGGAAACACCGGATATTTTAGCAGGTTTGATGTTCGACTCGCGAACACTCTTTTATCTCGACTGACAGCTGAGATGTAGCTAATGTTTTTCCTGAAAAGTTATGCCTTTGAAAATGTTTTAAGTAAAATAAATAAATAATAAAATAAAATATTCCGGACAAATCACACACAGTCAACTGATCCCAAACTAGGCATAGCCTGTACTATGGGTACCAGCGACTGATATACATAATAGATATATATTTAACTCCCAGATACAGATACAGTCACAAATGTTTGTCCAGTGCGGGGATCGAACCCGCGACCTCTAGCGCAGAAGGCAGAGTTACTACCAACTGATACTCCTAGTTCTTGTGCAAACATACAATACTTCCCAGAACTATGTCACCCGATTATCGACTTTTGATAAATGCTCTTGCTTGCTTGTCGTGTCACTGATTCTTTCTTGGTCACCCTAACCTACAGCATGAAGGGCTTCAAGAAAGATACAAAAAGATTTCTGCAGAGCAGGCAACGTATTAGCAATGCTCCAGGTGTTGCAAATGTCAATTGACGACGGTAACCGCTTACCATAAGGAGGGCCGTAAGCCTGTTTGCCTCCGTATAACATAAAAAAAAAACTGTATTAGGTCAGTGACCAGGTTGAGGTATGGTGGCCCAGAAAAGGACCTATGACCGTCGGTGAAAGAATCAGTGTAATGAAAGGATTCAAGTGCACCTCATAGAGGCTCCTTTAGAGCTTTTGCATCTTTAGTTTATTTATTAGACCGTTCGTCATGGAACTCTTTGGGGGAGGCCTATGTCCAGCAGCGGACTTCTACAGGCTGATGATGATGATGATGATTCAGAACACGACAAATGATGCACCAAAACAAACCACAAGTTGAGGCCCAATAATTCAGCGTTCATCCAGGCGACCAGTTTGCGAGACCCCGCGCCGTGTTTATATTTGTTTGTCGGCAACATAGCTTAGAGGTCAACTTGCAGTGGCCTTATCGCGTCTTTGAATGATCTCATACTTATTTGTATTGTAAGACTTGAGATGTCACGTTTAATTATGCACTCAGCTTGTGCCCACGGCTTCGCTTGCGAGGTATCTAGGTAAAAAATTGAGCCGTTACGGCGTGATTGAACCAAAAACACCCAAACCGCCTCCCTCACAAAATATAGCGTTTGTAATATTAGTAGGAACTTTATTGTTGTAGGTACTGACAATAAAAAAGTAGGGGTTAAATATTTACTAGTCCTTCCTCCTCCTCCGTCGTTCCTTCATTACTGAAGATTTGTTGACCTTTGTTGCAGCTTGTTAACTGCTTGTTTCCACTGGTTTATGTCTGTTGCCCGTTGGAGAGCTGCGCTTACTGGTATCTCTAGGTGTTCGGATACCTGGTCCGTCCATCGTTTGGGGCTTCGCCCTCGCGGCCTTTTCCCCTCAACCTTCCCAGTCACCATAAGGCGCTCAAGATTATCAGAGCTCTTGCCAGCAATATGGCCAAAGTACTGTAGTATTCGGTGTAGACATATCATAAGCCTTTGGGAGCGTTCAATCCTGAGTTCTTCCAGGATGGACACGTTTGTACGGCGAGCTGTCCATGGTATTCGTAGACGGCGCCAACACCACATTTCTCACTTCACTCGTCCTCCAAAAAGTCAAATTATTGACTTATCTTCCTTTTGGATTGCCACTACGAATACCTTTTTCGGTTTTTGATGGTTCGTAGAAATGATTAATTTTCTAGTTTTTCTATGAATGTTCTAGGTAAATGTTTTTTCATTACTTTTTATAGACCATTGTTTGGACCCGTATACATTAACATTGATTTATTACAATAGATAAGAGGCACCGCCATATTTCGAGTTCCTCCTGTTATCGCTAAATTGTTCCTTTTAAAGGCTTTAAGCTTTTAAGTGTACATAGTGTTATTTTTAAACCCTTTCTGTTGTCCATTTTATCAGGTTCGTGTTGTGTTTCGTACAGACAACATCAAACATAAGTTATTACCAAAAATCCAAATAACATTTCTAGAAATAACTTGCTTGCATGGTACCTAGCAAAAAAATAGCCTTTTTGCTATTCTAGATAAAGAACTCTATCATTTTCAAGTTTCATCGAAATCGGTTGAACCGTCACGGCGTGATTAAACAGCAAACATCTTCACAAACTTTCGCATTTTTAATATTAGTTGGATTAAATATCACCCAACCGCCCAACGGCCTCTCACATACACAGTCCTGACTCCACACTAGGATTCCCTGTGTCGTGGGTATCAGAAACTACGAGTACCATGGTACCACAACACCCAGACCTGGCAAAAATATTTGCAGATCATGCAAACATTTGTCTATTTACATCAAATGATATATTTTAATTGCTTGTATGATGACAAAGAGTCTGTGACCCAGAAAGCACCAGTGATCCAATATGGGTGCATGGGAGTATGGGACGGTGTGTCATGGGATGAGGTCACTCCCGCTGCGCACATGTGGCCTAGGGCTGTCGCGCATATTGCATTTATCCTACTAATATTATAAATGCGAAAGTTTGTGAAGATGTTTGGATGTTTGTTATTCAATCTCGCCGTATCGTGTCAACAGATTACGATGAAACTTGAAATGGATAGAGTTCTTTACATAGAATAGCATAAAGGTTAATTTTAAATTTGTTTGTTTGTTGCCTCATGACGACTAAACGGCTCGTGATGAAATTTGGCAAGGAAATAGATTTTGTTCTAGGGAAGGACATATGCATCTTTTGATTCTAGAAATAATCTTGATGAAATAGGGGTTGAAAGTTTTTATGGGCAATCCATAATTCCTCAAGTTAGGGATCTGAAAATTCATATTCATGCATTTGTTTAGAAATAAGGAAATAAGTGTTTTAGCATTTTCGCAAAATCATCCCTAAAGGAGGTGAATATTATTATGAATGCGGACGAAGTCGCGGAACAGCTAGATTATGATATTAGTAGGATATTCTTACATCCTAATATATCCATACTAATGTCATACACTTCAATGACCGAAAACAAGTCAAGCGTTGACTCCCACGACTGTCTAAGACACTATTTAGTTACTAAAACTGTAAAAAATGACGCTCGTGTGGTGTGCATTTGTGCGTAACTGGACTTAATTAGTTTTGCTTGTCTCGCCTTCTGTGGTCAATAGCACTAGTCATACAAGATTCATTTTATATACTACCTTCCGCCCGGGGCTTCGCTCGTACAGTACCTAGAGAGCCTAGAAATAGCCTATATGCTATTCTAGGTAAAGAACTCTATCTATTCTAAGTTTCATGGAAATCTGCTGAGCCGTTACGGCGTGATTGAACCACAAACATCTAAACATTCTCACAAACTTTCGCATTAATAATATTAAGTAGAATGTATTTCATCATCATCATCATCATCATCAGCCTGCAGAAGTCCACTGCTGGACATAGGCCTCCCCTAAAGTGTTCCACGACGAACGGTCTTGAGCCTACTCCATCCACCGACTTCCCGCAACATTCACAATGTCGTCGGTCCATCGGGTGGGGTCAATGTATTTCATGAATAATTGAAATCTGTTTTTATGGTTACTAACATAGTTTATAGATAGGTAAATGTACTAACAATTATGGTGAACAACCGAATTAAAATAAATTTAATTGAATTGAATTTCAACAAAAAGAACATTGATCTAGCTTAGACGAAATTGTATAATTTACAGAATTAACATTAACTAACAAAATATTAGACCGAAAAAACCAAACAAGTCAAGTCAAGTCAAAAGGTGTTTATTGCAATAAAATCACTAGGATCACTTTGAAACGTCTTAGAAACTAGGTGAAGCTATGCCTGTTCCTCGCGACCAAGCCTACAAGAATCAGGCAACAAACTAAAATTTCATTGTTTTTTTCATATTTATTTACTAGTACCTAGTACTTTTCAAATCATCTGTTTTTGGTCTTTTAATTTCGACAATTTTATGGCTTGTACCTACTACAATTTTCCGCCTAGCAATATAAATTTAGATTTTCCTGTTATTTTTACTAAGCTACTTTTTTTTATTTGTTTCAAATAGTGTTGTGTTCCTGCGGTGAGTAAGGTTGTCAGAGCTCTTTAGGGGTGGGGGGTTCGGGGTCGGCAACGCGTGCGTGATGCCTCTGGTATTGCAATCGCTCATAGGCTACGGTAACCGCTTACCAACAGGTCCGAAGTATGCTTGTCTGCCACCTTAGATGTATAAAAAAAAATGTACTCTGGAATTTACGCTAGATCAATGTGAGTGTGAGTGTGAGTCTGTAGGCTAGGCAGTGTGACAGCCCTGCGCGCGATTTGCGCGTGCGTGCTAATTTCAGCGCGGGCGCTGGGTATGGGGGCCTATTTAGTTTATTCGCCTTTTTGGGTATGGTATGTGCTAAATCATAAGTAAATTGCTGCAATAGTCATCGGTTCGAATCTTAGTGCTGCACGGAAAATGTATGTGCACTCTCAAACATCGTGCGGAAAGCCGCGCGTCCTATAACCTACTAATTGAAAGAGTTGAGACATCTGCACGAAAGGAGCCTCTAAGAGGCGCACTTAACTTAATTTTAAACTAAACTTTACCTCATAACCTATAAGTCAAATAACGTTCCAAAATACAAGATGATTCATAACATGTATACCATCCCTAAAGGGGGTTATTCTATCAAAGAAAAGAAATACTATTAGCGAAAAAAAACATCAATATTTTCATTTTAATTTTTTTGATTATTTTTCTCAAACTTTCTCTTATTAGCTGTTTTTGGTATTTTTATCATATTTAGAACTAATAACTAAACGTACAAGAAGTTCGGAATCAAGATTGCTACCTAAAACAGCCGATTCATTGAGTTTGACCTGATTTGACCCCAAAACAGCTGATTTTCGCATAGAGTTTTTTCAGTGAAAAATGTCGAATTTCCAAAAGTCGTAGAACAAACTTTATTGCCAATTGGGTGTAGAATAAGCCCCTTTCGGGATGGAATACATATTATGAATCACCTTGTATAGTTATTAGAAATGTGTGGGAATGAGTTGCCTTCCCCTAAAAACGAACTAAAATTCAACAAACCGCTTATTAGTTTACTTATGCTTGCTTCTCGTGTCACTGATTCTTTCTTGGCAATCCTGTATTAGGTCAGTGACCAGGTTGAGCTATGACCGGCGTTGAAAGAATCAGTGTAGTGAAAGGATTAAAGTGCGCCTCGAGGCTCGCTCGCATCTGTGTGGCCTCGGTTCCTTGTACGGAGGTTCAATACAACGAATAGAGTCCTGAGTTACACTGGTTCTGCTAAACATTATTGTTCGCCGCACGCGACTACCGAGAAGTTAGTTCATTAACTTTTGCCCGACTGCGAAACGATAGTGGTAACTGCTTTACGTTTGCCTATTTTCGAAACCTGGACTACAAGTATCGTTTGAATTGCTATAGATTATAATGATTCTCTTAGAAATGTGTTCGAGAATTCTCAAAATTTAGTAAAAATTTGGGTCTGCTGTCTGAACTCAAAACTCCTGGGACTCCATGACGTCTTACTGCATTCAAATGCAAGCGTGTCAGCACTATTTCACGCGAATCTTTGAGACTGTCAACTTATGCTATCGCCTAAACAAAATCTCAAAGTTGTTGGAGCGTAGCTCGCTATACCTACTGAAAATGATTTTCTGTCCAAATATGCAATCGTAATCTTAAATCATAGTCACCTTATTACAGGTAATACAAAAATAAAACTAATTCTATTACAAAGATAAAATAAATATAAATATTTCGCCATTTCCGACCACATGAAACGCAGAGCTAGTCTTATCGGCACTCAGAACTGATGCAAAACAGATGTTGGGCACTCGTAGAGCGACCTTGTGCGGTAACGCAGGCGCAGACGGAGGATAAAGGTATAGCAAATTTAAAAACTTCATCATCATCATCATCAACAACCTATTGAAGTCCACTGCTGAACATAGGCCTCCCCCACAGAGTTCCACGACGAACGGTCTTGAGCCCGTTCCATCCACTGACTTCCCGCAACCTTTACAATATCATCGGTCCATCGGGTTGGGGGCCTTCCAACACTGCGTCGCCCGGTTCGTGGTTGCCATTCGAGAACCTTTACTCCCCAACGGTTATCGGTTCTGCGAGCTATATGGCCGGCCCATTGCCACTTCAACTTTCTAATTCTGAGAGCTATGTCGGTGAATTTTAAAAACTTTATCAAGCGAAATCATAGAAAAAAATATTATGGTATTCCAAGCTTTGTTGCCACCTAAATAGTCGGATATTTTACGATTAAGATGACATAAAAGCGTGGGATTAAATATGCTCCAACTCGATTATTAATAAAGATGCACCTAAAAAGATCAACTTGGATCAGTCAACGCTACAACACTATTTGAAACAATGTTATTTGGCTGCGATTTTCTGTAAGGCGGAGGTACCTCCCTGGTGGGCTGCTCCAATTAGAACCAGAAAATCTTGCTGTGCACTACCTCTTCCCAAAAGGTATCTTTGTCATCGTTCACAGTAATCTTTAAGGTTAAAAACACGGCAAACGCTTTTTACCTGACTACAAAATCAAAAGCGGTATTGAATTTCTAAATGTCACACAAAAACCGAATTTCCTTAAATAGATCTGTAATGACTCGTCGGAGTAGGGACCGTCGGATACAGTCAGATGACAGGAAACGTTTCCGCGTTCACGGGATGCGGCTGATTAGTTTTTACAAGGAATTTAGGACGAATTTAGCCTACCGCGGGGAAGGAGTATTATTAGTTTTGAAGGCTTTTGGCTTACACAAGCTCGAAGTCGCGCAACGGGCTATGGAGAGAGCTATCCTCGGAGTTTCATTACGTGATAAGATCCGAAATGAGGAAATCCGTAGAAGAACCAAGGTCACCGACATAGCTCTCAGAATAAGCAAGTTGAAGTGGCAGTGGGCAGGCCATATAGCTCGCAGAACCGACAACCGTTGGGGAGTAAAGGTTCTCGAATGGCGACCACGAACCGGGCGACGCAGTGTTGGAAGGACTGATGACATTGTAAAGGTTGCGGGAAGTCGGTGGATGGAAAGGGCTCAAGACCGTTCGTCGTGGAACTCTTTGGGGGAGGCCTATGTCCAGCAGTGGACTTCTACAGGCAGATGATGATGATGAAGGCTTTTGGAAGCTTCCTAGCTAACTGATTGGTTTGAATATATAAGTACACAAGTCGTGCCACTGATTCATTCTTAGTCATCCTGTATTAGGTCAGTGACCAGGTTGAGGCATGGTGGCCCTAAAAAGGGCCTATGACCGTCGGTGAAAGAATCAGTGTAGTGAAAGGATTTAGTGCGCCTCTAAAAGGCTCTTTACGTATCGATTTCCTGAATTGGCTAACATTTATCACTAAGTTTTTACAAACCAACAAAGAAATAAAATGAAGACATTACTTAGACATAGACATTCATTTATTTGCAACTAAAAAACACACACTTGCACAACTTATTACTACAAACGATAAAATAAAAATAAAACACGAGCAAAGGCAATTAAAATAAAATGGTGTGATGTGTGCTACAACAGCAAAATGGCCACGGCTCAGCATTATGCCTACTGTTTTAGCAGCAGACGCTGGTATTCTGCCGAAACCATTACCTACTCCTTAGCCCAATGGAGCTAAAGCAACTCACCCCAAAGAAATCCTTCAGTTTCTAACAGCTGCTGGGCTTTGCGGTGAACTTTAAAGGCCCTGTAAAGGGGCTCCACAAATAAAGTGGTGATCACAATAGGCCAGTTGTGGCCGCAGTGACACCATAGCCACAAAAAGTAAAAAAAATAAAAATTACCTACTCTCACTTCTACTTTGAATCTTTATATAATTTACGAAGAATTAAACCTTTAGGTATTTGTAGAACCTTATTATAACTGACTTCATAAAAGGATTTAAACGCTTTATAAAATACCATGAAAATGTCACGATACATGACTCATAAAATACGGATTCCTAATTAATTGCATTATCGAACATACATTTAAAGCGGTCAAGTGTATGTTGCAACTCTGACCGAATGTTCCGTACCTTGAGACTGAATTGACTACAAAAGATCTGGTGTTTTTTTTTTTTAATATATATACTACTTAGGTGGCAAACAAGCATACGGCCCACCTGTTGGGAAGCGGTTTCCGTAGCCTATGAGCGCTTGCAATACCAGAGGTATCACGCACGCGTTGCCGACCCCGAACCCTCTCCCCCCCTAAAGAGCTCTGGCAACCTTAAACACCGCAGGAACACAACACTATTTGAAACAAATAATGTTATTTGGCTGCGATCTTTTTTATAAGAACTTGAGTTAATTTAACTTGTAAGTTAGGCAAACCCAGCTCAAATGTTTGTCTCTAAAGATCTAGAGCTAGAGTACCTAGAAATCTGAGTTGATGTCTATCATGCTAGGTTTACAGTCGTTAGCCGATTTGTTAACGTGTTTTTTAGTTTATCTGCATTTCGAAAAGAAGGGGTTTATTTGGTTGGGTCTGGATGTTGTAGTACCATAGTTCTCATTGTGTCTGATACCCACTGTGGTGTATGCCTTTCATCTCACTGGTTCCTAGCAGGACAACTCCCTCGTTGTTATTATATCACATATAATATCTCACAGTCTCACAGTGACTTCCCGCGCGCCTGCTCGTGCCGGCTTGACCACAGACTGACTGACACCCACAGAGTATGTATCCATCTCTCCATCTCAGGTGTCATCTGTTATCTGTCACTGTCAGTTGTCCCCCGGAGACAGCATAAGTTAAGGAATGCAGGTATCCTTAAATACTAGTCACTACACCCACAACTCAGGGAATCCTATAGTGGGGTTGGGAATATGCATCTGTAAACAATCTCTGTCAGTACGGTCCAGTTTTTCCAGCGATTATGACGTTTTCTTTATTAATAGTTAAATCTAAGAAATAAGTAACATTTACGTATATTGACGTACAAATACCAGGAAAAACCGCGGGCTCAGTACAAAGTTGACTCAATCGTGACAATTGGCTATTTACTTTGTAGAATAATGTGTCGATACTGTTGTCATTTGTTATTACTGACAGCCAGTCAATCACGTGACTGAAACGTGGTTTTGATATTCTTGAACCATACTCAAGATTTCCAATCAGTCTTGAATTTAGTGTAAAAACTTTAGGTAGACCTAAATAAAATAAATAAATATTCTGGACATATCACACATGGTCAACTGATCCCAAACTAGGCATAGCCTGTACGATGGGTACCAGAGACTGATATACATAATAGATATATATTTAACACCCAGACACAGAACAAACATCTGTGTTAGTCACAAATGTTTGTCCAGTGCGGGAATCGAACCCGCGACCTCTAGCGCAGAAGGCAGAGTTACTACCAACTGAGCTATGAGGCCAGTAAACACCGATTCTGACTAGGTACTCAATTAACTATGTTCATACTTACGGGATTCTATGTAGTGAATTGTAATAATTAAAGTAAAACTTACTATCTATTAAAATCTTCATTTCTTGTCTCCCAAAAGGCTATAAATTGGTGACAATGTATATTTTTACATCATATACAATTTTTACTTTTTAATTTATTGTGTACGTTATGATGTCGTTATAATGTCAGTTTTTCAATAAAACTTATAAAATTACATCATCATCATCAACAACCTGTAGAAGTCCACTGCTGGACATAGGCCTCCCCCAAAGAGTTCCACGACGAACGGTCTTGAGCCCTTTCCATTCACCGACATCCCGCAACCTTACAAAAAAATAAAAAATACATCATCTTGACTAAAACATTTGACGAAATATTTTTGGTACTAATACTTTTGATTAATGTTTAAGCATATACCTGCAGTGTAGTTCTATTAAAGATCTCATGAAGGTCTTCAGAGATATATAACAAAACTTGTCTTTTTGTTACATGTTGTGAAGATCTATTCAGGACCTTCAGAGCTTCCGAAGCACTTCACTCCA
This sequence comes from Anticlea derivata, assembly GCA_947579855.1. Classification (NCBI taxonomy): domain Eukaryota; kingdom Metazoa; phylum Arthropoda; class Insecta; order Lepidoptera; family Geometridae; genus Anticlea; species Anticlea derivata. The sequence goes on along the minus strand of OX388283.1, from coordinate 431,657 downwards.
GACTTATTTAAGCTCTCAAAACAAAAGCAATTTCAACGATTCTATTTTAAGCTACAGGGTGGTTCCGGATGTGGGTTCAGTGACCTCCCCCATCCCTGTCTGGTAGGGTTGCTCCCTGTCATATCCTGGTTACCTGAATAATACTTGGGTTTTTTAACTTTGCGATTTTGTTTAGGCAGTGACATAAGTTGACATTAAAAGACTTATGGTTCAAATTAGTTTAAAAAAGTGTAAAATAATTAACAGCCAACAGTCAAATACATAGTCCTGACCCACTAGGATTCCCTGTGTCGTGGGTATCAGAAAGCAAGGTTACCACAACACCCAAAGATTTTACCCGGAACAAATATTTCCAGATTTTTGATTGAAACATTTTTCGTGTGATAACTTACAACCCTAATGTAAGGGATGAAACAACGTTACCGGCCAACTGGTAACGTTGTTTCAGTCTGGGCATTGAAATGCGTTTCGCTTTGCTGCAGTTTCAATTAAGTCACCGAATTAATAATTTTTGGAGGAGGTAGGGCACAGCGAGATTTTCTCGTTCTAAATTGGAGCAGCCCGGCTGGGTGGTACCTCCGCCTTACAGAAGATCGCAGCCAAATAACATTATTTGTTTCAAATAGTGCTGTGTTCCTGCGCTGAGTAAGGTTGCCAGAGCTCTTTAGGGGTGAGGGGGTTCGGGGTCGGCAACGCGTGCGTGATGCCTCTGGTATTGCAAGCGCTCACAGGCACAGGCATAGCTTCACCTAGTTTCTAAGACGTTTCAAAGTGATCCTAGTGATTTTATTGAAATAAATGCCTTTTGATTTTGACTTTGCTCATAAGCTACGTTTACCGCTTTTTAACAGGCGGGCCGTATGCTTGTTTGCCAACTCAGTTGTAAATTAAAAAAACCTCGTTGATTAGCGTCAGTTAGAAATCAATCATATGGGTTGGATTCATTAATCGTTTCACCATTCAACAGTGGTACATAAAGGTCGCACAGAGCTTCTATCGCGCGGAAGTGAAGCTGTCTTCCGGCTAGCTTAGTACATATATCATGTAGCTGTGTGTATGGTTATATATAGTATAGTTTTTAGTTAAGTTAAACAATCTGTCGCACGCCAACCTCCTGTTTCTACCCAATCAGGCTGGTAGATAATGCCTTGGCATTAAGCCCACCTTTTGTACATTGTTTTTTTTGTGTGCAATAAAGATTAAATAAATAAATAAATAAGATAATTCGTAGGTATGTTTATTTTGCCATCCAGCGTGGCAATTCCGCCAGCGTCTTGGGGACGCTTCCGACTGGTAGTGTTCTGGATCAGTTGAGCTATCTATAGATCGTTTATAACGGTCTTTAGATGGCTCAACTGTTTCTTGTGTATTTTGTAAATATTAACTTCTTTGTGTAAAAAAAGTTTTAGTTTATTTTGTTTTTACCTATAAATTATTCTACTGAAGCTAACGAACACTTATCAGCTAACATTGACTTGTCCGATAAAGATGAATGTCTCGTTCAGATACATAATGAATAGTTGTCGATTATCGTAGAACACTGTTTGTGAAATGACAATTTCTGTAACGTACGGTGATATCAATATGATGGCAAGGTTTTCTAGTAACACTTGGTACTCCCGGCTTAAGATTAGGTCCAAATCTACCCGTGGATGTCTTAAGAAAGAAAAAGCTAGGGGATAGGCAGTAGTGTCCACTATTTTAACAACGATAGCTCTAACTCGCCTCATAGCTCAGTTAGTAGTAACTCTGCCTTCTGCGCTAGAGGTCGCGGGTTCGATCCCCGCACTGGACAGACATTTGTGTGATAAACATAGATGTTTGTTCTGTGTCTGGGTGTAAATATATAACTATTATGTATATCAGTCTCTGGTACCCATAGTACAGGCTATGCCTAGTTTGAGATCATTTGACCGTGTGAATATAAATAAATAAATAAATATTCCGGACATATCACACACGGTCAACTGATCCCAAACTAGGCATAGCCTGTACTATGGGTACCAGAGGCTGATATACATATGTCCGGAATATTTATTTATTTATTTATATTTATTTATTTATAACTGCGGTCGCCAACCCGCGTGCCTAGTGTGGTGAGTAAGAGCAAATCTCCCCCACTTGATAGGAAGTCGGAAATCTGTGGTCTATGTTCAGCAGTGAACTTCATCATTATGATGATGAAGGTCACTGTGAAGTTTACGTGAACGCACTAAGAGAAAAAACTTCACACAATAACATTTTAGCATTTACTTTGAATTTATTAAAACTTATAAGTATATAAAGAAAATTATAAGTCGTGAAGATTTCGAAAAGCTGATCAAATAAAGAAAAACAAAATCAATTCATATTCATAAAATAGTGATGTTAACAATAATAGACACAGGACTAGTAACAAAATAGTTTTTATGACAAACTTATCACAAAACAATGCACCGGCTATAATTCTTTATCTGTAACGCCTCACGTTTTATTCATATCAGTCGTACACAACAAATAAATTATTATTTATTGAAAATAGAGGACAGCATTTTAGAAAATACTACAATATTATGTATGCGATCCTGAAAGGGCTTATTCTAAACCTAATTAACCATAAAGTTTTACAAAACGATCATAAGACCTGTCGTACTGTATGGATCTGAGTGTTGGGCAACCAAAGGGACGGATGAAAGAAGAGTGCATGCTGCGGAAATGAGAATGTTGAGATGGATGTGTGGAGTGACTAGAATGGACAAGATACGGAATGAGTACATCAGAGGAAGTTTGAAAGTAGCGCCAGTGACTGAGAAGTTGAATAGCAAAAGGGTAGCGTGGTATGGGCATGTCATGCGGAGGGAAGAATGCCATGTGACTAGAACAGTGTTAAATATGAATGTGGAAGTATATAAGGGGAGAGGTAGACCAAAGAAAAGATGGATAGATTGTGTGAAAGACGACATGAGTAAGAAAGGAGTGAATACTGATTTGACGGCTGATAGAGGGGAGTGGAAGAGATAAACATGTTGTTCCGACCCCACATGAAGTGGGATAAGGGCAGGGAGATGATGAATTGACAATAAAGTTTAATCTACGACTTTTGAAAGTTTTTATTGAAGAAAATCTTTGCAAAAATAATCTTGTTTTAGGTAGCAATATTGACGTCGAAATTCATCGTTTAATAATCTTTATATAAAAAACAAAGTCGGGTTTTTACAATATTTATAACATAGGAACTGCTAGATAGATTTCAATGAACTTGGGATATGAAAAGTTATTTACCTAGAATAACATAGAGGCTTTTTATGTAGGTACTTACCACGCGAGGGAAGTAACGGGCGCAGGTTTGTTAGTTATAAACACTATTAAATGTCAAAAAAAAATTATTAATCATGAACAATTTATCGAATTAATTATAAACTTCACTTACGGCGACAATCCATATATATAAATAAACACGACCGTTTTTCGTTGCCAAAAGCGTCACTTCACCGAATTTGATAACGTTTCAGAGTTTGTGCCAAAAATCACCAGTGCAGTGATAACCAGTGAGAACAAAGTGAAATAAACTTACATTAACGAAACGTGGAACGGATTGCAGTGAAAACGAAAAAAAAACAGTGATAACCAAAATAGCAGTGATATAGTTATTATCAGTCCAATAACTGTTAATAGTAAGGTAACGTAACGTTACAATAACTGTTTTTGTGTGCGTTTAACTATTGTTATGGTCCAGATGATGTGGTTTAAGAGAGAACCGAAACCGGTTTCGGAAAAAGCTGACAAGGAGAATGGGGTAGTCAGCAAACTGAGGAAGAAGAAGCCGAGTCTCCTCAAACCGACGCGAGAGTCGAGCGAGAGGGAGACATCGACAGAGAGTGACAAGGAGAGGAGACGGTATTCTGATATACTTGACATGAAAGTGTCTCTTGGTATGTATTCGTTTAAAAGATTGAGATGAAAACTGAGATTTCTTGCCATCTTCGTTTATTTTTGGGATTTTAATATTATCATTGTTATAAAATTTAAGAGCCTAGCTCTTGTCGGTGTAATGATGCAATTTCCTCCATTCTGATCTCTCCAATGCAAGGTGATTCATAATATGTATGCCATTCCGAAAGGGGCTTATTCTACACCCAATAGGCAATAAAGTTTGTCCTACGACTTTTGGAAATTCGACATTTATCATTGAAAAAACCTTATGCGAATATCATGAAACTCTATGAAATAAATTGTATGTTACTTGGCTAATATAATTTTTTTCGTTGATAGAATAACCCCCTTTCGGGATGGTATACATGTTATGAATCACCTTGTACAATATGCCGTCATTTTAATATTGTAATAGAAAATTTGGTGTTATGTCCAAGTGTCAGTCATACAAATCAGCAGTTGGGACGTAACATAATGAAGAGTTTAAGGTTATTTAAAATTTAACAAATGAATAAACATAAGAAAACTCACTGGATGTTATGTAAACAAATCCTAGTGTTGTTTTCTAAAATATTACGAACTAGGCCGGGTATAATAGTATTCGGGTCAAGGAGCCACCCCAATTTCATTAGTAAATGTGAATTGCATGTTTGTAATAAACGCACCCCTGTTTTTAATGATAGATAGCAGTAAACCATTCAAGTAGATATAAAACATATCCCTGAAGTTTAAAAAAAACTAAAATAAATGTTAAAAACTTTATACCTACACAATAAAGTGTGGTCTAATTTTTTAATAGATCATCACTCTTTAACTATTGGTACACGCTTTAGTTCCAAGAAACAAAATTTGCTGCCGATACTTCTATTATTATAAAACTCTTTAAAATGTTCTCATTCAGCTGTTCCCCAAACATAATAGCTGCCTTGTGATCGAAGGTTGTATTCAAATGAGTTGTCAAAAACGCGCAATAAACTGTCTTGTCCGTTGTAACCGTTAAATGACGTCATATCAGGCAAAGTTACATATGAAACTAATTCAAAACAATATTTCGTTGCTAGATTTAAATGACAAGTAAATCTAGATGCAACTGCGGTTTTTTTAAAGACTGTTGTCGAAATAAAGCCTTGTAATTAACATCACTTATTTTATTCATATAAAAATAATATCTTTATTTCAGGCTACGTGACACATTACACATAAATGTGTAATATGCCATGGCCCATATTAATAAATACCTTACAAACTAACATACATAATTATAATATTAAACTTAAACAACTACACCACATCTAGAGTCAGGGACTTTCTTGATCGTTCCAGCTCATATAAGGTTGAGTAGTAGCTCTGCTATATAACGGTCATAATATGATTACCTCCACTTTGAAAGTCTTTGAATTTGTTAATTTAATAATATTAGTAAAGCTTTATTATACCATATTTTGGAATTGAATACAGGAAAGTTCTCTAACGAAATGTTTGTTAGGAAACAAACAACCAACGTGGTTTTTCCCATAGCAAACTTTCAAAATGGAGATGAGTCATGCATAGCGGCAGAGGGGTCACACCCTTTTTATATTTTTAAAAGTAAACTTTTCCTCTTCAAGTGGAATAATTAAAATTGGGAAGTTTTAGATCAATAAACTTAACCGACTCAGTAAGAAATAAACAATAATAACACCCAACTGCCGCGTACTTAGTCCTGACCCCACACTAGGACTCCCTGTGTCGTGGGTATCAGAAACTACGAGTACCATGGCACCACGACACCCAGACCGGGAACGCTACCGAGGTCGTCAAACCTTTTGTTTCTTGGATAAAATGCGTGAACCAATAGTTAAAGAGTGATACTCTATTAAAAAATTAGACCACAGATTAATCTTTACTGTGTATACAACACCCAGACCCGGACCAAATATTTGCAGATCATGCAAACATTTGTCCCGCAGCGGGAACCCCTTGTATCTCAGACGGGCAGTCGTCCGCTACACCACCGAGGTCGTCAAATATTAAATATCGTCAAAAATCAAATAGTTATTGAAACAAAAACATACAAAATGTAAAACGTAAACATTGATTTAATTTAAATTAAAAGTTACGTAAGTAAGCTATTTTGTCAAAAAACCCTGGGAACTTATTCTACAAATATTTAGGTAACAGTTTCTAATTTATATTTATAGCACCATTAAGGCAATCTTCTGATAACTAGGAGAGTTTAACTCTTGTGTAACTGATTATGTTGTTTAAGTTTTACACGGTCTTAAAAATTCCTAAAAGATTATGAAAACGTATACTGAGATTTTCTTAGTTGAAAATATAGCACTACTTACATATCGCTCAAGTCTTTTTATATCTAAGGCTCGTATTCAGAGACAAGACTCGAGCATTGATCTGTACTTAAATCGATTTGAGGCGAGATTCTAATTCTTGAACAGTATTTATGTATAGCTTCAATGATCACAGTTCACCTGAGTAAATGCTTATTCTGAAACGTCAATCAGACGAAATCGGTGCTTGGGTTTAGATTTGATTTGACATTAATCAAATGACATTTTCGTTCCGTTACACGTACTTTGATGCATATTTATACTTCACTTTATAGTTAAAAAAAAACAAAAAAAAAACTATTCTCGTATTCATAAGACACGGGACTTTTTGGCGGGAACTTGAGAAAGTGATGTTATGCTCTCAATTTATTTTACAAAACTAGTGTTAAATTGAATAATATTATGTGATTATGGTGGTGTTTTGCGTAATATTGTTTGAGTAAACCGCACAAGTGAAGTGAAATGAAATGATTGCTTGTATCGTCATTTTTCGAGTTGGCGCCAAGAGGTCCCTTGAGGTTTTAGTAAAATAGCCACCATCTTATCTTAGTAAAACTGAATTAGACTTGACTTCACTGTGACTCGACCATGACTAAGAAGTAAAATGAAGAAGAAAGATAAAAATAACTACGAAGAAATATAAAAGTAAGACTTGGCGGTAAGGCCTAGATGCCATAGCCAGCCCGAAAGGGAAAAAACTTAAAAAAAAAAAAAACATAAGACAAAAAAGAAGAAAATGTTTTAAAACAAAAGTAACTCATTAAAACCAATGATTTAAATATTACGCAAACAAACAAAAAGTTAAGAAAGCTACCTGCACATTACTTGTCCATCTACAGAAAGAAATGAAATGTACGTGAAAGTGCTTCTTACTTAACCTCATGTTTACCTCTTATTGTGTGTTAATTGTTAATCAAGTTATGTTTTTTCTGTCTTTGGCAGGCCTTGAGTAGGGTTGTCAAATGTACTTTTGAAAGTTAATTTAAAAAGCTGGTTATGTAACGGAAAACTAAACTAACTAATTGAGCACTGAGATTATTAGTAAGATAAAGGATTAAAACATTTCCACTACTTAAGTGGTCCTTTTATTATTGCGTTTGATGGTATTTCGAAGTTAGGTATAGCATTTAACCCCATCAACCGTCCTAACATTTCTGATAAGCAAAAACCATCCTGCCATTTATTCTTCTTTTTTTGTCCTTTAAAAAACTTGGTTTTCCATACAAAAAAGGTTCATACTTGATTATCCTCATAATTGTCTATAGGATAAACTTCTTAATTATCGTCTGTTTTAAAGTCTTCCCTTTGCGACACGTATGATGAAAACAAATGAAGTAGTGACAGCCCTACCAAAGACAGTTTTTGCGACATGCAGTCCCAACTGCTACAATTGTATGACATGACTCAATCTTCATCTATCATTTGATTTTTTTAATGAATAATCAGACCTTTGTCTATGATAATTGATTGAAATGACTCTGTAAGATAGATAAAGAAACTACTCTTATTAATGTATTCGAAAATGGCAAGAAATTCTCAACTCTAGACACTAGTCAAACAATAAATGATGTCATTCCTTTTATAGAAAGACGAGATGAAAGTGACGAGTCACTTTACGAGTCAGCCGATGGGCACAGTGATGCCATATCAGCCAGTGATGACGCTCTCCCCAGACTGGGCAAAACACCCACCATGAGCAAGGAATCACTCAAACTCGCTGTCACCGATGAAGAAGCAGAAACGAAATTCAAGAAAGGACATCGAAAAGCCATGTCCCTATCAAACCCTATAGAAATGGTCAAGAGTTTCGGAGACGACTGGCTTGTACCCCATAAGAAAGATTTAGAGAAGAATTCAGATAAAAAGAAGTCTAGAGAAAGTCTTTGGAGCGAAGAAGACAGAGATTCTATCAACGGTTCTTCAAATGTGCTTGACCAAATGAGGAAAAACAGTCGAAAAGAAGATAAAAGTCAAAGCGATAGTAGAAAAAGCAGCACTACCGATCCGCCTAAAACAAGAAAGACTAGCAAGGGTTCCTCAGTCAGTGCCCTCAACTTTTTACGACGAAAGAAAACTCCCACTTCTAACAAACCCGTAGAAGTTGTCCCTGAAGATCCCACAAAAGTCCTTACCATTGAAGAAATTCTTAACTATACAAGATCTTTCTTAGAAGGCGAAAAAAGATTCGCGTCTATCGAGAACAAACCACCAGTGAAACCTCCTGTGGAGACTGATTCTGATGAAGAACCAACTCCGAAGCAGCTAGAACAGCATAGAAGAAGACTTAGCAGACAGACTTCTAGGAGCAAAAGCAAGGCTAGAGGGAAGAGTCAGTCGTTAAAAGTAAATACGCTGAGGAAGTCTCATAGTGGGACGCTGAAGAAGGCAAAGAAGAAGGGGCTTAAGACGCCGTCTATGGGCAGAAGTAGGCAGACGAGTATGGTGGAACAGACGCCGATAGTGAAGAAGAAACATTCACAATCTATGAAGCAGAATTCTTGGCTGTTTAGTGCTTCCAGAGGTAAGTCTTTGAAGTAGAATTTTGACAACTTTAATATGTTATTGTTTTTATTCTGAACTCAGATACATATACTTTCAGGCATGTCAGTGTCCATGTTAGCGAATTGAGACTCAGTATAATTATCGCTCTTTTACTATAATTTGGTAACTCCGATATCTCATAAAATATATGACATCTGAAATCTCTGTCAATATAAGCTCTACATCTACGTGACAAAATAAAAAAAAACTACTAAGAACAAGATTAAATCTTGTTTTATTTATTTAATTTGTTTAGCTATTTGTCTCTGGTTTATTCGCTGTCAGTCTGGTTTCAATCTTTATGTTTTCGTCTAAATAAGATCTGGGATTCATATGGGAGGCCTATGTTCAGCAGTGGACTTATACAGGCTGATGATGATGATGATAAAACTCGGTCTACTTAAGTATCAATGACAAATAGATCGACGGCCACTGATGTGGACATCTGTCTGACTCACAGCATTGTTTTGATAGATTCAACTTCTGCATACTGATTGCGAGCATATTATTGCAATCGTCTAGGACATCATCGACATTGACGGCACCAGTTAGAAAGTGGCACGTGCTTCAAATTAAAAATAATAAAGTTGGTTCACTATAGATTCCTTATTTGTACTGGGTGACATAATGGTTGGTTGATATGAATTGTGCTACCGATGCTTTATATTTCTAAATGCATTGTGTTGTTTGATTTAATTGTTTATCAACTGATTTCTCTGTAGTCTTGAATATCATGAAATTCTAATCAAATAGTTTTTTTTAAATATGTCCTATAATTTTATAGACATCGTCAAATCCACTGTCTTTCAAATTCTTTGCAATAAGGTAGATTTCTTTAATAATTGAAGATGATTCAATCTTTTATTAAGTAAAGTAATGTAAAGTTTATTGATTAAAAACCAAAGTTAACAAAAATCTGTATAAGCCCTGGCTCCTGAACTAGCGTTAGCAGTATGTCAGGAGTCATTATGTTTCACAGCTTAATTCTTAGCGATTTTTATGTTTACTTATTTGTAGTAGCGTTCCCACGCTTCAGCCTTTACACGTAGTTTATAGTCTATGGTTTTGTATTTCTTTTTTGTTTCTGGCAACTCTATGACTTATCGTTGTCCGCCATTGTTACCTCCTACCTGCGCTTACCATTTTCGAGTCATTCTGTGTTTTCGTGCTCAAGCCAATTCAATTATCATTCAGTTCGATCAATTATGATCGAACTTCACGTAGGGTAAGTTCGTTTGATCATTAAGTTCCTTTCCATTTAGATGTTTAAACTCTATTAATTGCGTCTATAAATCTATAAATATGGCAATTACGTAAATTTTTTATCAATTCGATTGAGTGTAAATAAAAAATGGCTGAGTAACGACTTAGAATAGGGTTAATATCATGGTGATGCGTTTTTTGAGATCAATAGATGCCCAAAAAGTTAATTACATCTTTTAAAAAAATTGAAACCAGTTCCTGAATGTCTAATTTAAAAACCACGGTACAGAAATCTGGTTGACTGCGCCAAACTCGTAAAAATGACTATAAAACGAGAAACGTGTTGTTTAATAGTAGTTCGAAATACACGCGAAAACATGCGCCCGCTACACATACCTTTTTTCAAGGTGTAGCTTGTACTTTGAAGGGTTGTACTAGGTGAGGCATTCATCATCATCATCATTTCAGCCGTTCGACGTCCACTGCTGAACATGGCCTCCCCCACAGACAGAGCAAATTCCTTATCATGTGGGGGGATTTGCCCATACTCACCACGCTGGGCATGCGGGTTGGCGAGCACAGTTAGAGCTATCGTTGTTAAAATGAGGGACGCTGCTGCCCATCCCCTAGCTTTTTTCCCTTAGTCGCCTCTTACGACATCCGCGGAGAGGTAGATATGGAGGGGCCTATTCTTCAGCCGGGGCTACCACGGCCAATTTGATTTAATCAATTGAGGCATTGTGGCCCTGAAAAGGGCCTATGACCGTCGAAGGAATCAGTGTAGTGAAATGATTAAAGTGCGCCTCTTAGAGGCTCCTTTCGTGCACATTGTGCAGTAAATATTTCTTACACCTAGCTAGATTGTTGTACCTGGCCACGATCGATCAAACTCTTTCATCACACACGATCCATCACCGATTGTCATTCAACCCGTGTTCCGGAAGTCTATATATATAAAGAGTATCCTTGTGTCCGTGAGTCACGAAGCCAAATAACGTGGCGGTTCCCGGTCGCGTCTATTTTCGAAGCTGATTGTGTATTGTGATTTAAAAAAGATCTGGCGTTGAGATTGTGGGTCCAAATTCTGACTGGCCTCATAGCTCAGTTGTAACTCTGCCTTCTGCGCTAAAGGTCGCGTGATTCGAATCCCGCACTGGAAAAACATTTGTGACTAACACAGATGTTTGTTCTGTGTCTGGGTGTTAAATATATATCTATTATGTATATCAGTCTCTGGTACCCATAGTACAGGCTATGCCTAGTTTGGGATCAGTTGACCGTGTGTGATATGTCCGGAATATTTATTTATCTAACTACTACAATCAAGCGTTATCAATAATCTTCCAAAATCAACAAAATTCATCTAAAGCAGACTAAACAAAAATACTAATCAACAAAAATAGGCGGCCCAAGATTTGTAATGACTCAACGTACAAAGGAATGATCAACTCTATTTATTCCGCTTTACACACCAATGTGTAGTGGTTGAGCGAGACATACCTTATTAAAAAAAAGTTTCACAACACATTTAGTTCCGTTCCGTGCCTCGAACCCACGACAATTAGATCAATTAGACACATGAGTATCTTATACTAAGCTAGCATTTGCGCGCGGCTCCGGCCGCATGCAACTACATGCAGTAACCGTGAAACTCGGCTAAATCCATTCATTCATCATCATCATGGACGTCCACTGCTGAGCATAGGCCTGCCCCATAGGTTTCCAGCGCGATCGACCTTGTACGGCCTGCACCCAAACAATCATTTACTTTCTTGCTTGGTTATATTTTAGAGCTGTGTACACAGTGCAGTACCAAGCTCCATACATTTATGAATCATCTCCTTTCCAAGTCGTAGAACAAACTTTATTGCAAATTGGGTGTAGAATCATACCCGCATCGAGGTTCTACCATCGGACCTCGTCACCGGAATAAGGCTCATCCACATCTCATCGACACGTGGGTATCTCGAACCACTCGCTTTACGAGATCCTTTCTCCCCCATACGTGCAAATTGTGGAATGAGCTTCCTTCCGAGGTTTTCCCGCTAACATACAACATGAAGAGCTTTAAGAAAAATACAAAAGATTTCTCCAGGGCAGGCAACGTATTAGTAATGCTCCAGGTGTTGCAGATGTCAATAAGCGACGGTAACCGCTTACCATCTGGTGGGCCGTAAGACTGTTTGCCTCCGTATAACATTTAAAAAAAAAGAATAATCCCCTTTCGTCATGGCATACATATTATAAATTACCTAGTAAATTATATAGTGTGTGACTTCGACCTGCGGATGTAAGATTAACTTATAAATGGAGAACAGAAAAATATTTGGAAAACCTCAGACGATAGCCATTCAACGATATCCCAATCAGCGGATGTATCTTTCAGCTGCCAATTCTTTTTACCTACTACGCTGCAGCCGACGGTAGGTCAACAACCGTACTATGACGTCATTCGCAAAAAAAAACAAGCTTTTCTAAACCTAACCTTAGCAGCTCAAGGTTGATTTTGGATTGGGATGTGGAAGTACCTACCTAGCATTATTTTGGGCTCGCCTTTTTGCTGAGGTTTTATTATTTCGTTAGGATTTGGTTCTGGCTTGGGTTGAACTATTTTTGATGGTGTTGTATTCATCATTTCATCATTTAAGGACGTCCGCTGCTGAACATATGCCTGCTCCATAGATTTCCAGCGCGACTGACCTTGAACGGCCTGCACCTAAACAATCATTTTTTTTTTCAGCTATTGTTGATAGAGAACGCTGCTGCCCATCCCCTCTTAAGGTCAACCCCCTCTTAGAGATCTCTTTATTTTGTTTACTGTTAGATAAAGACTGGGGGAGTCATCATACCGATAAAGTTAATGAGTGATTATGACAATGAGGGTTAGTTAATGGGTTTTAATAAAACCTGTTTTTTTTTTACCAACGATATCTCTAACTCCGCCAGCCAACCCGCATGCCCAGCGTGGTGAGTATGGGCAAATCCCCCCACATGATAAGGAATTTACTCTGTCTGTGGGGGAGGCCATGTTCAGCAGTGGACATCGTACGGCTGAAATGATGATGATGATGAATAAAAGCTTGTAATAAAATACCGCCATAATATTGTAATAAATATATCCGTGGCCGAAGAATAGGTCCCTCCAATAATACACGTGGATGTCATAAAAGGACACAAGGGAAAAAGCTAGGGGATGTGCAGCAGCGTTCCCTATTCCAACAACGATAGCTCTAACCGCGCTAGCAAACCTTGCCCAGTGTGGTGAGTGTGGGCAAATTCCTCCCATATGATAGGATCGCTCTGGGAATCTGTGGGGAGGCTCCAAATGAGCTGAAACTTTTCATAATAAATAAATAAATATTACGGACACATCACAAACGGTCAACTGATCCCAAACAGGCATAGCCTGTGCTATGGGTACCAGAGACTGATATACATAATAGATACATATTTAACGCCCAGACACAGAACATCAGTGTTAATCACACAAAAGTTTGTCCAGTGCGGGAATCGAACCCGCAACCTCTAGCTCAGAAGGCAGAGTTACTACCAACTGAGCTATGAGGCCTGTCAATATATGCTACAATAGCTATGAGACATACCTGTCAAGTTCCGATGACAATAAAATATGGTGACATCTATCTGATCTGATGATGGAGATGGAAGGTGGGCAATATAACTTCTTGATGGATAATAGTGGACTGGTCGTTTCCCCCCCTTAACACTAGTATGAAGGCCGGGATTTCTTTCACACTGGTGTTAAGAGGATACAAAAATCATAATAAATTGTCGAGTGGTCGGAGTGAAGAAAGTGACAGCGCTATGTAATGTAATTGAATGCGGAAAGAGATAGCAAGCGTTCGAAGGCGCTCGAAAGTTATCGACGTAAGCGAAATATAAGAAATTATCGATTATCTCAAAAACTATCTATTTAAAAAGTGTCTTGGATTTAGGTACCCAATGCTATTATCTAACAAAATATTTAAAAAAAAGTTATTTTTGTGAGATAGTCTCAGAGTATTTTCGATAAAACTGTTGCAGAGGACCCAACTTTAAAAAAATAAATCTATCGAGAAAAGTTTTACCAATCGCGTTTCTGTCTTGGATTTAGGTAAATAAAATGCTCAAGTTATCTTTGTCATAAAAATCAAAACTGTGCGTTTTGCGGTTTTTGAGAAAAAACAATTCAAAAATCATAAAATAATTGAACCCTCACCTTAAGGCGGGGAATTTAATTTCCCTACCTTAACACTGGTGTGAAGGCTCAGTGTGAAGGTGGGTCGCGAACGGTTTGGACAGCTGGCGGCTACTAAAAAGCGTTACTTTGGATTCTTTGAGTTGATCTATTTTCGTAATACTTATTGTTTTAACAATCGATATTGTTGGTTTTGGAAGCTCCTATTGTTATTGTTGAGACTGAGTCGTTTCCGCTGAAAAATGTTTCAAGGACTTAAAATGGTGCAAATATTGTTTTTGAGGACATATAGCTCGCAGAACCGACAACCGTTGGGGAGTAAAGGTTCTCGAATGTCGACCACGAACCGGGCCACGCAGTGTTGGAAGGCCCCCCACCCGATGGACCGATGACATTGTAAAGGTTGCGGGAAGTCGGTGGATGGAAAGGGCTCAAGATCGTTCGTCGTGGAACTCTTTGGGGCCTATGTCCAGCAGTGGACTTCGACAGTTTGTTGATGTTGATTGTTTTTGAATACAGGGAACTTACATATTCAGTCTTTAATATTGAGAAATGGCAACAATTACTTGAGATAACTAATATATATTAATTGCCATATCTGATTAATGCATTGAGCTCTCAAACGGTGAACATCGTGAAGGAACCGGCATGTCCTAGAACCTAAAAATTCGAAGACATGTGACATGTGCACGAAAGGTTATGTCACCAACGGTCGTAGGTTGCCAGGGCCAACGTACCCCATCTTGATCTGTGATTTTATGCAAGATGACCAAGAAATAACCATTGATACGACAAAGCGAGGATGCTGAGAAAAACTGTTTCCTCTACGACGCATGGAAGTTTTTCATTGGAAGTTGGGCGGCATCCATGGAATCCGTCAGGGCTGGCCACTGTCCCATATGGCCTTATTTATTCACATTGTTCGCCGTGTGTTAGGAACACTGATTGTATAATGTATCATTTGTAACGTTGCCAACATTACAAGTTATCAGTGTATTGCAATCACAACCGGAATACCCAGAAGCTAGTTCAGCTGATATTTAGGCCACTTGTTAAGTGTTAGCATCTGTGTTGGCCTAGTGAGTAGTAGATTTTCGAAATATCCGTAAATTACGGTGAACGAAATAGTTCCTGATGGTAAGTGGTTACCGTAGCCTATGAGCGCTTGCAATACCAGAGGCATCACGCACGCGTTGCCGACCCCGAACCCCCTTCCCCCCTAAAGAGCTCTGGCAACCTTACTCACCACAGGAACACAACACTATTTGAAACAAATAATGTTATTTGGCTGCGATCTTCTGTAAGGCGGAGGTACCTCCCCAGGCGGGCTGCTCCAATTCAGAACGAGAAAATCTCGCTGTGCCCTACCTCCTCTAAAAAAATCGTAACGAAATACTAAAAAAATTGAGTTACAATCTACCTAAGGACCTGTGTATGTATCAGACCTATCTACCTACCATCCTGGGTTTTCATACATACATACATAAAATCACGCCTATTTCCCAGAGGGGTAGGCAGAGACCGCGGCTTTCCACTTGCTACGATCCAAAATACCTCTTTTGCTTCATTCACTCTCATCACATTCCTCATACATGTTCGTCGGTTTAGGGTACTCTTGACCTGGCGTTTTTCCAAAACGTCACCGATTTGGTCACTAAACGTACGCCTAGGTCTTCCCCTTCCAACGGTCTGGGTCCTGGGTCCTGGTCCTGGGCTTAGACTCGTTAAACCTACTTATAAAACAAATAAGTATTGTCTATTCTTGCATCATACCTACATACAAACAATGTCGATTCATACAAGTCTTTTAAGATATTCGCTCGTTTCGCTCGCTCGATCAATAAGTTAGCAAGAATGATAGAAAATAGGTAGAATTATGGTCAATATGGTATGTACAATTAAGCTTAGCAATATGATAATCAGTCGTTGCACCGAAGGTTTCCATAATTTATGATAAGATCTTGAGGATATAACTTATAAAATAAGGGCATTTACCCAACATGGTATAAGGAAGGAGTTGGCAATTTATGTGAAAAACAATATTCAAGTTTTTATCAAATAAAATGGCATTAAAAAACTGTTATATGGTACTTTATGATAGCATATAAAACAGGATGCAGTGATGTTTAAATAAAATTACGAGATACTGGTGCTAATAAAATAGATTTATTTCTGGTATTATAATTGTTGTAGCCAAAGGAATCGGAATTGCCATCCAGCGTGGCAATTCCGCTAGCGTCTTGGGGACGCTTCCGACTGGTAGTGATCTGGATCAGTTGAGCTATCAATAGATCGTTTGTAACGGTCTTTAGATGGCTCAACTGTTTCTTGTGTATTTTGTAAATATTAACTTGTATTAGTTTTAAGTTTCTTTCTGTAAATAAAGCTTTAATACAAGGAATGTTATCGTATCTCGTATCTTCATGTTTAAAATCAAATCAAAGGGTGTTTATTTCAATAAAATCACTAAGATCAGTTTGAAACGTCTTAGAAACTAGGTGAAGCTACGCCTGTTCCTCGCGACCAAGCCTAAAAGTATCAGGAGTTTGGCAGAGGAGTAATCGGTTAGCGTGATTTAGACTAGTCATGAGGAGGGAAGAATGTCATGTGACAAGAAGAGTGTTAGATATGAATGTGGACGGATGTAGGAGTAGAGGTAGGCCAAAGAAAAGATGGATATTTTGAGTACCATAAATACTTTAGTCGATTTTTGAGTTTGACACAAAATATTGTGTAGTTTAGTAATTAAGTAGATATTTTTGTAGGCTTTTCATTGTCGCTTTGGTGCAAACTGTCATGGCAATGTTAAATTTAATAAATAAATAAAGTAATAGGTACAGACATTTACATGACATTTTTTGGAGGTGGTAGGGCACAGCGAGATTTTCTCGTTCTACATTGGAGCAGCCCGCCTGGCGAGGTACCTCCGCCTTACAGAAGATCGCAGTCAAATAACATTATTTGTTTCACATAGTGTTGTGTTCCTGCGATGAGTAAGGTTGCCAGAGCTCTTTAGGGGGGGGGGGGGGGGGAGAGGGATCGGGGTCGGCAACGCGTGCGTGATGCCTCTGGTATTGCAAGCGCTCATAGGCTACGGGTTTGCCATCTCAGTAGTATAAAAAAAAAAAAAAAGACGTATGAATCCCTGACTCCTGAGCTAGGTAAAATAACCTGTGTTACAGAAGTCAGTGTCATGAAGTAATATAGGGAATACCATTTAATAGAATGATGACTATTATAGGGAAATGGAAGAAGAATACCTACATATTGTTGTTGTACCTACATATGTGGTTTCGCCACATGATGTGGGATAAAGACAGGAAGATGATGATGTTTGGTTAAGAAGTTTATATTGCTAATACATCTCCTTTTTGAAAACAATTAATGTCGTAGGCGATGTTACAGGGCCTGACGTGATCAAGCGTCATAGTGTGGTCGTCGATGCATCGTATCGTGTGTTGGAAATCCTGCTCGTATTTTCCTAAATGCATGTCGATGACCTTAACCTAGTAAAAAGGCAAATGAAAAGACAATGGAGTGTTAGCAGTTACTTATAATGTTTCGATAGGTGATAAAGACTTGCTCTATTCAGTGCCCTAGAGGTCTAGCTTAGTTAGTATCTCTTCTATCTCATAAATAAATAAATAAAAATAAAATATTCCGCACATATCACACACGGTCAACTGATCCCAAACTAGGCATAGCCTGTACTATGGGTACCAGAGACTGATATACATAATAGATATATGTATATTTAACACCCAGACACAGAACAAACATGTGTTAGTCACAAATGTTTGTCCAGCGCGGGAATCGAACCCGCGACCTCTAGCGCAGAAGGCAGAGTTACTACCAACTGAGCTATGAGGCCAGTCAGTAACTGTCAGCCTGTGCTGGACGTGAGCCCAAAGAGTGCCATGACGAACGGTCTTGAGCCTTCGCCATCCACCGACTTCCCGCACCTAGTCATAGTGTCGGCGGTCTATTGGGCTCCCCATCCAATCCAATGTCGTCGGTCCATAGGGCCTCTAACTCAATCTTCCTAAACTGCTTGGCCCGGTTCGTGGTCGCCATTCGAGAACCATTCCTCAGCGGTTATCGGTTCTGCGAGCTATATGGCCTGACACTGCCACTTCAACTCGCTAATTCTGAGAGCTATGTCGGACAATGTCGGTAGCTATCGCTATGCTATATAGTAGCGATGTCGGTATGGACCTTAGTTCTTCTACGGATTTCCTCGTTCCGGATTTATCCTACGGTTCCGTCTCACTTGTAACTAAAGTAATATTCGGTAGAGTTTGGCGTCTCTAGGAAAATAGAGTTTCGTAAGTTTAGTCAGTATTTAATTTTAATTAACTCGTTTAAGTAATTTTACCTACTATGAAAGTTTAAACAGAGTTCAATGTCAGATTGATAAGCGACGAATATCGCGGTTTCCTGCTGTTTGGATGACTGTTTGCTATCGCAAAGCTATAAGTTACGTTTATAAATATTGTACAATACAGAAAAAAAAGTTTTAGTATTTGGTTTGAAATTCGTTTATTTTAGTTTCACACACGTATTATGACAATAATAATAATTTGGGATTATTTTATAACATTTTCGGTGCCTCCTAAAATAACACGAATAAATTTTCATATAAATTCAAATTTATTATATATTACAGTATTTTATAGGATAGTGTACCAATTTAAATACCTCTTTATTTAAGTTGGTAAACATAACCTAAAGGTCGATGATTTCTACGTCTTGTGAGTGGGTTTATTGGAAGGAACTAACTCCTGACATACAGCTCACGCTAGTTCAGGAGCCAGGGCTTATACAGATATTAACTTTGGTTTTTAATCAATAAACTTTACTTTACTTTACTTTATTAAGCGCAGGAAGACTGAAATCGCGTCACGTCCCGCGCTATCAGAGTGGCATTGAACTGTAATTAGTTGCAGTTGTCTAGCTGGCCAAATCGTTTGTGGCATGTGTGGGCTGTTCCTTTATAATCTTGTGTGGAGACCATAGAGGAATTTTGTGTGGAGACTTTAAAGTTTGTTTAAATATGTTTTTTGATAACTTCTGATCTATTCTGATAGTCCATCTAGGAATAATTTAGTTCAGCTACTCGATAACAGATGGCGCCGTTTATTTCCAACCTTGAGTTATTGTATAATGGAAGTTTTTTGTTATTTCAGATTTACAGAATCAGGATTATTTTCGTAAATTAATATGGCAATATTTATTTCGCAGGAGAGACGAGACGAGAGGGTTCGAACGAGGAGCCGACCGCGCCGGACGCTGATGTCGACACCAGCGATGCCGCTGCTAAGGACTCTGATAAGGATAATACGTGAGTTTTAACCCTTTTGTAACCGATATTAGAGTTTAAATTATTGCAACAATTTTATAGGAGTAGGTAATGCTTGCTGAAAAGGAAATGATGACAAAATAAGGGTTGAACCAAAAATAGAAGCATGAACAAGGGTTCATGAAATACATGTTCTAAAGTTTTGCTACTCTCCGCTAGATGTCGCTCACTACTTGTTCCTTGACTTTCAACATGATTATTTTTATTTGAAGTTATTACGCCTATCGCTGATTTCAAAGATAATTATAGTAGAAATTAGATATGGCCATATCTAATTCTGACAGTGTTTTCATGTTTTCATATAGCGGCGCTTTAAACTATGCATAAACAACTTATTAGTAAACATTATGGCCTCATACTTTTATCCACGACCTGTGGATCTGAAGGCGAGGCCACTACCACCCCTCCACCAGTGCTCTCAACTACAGCAATGTAAAGGATAAGTTTGTTTGGCAGCAGCTGGCGGGCCCCGGCGGCGGCGGCGCGCGGCGTGAACCGCGCGGAGAGCTGCCGCGAGCGAGACGCGCCGCGCCGCGGCAAGCATCGCAACGCCAGCGACCCCAACCGCCTCACCGCGCACCACAACACGTGAGTACATACCTCTAGAGCAGGGATTCCCAACCTTTTATCCTATGTGCCTCACCCAACGTTATGCAAAAATACTACGCCCCTATAGGGGTTGAAATGGGGTGTCGAAATAATAAAATTAAACAAACAATGAAAATATGAATGTGTTAGTTTATTTTTATTTTAATGACAAGTAGGTACATTTAGTGAGAGCACTGTGGCTGGACTTTATTAACCATTCCCTTTTCATTCTCAACGCGCGTGAGTATTTTAAGATTTTAAGGAAATACACATACCTACACAGCTAAAACCGCCGCGCTCCCCCTTGAATCACCCCACGCCCCCCAAGAGGGGCGCGCCCCACTGGTTGGGAATCCCTGCTCTAGAGTATGCTTTTCGACACACTGTTTCCCTCTAGGACGACTCCTCGTTCATACAGCACAAATCACAGTCGCCCAGCTGCATAAGGCCGTCTTAACTCCCACAGAGTAATAGTATACCTACGCGTACAGCGGCCGACGAGTGCCACGACGAACGGTCTTGAGCAACCTTGAAAATTGTGTCGATCCATTGGTCAGGGGCCTTTCTACACTGCGTTTCTGCGAGCTACGCTTGCTTGACGTGTCACTGGTCCTCTCTTGGTCATCCTGAATTAAGTTCAGTGAAAATTTAAGGTATGGTATTATTGAACGAAACAAAAGTAGACACGGCTAGTGTAGTGCTGGCTGAGATTTAAAACAGACTTTTCCACTAGTTTAGTTCATGATTCAGAATCTAAATGACTGTAGTCAACATATTTAATAACCTATTTAAAAAAAAATCTTCATCGTCATCAATGACTTTCCTTCAATAATGTAATTCTAAGCTATCGGCTTCCTACAAGTTTCTTATTAGTACAATGAAATGCTTGTCATATCGTGTCGTTGATTCTTTCTCGGTCACCTGTATAAGGTCAGTGAGTAGGTTGAGGTATGGTGGCCCTGAAAAGGGCCTATGACCGACAGTGAAAGAATCAGTGTAGTGAAAGGATTAAAGGATTAATCTTAGAGGCTTCTTTCGTGCACATGCATTCGAATAGGTTCTAGGACATGCCGGTTTCCTCTAATATTTTTCTAGCGAGAGCATTAGTATAGCGCATGGTGCATGAACCCACGACCTGTGGGTTGGAAGGCCACTACCACTCCATCAGTGCTCACCACACAAGACGGTGTTTCAGTCACACCTCCATTGTTTAAAACGTAAACAGAATCGCTTCCCCATTGTTCGCTCTAAAGGGACTCCCTCACATTCCATGATGGAAATAGTCCCACACATTCTCAGTTCCATAGATAGCAGACTTTAAAACGACTAAACTACATTCACAAACAACCGAAAACCATCCCTATCCCAACATATATAAGCTTCTATTTCCCTAGGCATAAAACAGAGATTAATGATATAGATTTGAAAACAGAACATTCGAATTTCGTAATTTGAATATTGACGTTACCGAATTTGTTTTCCGTGAATTTCATTTTGTAAACAATAGATTCAAACGAGATTGCTCTTAATTCTTTGGAGGTTAAAGCTCAATTTGCTTAATTTGTATTCGACCGGTGCAACCAGAACCCTAGTTTCGACGGAATCTGTGATAGTGAAAGGTCTTTTTGGGTTGGTTGTTACAATGCAGGCAGGTTACAGAATTTCAGTGTTCAGTTGAAAACGCGCCGCGGTCAGAGTCGCATTGCGGTTTGCGAATTAAAGTGGCGGAATACTGGGGTATTTAGTGGACAAGTATTGGAGAGGTCAATTATTGGTTCATCTGGTCAATAATTGTGTTAGTGGCTGTGCATAGACTATCCTATTATGTTTTATAGGTTTTGTGAAAATGGTTTTGTGTTTCGTGCATTGAAAATGTCTTTGCTGCGTGTAGGCAAATTTGATTCTTAACTATCTTGTAAAAAACCACATTGCGGTTGATTTTTGAAAATAATCCTTTTATGTACAATTTTATTGATAACCGGGTTGGAGCCATGTAGCTTAACAGGCCCAAACTTTTTGTCATCGAAATAATCTTATATTTAAAAAAAAAATATGATTGATAGTGAATAATTGGCCTGTTAAAATACACAATTATTTCAGCAAAAACTAGGAAAAACTAAATAGGATCACGACTTTTATCTCCAAAAATGGTAGTTGTCCAGGCGATATTTTGGAAGAAAAACTCTTTGGTACACGAATGGGTTCCGACCCACGACCTTAGGATCGAACTGTGTGCCACTAGGCCAACACGGATTATTTCAGGGTTTTTATAAAGGCATATCAATATAGGCGTATCAATTCCTAGACTTAAATCGAACAAAATGAAAGAAACATATTGCTTGCTTATATTGCTTGAATAACAGCAGAACTTTTGTTGAACGATAAATCATAATGAAACATAATAAAACCGTTCCGTTAATAAATGGGCGTCCAAAATTTATGATATACACTTCAGACATTCTAATATTTCGTCTAATATTATAAATCCGGAAGTTTATGAGGATGTAGAGATGTTTGTGGCTCAATCTAGTTGTAAGGAACAAACGGGTAAACTTTTTTTTTTTTTGACAATTAAATGGCATGGCTCGCTTTGAAACGTCTTAGAAATAGGTGATAAAAAGGTGCCAGGATGTGATAGGATTAAATAGCGTAATAGGGACAGGTCCAAGGCTCGCTTCCTACCTTGGATTGAGGATTTCCGATCAATGATGATCACAGAGGAACCAACCTATCCTATAATCAATTCCGATCAATGAATGATCACAGCAGAGGTACCAACGTATCCTTTAGCCAAATTCAATGTGAAATGATTATAAAAAAACCATCCTTTTGGTACAGTGGAATAACGTATAGGCTTTTTCGAGTTTTCTAGTGAAAAGCTGTAAGCGGATGCTAGTTCATAATATTTCCAGATGTGTGTCAAGTTTTAACGTGCTTGGCGCATGATGGACAGTTTTTATGTGGTGCTAACAAAACGCTGGAATTCCAGACGTACATAAAACCGTAGTTTTACGAATATGTCATAATCTGAGAATTTTTTGTTGACGGCTCCGGCGTTTTGTTTTGATCCAGATGATCGAAAATATTTATAACTAGCTTCCGCCCGCGGCTTCGCTTGCGTGGTACCAACATAAAAAGTAGCCTATAATGCTATTCTAGGTAAATAACTCTATATATTCCAAGTTTCAACGAAATCGGTCGAGCCGTTATGGCGTGATTGAACAAAAAACATCCAAACATCCTCACAAACTTTCGCATTTATAATATTAGTAGGATTTACTAGCTTTGTCCGTGGCTTTGCCCGAGTGTCCTATAAGGTATTCCAGAAGAGGGAAACGTACGAGAAGTTCGACACGAAGATTGATACCTAAAACAGCTGAATAATTGAGTTTTTTTATACCAGTGGTATAAAAAAAACTCAAAGGTGGCAAACAAGCATACGGCCCACCTGTTGGTAAGCGGTTACCGTAGCCTATGATCGCATACCAGAGGCATCACGCACGCGTTGCCGACCCCAAACCCCGTCCCTCCTAAAGAGCTCTTGACAACCTTACCGCAGGAACACAATACTATTTGAAACAAATCATGTTATTTGGCTGCGATCTTTTGTAAGGCGGAGGTACCACCCCAGACGGGCTGCTCCAATTTAGAACGAGAAAATCTCGCTGTGCCCTACCTCCTCCAAATAAAGTTTGAACTGATTTGACCCCATAACATGATTTTTGCATGTTTTTTAATGAAGCCGCGCCGTAGAACATATTTGATTGTTGCCAATTGGGTGTAGAATAGGCCCCTTTCGGGATATAATTTCCTTGTATAAGAATCTAGACTTATATTAATAAATAAATATAAATATTCCGGACATATCACACACGGTCAACTGATCCCAAACTAGGCATAGCCTGTACTACGGGTACCAGAGACTGATAAACATAATAGATTAATATTTAACACCCAGACACAGAACAAACATCTGTGTTCATCACACAAATGTTTGTCCAGAGCGGGAATCGAACCCGCGACCTCTAGCGCAGAGTTACTACCAACTGAGCTATGAGCTATGAGCTGATATTAGTGGAAAAGTAGGATTTGGTTCATACCACATTGATTTACAGCACATCAAAACACGTTACAGTACGGAATTAGTGCATGTAACATTATCACAAAGTGCTCAGCCACATTAGTGGGTATTTCTGTGTAACCTAGTAAAACAGCGCACTAATATCTCGTAAAACTTACTCTACACACACAAGTGACATTATGTCTCATTATTAAAATGTAGCGTTCCAAAACAGACGCTTCTAGCAATAAAATACATTCAAATCCATACTACGCGGGCAGTGTTCTGAATGAATGAATGATTTATTTCGATTTACAGGTATTGCTAGCTCATAAATTTATAAATACTTACTCACCTATTGTATCTCATTCATTATATTAGACAGTCTAAAATTAGGTCCATAACATTGTAAGTACTTTTAGTACTGGACATACTTACTATTACTAATTTATTTAATCTAATTCTGGATCCTTCTGTTAGTTACTTTTGCATTATTATTTGACTTTGCACCACAAGAGCAACGACGCCCTGCCGTCATACAGTGAAAACTAGTACGGAGGGCAGTCACTTGAATGCAGCTTTATCATAGTTTGCAAATTTGCCTCGCGATAGGAGACTTGTTTGTTTGTTTCAAATTAAAATATGGTATCACTGTATTTGACTACAAGAAGCCGTGCAAATATTTAATTAGAAATATTCTTACATTTAATGCAATTTGTCCTTAAAAAAACCAATTAATACTTAATACAAAATAAACTAAATGAGAAATTGTAGGTTCCCATTACGTGCTACTTGAAATTGAGTAGGTTGTAATAATAGGGGATAGATTGTCTCTCATCGATCCTCCTGAAGGTATCCGGCTAAGCCATATCTTGTCTAGGTTTTTTTTAATAAATCGTGGTGTGGGATAATCCTTATTATTTTACATCTCGGAAGATGACTATTTTTGAACGAAAGTTGTACGATGAGAAGTGTATATACGATCGTAAATTGTGTTCGAAAATTGTTTTTTTTTTTCTTATACAACAGAGGTGGCAAACAAGCTTACGGCCCACCTGATGGTAAGCGGTTACCGTAGCCTATGAGCGCTTGCAATACCAGAGGCATCACGCACGCGTTGCCTACCCCGAACCCCCTTCCCCCCTAAACAGCTCTGGCAACCTTACTCACCGCAGGAACACAACAATATTTGAAACAAATAATGTTATTTGGCTGCGATCTTCTGTAAGGCGGAGGTACCTCCCCAGGCAGGCTGCTCCAATTCAGAACGAGAAAATCTCGCTGTGCCCTACCTCCTCCTAAGAATTCTTCTATGGGAATGTATTTAGAGTTCGTACGAGTATGTTAGTATAAAGGTCTTTAATTTACGTAGATTTAAAACATTGAATGGCGAATAAACCGATGTAGTGTAGATGGACCGACGATATTGTGAATGTTGCAGGTCGTTGAATGGAGAAGGCTCATTCGTCGTTGCACTCTTTGGGGGAGGAGATGCGATTTGAAATTTGCTCCCGCTGCCTCTTATAACAAAATCCCTATTGAAATCCAACTTCGTCGCATATTTTGGCGGCTCGCCAGGCCGGTTAAAGGAAGCGAGCCTACCTAGAAACTCCTGCATTAACGCAGACGCAGTTACCATAGATTTTGATAGAGAGATTTAAGTACCTTCTGCTATTTCTAACTACTGACACATCTAGGTGATATGTATGCTATACCGAAAAGGGGCTTATTCTACAGCCAATTGGCAATAAAGTTTGTTGTATGACTACCGGAAATTAGAAATTTTCCAATGAATTAACTTCACAATTCAGCTGATTTGGGGTCTAATCCCTTCAAATTCAATTATCCAGATTTTGAGCTAATGATCTTGATGTCAATCTTCTCGTAAGTTTACTAAAAAGATAAACTAGACAAAACAGCCAATTTTAATTTAGGTTGAGAAGAAAGGTTGAAACACTGATACGATAGAAGAAGAAGAAGAGCCAATTTTAAAAGAGTTCGGGAGAAAATCTGAAAAGAAATGTTTAAAACGCAGATATCGAGTAACATAATCACATAAAAAAACAGCTGAATTGAGAATCTCATTTTTTGAAGTCAGCTAAATCCCGACCTAATTTTATCGCAAACTCCGGTTTCCATTCGGCCGCAAACCGATGGGTTTTTATTATCATCATAGCCTAATACTTCTTGTTTATATTACAGCCGTAACATAATATTTACGAGTTGATTCGATGATTTTTGCAGATGTTTAGATAAAATGCGGATACAGAAAATTATGAATAGGTTCATCTCGTACCACAAAAGTTGGCCCATTCGGTTCGAGTTGTCGAAATTGCATAATCATTTTATTATTCTTCCCGACTCGGACCAGTTTTAAGTACCTACATAATAATATTATGTATTTTAATACAGCCAAAGGCAGAAATATAGTGTAATTAAAAATGAAAAATAAATACGGTATTGTGAGTAAAGTAAGTAGGTATGCAATGTTCAGCGAATTAAGTTTTTTAATTTTTTAATAGCAATGCCGAGAATGCAAAAGTTTTCTATCCATATTCATATTCATTTATTTCACCCCACTTTCCCCTCTTTACTTCCCTCTCCTCGATGATTTTAGAGATGGGAAAAAGTAGGTGAAATCGGGCATTAGTTACTCGCGCTAGTATCTAAACTGACAGCTTTTATCTCAAACTTGGCAACAAAATCAATTTACTATCAGCAAGTTAGGGAGTCACAGCACACAGCACTCTCATAATTATGATATGGATTTTGATGGAAATTGAAGGTCAGCCATGTTTATATTATGTAACTGTAGATATACAAGATGATTCATGATATTTATGCTATCCCGAGAGAACCTCCTTTTTGAAGTGGGTTGAAAATCCATTCGTACACGTCCGGGATTTGAACCTATGTCATTTTCATGCCCCCCCTAAATCAACACGGCTCTTTACTATTAATAGTATTAGTTATATTTAGTTAAAGAGCAGAGCTATTTCCAAATGAATGATACTCTGTTCGCGGACCATGGATAATATTTGAGTGTTTTAAGTACATATACAATGGATTTAGATTGCTTGCAATAAAATTGACCATCGATTGGTCATTCTTATTTTTAAAACTGATTAGGAAACGCTGAAGGCGCAGAGATTGATCGACGCTCGGAAATTATGAATGTATCCTCTTAGGAACATTAATATTATCTTGGATTCACGGCGTACAGCGTAGCACTCTATTTACCACTGATATTTATAGCGTTTATTTGACCGTGGTGGCCCCGGCGAAGAAGGCCCCTCCATTAGGTACTACCCGTAGATGTCGGAAGAGGCGACTAAGGGCAAAAAAGCTGGGAGATGCAGCGTTCCTATAATATTATCTGCGCTCGCCAACCCGCGTGCTTAGCGTGGTGAGTATGGGCAAATTCCCCCCACATGACAGGAATTAATATCTTCTCTTCGGAGATACCGCAGAGCCTCAAGACGAAAGTCTACAATCAGTGCGTGTTGCCAGTGATTACATATGGCACTGAGAGTTGGTCGCTAACTATTGGCCTCATATACAAGCTCAAAGTCGCCCAACGGGCTATGGAGAGAGCTATGCTCGGAGTTTCACTACGTGATAAGATCCGAAATGAGGAAATTCGTAGAAGAACCAAGGTCACCGACATAGCTCTCAGAATTAGCAAGTTGAAGTGGCAGTGGGCAGGCCATATAGCTCGCAGAACCGATAACCGTTGGGGAGTAAAGGTTCTCGAATGGCGACCACGAACCGGGCGACGCAGTGTTGGAAGGCCCCCCACCCGATGGACCGACGACATTGTGAAGGTTGCGGCAAGTCGGTGGATGGAGAAGGCTCAAGACCGTTCGTCGTGGAACTCTTTAGGGGAGGCCTATGTCCAGCAGTGGACTTCTACAGGCTGATGATGATGGTGATGATGACAGGAATTCGTTCTGAAGATCTGTGGGGGAGGCCTGTACGGCTGAAATGATGATGATGAAGTTATCTAATTGAAGATTTAATACAAAGAAATGCCTTGAAAATAGTTTTTCGTAATTCACCACACAGGCATAGAAATAAAAGCTACAGACAGACATTGGCAATGCCTCGTTCGTAGAAAATCTAACAGAGCATCAATTGTTAGTACCAAATATTTACTTTAGTCTGTTTCTAGTGAAAAAGTTTGATAGCGCAGATTCTCCTGAAAGTATTATCATAATATTTAGTGACGCTAAAAATACTATTTTAAAGAATATGAATACTAAGATCATTTTTGGACCACTACGAATTTAAATCATCATTTCAGCCGTACAACGTTCACTGCTGAACATGGCCTCCCCCACATACAGAGCAAATTCCTTATCATGTGGTGTTTTGCCCATACTCAGCACGTTGGGCATGCGGGTTGGCGAGCGCAGTTAGAGCTATCGTTGTTAAAATGAGGGACGCTGCTGCCCATCCCCTAGCTTTTTTCCCTTAGTCGCCTCTTACGACATCCGCGGATAGAGATATGGAGGGGCCTATTCTTAAGCCGGGGCCACCACGGCCTACGAATTTAAATAGTAGAACATTTTTGATAACACAAAATTAGTACTATACTAGCTTGTGCCTGCGGTTTCGCTCGCGTGGTACCTGAATAAAAAGTGTGTGCTATTCCAGATTATAATCTATCTCTGTGCCAAATTTCATCCCGATCCGTTCAGCCGTTCTGTGAATACGAATATTTGTATTTGCCGCATCACAAATAATATTGCCTCGTAAATATACTAATTTTATAAATGCGAAAGTTTGTGAGGATGTTTGGATGTGTTATTCAATAACAAACACTAGATTTTTTTTTTTTTTTTTTTTTTATACCACTGAGGTGGCAAACAAGCATACAGCCCACCTGTTGGTAAGCGGTTACCGTAGCCTATGAGCGCATGCAATACCAGAGGCATCACGCACGCGTTGCCGACCCCGAACCCCCTCCCCCCCTAAAGAGCTCTGGCAACCTTACTCATCGCAGGAACACAACACTATTTGAAACAAATGATATTATTTGGCTGCGATCTTCTGTAAGGCGGAGGTACCTCCCCAGGCGGGCTACTCCAATTCAGAATGAGAAAATCTCGCTGTGCCCTACCTCCTCCTAGTTCTGTACCTAGAATAGCATATAAGCTTTTTATGTAGGTACAACGCGAGCGAATCCACGGGTGGAAGCTAGTGCAGCTATAAATACATGCATAAAGCGGGTCAGTCATGCGAGTGCATAATGCCCGAACCCATACAACGACATAATTTAACCAACGCATTGCTTTGCTTATGACTTGAGTTAGAGTGTACCTACAACTGGTACTTATGCGAGTTAAGGTATCTATTCATGTACGTTGCTACGGCAACAAGAATTACTGTGATGTTTATAACAAGCTTCTGGCTGCGGCTTTCCTCGCGGCATAAATTGTATGTTATTCCAGGCTTTTTACTACATACATGCCTAATTTAATTCCAATCCGTTCGGTGGTTGCGACGTGAAAGAGTAACAAACATCTTCACAATTGTTTGTTACCTCATCACGACTAAACGGCTGAACGGACCGTAATGAAAGGAGATGGATTTTATCCTGGGGAACGACATAGGCTATCTTTTGTCTCGAAGGGTGTGAAATAGGGGTCGAAAGTTTGCGTGGGCAATCCAAAATTCTTCAAATTTGACAAAGATTTGAATTTTTTTATTTAGGCTTTTGGTAAGAAATAAAGAAATACTTGTTTCAGCATTTTATCGAAATCATCCCTAAAGGAGACAAAGTAATAATAATAATAATAATCATCATCAACCTGTAGAAATCCACTGCTGGACATAGGCCTCCCCCAAAGAGTTCCACGACGAACGGTCTTGAGCCCTTTCCATCCACCGACTTCCCGCAACCTTTACAATGTCATTGGTCCATCGGGTGGGGGGCCTTCCAACACTGCGTCGCCCGGTTCGTGGTCGCCATTCGAGAACCTTTACTCCCCAACGGTTGTCGGTTCTGCGAGCTATATGGCCTGCCCACTGCCACTTCAACTTGCTAATTCTGTGAGCTATGTCGGTGACCTTAGTTCTTCTACGGATTTCGTCATTTCGGATCTTATCACGTAGTGAAACTCCAAGCATAGCTCTCTCCATAGCCCGTTGCGCGACTTTGAGCTTGTATATGAGGTCTATAGTTATAATAATAATATAGCCTTTTATTCAGATCCCTTTACAATAATTTAAACTTAAAAACTAACACTGGCCTCCTCCAACCTTTTCCATTCTTTCATAGGGGGCAAAGTAGGGGATGAAAATGGACTTTGTGCCTGGGCCTGTGGTGTTTTCGCAAGCCAATGACGTCACGCACCAATGGCTCCAATACCGTAAAGCCATAACGAGGAGCACAAACACCATAACGCTGTGTGGGGCTGGTGGCCATTCCACCGCGCCCTGTGACGTCAGCGCCTTGTGTTTTTCTTCTGTAGGGGTGCCTTAGCACACCTTGGTTAGATATTTAAGTACTTATGGGAAACTAGCGGTTGCCACGGCTTCGTCCGTGCGGTACCCGGGTACAAAGTAGCCTAAGTCCTTCCTCAGTGTTTAAGCTATAATCATACAAAATTTCAGCAAAATCAGGTCTGCCGCTTGGTCGTGAAAGGCTTACAAACAGAGAGACCGAGATGTAGAGTTACTTCGCTTTTTATAATATTAAGTGTGGGTGAAATAGCTGACTATTGCATTAAAGAACAGAACAGAATCATTATGAATTATTTTGTATAAGTAGGATAGGTATTTTGGACTCGTACATTGTCTCGAACAATGGTTAAATTGGGTCAAAAAATCCAAATTTGCTATTTTGTTGGAACATCGCTGGTGTTACCATAAGTAGTAAACCTGGCTTTCAGTAGGAAAAACAACCAAAAGATAATAAACTAAATATTAACTTACCTTTTAACTTTTGTTTAACTTTTGTTAACTATTGAAAAACAGAGAGTTTTCGGATGAAATTAAATTGACAACCAGTTTTAGCAAGTAGGTAGTTTTTGTAATATTTTCTACGCTAATTGTTAAGTGACACCCCTAACACTAATGTTACTTAGACGTGTATGTATGTATGTATGTATGAACATGCTCCACGTTATTTTCCAGACTCGCCTGCATTCAGGTCAAGACTTCATTGTATGAGTGGAATTTTATTTTGCAATGTCTTTAATCGATGACCGCTCTTCAAACTTCAAATTTCAACTTCAATTTTCATTTATTCATTGAAATAGCATGTATCACTATGGAACGTCTTGAATCTTGAATTCGTCTTGAATTTACGCCTGTTCTTGCCAAGTCTAGAAGATGCAGGCAAGAACCCACGTCTTTAGGTACGAATTTGTTTTAGTTCAATTATTTTGTAAATGTATTTTATAGTTATATAAGTAGATGCGTGTCACAGTAGCTGCCGCGATTCTCATTTGGGTGCCACTGAAAATCAGCGCTGCACCGGCCACTGGGCTGATGCAGCAAAGGCTGAGTGGCAACCTTTTTTTTTCGTCACTTTGGATTATTTTCTTTCTTTCTTTCTTTCTTTCTCTTGATTATTTGTAATGATCATTTTACAAACTATTAGTAATCGAGTAGAAGCATATTCAGTCCCAAGCTTTTTTGTCATCTAAATAGTCGGATATTTTCTTATAAGATAGTATTTACACCATGAATATCCCCATATTTTTGCGAACATTACCTACATCAAATTTTCATATATACTGGCAAGGTAAGGCTTCTTTAATCTCATTACGAAGTGAGCGATCGGCGAACTAAATTAAAATATTTTTATAACAAAAATGTCGTTTGTGCGATGATTCCTGGTTCAGTAATATTTATTACAAAAAATTACATCACTGTGATTTATTTCAAGAACAGAAGTTTTATTTATAACTGCTGTTGATAAATGTCTTCCGTTTGTGATTGCATGTTCGTTCCAATCGTTCCTAATTTATTTATGAGTATCAAGTTGGCGCCGCAAGAAATTATTAAAAAAAAACTTTTTCAAAAATATTTTAGCATCAAAATATTATATATCAATAATTAGCAGGGTGTAATAAACTAACAAACATACATTGAACAAAAAAAGAAACGTACCTAGCAGGCGAGATGTAAGGGGTGCGGGTACGATTCCCGCTACGGGACATGATATGCAAATATTGTATGCGACTGTTAAAGGGTAGGGTAAAGTAGGTAGCTTTGCCGCTGTGATGGATATTCTACATGTCATAATCATTACCTCGCCTTCGCCGTGGTCGGGTAAAATAGACGCATGCTCACTGGAGCACGTAGACTTCTGAGGTACCAGGCGAGCAGAATACATGAGGAAGTTCCTATCAAGGTGTCAGTTAGAGCGCGCCGGATCCGCCGGCGGACGCGTTTGAATTTCGAACGCGGTAGTTTGAATTTCGAACTCAGTTGTTTTATCTAGTTTTATCTATGGTAGAGTTTTGTTTCGTTGAAAAGTCGTGTTGCTGTTTTGTTGAAATTTTGCGATAGTTTTTTGTTGTATTGTTGAAATAGTGTTTTTGTTATAGTTATTTTGTTTTTCTTGTGTTGAATGGTAGCTAAATTATTTTTTGGTTAGTTTTCTTATACAGTCTAACAATATTAG
Source organism: Anticlea derivata (assembly GCA_947579855.1). Classification (NCBI taxonomy): domain Eukaryota; kingdom Metazoa; phylum Arthropoda; class Insecta; order Lepidoptera; family Geometridae; genus Anticlea; species Anticlea derivata. The sequence continues at coordinate 398,834 of OX388283.1, read as the reverse complement.
TTAATCTAAGCCTAATAGTTAATTAAATCTGTTGGAACAAAGTAAATTTAAAAACTAACTGCTGTTATACTATGGAAAGTAACGACTTTTAATGAGCGAGTTAACTGTTTAGTTTACCTAAGTATAGAAAGTTATAGTTCCAAAATAGTTTAACGCGATAACAAAGTTACTAACATGTATGTTTTTTGCTTCTAAAAATATATTATTACTGGTAATAAACTAAGAGCCTGCGATATTTGGCTACTTATATGCTACTTCTTAACAATATTATAAAATGCTTAAGTTTGTACGGATGTTTGTGGTTCAATCACGCCGCAACGGCTAAACCAATTTCAATGGAACTTGTGGAGTTCTTTGTCTAGAGTAGCATTTATGCTACTTTATATGTAGGTACAATGTGAGCGAAGCCGCAGTCACAAGCTAGTTTATAAAATGGTTCTGCTTATGTCAGTTTGTTATTATTTCCCTTAAATTATTTAGTTTATTAATTCTCAACATACACATTGAACTTGAAACTCTCTCTTGAGATCAAATCACTTAGTTTAGTATATAAAGTCCTTAAGATACGATGGGGGCCTTCAGGCGGCCTTAAAAGTCCTCCACCCGAGTTGGCCACCAGCTCATACGAACTAGTGCCATAGCTCAAACTGTCAGCGCCTAGGCATAGTAATTAGCATCACATTTAGGTCCTAACTCGTTTAGTGGCACAATACTAAAATGGAGATTATATTTTATGCTAGACTTTTACAGGGTCGGCTAAGACTAAAAGTTGATTCATTATATGTAAGCTATCCCGAAAGGGGGTTATTCTATCAACAGAAAGAAAGGACTTTATCGAAAAAAACATCAATATTTAGCAAAAATGTTTCATCACAATCAGAATGACTAACCCGATTTCGATGAAACTTTGAATAGTTATAGTTCTTTACCTAGCAGATTGGCTACTTTTTATCAAGCAAGAGAAGACACGGGCGCAAGCTAGTTAAAATTACCTTAAAAAAATTAGCAAATATAGACACTCAAACAAGAATACATGTTTCAATAATGAATTAACAATTTTAGTGTAGGATAGTTTTATAAATTAACTTTAAAACCATATTTTCCATACCATGACCATTTTGACCACAATATAATTTGACTCATCCAAAACCTCCGCCCAAGACTTCAAATCCGCCCACAGTGCAAAATATTTCAACTACTGACAAACTGTCAAAGATGTGTATGTGAATAGAGTGGACAAGTGTATAATCGTGCCTACAATAAGTCTGTAAAATGACGCAAGCGCCGCCTCGCGTTGCCAGGAATATCTCGCTGCCCGCTGGTCGCCAGCCGCCGGCGGTCGCGGTTCTGTCCAGAAGAACACTTTCTGAAAGGTATGAGTTTGACGAGGACTAGAGCAAAACTAAAACGAAACAATTCTTATTTTCAATGTTCTAAGTGATTGGTTTTACTGAAAGAATCTTCTTTTAAAAAGCTATGGTAAACCCTACCATGGGAGCGTCAGCGAAGCTAAGGCGAGCAGGAGCATATATATATAAGACCGTTCGTCGTGGCTTTCTGTGGGAAGGTCTATGCTGTAGGCTGTGTGAATTGATTTTTAAACCACAATCCAATTAAAAACTAAAACAGTGCTGTGTTCGCATATAATTGGCTATTGCATCCTTATTCTACATAGTTTAGTTCCTTCCTCGTGAATTTTGATAATGCGCTGTTGGAGATCCTTTTTAATAAGTAAATAAATAAACCTAATTATCACACAAGGCGACAACCTGTCTGTCAAACAAAATGCGATTAGTAATGTAGTTTGTCGTTCAAACACGGTTATCGCATACCAGGACGATAAAATATTATCTGTTGTAAGCTTGAGGATGTTGTATAACAAACGGTTTATTTAAAAGTTTTTAAATTATGAACAGCGAATTTCGAAATCAAGGTTAATTTTGACTTTGAAAGTCAAAAGTGTTTTTTAGAATAAAGGATTTTGCACACTACAACGGATCATACTATGAACCTAGCCGTATCGGCACATGCACTAACAAATATTCTTTGTACTCAGATAATTACCATCCAGAAAGGGGTTTTTATTTCAACTATAAATAAGATATTTTTTACAAAAACTGAAAACCGACTTCAAATTAAATAAATAAATAATAAATAAATATTCCGGACATATTCACACGGTCAACTGATCCCAAACTAGGCATAACCTGTACTATGGGTACCAGAGACTGATATACATACATAATAGATATATATTTAACACCCAGACACAGAACAAACATCTGTGTTAGTCACAAATGTTTGTCCAGTGCGGGAATCGAACCCGCGACCTAAAATCATGAATCATATTTTTTTTCAAACTTTCTCAAATTAACTGTTTTGGTATTTTTATAATCTTTGTAACTAATTTACTAAACGTACGTGATGTTCGGCATCAATATTGCTAACTAAAACAGCTGATTCATTGAGTTTGAACTGATTTGACTCCAAAACACCAGATTTTTGCATACTCTTTTTCCTATCAAAAATTCTTAGTAGAACAAACTTTTTTTTTTTTTTTTTAAACCGGACATATGACACAGTCAACTGATCCCAAACTAGGCATAGCCTGTACTATGGGAAACCAGAGACTGATACATAATAGATAAATATTTAACACCCAGACACAGAACAAACATCTGTGTTCATCACACAAATGTTTGTCCAGTGCGGGAATCGAACCCGCGACCTCTAGCGCAGAAGGCAGAGTTACTACTAACTGAGCTGTGAGGCCAGTCAAAGTTATTGCCTATTGGGTGTAGAATAAACCTCTTTCAGGGATACATATTTCCAAAAACTACAGATAAGTCTGAACTTACCAGTCTAATACCTACAAGATGACAAAGAAAGAATCAGTGACACGAAAAGCAAGCAAGTAGAATTATAATAGCTTCCACGAATGTGGGAGGAGCAGACTGATCACACTTCACCGAACACCTGTGAAATTAATTAAACCCCTCGCTGAATACTTGGAATACTACCATAATTAATGGGGTGGAATGGAATATTACGAAAATGGATGAATAGAATGGAATCCCATATGGAATTTAATTATGACAGTGAAAGTCAAGGGCACATGCCCGTATCTCGCTCGTACATCGTTAGGGACGACCTTTTTATACAGTTATGGTGGCAAACAAGCTTACGGCCCACCTGTTGGTAAGCGGTTACCGTAGCCTATGAGCGCTTGCAATATCAGAGGCATCACGCACGCGTTGCTGATCACGAACCTCCCTCTAGCCCTGGCCGCAGGAACACAGCATGTTTGAAACAAATAATGTTATTTTGCTGCGATCTTCTGTAAGGCGGAGGTACTTCCCAGGTGGGCTGCTCCAATTTAGAGCGAGTAAATCTCGCTGTGCCCTGCCTCGCATACGGTGAGGAAATGTTCCGAAAATATTCAATTTTTGTTGCCTGATTCTTATAGGTGAGTATGGGCAAATCCCTCCACATGATAAGGAATTCGCTCTGTCTGTGGGGGAGGCCATGTTCAACAGTGGACGTCGTACGGCTGAAATGATGATGATGATGATACTTATAGGCTTTCGCGAAGAAACCTGCGTTCACCCAGTAGGACAGGTTTCATTTATTCATTGAAATCTGAATGAATTTTTTAACCGACTCCAAAAGGAGGAGGTTCTCAAGTCGGCTGTATTTTTTTATCTCCGCCAATACTAAACCGATTTTGATAATTCTTTCGCTGGTGTATAAAGTATGATCCCGGGGTGGTCCCATATTAATTAAATTCCTGAGGGATTGCTACTTGTCCCGTAAAACTTTAAAAAACGTCATCATCTCTTGAAATCACGATGTGCCGATTTTTTTTTTGTCAACGGTGGTATGGTATGGTAACCCTCGCGACTTCATTCGGTTGCTGCTATTTTAGGGGTTGTGTGTCGGGAATTCCTTTCTGTGCACCCATACGTTACGCTACCCTGCAAATTTCATACTCTTAGGATTTTGGTTAGGATCTGCGTTGATTTTCAAAGAGAATTGAACTACGTTTGATTGTCAGTCAGTCAGTCAGTACCGTGAGAGTATTGATGATTAATGGATGTCATAGTTACTTTTGTTTTTTATTCGAAAGTATAGGTGGCCAGTGTCATCCTCGGTAGGTAAGCAAAACGCAAAAAGGTTGATAACAAAAAAAAAGAGGTTGATATTAATCTTGTAAATATTCAGGAATTTGAAGTCGGTTTTTAGTTTTTGTAAAAAATATCTTATTTGAAAGTTGAATTCACGTTAGTTTATTTTAAGTAAGTTTTACATCTGTATTAGCATTCGCCTTGGAGCATATTCAATCCCAAGCTTTTTTATCATCTAAACAGTCGGATATTTCTTATAAGATTTTTTACAGAGTTTTCGTTTAATTATGTATTTAAACTTGCTTATTGATATCATCATCAGCCTGTAGAAGTCCACTGCTGGACATAGGCCTCCCCCAAAGAGTTCCATGACGAACGGCCTTCTCCATCCACCGACTTCCTGCAACCTTCACAATGTCGTCGATTCATCGGGTGGGGGGCCTTCCAACACTGCGTCGCCCGGTTCGTGGTCGCCATTCGAGAACCTTTACTCCCCAACGGTTGTCGGTTCTGCGAGCTATATGGCCTGCCCACTGCCACTTATTGATAACTTTAGCGTAATTCCGAAAAGTAGGTAACTAGTGTTAACTGGTTATTAGGTAACTGTTTAGTTCTAAAAAGTATATAAGTACAGAATTGTGAAAGATTTTCCGTTTCAAGTTCTGAAGTGTGCCAAATTACTTTCCTAAATCCTTATTTAGTCACGTTTTCAAACGGTTATTACAAATCCTGAAGCGGCCATTGAATATAAATAGGAAAATTTTAGCGTAATAATGTTTTATGGATGTTATATTTCAATAAAACAGTATATAAATGATAGTAGTCATCATCATCATTTCAGCCGTACGACGTCCACTGCTGAACATGTCCTCCCCCACAGACAGAGCAAATTCCTTATCATGTGGGGGGATTTGCCCATACTCACCACGCTGGGCATGCGGGTTGGCGAGCGCAGTAAGAGCTATCGTTGTTAAAATGAGGGACGCTGCTGTCTATTCCTTAGCTTTTTTCCCTTAGTCACCTCTTACGACATCCGCGGATAGGTAGATATGGAGGGGCCTATTCTTAAGCCGGGGCCACCACAGCCCAACAGCTACCTATCAAAACAAATTAGCCAATGGACATACATTAATGCACGACCAATTATACTTTGTAAACACTTCATTCATGTATGTAAGAGCAATTAAAGGAGGCGGCAGGAAGCGCACGTCCAAACACCGGTGGATGTTGTAACACAGTGCTAAATGCGTCTGTTTTCAAACTACTGAAGCCGAGCTGCACTGTTCAAACGGAGTACGAAAAAAAAAACCACCCAAAAACCATCAACAACCAGCCATCTAATTTAATTAATGTAGAATGTGCATCTAATATAAATATAACTCTAATATTGACTGTTTTTAACTATGACTCTAATCTTATCATTGACTGGCCTCATAGCTCAGTTAGTAGTTACTCTGCCTCTGCTTCTGCGCTAGAGGTCGCGGGTTCGATTCCCGCACTGGACAAACATTTGTGACTAACACAGATGTTTGTTCTGTGTCTGGGTGTTAAAAATATATATATCTATTATGTATAGTCTCTGGTACGCATAGTACAGGCTATGCCTAGTTTGGGATCAGTTGAACGTGTGTAATATGTCCGGAATATTTATTTATTATTTATTTATTTGTATCTAGGTATCTTAATTTGTAATCATAATGACATTGTTTTTTAATTTTAAATATTTGGTATTTTTTATTTATTGTAATACTAAATAAAACATTTGCATGCTTGTGTAGCAAAAACATGTGCCTCCGCTTACTGCATAAGAACAGCGATTATATTCGACTACCATGTTTTAGCAAATAAACTGATTTCATTTCATTTCTACAGCCACATACATAGTCCTGACCTCCACAGTATTCCCTGGGTCTGTTCAGCAGTGGGCTGAAATGATGAGGTTGCTCTTAGGCCATAAAGTTCTGATGAGTAGAATTGGCTTGGAATAGCCACGCACTGGTGGACTCCGTCTTCAGATCGAAAGGCCGTGGTTTCAAAACGAAATTTTTGGGATGTTAAAAAAAATCACAGGAAACACTCAGTAAAAAATTAGCATGCTTTTTACTAATTTCCTGTTCTTTCGCAGTGACCTCGAGCCTGGATCAGCGACCGCTCCATCCGGCAGCTCCAGCAGTTCCAGCCTCTCTTCTAGAAGCAACGAGAGCAACACTGTCCCCGCTGAACAACATGGTATGACCTACCATCATACTCTTAGTCTTAGGTTGTAACGTGGTATCCATTGAACTCGCCTGGACGCCAGCCTTTGGACCTATGTTCAGCTATAGGATGTTTATTGTTGAACATAGCCCAAGGTCCCCCCCAGCAGATTTTTGAGCAACTTCTCATCATTTGGTGGAATTTTACCATATTCAACACACTAGGCACGTGTTGGCGAAAGCAGTTAGAGCTATCGTTGTTGAAATAGGGGACGCTGCTGCCCATCACCTAGCTTTTTTCCTTAGTCGGCTAAGTCGGCTTTACGGCTAGAAATGGAGGTGCCTATTCTTCAGCCGGAGCCACCACGACATGATTTGTTCATCCCACCAATATAATAAATACGAAAGTTTTGTAAAGATAAATTACATTTTTAAATTACATTTTAAATAGTACATGTAACCCATACTAGGATCCCCTGTGCCGCGGGTACCTATCAAAAACTACGAGGGCAATGGTATCACAACACCAAGACCCCGACATCTTCACAATGTCGTCGGTTGGAGGGCCGGCAGAATTCACTCTGTCCAATATGCTCTCTTGAAAATCCGTCGTTGAAGTGGACATATATGTTATACGGAGGCAAACAGGCTTACGGCCCACCGTCGCCTATTGACATCTGCAACACCTGGAGCATTGCTAATGCGTTGCCTGCCCTGGAGAAATCTTTTTGTATTTTTCTTAAAGCTCTTCATGTTGTATGTTAGCGGGAAAACCTCGGAAGGAAGCTCATTCCACAATTTGCACGTATGGGGGAGAAAGGATCGCTTAAAGCGAGTGGTTCGAGATACTCACGTGTCGATGAGATGTGGATGAGCCTTATTCCGGTGACGCGAGGTCCGATGGTAGAACCTCGAGAAGTCAAATAGTTCTTCAGAACACTCACCATTGTAAAGCCGATAGAGCACACAGAGCGAGCCAATATCACGGCGCTGGCTCAAGGGCTCCAGCTTACGTGAGCTTAGGTTCGTCGACAATTCTGACGGCTCTTCTCTGAAGGGAGTCGAAGCGGAGGAGCTGATACTTGGGGGCTCCGTGCCAGAGATGAGAACAGTATTCCACATGTGGCCGAACTTGTGCTTTATAAAGCAATAGGCGCTGTGTCGGTATGAAATACTGTTTGGCACGGTTAAGAACTCCAAGTTTTTTTGAAGTTATTAGTTAGTTAACCTATATTTTATTTCCAGCTTCTCAATCCGACCTGTCTGATGAGGAAGAGCCGCTGGCTACACAGTGGGCTGACAGCATCCCTCCTCACGTCCTTAGCTCCATCTCTCTGTCTGCGAGGCTGAGGAAACGGCAAGAAGCTATACATGGTAAGCACTCAATACTATATGTTACGTATCATGTTACATGTAATTTTAAATACCCATGATTAATATGGATCCTACTAATATTATAAAGGGGAAAGATTGTGAGGATGTTTGTGGTTCAATCACGCCGTAACGGCTCAACCGATTTAGTTCTCTCTATAAAGATCTAATAAAGAGTTTAGTAGGAGGTAGGGCACAGTGAGATTTTCTCGTTCTAAATTGGAGCAGCCCGCCTGGGGAGATACCTCCGCCTTACAGAAGATCGCAGCCAAATAACATTATTTGTTTCAAATAGTGTTGTGTTCCTGCGGTGAGTAAGGTTGCCAGTGCTCTTTGGGGCTCGTTCGGGGTCGGCAACGCGTGCGTGATGCCTCTGGTATTGCAATCGCTCATAGGCTGCGGTAACCGCTTACCAACGGGTTACCAACGGGCCGCATGCTTGTTTGCCAACTAAGTTGTATAAAAAAAAAAAGTTCTTTACCTAGAATAGCATAAAGGCTACTTTTTATGTCGGTACCTCGCGAGCGTAGTCGCGGGCGTAAGCTAGTTTTATATAATTTGTAATATACATACATAATTGGCTCTCTAAAGCTAAACGAATCCTTACAGAAGATCGCAGCCAAAAACCAATATTTGTTTCAAATAGTGTTGTGTTCCTGCGGTGAGTAAGGTTGCCAGAGCTCTTTAGGGGGGGAGGGGTTCGGCAGGCAACGCATTAGCAATGCTCCAGGTGTTGCTGATGTCAATAGGCGATGGTAACGACTTACCATCAGGAGGGCCGTAAGCCTGTTTGCCTCTGTATAACATAAAAAAAGAGAATGTACAATCGACTGTTACAAAGCTGTTGGTTCTCCTCCAATAAATAAATAATATTTTACACACTTGCTCATAAAGTGGCTCTAAGGTCACCGCAATTAGGCCCACAATGGTACCTGTAATCAAACTGTGACTTTTACATTGCTACTATTCATAAACGTGAGTTATTTTATTTAATTGGTTGAGTTGCTTTGTTCTTAAAAAGTTTTTATATAAAGAAGATCGTGCGCAAGAGTAAAAACTAAACTCATTCTTTTAGTCTATGGCCGATCGCCATTGTAACATGCGCGCGCATAGGAAAACAGACGAATTTTTCCCGCCATTGCGAAAAAAAATCACAAATGGTTATAACAGTTATTTTTAGTATTATTCACCGACTTCAAAAAGGAGGAGGTTCTCAAGTCGGCTGTATTTTTTTTAATTCTCAAGTGTGTTGAAAAACGTCGTATGATACACGTGTGTATTGATGATTACCAACGTTAAACACTTGTACCATAAAGTACTATTGTGCGCACTTCAACAAATAAATAAGTAATGTTATCTCGCACATTGCAGAGCTGATAGTGTCGGAGGGGTCGCACGTGCGCTGGCTGAAGGTGCTGGGGCGCGTGTTCCTGCGGCCGCTGGAGGCGCAGCCCGCGCTGCTGGCGGCGGACGAGCTGCGCGCGCTGTTCCCCAACCTGCCCGCCGTGCGCGAGCGCCACGCGCGCCTGCACGCGGCGCTGCGCGCGCTGCGCACCGACACCCAGGCGCCGCTCGTCGACGTGCGCGCCGTCGCCGACGCCGTCGCCAACACTGTGAGCATACACTTATTTCTTTCTTTCTTTCTTTCTTTCTTTCTTTCTTTCTTTCTTTCTTTCTTTCTTTCTTTCTTTCTTTCTTTCTTTTTTTCTTTCTTTCTTTATAGGAAAACCAACAGCTTAATAATCTTGCTAAACACCAGTATACATAACAGATAGCCAATAACAGGTGTTTACGTATAAAAACATAGAAGAACCAATAACAACTTAGAACAACTCACTAAACACAAACCAGTGGGAATATAATCTACTAATTGGCTAACTTCATTGCAAATTAACCTTATTAAGACTCATTTTTAAGCTGTCGCCAACACCGTGAGCATGCCCTTATTTAGACTCATTCAACACAGCAAAGTACTTGAACGAATACAGAGCACATAGATATACGAAGTGATTCACAATATGTACGCTACCCCGAAAGGGGCTTATTCTACACCCAAAAGGCAATAAAGTTTGTTCTACGACTTTTGGAAATGTCGAATTTATTAGAACAAACTTTTTCATTGAAAAAATTGTATGTAACAATCAGCTGTTTTAGGTAGCATCTTGATGCACAACTTCTCGTACGATTAGAAATGAATTACAAAGATGATAAAAATACCAAAAACAGCTAATTTGAGAAAGTTTATGATACAAGATATTAATATTACCAAATAAGTTAATTTGCATACTGTAAAGCTGATCATGGCTGTGCTTATTTTATATTCTAATTGCCATCCCTGTAACTCATGCTTCGCAAAATAAATGAAATGAAAATTGAAAAATATAAAATTAAAATATTGTAATTTTTTTTCGCTAATATTATTTCTTTTTTTTTATAGAACATCCCTCATTCGGGTTGGTATAATGTTATGAATCAAATGGATATTAAGTCCCGTCCCGATTTTCCTCAGCAATGTACCAACATTCCACCAGCACTCTTTATCTTTATCGCAGTTTGGTTTTGTACCTTACGGGTATGGACATGTTCCTTTGTCTTGATCAACATGGCTGTTTTGTCCCCACAGCTGGGCGAGGCTGGCTACGCGCCGACGCTCGCGCGCTTCTGCCGCGGCCAGCGCATGGCGCTCGAGTCGCTCCGAGAGAGACGTAGAAAGAACAAGGAGCTGCACCAGTTCCTGGTGAACCGGGAACAGTCGCCGCTGTGCGGGCGGCTGCAGCTGCGGGACCTGCTGGCCTGCGTGTGGCAGAGGTAAGCACGCAAAGAACCAGCCGGCTATTGTGTAAGCAAAATGGTAATAACTGACTGGCCATATAGCTCAGTTGGTAGTAACTCTGCCTTCTGCGCTTGAGGTCGCGGGTTCGATTCCCGCACTGGACAAACATTTGTGACTAACACAGATGTTTGTTCTATGGCTGGGTGTTAAATATATATATATTATGTATATTAGTCTCTGGTACCCATAGTAGAGGCTATGCCTAGTTTGGGATCAGTTGATTGTGTGTGATATGTCCGGAATATTTATTATTATTTATTAATGAAGATCGCAATTATAAGGATGATTTTATCAATTTTAGCGACATCTGACGTTTTTCAAACATGAATAAATAAAACATTTATTGAGTAAACCAATGTACAAAACAAAATGAAGGCCCTGACTCCTAAACTAGGGTTACCTGTATGTCAGGAGTCAGTTCCTTCCCAAAAATGGTACTAAACTAAAATGGTTAACGTAGACAATGATGTGTTGAGTAGGTACGGTTGACGTAACTAAGTGTTCCATAGTGTACCAATGGTTGAATAAATATGAAATGAAATGAAAGTGGTTGAAAGTTTGTATCGGCAATCCATAATTCCTCAAGTAAGGGATCTGAAAATCATCCCATAAAGGCGGACGAAGTCGCGGGTAACAGCTAGTATATATAGTAGCTGCTCTGCCCTAGCACACGCTGAGTGGTGGCCGTTTTTGTTACCATTGAATTGAATTGAATTTTGTATTGTGTTAAGTTTGATTGTGTTGGTAACAAAATAAACGTTTTTTTTTCTATTACATACTCGTAAGTTTGATGTTAACGATATATATCTCTCCCCAGGCTCACAAAATACCAGCTGCTCCTAGAGAGTGTGCTGAAGACAGTGGACAGCGAGGACAGCAGCGAGGCGGAGCGCGTGCAGAAGGCGCTGGGCGTCGCCAAAGATGTGTTGCACAGCGTCGACACCGCCATACGCACCGCCGAGAACGAACACAGGTATGTCTCACTTATACGGCTAGACTATAAATATAGTTACACTATAAACAAAACTTCCCAAGATAAACTAAATAATCCTTATTCTATGGACAATTAGCTCGGTATAAAGAACCACAAAAAAAAATTATAATCATGTAGGTACATAAAAAAATAAGGTTTAAAGTTTTACTTCTCACTGCGCAGTTAGTGTGGGCGTGTCTTTATATTTACTAGAAAAATATAAGTATTATTGATTGTAAAAAAAACTAGACTACGAATACGGCTGGACTATCAATACAGCTGATCTAATAAAACAGCTAAATTATAAACTAAAAAACAGCTAAAATCATGTAGGTACATAAAAAATAAGGTTTAAAGTTTTACTTCTCACTGCGCAGTTAGTGTGGGCGTGTCTTTGTATTTACTAGAAAAATATAAGTATTATTGATTGTAAAAAAAAACTAGATTACGAATAAGGCTGGACTATCAATACAGCTGATCTAATAAAACAGCTAAACTATAAATACGGCTAGTACAGTTAGACTATGCATAAAACTTGGCTAGACGGTTAGATTATTAATATATAAAGATTACACATACAGTTAGCCTACGAATGCAGCTAGTAAAAATATGGTTAGACTATAGATACAGATAGACTATAAATAGAGCTACAATAAGAATACAGACTATTAATGCAGCTAGACTAGACTTATCAATCCAACTTGACCAGACTAATAAATTCAGCTAGAATAGACTATAAATTCAGCTAGACTATAAACACAGCTAGACTTTAAACTCAGCTAGACTATAAACACAGTAAGGCTATAGATACAGCTAGAACCTTTCTGCCCCAACGGGTGTAGTCTCGTCAGTATAGTGACAGAGGGTGTTGCGTTTCCAGGTTGCGCAGCATCCAGTGCAAGCTGGAGGTGCGCGCGCCGGCGGGGGGCGGGGCGGAGTGGGAGGAGCTGCGCCGCCTCGACCTCACCGCGCACCACCTCACCACGGAGGGCGAGCTGGCCATCCGGAACGACTCCAACAAGAAAATACACGTGCTGGTAAGAATACTTGATGATATGAAAATTTGCCAACTTTGAGCTCGTCTCACGCAATAACGACTGAATCGATTTAGATGGGATTCGTGTAAATTGATAGCTTGGGGTTTTATCTACCAGCAGAGATATGATTCACCGCGCTCGGTCAACTAGGACCAGATCTAAGGGGAAAAAGCTTAAAGTATGTCTGACGCAAAAATGGCTTTGAAGTATTTTGATGATGTTGATATAAATTGATAGCATAGGTTTTTATCTTCCCGAGGAGGATGATTCGCCACGAATGGTTAACGAGGAATGGAACTAGAGTAAAAAATAATAATAACCATGTTGAAAAAATCTTGAATTGTTTCAGGCACTGATGCTAGAAGATTCTTTGGTTCTGATCCAGCGAGAGGGAGACAAGTTCCTTCTGAAGCCGATTGCCCAGCCGTCGCAACAGCAGAACCTATCGCCGCTCATCAAATGGTCAGTTCTTTGGCAATGTCACTAATAAAATTACGCTTAATATCTAAGGGAGCTAGTCAGAGGCACGTCCAAACATTTGACACATACCCATATATTGCAGTAGCTAGCATTCCAAACGTGACAAGTAAAAAGTCCATCGCCGCTGCCTCTTAAATAAGAATACCCACTCACGATGTTTTCCTGCACCGTTTAGTCGCAAGGATCATATTTACATCATCATTACATAATTTTAATATTTGAAACGTCAATCATTAAGTCACCATTAAAATTCGTATCTATTCCTACAGGGACAAGGTCCTGTTTCGTCCGAACGCGGCGGTCCGCAACACGTTCTTCCTGATGAACATCAACGGAGTTCAAATGCACGAACTTTCCGCGAACTCTGCCTCGGAGTATGCCACGTAAGTTTGCGCAAACTTATTTAAATGCTTATAAGGATAAATATAAGGTTTTCAATTGGTATATCTTGTCAGATTTGTACCGTTATTTTACCTATAGCCCGTTTTTGTATCATTTACCACCGTTTAGATACCGATATACCGTTTCGGTACCGATATTACGAGATATTTCTGATTCGATTGACGGAAATGCACTGTCATGGATTGAATTCGGTACCCAATTAACTACATACCATAGCAATATTTCATTTAAAAAAATGAAATAAATAAATGTCTAAATAGATATAAGATAGAAATAAATAGATAGAAATAAATGTCTTTAATTTTATTTTATCTTATTAAGCTGAAATAAACGCATTGAATTGTATTTAAACCTAATCGATATTCAGTACCCTAACCATTGGATAGCGGTACCGAAAAACAAACACATCATTGAGAAGTAGCTTCGCGAAAAGTCTAAAAACGGAACTAAAATAATCGTTCATTCATTTTCATAGTAATGAATGAAATGATGTATTTCCAACAAAGACAGTGGCGCCCTCAATTTTTTTCTACTCTCAAGATGTTCAAGATGTTTATTTGCAGAAATAAGTGTTACAGTGAGGTCTTAAAGCTATGAATATGGCACTTATAAACTTCACTCTTTTCGAGCATCGCAAATTATTGTTTTAGACGAAAGACTGTAAACTTAACACATACTATACTTAGTAAATTTTTGGCTCTTTTACGCGAAAGTAATTAAAAGTAAATAAAATTTGTGAAATTAATTTATAGATGGGTAAAACACATCCAAGAAGCGCCATTAGCCAAGCTAACTGAACTCAAGCCGATCATCACGCCATCACACCAAGCCAGCCGGTCCACTGATGACTCAGGTATGTATCTTAAGCCATGAAGCGCGATGGCGTAGATTGCCTCATAAACTAGGATTCATATCGTTCGGTAGGACCATTGAGGTCACTGGTGGTCTAATTATGCCTTCCACAAGATCGTGAGCTTAATCGATTCCTATTACACATCAATCCATTTTACTGGATACCTACTAAAAAAAAATATTCAAAAAGAGACGTTTCATCAATATATGGAGCCTGGGCCTGCACTGTGTACACTACTCTAAAATATGGCTAAGCAATAAAGTAAACGTATTTAATTGGTTATTTTATTTAAATTGACTACGTTCTAAGGTACATTAAGATTTTCTTCGACAAAGAGAGCAACACACAGCGCTACAAAAATATGGCGGATGGACGTGCGTGAAATGTTATTTTGACAACCTACATTTATCTGACAAAACATACAAACGGAAGGTACATAGGAAAAAAAAAACAAAAAAAAAAGGAAAAACAAACAACGCTGAGATGAGCCGCCGAACATGGAAGAGACATCTCAACGAAGCCACGCGACCTAGAAGTAGTTTCTTCTAGAGTTGAAGCTAGGGCAAATAGCGCAAGCCAGAGGCCCTTACTCGCAGCTCTGAATCGAGATTGCAGATGACCCGATTGATGACAAAAACATAAAATCAACATGACATGAAAAATATGTCAATGTCATGTCAAACGCCAATTATAAACCAACATGGCGGCCTTCAAATAGTGTTCACGTAGTAAAAAACTTACCAGAAGAACTATTCTTGTACCATCGCATTTGTCTTCAAATTAATGAAATTGTATTTTTCTTGTAATCTCCTATTTTTTCCTAATTTTTCTATGTAGTGTACATGGACCAGGTCCAGAATGAAATTGCTCCTTTACGTCCTCTCAAAATGTGAAGGAAATCAAAGAAATAGTACGAAAGTATTTACGAAAAGTACGATAGTAGGTGCGAAAGTACGGAATGAGCCTTGTTTCACCACACCGGTTCCTTCAACATCACAGTTTCTTAAGGGCAATCGGTATTTCATATAAACAAAAAGTATGAGAAGTAAAGCGCGAAAAGAGCCTTGTTTCAACACACCGGTTCAACATCACCGGTTTTTTTAGTATTAATTTTAAATTTATATTTTTGTTTACAGGAATAAACGTTTCCCGAAACCCATCAGACGCGTCCGAGAAGTCCAGCTCCACCGCCGACGAGGAGTGCGAGCGAGACAGAGCATCCGCCGAGCGCGCGCAGAGCGAGCGGGACAGGGCGTCCGCCGAGCGCGCCGACGCCGACCGAGCCGCGGCGGAGACGGCCGAGCGGGACCGAGAGAAGAGTCTCGAGAGTGGGAAGGAAAGCCTGGAGCGAGAGGAGAGAGTTGAGAAGGAAGAGGTTGAAAAAGAAGAGAAGCATACGTGAGTTGCATTGCTTGCTTTTACTTGATCCTTCTTGGTTATTCTGTATTAGGTCATTATTTTTGCAAATACACTAAGCAAAAATCTGCTGTTTTGCGGTCAAACCAGTTCAATTTATAAGCTGATTTAGATAGCGTTCATGTCGAAATTTTAAAACAGGTAATTTGAAAAAGCTATATAAGAAATTCTGGTTTTTATTTTTGATAATATTTAATTATTTTCGTTAAGGCACTATGAGAATCATAATAAACTGTCGAGTGGGCGGAGTGAAGAAAGTGACAGCGCTACGTAATATAATTGAATGCGGAAAGAGATAGCAAGCGTTAGAAGGCGCTCGAAAGTAATCGACGTAAGGGACATATAAGAAAATATCGATTATCATAAAACTTAAGTATTTTTTTAAAAAAGTATCTTGGATTTAGGTACCCAATGCTATTGTCTAACACAATATTTAAAAAAAAAGTTATTTTTTATAGAGAGTTTCTAAGTATTTTCGAAAAATAAATTTGCAGAAGACCGAACTTTATAAAATAAATCTATCGAAAAAAGTTTTACCAATCGCGTTTCTGTCTTGGATTTAGGTAAATAAAATGCTAAAGTTATCTTTGACATAAAAATCAAAACTGTGCGTTTTGCGGTTATTGGGAAAAAACAGTTCAAAAATAAAAATAAAACAATTAACCCTCACCTTAATGTAATAAACCACTTTCGTGATATTAAACACTAGCTTCCGCCCTTGTCACCTACATAAAAAGTATTATAATAAATATTCCGGACATTATATTAAATTATTGTATTCGGTTCATATTTGGTTTGCGCAAATATGACCACATTTCCGAATTCCGCACTAAGCTCAAGTGGTTGCCAATCCGCTTTCGCCGGAATGCTCACATTCTCAATCTCCTATATAATACTCTTTTTTCTCCATTGACTCCTCCTTACCTTAAGGAACGGTTCCAGTTTTTGCACTTATCCCATTCTTGCAACCTACGATCCATTGACACCAACCAACTTAAAGTCCCAGTTCACTCTTCCACCTTCTATGAGAAGTCGTTTACAGTCCAGGCTGTTTATAGTTAATAATTTTCTTCATAATTTAAGATACACCATCTTGCCCCTTCTCTAATCTTTTCAGTCCAGTCCATCCTAAGGTTGCCTGGCAGAGATCGCTCTTAGCGATAAGGCCGCCCATTGTATTGCCGTGTAAATTTGTAATTGTGATCTTATGTATTATTTCCGTATGGTGATCAATAAAGTGTTATCTATCTATCTATCTATATTTGCTATTCTAGGCAAAGAACTATATATATTCCTCTATATATTGAACAACAAACATCCTCAAAAACTTTCGCATTTATAATATTAGTATATTATTATGATTATATGCATCACCTTAAATAGGAAACTGGCAAATAAGTGATGAAAAGGTTCCACCTGACGATGTACAAATGTAGAATTTAAGGCCTTTGTTCGATGCACATCGAACAATTTAGCATGTTAGCAATTTTGGCTATGTAGGCCGAACGAGGCAGCGCGCGCGCGGTTTACCTAGCCAGTGCATCTACGGATAGCGTTCGGTCCGCAATCATCAATCATCATCATCATCATCTCTAGTACGTAGCGTCAAAGTACCGTTAGTAAATTCTCTTCGTATCGTGTAATCTGGCTATCAATCAACATCCTCTCTAAGGCTCGTATTCAGAGACAAGACTCGAGCATTGATCTGTACTTAAATCTCGATTTGAGACGAGATTCTAATTCTTGAACAGTGCATAAGTATAGATTCAATGATCACAGTTCACCTGAGTAAATGCTTATTCTGAAACGTCAATCAGACGAAATCGGTGCTTGAGTTTAGATTTGATTTGACATTAATCAAATGACATTTTCGTTCCGTTTCACGTACTTTGATGCATATTTATACTTCACTTTATTGTTCTATTCTATTTCCACCCTGGCTGTTTGAATTTCTGCGTAAAACGGATCGAAAATTATAAATAAATCAAAATGTAAACGAGAACATTTGAGTACAGATTTGAGACTCGATTCAGCTGAGAATAGTTTAAGTACCGTTCTTGAATAAAAGCTATGTTTGAGAAGAGATTCAATACTTAAGTAGAGTTCAGCTGATCTGTGATTAAATCTAAGCTTGAGTCTTGTCTCTGAATACGAGCCTAAGTGTCGCGTACAGTCTCGTACAGCCTTACTGTTTGTTTTCCAGCGTGCGTCGGCAGACAGTGGGGCGCATCAGCACCCACGACGCGGAGCCGCCGCCCGCGCTGCACGCCCCGGCCGCGCTCACCGTCACCGAGCCGGCCGCGCACACCGCCTACACCGCTCTCTCCAACCAAGGTAGTCTAACGCACGAATACTGGAACGTCATTTACCAGCGCCGCACCGTACATATTATGTTCGGTGCAGCTTTATGCTGAGACGGGACCCATTTGCCCCACACAACGCATACCTACTCAACCTACCTACCGCCTCACCTACCTACATGTTTTTGTTTTCTTATTGTGTTTTTGTATTACTAGGTTCAAGTATTTTTTTCCTACCTACCTACCTACTTACTGCGTTGTGGGTCAAATAAATAAATTTTCTTTCTATCTTTCTTTCTTTTCTATTTAAGGCGATACAGAAATCAATATAAAATGTTGAGTGGGCGGAGTGAAGAAGGTGACAGCGCTATGTACTATAATTGAAGGCGGAAAGAGATAGCAAGCATTAGATGGCGCTCGAAAGTAATCGACGTAAGCGACGTATAAGAAAATATTGATTATCATAAAAACCATGTATTTTTTAAAATAGTGTCTTGGATTTAGGTACCCAATGCTATTGTCTAACACAATATTAAAAAAAAAGCTATTTTTGTTAGATAGTCTCAGAGTATTTTCGAATAAACTGTTGCAGAGGACCCAACTTTAAAAAATAAATCTTTCGAGAAAAGTTTTACCAATCGCGTTTCTGTCTTGGATTTAGGTAAATAAAATGCTCAAGTTATCTTTGTCATAAAAATCAAAACTGTGCTTTTTGCGGTTATTGAGAAAAAAACTATTCAAAAATCATAAAACAATTTAACCCTCACCTTAACTCAACCACTTACGTAAAGGCTACTTATTTCTGAGACCGTTAGATTTAAGTCAAACGCCAATTAATTTTGACGTGATTAGCTGAGCGTGCTCTCAATTTTGTCTTTATAAAGCTGTCAAACTATAATCAGCTTTTCTGTATTCCGTTTTAATATTAAGTGGTCATTTGAGTGGGACTTAAATCGGTCACGCTTAAAATTTAAGTGGTGACCTAATTGACGTTTCAGTATACGATTCTCAACGATCTTTTTTTATATACAACTAAGTTAACAAACAAGCATACGACCCACCTGTTGGTAAGAGGTTACCATAGCCTATATACGCTTGCAATACGATAACGGCGTATCAAATAATTGAGGCCTTCTCAAATAGTTAAGTGGCGTTTCAGTTTTTATTTTTGTTGATAAAATAACCCCCTTTCTGGATGGTATACATGTTATGCATCACCTTGTATAATAGACATAGACAAACATTTATTCACAAACGTGGTCACAATACACGTCACAATAAAAGCAAGACACAGAGAGCGAAAATATGAAACAAATACAGAGAGGTAACACACAAAAACTTATAAAAAAGAACACGTGAAATGTTATTGTGCGCCACAGCAGCAAAAAGGTCTCGGCTCAGCATAAATGCCTTACTACTGAGGAGTAGTTACGCGCTGGTATTCTGCCGAAACCGTTTATATATATATTTTTTTATATCACACACGGTCAACTGATCCCAAACTAGGCATAGCCTGTACTATGGGTACCAGAGACTGATATACATAATAGATATATATTTAACACCCAGACACAGAACAAACATCTGTGTTAGTCACAAATGTTTGTCCAGTGCGGGAATCGAACCCGCGACCTCTAGCGCAGAAGGCAGAGTTACTACCAACTGAGCTATGAGGCCTGCCCAAATTGCTGGTTAATTGTACAAGGATGTGTTGTGTGTGTTGTCGTGGTGGCCCCGGCTAAAGGATAGGCCCCTCCATATCTCTATCCGCGGATGTGGTAAGAAGCGACTAAGGGAAAAAAGCTAGGGGATGGGCAGCAGCGTCCCTCATTTTAAAAACGACAGCTCTAACTGCGCTCGCCAACCCGCATGCCCAGCGTGGTGAGTATGGGCAAAACCCCATGATAAGGAATTTGCTCTGTCTGTGGGGGAGGCCATGTTCAGCAGTGAACGTCGTACGGCTGAAATGATGATGATGATGTGTTGTGCAGAGCGGCTGCGTCGGCTGGACGGCGGCATCTCCCGCTGCCTGCGCGCGAAGGCGCTGGTGGTGGGCGACATGCTGGGAGTGCCGGCGCAGCACTACAGCCAGCTGGCGGACCTCGCCGTCGCTGACGCCCTCGGACAAGTCGGTGAGTCACCCAACCACCCACCCATAGATAGCTCAATAAAATAAAAGGGCATTTATTCACTAAGAATTCTTTACAGTTATAAAGATACAATAATTACAGAAAACCAATAATTACAGAATTATATATATTTCACTGGAAGGCCCCCCACCCGATGGACCGACGACATTGTGAAGGTTGCGGGAAGTCGGTGGATGGAGAAGGCTCAAGACCGTTCGTCATGGAACTCTTTGGGGGAGGCCTATGTCCAGCAGTGGACTTCTACAGGCTGATGATGATATATTTCACTGAGCCATAGCCTATTTGTCGTACTGCAGCACACGCAGAACAGAAGATCGCAGCCAAATAACATTATTTGTTTCAAATAGTGTTGTGTTCCTGCGATGAGTAAGGTTGCCAGAGCTCTTTAGGGGGGGGGGTGCGGTTCGGCAGGCAACGCATTAGCAATGCTCCAGGTGTTGCTAATGTCAATAGGCGACGGTAATCACTTACCATCAAGAGGGCCGTAAGACTTTTTCCTCCGTATAACATAAAAAAAAAACACGCAAACTTGCCTTCTCTAAGATACCTACTTTTTAGAAATTGCTCGTTTGATTATTTATACCCACCTATTGTATGCTAGTTGAGTTTAAAATTGTTAATTGTGTGTGTCTGTAGTGCCAAATATTTTTTTTATCTATCTAAATAAAACCAAGTTTTGGTATGTAGGTAGACAGGTGAAATGGTCGAGGGCTCAGCTACGCTGCTTTTCAGCCTCGCCATAAAATATCTGCTGTCGTCACAGCAGGTTTGATCCTCGGAAGCCATCAGGCGATGAAGAGAAGGGGACAGATCATTATTATAACCTATGTAGGTAGATAGATAGAAAATGCTTTATTGCACACCATAAAATATCCAAACATTAAAAAAACAATAAAAACTAAACAATACAAAACAATAAAAAATGTGATACAATGGCCGGTCTTACCATACTAATTATTATGGATGTGATTCATATTCACATCCATTACACACATGCACACTCATGCACCACACTAACACACTCACTCTCTCCCAGACGCACTTATTCACACACATACACACACCACATATATATACACATACACAAACATACACATATATATAATATTAGTTTTGTGTCAAATCAATGACGGTCGTAATTAGTAAATGTATTTGCTAAAAAAATTAAATCCTTTATTGGCTTTAAGTAAAGTGAATTAGTTAAGTTGTACCATTTACCTAAAAGCCGTGGATTTTGTTTCATTAATAAAATAAAATAAAAATAAAATTATTGTACCTAACACCAAAATATCCGCCTCACCTATTTTGAGTTTCGCTTGTATGGCTTAGTAAGCCTCATTTCTTTATTCACTGTGATCCTTTGAGGGTAAACCATCCATTTAATGACTTTGATTACCCAGTCTGTTGTTCAATTACAACCAAAACAAAAAGACTATTATAAGATTACGCAAATCACTTCACACAAAATACACCCTTAATCAGATAGTGCTATCACCGAAAGTAATTTAAACGATACATAGTCCTGACCCTACACTAGAATTCCCTGTGTATCAGAAACTACGAGTACCATGGTACCACAACAACCAGACACGGAAAAAATATTGCAGATCATGCAAACATTTGTCCCGCAGAGGGAATCGAACCACTGCACTACTGAGATCGTCAAAATAATGTAGTTGTGTCCTCAGATGTATGCATGGAGCTGAGGGGCCGGGGGGCGACGGTCGAGGAGTCGGAGCCGGACCTTCAGCAACTCCTGCTGGCTGCCTGCACCCAGGGTGAGACATCCTACTAATATTATAAACTAGCTTCCGCCCGCGGCTTCGCGCACTTGGTACCTACATAAAAATTAGCCTATATGCTGTTCTAGGTAAAGAACTCTTTATATTCCAAGTTTCAACGAAATCGGTTGAGCCGTTTCCGCGTGATTGAATAACAAACATTCAAGGCCACGACGAACGGTCTCGAGCCTTCTCCATCCACCGACTTCCCGCAACTTTCACCATGTCGTCGGTCCATTCAATTACTTGAGTAAATGTTTTATTAAGTGGAGTGACGAGAATTTATTATTATTTATTTATTTGAACTTAAATACATGGATACAGGATACAATTTAGAATACTGGAAATTGCAGAAGTATAGACTGTGTCGCAATTTCCAGTGCCCGACCTAGGGACTAAAAGAGATTTATACATTCAAAAATAAATAAACTAGCTACCTAACTATGGAAATTAAAGGATATATAGATATACAGAAAGGAAAAAAAAAATCTACAAGCTACCTTAAAATACTTAAAGGGGAAAAAAGAGAAATTGCTGAACTGGGTTTCTCCCTGTGAGAAGTGAGAGAAAAATTGACAAAATAAGAAATGAGTAGATCAGAGGAAGTTTGAAAGTAGCGCCAGTGACGGAAAAGTTGAGAAGTAATAGGTTAGCATGGTATGGGCATGTCATGAGGAGGGATGATAGTCATGTAACCAGAAGAGTGTTAGGTATGAATGTGGATGGATATAAGACTAGAGGAAGGACGAAGAAAAGATGGATGGACTGTATTAAAGATGACATGAGTAAGAAAGGAGTGAGTGCGGAGATGACGGCTAACAGATATATAGTCCTCCTCATCGATTTCGATGACGGCGACCCCAACTAAAGATAATGTGTTATAAAATAAATTAATTCCTAGCATGAGCCCTAATGTGGCTCGCTAGGCCAAACTTCGTTTTAAAAACTCTATCACATGGTTGACAGTAGAGTTGACCTGCGATGTTATACGTATATGTGTAGGAGGGCTTAGGTCTTTCTTTACGAATTTGGCGTTTAATGTCAAGCGTGTCGAGACGATTTTCCTCGAACGTTTTGACATGATTATAGATGGTAGAGTGGAAGAAGAAAACATGCTGTGCCGACTCCACATAACGTGGGACAAGGGCAGGAAGAATAAGATTAAAATTCAATTCAATTCAAGTATTTTATTTCAGCTTTCACTTATAACACCTATTACAGCCATATAATTTTAAATAACACACATAACTTACTACCTACACACAGACATCGATTTATGTGCACTGCATCATCGGTACGAATGGTGCACCTGTGTGCAGTGCTTCATAAAGATGCAGTCTGTGTCCAGCCTCCCTGCTATAAGTTTCAGGGAGCTATTGGAGCTGCTCCTCACGCGACGCATCAAGGATGACGTTCTCTTGCGGATGATCGCATTATTATTATTATTATTGTCGTGTCACTGGTTTTTTCTTGGTCATCCTGTCTTTGGTCAGTGACCAGGTTGAGGTATGGTGGCCCTGAAAAGGGCCTATGACCGTCGATGAAAGAATCAGTGTAGTGAAATGATTAAAGTGCGCCTCTTAGAGGCTCCTTTCGTGCACATGTCACATGTCTTCGAATTTTTAGGTTCTAGGACATGCCCGTTTCCTCACGATGTTTTCCTTCACCGTTTGAGAGCACTAGCATAGCGCACATAAATTTTCCGAATGGAAAATCAATTGGTGATATCCTTTATTAATTTTTATATTTATAAACCTATTCCCTGACGATTCTAACATAATCTTAATAAGACTGTTCTCACAGGGTTGAATGACTGTGTAGGTAATGGTTTCGGCAGAATACCAGCGTCTGCTGCAAAACAGTAGGCATAATGCTGAGCCGAAGCCATTTTGCTGCTGCAGCACACATCACACCATTTTTTACTTTCATTACTTTTCTCTTGTTTCTTTTATTATAAGTTTATTGTAAAATGTTGTGCAAATGTGTGTGTTTTGGTGGCAATTAAATAAATGTCTATGTCTATGGTGCACGACAGGCTTCGAACTCACGACCTGTGGATCGGAAGGCGGGGCCACTACCACCTCTCCACCAGTGCTCCAATGATCGCATAAAAGTCATCGACGCGTGCGCGAAATTAATGAACAATATTTGATTACAGCGAATCAACTGACATTACTGGTTCGAGGAGCGCTGTCAGTGAGCGAGGGCGCGGCCGTGGCGGCGCGGGCGCGCGCGGGCAGGTGTGACTCCTGCCGCCGGGCCAGGGACGTCCCGCCACCACAAGGTTACTACCATCTTACATAATACATACCACTCAAACTACCATCACAAATAACTAATACCACCAGAAAAGATGGGAACTACCACCTTACATAATACCAGCGCACGGTAACTACCACCTTACCTAATCATCATCATCAGCCTGATGAAGTCCACTGCTGAACATAGGCCTCCCCCAAAGAGTGCCACGACGAACGGTCTTGAGCCTTCTCCATCCACCGAATTCCCTTACCTAATACATACACTTAAACTACCATTTTATATAATACATAACACCAACACACGGTAAATACCATCTTACATAATAAATACAACTTTAACTACCATCTTAAATACATAATATTTTTCTTGCTCAGTCCCAGTCCAGACAACTGCACCACCGGAGGAAACCGACATCGACTGCGACATCAAACCGGCAGAACTGAGATCCGCCTCCTTAGATGAGGAGTACGACACTCTGTCCGAACTGGAGGCGTCGAGGGATGATGATGATGATGTTTTAGGTAAGTTATGATAGTTTAAAAGTATTTTGCATTAGCAAGTTGAAGTGGCAGC
Source organism: Anticlea derivata (assembly GCA_947579855.1). Classification (NCBI taxonomy): domain Eukaryota; kingdom Metazoa; phylum Arthropoda; class Insecta; order Lepidoptera; family Geometridae; genus Anticlea; species Anticlea derivata. Next base: position 374,084 of record OX388283.1, on the reverse strand, counting down.
GGGTAGGTTATCAAGCTTGCTTGACGACGCAGAAAAATTCTACCCATTGATCTATTTCCTTGCCAAATTTCACTATGATCCGTTCAGTCGTTTAGTCGTGAAAAGGTAACAGAGTTACTTTCGCATTTATAATATTAAGTATGTGAGTACCGACCTCACATGAAGTGGTATAAGGGCATGACGATGGTGATGATGATGGTGATAATGATGATGATGATGAGAATGGTGATGGTGATAATGATGATGGTGGTGTTGCAGAGGGCAGCCCGGGCGCGGCGGCGCTGGGCTTGCGGCTGGTGGAGGCGACGTGCGGGCTGCAGGGCACGCTGGCGCGCGCGCTGGCGGCGGCGTGCGGGGCGGGCGCGGGGGCGGGCGCGGGGGCGGGGGAGGCGCTCCGCCGCGCGCGCCTGGCCGCGCTGCAGGACTCCAACGACGCGCTGCGCTGCAGGCTCCGGACAGCAGGTACTACTGACCCGACTCACGACTAACCGGTTACTAACCGATGTACGACGGCGATAGACTTTAGGAGGAGGTAGGACACAGCGAGATTTTCTCGTTCTGAATTGGAGCAGCCCGTGTGGAGAGGTACCTCCGCCTTACAGAAGATCGCAGCCAAATAGCAATATTTGTTTCAAATAGTGTTGTGTTCCTGCGGTGAGTAAGGTTGCCAGAGCTCTTTAGGGGGGAAGGGGGTTCGAAGTCGGCAACGCGTGCGTGATGCCTCTGGTATTGCAAGCGCTCATAGGCTACGGTAACCGCTTACCATCAGGTGGGCCGTAAGCTGGTTTGCCAACTCATTTGTATAAAAAAAACTTGCAAACTTTCACGTATGGAATACTCGCTACCGCAAAATGTGCCCATGTAATGTTCAGAGATGCCTCTGTCTGTATATCAGATATCCCCAAGGATCTGAGACGATGTCTACCATTCATGGGTATAAAAATCGGGATACTATTTCTTTTATTCTTCTATATAGTGACCTGTTTTATTTTTTTTCTTTTCGACACTGAACGTTATCGAGAGTTTATACATAATGCTGGAAGTGTTGCCCGCTCCGACGTTTGTACAAAACAATCGAGTTCTTTATCAACCGATTAAAAGAACAAAACCTATTTTTAGATAGCTCCTTTACCTTGATGTCATTAGATAAACTATTTCTCGTGTATTTTGATTGAATTATTTATAATCATTTATATTATTTTATTTTCAGAGAATCAAATGACGGAGGAGATCTCGTTCCCCAAAGCTGATCCAACAATACAGGTATCTGTCCTTCCTTATTCATGACTGTTCATTAAAAACAAATTATTTAAAGGAAATACTAAGTACCTACATGTATACTATTCAATATAATCATTTCAGCCGTAGAACGTCTACTGCTGAACATAGATTACCATAGATTTCCAAAGCTGTGGGGGGAATTTGCCCTGTGGGGGGAATTTGCCCTGTGGGGGGAATTTGCCCATACTCACCGCGCTAGGCACGGGGGGTGGCGAACGCAATTGGAGCTATCTTTGTTAGAATAGGGGACCAACCCCTAGCTTTTTTCCCTTAGTCGCCTCTTACGACATCCACGGTAGGTAGATATGAAGGGGTTGCGGTCACCGCTACCAGTATATAAATAAATTAATAATTATTTATTTATCATATTTCCTTCCGTATATCTGGTTATATTATTTATAGAAACAAGTAATAATGTTATCAAAAATACTATCCGATCCTACTTATATTATAGATGTGTTATCAATTTTGAATAGATCCTAAATAGGATTTTGAGAAAATTTTACCAATTTTATAATACATTTTTTTATGTTACCTAGGATCAACCCAGCAACGGAGGCTGATCTCCAACGAGCACCAAACTACCGAATTCACTAACACACGGCGCCACCTAACCACTACGCAGGCGACGCTGGCTGGCCCCGCGTCCCGCTCCATCCGCAAACTTTTATCATAAACGGTCGAGCCCCTACGGATGGTACTTTCCAGAAAATTTTGTACTATTTTTGTTTTAATATCCCTAAATCGAATCTTGTATATTTTGTAATAATTGTTTTTTTTTCAGTAGATTTTACTTGTATAACTAAATAGACACTATTCCATACGTAAACACGTAATGTGATGTAAATTCACTAGGCTAAGTATTGACGTTTTTAACTTAGATTTTCCCCAAAAATATTACATGTACGTTATTCTATGTAAATAAACATTAATTTTGTAGTTCTTGTATATTATTATAAAATCTTGTTGTTAATGTATTAGCTTTGGAAGTATTAAATCGACAATATATATTTTTTGTAGAAATTGTAACTTATTGGTATTTGGACTTTAATGACGGTATATCAAATAATGTTTTGCATACAATAATGTATGGAAAATGACGTATACATCTTTGTGTTAGTATCCATATTAAATAACTTTAAAGACTAAAACTATACATATATTTGACTTTTATACTCAAATCACTATCGCGTCGCGTCCACCAGCCGCAAGCCCAGCGCCGCCGCGCCCGGGCTGCCTATGCAACCACCATCATCATTATCACCATCACCATTATCACCATCATCATCTCCCTGCCTTATCCCACTTCATATGAAGTCGGTACTCCATACGTATTATAAATAGGTAAGTTTTTCGACGTAACAAAAAGTTTATTTCAAGCAATACAGATCTGCCACTTGAAATGGGCATGCTTGTTTGTATCACTGGTTCTTTCTTGGTCGTCCTCAACCTCAAGACCTATATAGATCTGTAGTCCACGGCTGGACATAGACATAGGGTTCTGAGCCTTTTCCATCAACCAACTTCCTGCAACCTTCACAATGTCGTCGGTCCATTGGATGGTCTTCCAGATTAGAGACTAGTGAAACTTACAATTTCTAACTTGGTAAATAAATGGATTACAGAAATAGTACCTCAAGTGAATGCCATATTGAGCACTAGGTAATATTATATAAATACGGTTAAATATAATATTATATTAATAGTTTAAATATTGTGAAAACTATATTAAGCCGTTGACAAAGGGACATTTCTGACGAAGAACTATAGGCAATACTTTCTTACCTATCTTTAAATGAAAACGTAGGTAAATCCAAAATTTTCTCAACATAATCTCGCCACTCCTACTATAAATAAATGGGAAAATTTGTGAGGATGTTTTTTATTCAGCCACGCTGTAACGGCTCGACCAATTTCAGTGAGACTTGGAATATCAATCAATCAATCAAATCAAAAGTTTTTTATTCGGACAATAGGTACAATCCATTTTGTTATATATAGTTCTTTGCCTAGAATAGTTTTTGACTTACTTTTTATCAAGGTGCCACGCGAGTAAAACCGCGGGCACAAGTTATGTATGCATCGTCATCATTCTTAGACTTAGCAATGTATACAAAGTGATATAAAACATGTAGGTATGCCATCCCGAAAGGGGGTAATTCTATCAACAAAAAGAAAAAAAAAACCATTTGTTCGACAAAACTCAAATTAACTGTTTTTGGTATTTTTAGAAGAAAAATAACGATTTCCAAAAGTCGTGGAACAAATTTTTCTGCCCATTGGGTGTTTAGAATAAGCCCCTTTTGGGGTAGCATACATAATTATGAATGACTTTATCCTTTAACAGCTTGTATAAATTTTCCATAGACTCAAATAATGTTAAATAATAACAATGTTTTGTAGTAACTATAACGTTATAAATTATATATTTTATACCTTAGGCTAGATTTAGACCAAAAGTAAACCCATCCATTTTCCTTTATATATTTGTATGTTTATGTATAATATGGAGCTTTTGTATACTATATTAAAGCATATTGGCGTGTTATAGGACAATGCATTAACTGTTTTATGTATTTTACTTCTTTTATCGCAATAAAGAATTAAGGTGAACAGCACATTTTTTATTATCTACCGTCTGAAGCTTTCTTTTTGTATCCCCTTAATTGAACGATCGAGCGAAGCGAGCGTAGATCTCTCACAGCGTTGTTTTTGTATATTTATTTGTTAAGAGCTTAACTTTCATATCTTCAATACGATCAGCGGTGTAATTGTGTAAGCGTAATGGCAATGAAGTTACATTGAGTGTAATTATAACAATCATAGCAACATAAAAAACGTTCGAAAATTGACAAGGCAAAACTTCAAGATCTTAGCCTCCTTTTCATGTTTGAAAGACTTCGAATATCACTAAAATTTATTAAATCACCCGGATAATTGCGATCTTCATTACCATTTCGCTTACGCAATAGCAGGCCTGCATGGAATTTAGTAGGTGAGCAGGTTGTACTATACAGATTAACTGGTAGGTATATTACGAGTTAAATCGGTCAAGCGTTTGCTAAGGTCATCATTTCAGCCGTACGACGTCCACTGCTGAACATGGCCTCCCCCACAGACAGAGCAAATTCCTTATCGTGTGGGGGGATTTTCTCATACTCACCACGCTGGGCATGCGGGTTGGCGAGCGCAGTTAGAGCTATCATTGTTAAAATGAGGAACGCTGCTGCCCATCCCCTAGCTTTTTTCCCTTAGTCGCCTCTTACGACATCCGCGGATAGGGAGATATGGAGGGGTCTATTCTTCAGCCGGGGCCACCACGGCCAAGGTTGGTAACCGCCGGACATCCACTGCTAAACATGGCCTCCTCCGTATAAGGTCTACACCCAAACAATAATTTGTGAGGATTTGCCCATACTCGCCACGCTGGGCATGCGGGTTGGCGAGCGATAAAGCTATTGTTGATAGGGAACGCTGCTGCCCATCCCCTAGCTTTTTTCCCTTAGTCGCCTCTTACGACATCCGCGGATAGGTAGGTATGGAGGGGCCTATTCCTCGGCCGGGGCCACCACGGCGATACGACTTACAACGTAATTTTTTATTCAACTACCTAGTACCTACTAAAGGTGGATTCGACCAAACTATTATTTTTTATTGATAATGGCGTTTGGCCACCAACTCACTTTTGCAAGTGAAATGTGCCAAGATGGAGCACGCTTTCCCAGAGTGAACTTATTGACCCTAGATTTGAAGACTCCTAGATTGTACTCTTTCGGGAAAAGAGACAAAGAAAGTTTAAGTCTTATCCATAGAATAAAATGACTAATTACTCTAGAGTAAGCCTGTTTTCCAGGGAGTTATCGCAGGGATTGTTACTCTGGCATAACATAGCGTTTGGTCGAATTGGAACTGGAAATTTGGAACTAAGTAGATTAATATTTTATCCTTGTGATTTAATTAAAGATGATAAATAAAACAAGTGATGTTTTTTATATTTGTTCATTGAGTTTTAATATAACAAAGCGGCTAATGCACTAATAAACACTATGGAAGTGAAACTCCTGCTTGCGGAAGCTACGTAGAGTGGACGATCGGTGACCACCTCATACAGATGAGACAGCACCTTCTGTTTCACTACTGCTAACTCTTCTGTCTCGCTCTCACTTGATGGCCTGTGGATATACGATGGTAATTTAGAAAGAGAAAGAAATATATCCCAAATTGTAGTTGCTTATGCTCTAAAAAGCTAGGGGATCGGCAGCAGCGTCCCTCATTTTAACAACGATAGCTCTAACTGCGCTCGCCAACCCGCATGCCCTGCGTGGTGAGTATGGGCAAATCCCCCCACATGATAAGGAATTTGCTCTGTCTGTGGGGGAGGCCATGTCAGCAGTGGACATCTAACGGCTGAAATGATGATGATTATGATGCTCTAAAATGGAACAGCCCGCCGCCTGGGAGGTTGGTACATCTAATACAGAAGATTGAAGCCAAATAACATTATTTGTTTCAAATAGTGTTGTGTTCCTGCGGTGAGTAAGGTTGCCAGAGCTCTTTAAGGGGGGTTGGGGTCGGCAACGCATTCGTGATGCCTCTGGTATTGCAAGCGTTCCTAGGCTACGGTACCACTTACCAACAGGTGGGCCGTAAGCTTGTTTATATAAAAAAGGGAGATCTCTGATCTTTAAGTAGGTACTCAAAATCTTTGAAGATATCAAATGGTAGGTATACAGGGTGAGTTTTATATAAAATAAGATCAGCGTTAAAAAAAGTTGTATAATCTTGCTAATGCATTACGTAGGTACTTAGCTGTCTGTAGAAGAACTAAGGTCATAGACATAGCTCTCAAAATTAGCAAGTTGAAGTGGCAGTGCGCAGGCTATACAATATGTATTCCATCCCGAAGGGGCTTATTCTACAACCAATTGGCAATAAAGTTTGTTCTACGACTTTTGGAAATTCGACATTTTTCATTTAAAAAACTATGCGAAAATCAGCTGTTTTGGGGTCAAATCAGGTCAAACTCAATGAATCAGCTGCTTTAGGTAGCAATCTTGATTCCGAACTTCTTGTACGTTTAGTTATTAGTTCTAAAGATGATAAAAATACCGAAAACAGCTAATTTAAGAAGTTTTGTGAAAAAAATTCAAAAATTTTTTTTGAAGGAATTTTAGTTTTTTTTCTCTAGTATTATTTATTTTTGTTGATAAAATAACCCTCTTTCGGGATGGTATACATGTTATGAATCACCTTGTAGTATAGTATTATGATATCTGTGACCTTGTATAGGTCGTAGAACCGACAACCGTTGGGAATAAAGGTTCTCGAATGGCCACTATCCTGACGAAATCCAGTGTGAAAAGGATGGACCGACGACAGTGCGGGTAATCCGAAGCCAGTGAAGGCTTCAAGACCGTTCATCGTGGCACTTATTAGGGAGGCTACGTTACAGCTTCCTATGATCGGGATTGTTTACCTGATAGCTCGACAATGTGACACTTCAGGCACCACATACACCGGCGACTTGGGGGTCGCGTGGGTGACGTTAGGCCCCACGGGGGCCCAGGGGTCGTGGCCGCCCGCGACTGAGATCACGTGGTCCGGCATATGGGTCAGACCTCCGAAGAGCAGGTTGGTGCGCTCGATGCCAGAACGTAGGAAGGCTTCGTCGAAGCTGAAAGTAATGTATTTTTTTTGAGAATTATGTAGTCTCCTACACTTAGATGTATGCAGTTCACAATTTTTCAAATTGATGCCACAGCACTATAAAATTAAATAAAGAAGTCTTGCACAGACGTCGCAGATACCGCAGAGCCTCAAGACGAAAGTCTACAATCAGTGCGTGTTGCCAGTGATGACTTATGGCACTGAGACTTGGTCGTTAACTATAGGCCTCATATACAAGCTCAAAGTCGCGCAACGGGCTATGGAGAGAGCTATGCTTGGAGTTTCACTACGTGATAAGATCCGAAATGAGGAAATCCGTAGAAGAACTAAGGTGACCGACATAGCTCTCAGAATTAGCAAGTTGAAGTGGCAGTGGGCAGGCCATATAGCTCGCAGAACCGACAACCGTTGGGGAGTAAAGGTTCTCGAATGGCGACCACGAACCGGGCGACGCAGTGTTGGAAGGCCCCCCACCCGATGGACCGACGACATTGTGAAGGTTGCGGGAAGTCGGTGGATGGAGAAGGCTCAAGACCGTTCGTCATGGAACTCTTTGGGGGAGGCCTATGTCCAGCAGTGGATTTCTACAGGCTGATGATGATGATGATGCACAGAAGGAAATAGAATATTGTGTATCGGCAACTTGCGCTTTCACTATGGTTAAGAAAATTTGGAAGTTTTATAATATTAAGTAAAAGTCTTATTACTACCTAGATTTATTTTTATATCTAACTTTTTTTTACCTGTAGACGTACACATAATCAATTTCTATATAGCATTACTGTCCAACCGGTTCCGGCGGGGGCATAGGTACGCCATCTTACAGGATCTCCTAGTTTGGGTACCTATGTTTTCCAACCAGTGATGCAATTGTGTAAGCATAATGGCAATGAAGATCGTAACATTGAAGGTAATTTTAACAATCTTAGCAACATTCAAAACGTTCCTTACTTGACACGGGAAAGCTTCAAGACCTTAGCTTCTTCCTTTTCATGTTTGAAAAACTTCAGATGTCGCTAAAATTGATAAAATCATCCTTATAACTGCGATCTTCATTACCATTTTGCTTACACAATAGCCTGGCAGGTCCAACAATCACATTTTATATCTATTATCTTTATCTAATATCAGAATTTTATAGTATAACATTAAATAATAATAAATGACTAGATAGGTAAATAGGGATTAAAATACAGGAAAATTACTCGCAAATATTATACTTAATGTCCCAACGACGATCATGTGAGGATTTGTTTTTAAGACCATTTATATTAGACAACATGTTAGAGATGAGTCGTAATTGCTATTTCGCGTACCAGATCCATAACGTATCGTATTTTACAAGAACCAGGTGCAAAAACCTCGAGGTGCTAAATACTTGAAAGTATTACTTCGACCGTGCGAGCCAACTGCGCAAGTCCACTGCGCAATTCCACAGCACAAGTCCGCTGAGTACCCAAGGACGCACCGCGCCGCGAGACGGACGGTCGGGTTGCGACCGCGCGGCGCGCGTCGCGTCCTAGGGTGTGCGGTGGACTAGCGCGCCGCACCCGAGTATTTTTAATACGTCTAAGTATCGTAAAGTCGTACCAGTTACGTATAGTTTATTGCGAGAACCTGGTTTAAAAACCTGGTTGTGTAAATACGAACCACCTCTACAACATGACGCTGCTGCTGGTTTGTAGGTACCTAGGTACTCAGTGATGTTAACTTACAAGTTAGAGAATAAGTCCTTGCACATCTGATGGAAGTACTCTAGAGGCACCGTCGAGAGGAACGGCTGGCGTGGGCTAGTCGTGCTCTGGTACCAGCCGTACTCCACGCACGTCTGGTATGTCCACAGCCGCACTGTAATCAACCGTAAAGGTATTTAATTAAGGTTCAAAATTACATACATACATACAAAAAATCACGCCTGTTTCTCAGAGGGGTAGGCAGAGACCACGGTTTTCCACTTGCTACGATCCTGACATACCTCTTTTGCTTCATTCACTCTCATCACATTCCTCATACATGCTCGTTGGTTTAGGGTACTCATGACTGGCCTTTTTCCAAAACGTCACCGATTTGGTCACTAAACGTACGCCTAGGTCTTCCCCTTCCAACGGTCCCATTCACACTCGCCTTATACACCTGTTTCGTCAATCTTCTTTCGTTCATTCTCTCTACATGACCAAATCATCTCAGCATACCTTTCTCAATCCTCATCACTTCTTTCACTCCACAACGCTCTCTTATCACACTGTTCCTCACTTTCAAAGTTACTCCACACATACTTCAAAATTAAAATTAATAAGAGAAATCTCATCAGTCTTTCCACCATTCGAGCATCTCCATGACCAATGCTTCCGTCTAATACTGACTGTTCTGAGTTTTAGTATATCCGACTACCCGAAAAACCGATTGTCCGATTATCAAACCATCGGCCCTTTTCAGGGCCACCATTCAACCTGGTCACTGACCTAATACAGGATGACCAAGAAAGAATCAGTGACACGGCCTAGGACCTTTGGTTAAAGAATCAGTGTAGTGAAAGGATTAAAGTGCGCAACTTAGAGGCTCCTTTCGTGCACATGTCACATGTCTTCGAATTTTAGGTTCTAAGTATGTCATGCCGGTTTTCGCACGATGTTTTCCTTCACAGTTTTATAGCAACAATATAGCGCACATAAATTATACGAATGGAGAATCCATTGCGACGGTGCAAGGCCCTGTGCAAAGTAGAGATTAGCCGTTAATTGTGTGTAATGGGCGCGGAGCATCTGTGAATCAAATGTCAGACGCGCGCCGGCTGCTGTGGGATTGCTAGGGACGCACTGACGAGAAGAATCGCAAGCAGCATTAAGCTAAAATGAAGACTGTGATGAGATACACGACTAAGAATTGGCTGTGGTTGCCCCGGCTGAAGAATATCTACCTAGCCGCGGATGTCGTAAGAGGCGAATAAGGGAAAAAATCTAGGGGATGGGCAGCAGTGTCCCTCATTTTAACAACGATAGCTCTAACTGCGCTCGCCAACCCGCATGGAATTCCCCCCACATGATAAGGAATTTCTACCTTCCCGTATGTTTGTTTTGTTTCCAAGTCACATGGATAGTTCTGACCCCACACTAGGATTCCCTGTGTCGTGGGTATCAGAAACTACGAGTACCATGGTACCACGGAGTTGATAAATCAAGATCTCTTTTTGACTGGCCTCATAGCTCAGTTGGTAATAACTCTGCCTTCTGCGCTAGAGGTCGCGGGTTCGATCCCCGCACTGGACAAACATTTGTGTGATGAACACAGATGTTTGTTCTGTGTCTGGGTGTTAAATATATATCTATTATGTATATCAGTCTCTGGTACTCATAGTACAGGCTATGCCTAGTTAGGGATCAGTTGACCGTGTGTGATATGTCCGGAATATTTATATTTATTTATTTATCTCAAAGTGTACGAAGTGACAAGAGTCAAGGTAGGAGCATGCTTGATACAAGACACAAGATTTTATTTGTAACAGTAAATTTTACAGATCACATGCTTTGCTGGGTAGGTACAACTTATGCATAGGTAGGTACCATCTACCACAATTTTAATAATATATTCCGTTTTATTATACAATATAAACTTAAAGTAGGTAATTAATATTACTCTCAATTAATATTTATTATATTATTCATTCAAAATAGCATTGAGCAGGCAGACGAAATTGCGGGCCAGCTAGTAATAGAATAAAATTGTGGAATACCTTTTTTATGTTATACCGAGGCAAACAGGCTTACGGCCCACCTGATGGTAAGTGGTTACCGTCGCTTATTGACATCAGCAAGACCTGGAGCATTGCTAATGTGTTGCCTGCCGAACCCCTACCCATAAAGAGCTCTGGCAACCTTACTCACCGCAGGAACACAACATTATTTGAAACAAATAATGTTATTTGGCTGCGATCTTCTGTAGGTACCTCCCAGGCGGACTGCTCCAATTTAGAGCGAGAAAATCTCGCTGTGCCCTACCTCCTCCTAAAAACCTACTAAAAGAATGTTGTGGTAAATAAATGACATAGCTTGATCTCCAAACCTACTACCCGTGTGTCAGATGTCTGATCCTCTGTTAGTGACAATTACCAGCGCATCTACATTGCAGATGCATCTAAATAATAACCTATTCGTGATCTGTCTCTGTCTATCTTACACAGCAGACGCGCGCTGTCTCACTCTGACGCCGATGAGTTTGGGAAAAATGCCAGAAAAGCTAATTTGACAGTGAAGTTTGTAACTTGAACAAAGTTCAGTGAACTTTAATTACACCGTTGTTATTAAGTTTGGCTAACATCTAGGTGAAAATCTGGCGCTGTTGTTGGAAGCAATTGAAGTTGGAAGAAATATTTCTTTTTCAAGTACAAAACCAATGTCACCATGAAACAATGACTGACACTTTTTTTAGGGTTTCGTACCTCATTTGGAAAAAACGGAACCTTTAAATGAAATGAAATCAGTTTATTTGCTAAAACATAGTATAATCGCTGTTCTTATGCAGTAAGTGGATCAATTTAAGGATCAATTTGTAGTCCGTCTGTTTGTCTATTTGTCTGTCCGTCTGTCAAGACTCTTTTTATCAGAAACGGCTAAAGGTATCAACTTTACACCAACAAGTCTACTATAAATAAAGTTTCTAGCTCAATGCATTAAAAAGATATGGCAATGAATGGCAAATTTTTGTATGCAAATGGCAAAAATCAAAACCTACTTTACTACCAGTTACCTCACAATTCTGAAATGTTGAATGATAAAGTTTTCTTTTCCTTATACTTACTGACAGACTGGGGTGCTTCGTAGCTGGTGTTGGTGTGTTCCAACACCATTTCGGAGTATCTGGTCTCGATGCATGGCTGCGTCCACGGCTGCGCGGTGATCCAGTTGGCGAGACGCTCGACCGGTCCTGGTTTTTTTTTAATCTTTAAGTCTATCAGTCACGAGCATTTAATTCTTATCTATGAATTTAAAACAATAACTAAAGGATGAACTATATAGATTAGACGCACATGACTGACGCATTCTCATGGATTCTTCCTACTAATCCTATCCTACTAATATTATAAATGCGAAAGTTTGTGAGGATGTTTGTTGTTCAATCACGCCGTAAAGGCTCAACCGATTTCGTTGAAACTTGGAATAGATAAAGTTCTTTGCCTATAATAACATACAGGCTACTTTAAGAAGCGAGCAGAAGTTAGTAGAAGGTAAATGTGATACTCACCCACAGAAGTATCAGTAAGCACCGCACAAGCGGCGGGGATGGCTCCCGGGGTCGCGTACTGCACCAGGTACGCGAACGTCTCCGTGATGCCGAACCAGAAGAACGTCGCCAGGTCCAGCGGGCTCGTCACTATCGTGCTACACGTGCTGCCGTATAAAAATATACAGTAAACCATCTGAAGAATCAAAGCCTCAAAGGTTTGTAAAAATAAAATAATAAATAAATATTCCGGACATATTCACACGGTCAACTGATCCCAAACTAGGCATAGCCTGTACTATGGGTACCAGAGACTGATATACTTAATAGATATATATTTAACACCCAGACACAGAACAAACATCTGTGTTAGTCACAAATGGGAATCGAACCCGCGACCTCTAGTGCAGAAGGTAGAGTTACTACCAACTGAGCTATGAGGCCAGTCAATGCTTTTTTTTAATGCTTTTTGTTAATGTTTGCTGGAAGAAAACTCTTTTTAGGGTTATGTTCGCCTTTGTACATGTCCTTTCATTTAGTTTGTTTTTTGCATGTGTTTTCTGTGTACAATAAAGAATAAAGAGGAATAGGCCCCTCTATTATTATATCCGGGGATGTCGTAAGAGGCGACTAAGGGAGAAAAGCTAGGGGATGGGCAGCAGCGTCCCTCATTTTAACAACGATAGCTCTAACTGCGCTCGCCAACCCGCATGCCCAGCGTGGTGAGTATGGGCAAAACCCCACCACATGATAGGGAATATGCTCTGTCTGTGGGGGAGGCCATGTTCAGCAGTGAACATCGTTCGGCTGAAATGATGTTCGCCAGCCCGCATGCCCGTGGCGAGTCAATATTTGAACTTCAATATTCATTGAAATCGTATCTAGTTAAATTTACGCCTGTTCTTCGCGACCAAGCCTAGAAAATATAGGCAAGAAACTACGGCTATTCCTTTGTAATATAATTAACAATCGAGTTGGAGCATATTTCATTGAATTATTTTTTTTGTATTGTGTTATGTTAAGTATGATTGTGTTGGTAACAAAATAAACGTTTTCTATTCTATTCTATTTAATTTAAGTCTTAAGCTTTTTGTCATTTAAAAGTAAAGTATTTTTTTATAAGATTTTTGATAGAGTTTCCTTTAATTAAGATTTTAAATTATGTAATTGATAGCTTTAGTTGATTAATAAGTATGTAAAAATCTTTGGGTGCAGACCGTACAAGGTCGGCCGCGCTATAAATCTATGGGGGAGGCCTATGTTCAGCAGTGGACGTCCTACGGTTGAAATGATGATGAACAAAGAGGAAGAGGAAAAAGAGCTGGAGTAGGAAGAGGCTTACTTGAACAGCTGCGAGACTGTGGCAGGTCCTCCCGCTGTCTCTAGCAACGCCACTAACGCCGCCATGCTCTCTGCTACTGACTCCACGCACGCTTCGCTTCCTTGCGAACGAAGCGCTTCGGTTATCACTTCCAGATATTCTGAAAAGAGAATTTTATACAAGGTATTATATCATAATAGATAATAGATAGCATATATCCCAAAGGGACTTATTTTACACACAATTGGAAATTCGTCATTTTCCTATCCAAAATTCAGATCAAAATTCAGATCGGCACCACACTGAAGCTTTAAATTCCATTTTGTGAAAAAGGATCATCGAAAAAAATGATAGGCACCAAGCCGTGTTTGTTGCCTGATTCTTCTAGGCTTAGTCGCGAGGAACAGGCATAGCTTCACCTAGTTTCTAAGACGTTTCAAAGTGATCCTAGTGATTTTATTGAAATAAATGCTTTTTGACTTTGACTTGAGATGTTTGGGGTCAAATCAGTTTAAACTTAATTATTCAGCTGTTTTGGGTAGTAATGTCGAAGCTGAAATTCTAGAATGTCTAATAATTAGTTATAATGATTGCAAAATTCCAAAAAAGATAATTTGTATAATGTCAGCAAAAAATCTTTCTCTTTGCTTATTGAATACGTTTTGGGAAGTTAAAGGTACATTTAGAATAGGTACAATGATGTTTGGTCGATTTGTGTTTGGCAGATAAAAGACAGCTCAACTTGTTCCAAGCTTCGAATAACAACAGTGCCTGTGTAACGGCATCCTCGACTGTTCTGCGCAGGTCTTACCAGGGAAGTCCTCCTGAGCATGCAGCGGCCCGCTGTCGGAGAAGACGGCGTCCACCAGGTGGGGGTACGCCAGCCGCATCCAGGTGGCCATGCTGCCGGCGTACGAGCATCCTACCAGGATCACCGACCCGTTCCTGGACATGAGACCAACGACGACTTAAACTCTACTTAGGTACCTCAATACTCAATACATTTATTGCTTTCACATGGTTGGTTACATATAGTTATGTGGTTTCTCATGTGGACCCTGTATTAGGGTATGGCAACAGGGAGACGGCCGAGATTTAATACCTAAATAAGAGGTAGTAGTCAACCAGTTAGATTTGTAGGCCACACTCAACAAAAGATAATGGCCTACAAATCAAGCTTGTTGACTGTACATCAAAATCTATTTCAGAGAACGAAAACATCAAGGACACCGTCACGATGTTTTTCTTCAATGGTATAATCCATTGGTGTATTCATTATAGAGTAGAATTGAATAGATTTTATTTTATTTTTCTACCAAAAAATACAATCGAACTTAACATAATAAGGCTGCTACTCATCACCAGGGCTCTATCCAGTTCTTTCTTGGTTATTCTACGTTAGGTCCATGACCAAGATGAGGTGTAGTGACGAATGTGAAAAGACCAATGCGTTCGATGCGACCAGTTCGTTCATATTCATAGATAGACTAGCTTCCACCCGCTTCGCGTGGTACCTATGAAGATAAAAAGTGGCCTATATGCTATTCCAGACTATAATCTATCTATGTGCCATATTTCATCCAAATCCGTTCTGCCGTTTGGGCGTGATTGAACCACAAACATCCAAACATACAAACATCCTCACAAACTTTCGCATTTATAATATTAGTAGGATAAGTTAGGATTATTCCAGCTAAAAACGCCTGTTCTTAGGGTGTTACCACCGATCGATCGACATCGATCGCTGGGTATCACCTGTCGATCGACGTCGATTGTTCCATTTTACCATAGATCGATGCTATCAATTGACGATTGACCGTTAACTTACTGGTAATGTCCGTATTCGAAGTCAGGACTCTTCACATACTGGATGAATTGCGCCAGGTCTGCCAGAGACTGGTCTACCGACAGGAACCGGAGCTCTTCTACTGCTGTGTCGCTGGAAGAAGAATTGTAACCATGAATGTATGCTTGTTTATAAGTAAGTCAAAGTCAAAAAGCGTTTATTTCAATAAAATCACTAGGATCACTTTGAAACGTCTTAGAAATTAGGTGAAGCTACGCCTGTTCCTCACGACGCCTAGAAGAATCTGGGTAAATCTATAAATGCTTTCACCCACTTTTAGAGGTCTAGGTTCTAGGATCCATCGGAAATGTTGCTAATGTATGTAATTCCGATGACAATACAATATTATGGTGACAGCGAGCTGATCTGATGATGGAATTTGGAGAAGTGCCACGGAACTCTGAAAATAACTGTCTGATTGAGCTCTGAAACTTTGGCATACCTACATGGCAACAAAAAGTTTGCAAAATATATTTATTGAAATCCACTGATTCTTTCATCGACGGTCATAGACCCTTTTCCTATTACAGGGTGACCAAGAAAGAATCAGTAACATGACAAGAAGAAGTAGAATTCCCTGTGTCGTGGGTATCAGAAACTACGAGTATCATGCTACCACACCCAGATCCGGAACAAATATTTGCAGATCATGCAAACATTGGTCGCACATCGGTTATCGAACCCCTTGCGTTTGAGACGGGCACCCGCTACGCTACCGAGGTCGTAGAATTAACTTTAGTGAACCTATAAAAATCGGCAAGTAACCACCTCACCACCTCATTGTCAAGAGACTCGGGGTCAATTACCCATTGCCCCGACGAGCGTGAGTCACGCGGCGCCTGACTAACTTATTGCACAATCATAATTGTCTCTATCCTGTTATTTAGTTAAATTAATGGAAATTGAAGAAAGCAGACACACAAATTGCCACTTTCGAGCAATTTGTGTTCGTACAGGGTAATTTTTAAACGACAAAAAGGAGCAGGAAGGAGAAGGAACAGGCATGGCTTCACCTAGTTTCTACGCGTTTAAAATAAATAAATAAATATTCCGGATATATCACACACAGTCAACTGATCCCAAACTAGGCATAGCCTGTACTATGGGTACCAGAGACTGATATACCTAATAGATAAATACGTCTGATCGAAGCGACGCGTGACCCGAGAGCTGGCTCTTATTTGGCCCAGCGAATTAGCATTGCCATCCAGCGTGGCAATTCCGCTAGCGTCTTAGGGACGCTTCCGACTGGTAGTGATCTGGATCAGTTGAGCTATCTATAGATCGTTTGTAACGGTCTTTAGATGGCTCAACTGTTTCTTGTGTATTTTGTTTGTATTAGTTTTAAGTTTCTTGCTGTAAATAAAATTTACACTTTTGTTTATAGATAAATATTTAACACCCAGACACAGAACAAACATCTGTATTCATCACATAAATATTTGTCCTGTGCGGGAATCGAACCCGCAACCTCTAGCGTAGAAGGCAGAGTTACTACCAACTGAGCTATGAGGCCAGTCGTTTCAAGTGATCCTAGTGATTTTATTGAGATAAACACCTTTTAACTTTGACTTTTGATTTAGTTTGAGAGGCCTTAATATGCGTCTGTTTTTCTGTCTGTGGCCTCCTTTGACGTCAAAACATAGTTGCCCTGAATACAGCAATTTATTGGCCCGTGTAGGAACGCAGAGTTTGTAGAGTCGACTCTACAAACGGCCTCTTAGCTCAGTTGGTAGTAACTCTGCCTTCTGCGCTAGAGGTAGCGGGTTCGATTCCCGCACTGGACAAACATGTGACTAACACAGGTGTTTGTTCTGTGTCTGGGTGTTAAATATATATCTATTATGTATATCAGTCTCTGGTACCCATAGTACAGGCTATGCCTAGTTTGGGATCAGTTGACCGTGTGTTATAAGTCCGTATTTTTTTTTTTTTTTCTAGAAACAAAAATGTGTCAATCGAAAACCTTTGATTCCTCTAGTTTACGTC
The DNA here is from genome assembly GCA_947579855.1 of Anticlea derivata. Lineage (NCBI taxonomy): Eukaryota > Metazoa > Arthropoda > Insecta > Lepidoptera > Geometridae > Anticlea > Anticlea derivata. The sequence goes on along the minus strand of OX388283.1, from coordinate 356,763 downwards.
TCCCGAACTCCCCAAGACGTTAAAAAAGCATTTAGTTCACGCGAAAAATATTCGTTCCTCGCACTCTCCGTGCATACTAACCTTAGAATTACAACTGTTCCTTCACTTAACTTGAACTTTATACCTTCGTTATAAAGACTATTGTCCTATGAAAGGAGGAAATGAAGATTTTGGTAAAGAAATTAGCTAAACAATTCTAGCTTTGCATAAAGAAGAACCGTATTTGGTAGGCTTAGGGATGGATTTCGAATGGTGCAGTTTTAGAGTAAGTTTGTTGTGAGTTAACTAGGTAATTAGTAAGGATTACTGGGTCTGTATTGGGAGCAATGCTAATTTGATGATGGCTGTTTTATGGTGAATGATTTTAGAGAGAACCCTCAGAATTAGCAAGTTGAAGTGGCAGTGGGCAGGCCATTAGTTTTCAGAACCGACAACCAGTGGTAAACCAGTAAAGGTTCTCGAATGGTGACCTCGACCAAATCGGGTGTCGTCACGTGGTATCGTCATAGTGTGCACTTTGAAGTCGCTGTTATTGCCCAAAACATAATGAAAAGAAAGAAATGAAATAAATTTCACACTTTCATTATCCATGGTCCAAAGGTTTAAATGCATTCTTGTTGTGGCCCCGGCTGAAGAATAGGCCTATCCACATCTACCTACCCGTATCATACGACCCATATGACATACCCGTGGGATGGTTTTTAAACAACGATAGCCCTAACTGCGCTCGCCAACCCAGCGTGGTGAGTATGGGAAATTTCCTCCCACATGAAAGGAATTCGCTCTGGAAATATTTGGGGGACAATAACCTAATAGACACCTATCCATCTATAGGTAGGCAGGCATCCACCTCACCAGCAGGAGCCAACCTCACGAGGTCAAAATAGGTTCTGACGAGTGTGAGTGTCCACACAAACCCTACGTGGTTTTTAGGGCACAAAAAAAATAATTGTAACCGTTTTTTAATAAAGTATAGAATAAATAAATAAAAAACAAACCAGTCTCGCTCTGTATCAGGTGCAGCCAAACAGGCCCTGACTCAGCTTGTTGCTGCTGCTTTATAAGTATGTTAAAGCGCTAACAAAATGAGCTTTGGTTATGTTAATCTGTTCGTAAATTCGGCTATTAAACTTATCTTATCTAAGCCCTGTACCTACTCAAATAGTCCTTTAATTCCGTACATAATAATAACCCTAAATCCCTATCTAATCCCGTAGGACGTCAAACAATAGTTGGAGTGTGCGCCGGCATCCAAAGCGGTTAATTAGTGTAAAGTCAGTATTTACACCGTTGTGTAAGGATAATTCCGATTATGCCTTCCAAAAGCTTACATTTTTGCTCATCAACGCTTATAAAGCCGTTACAAATGCTGAACGACATGTTGTTCGAATGTATTTTAAAATGACCCTTATTTCTACAGAATAAAATCAATGAGCAATATTTAATTGAGCTATGGCATACCTATGCCAAATAAATAATAAGCATTATAAATAAGTAACGTGGTGGCCCCGGCTAAAGAATAGGCCCCTCCATATCTCTATCCGCGGATGTCGTAAGAGGCGACTAAGGGAAAAAAGCTAGGGGATGTGCAGCAGCGTCTCTCATTTAAAAAACGATAGCTCTAACTGCGCTCGCCAACCCGCATGCCCAGCGTGGTGAGTATGGGCATAACCCCCCCACACGAGAAGGAATTTACTCTGTCTGTGGGGGAGGCCATGTTCAGCAGTGAACGTCATACGGCTGAAATGATGATGATAATAAATAAGCATTGTGAAAAAAATATTAGATATATCGCTCATAGTTAGAACTCAGCTTTGTGTCAAAAACTTGCAAAGTAAGCTTGTTTATGCGAATATCAGACAAGTAGGTATGTAGTCCGCCATTTAGCAAATACTACAATCATCATTTTGTGATACACATGTGATTTAAAGATGTTAATATTCTCGTGGAGTTTGCTCTGAATAAAGCGGTACCTGTTTTCTGGACAACCACTATCTTCGTAATATTTATTGAAGTCATAGGAACGTTACGTTTCTGTGTAACAGTTGGCCAAAATTTGGCAACGGAACAAACGACAGACATTTAGACTAACGACGTTTCGATGGCGGTGCAGTGTATTGTAATTGTTATTGCTTACACCTATCGATGGAGACTAAATAAATGGTGTAAACTGAAGAAAAACATCGCGAGGAAAACCGCGGTTTAGGTTAGTCGACTCCGCACGTATTGCTCATGCATTTTATGAAGGTTTTTGGACTTCCTCTTGCCAAAACGATTGAGGGTTTTTTGTGTTATAAAAAATGATTGGACATATTATTTATTTTGTTTTATTATTTTGTACACACATGGGTATATCCTGTTGCCCAGACTCTTAAGAGACTGGTGCATCAGGAAATCCCCCACGCACTCACTTACACACACACACGCACACACATACACACACACTCACAAATGTACACACTCATACACAACTCACACACGCACACACATTTTTTGAGCTACTTTCACTAAAACAACACGAATATTTTAAGTGCACTTAAGTTTAACTAAAATTTTTATGTGTATCCTTTTTAACGTCACTTTACTTACTTAATGTTTAATATGTATTTGATAATATTTCATAAATGGTTTTTACTTTAAGCTCTACCTACTTATAAAAGTTACGAAAATGGCTATTGAAGAGCGGTATCTCCTAATACAAGCAAACATTTGCTTAAAAGGAGACTCCAAACCCTGATTGTACCAATTTATAAGTTACTGAAATAAACTTTTTTTTTTTTTTTAATTTTTAATATTATACGACATGACAGCTTCTTAAAGAACATCATTGAAGATAAGGTAGATGGAAAACGAGGAAGAGGAAGACCAAGGATTAGTTATGAGCCAGATAAAAGTCAAAATTGCCGCCATGTTGTTTATGGAAGTAATGGAGCTCGCATTGGAAAGATCAGAATGGAGGTAATTGCATCATTACACCGACAAGAGCTAAGCTCTTGAATATAATAACAATAAAAGATAGTAAACGGTAACCACTATATGGTAAGATTATATACCAAATAAACCTCCGGAAAACGCCACAAAACCTCATAATAGAAGATTTAAATAAATATTCCGGACATATTCACACGGTCATCTGATCCCAAACTAGGCATAGCCTGTACTATGGGTACCAGAGACTGATATATATAATAGATAAATATTTAACACCCAGAAACAAAACAAACATCTGTGTTTATCACACAAATGTTTGTCCAGTGCGGGATAAACCCGCGACCTCTGACGCAGAAGGCAGAGCTACTACTAACTGAGCTATGAGGCCAGTCAAAATTAAAGTGTACATAAAGAATAATCTTATTAGGAAAGCGTGCTGCCCTAGGGGACATTTGCTGAAGCTCACCATTTGGCTCTTTTTCACATTGTGCTAAGCTTTTATTTAATACTTTTATTTTTCTTTTGAGCCTCGGCCTGAGGCGGAGGTACCTCCACAGGCGGGCTGCTCCAATTGAGAACGAGAAAATCGGGCTTAAACTTACGGGCCCGGCCTAGTCTGTCCGTAGTAGCGATGTTCGGTGTAGAAGACCCCGGCGCCGACGAGCCTAGCCAGCTCGTGCGCCAGCCCCGCCTGCGTCCACCCCGCAGATATCGACCACTCGCCGCCCACGAACACCACCACGTGGGGACCTCCGAATTCGTTGTTGTAGTAGAACCGCTGGAAAAAACGTCTCTTTACAGTTTTTTTTTTTTTTTTTTTTTTTTTTTTATTGTAGATGAACAGACTGGCCTCATAGCTCAGTTAGTAGTAACTCTGCCTTCTGCGCTAGAGGTCGCGGGTTCGATCCCCGCACTGGACAAACATTTGTGTGATAAACACAGATGTTTGTTCTGTGTCTGGGTGTTAAATATTTATCTATTATATATATCAGTCTCTGGTACCCATAGTACAGGCTATGCCTAGTTTGGGATCAGTTGACCGTGTGAATATGTCCGGAATATTTATTTTTTATTTATTATTTGATGGTTTGACTACCATCTCACTTTTGCAAGTGAGATGTGGCCTAAGATGGAGCACGCTTTACCAGGAGGAACTTATTCACTCTAGATTTGAAGACTAGATTGTACTCATCCGGGAAAACACACTGGCAGATCGTTCCACTCTTTGCCAGTGCTTATAATAAAGGTTAACAGATGTTGATACAGCTAGACTCTACTTAAGCCACTTCCATTGCATTATGGTTTACGGAATTTTGTTGTGAGTACTGCAGACCTAAACACCGTATTTGTGTTGCAGAAATGGGCTGTTCGAGGAATCTGTATGTACTCAAACGATAACGATAAACGATACGTCTGCCTCTACCATCAACTTTGTGACAAAATTTCAGTTCAGATGTTTTTTACCGATTTTTTTTGATAATTGTGGGTTTGCGTAATTTACGCACGCATATATAAATATTGGCCCTACCTTCTTCGTTTCACTGTTTTTCTTGGTCATTCAGCATTAGGAAAGATTAAAACGCTATTAGAGGTTCCTTTCATGCACATGTCACATGTCTTCGAATTTTTAGGTTCTAGGACAATGCCGGTTCCTCACAATGTTTTCGTTTGGGAGCTCTAATTTATCTGAATGGAAAATATATTAGTGCCCGACCGGGATTCGAACCTGTGAATCTGCGGCTCTTTTTCAATATAAGATTTGGTCTCACAGAATGAACTCACCATTGGAAATGTATCCGTGTTGGAAGTGTCGAAGTGGTTCCGTCGGACATCGAGCCAGTGCTCCGTGGGGTTGTCGCGCGCCGTGACGGGTGGCGGGCTCGGCTCCCGCGTGCGCAGCGCCAGGCATGCCGGCAGGGCAAGCAACCCTGTAATATACAAATGTTAAGACTTTATTTACTAGCTTCCGTTCTGGTTTCACTCGCGTGGTTACAGAACAAAACAGAGATAGATTATAGTCTGGAAAAGCACATAGGTTTTTTTATCCCGGAAAAATGTATCACCCACATTGATAAAATTTTGATGAGGCGCCGTTAGTTCCCACACACACACACACACACACACACATCAAACTTTCCAACCGAACAAATTTATTTATTTTAAAATAATTAGCACGGTTCAAAACCATTTTATTAATTATAAGATTATACAAATATTAGATAAGCAATTAAAAATAAAATTAACATATACATTTTCAATAATAAATTCAATAATTCAATAAACAAAGTCGCGGGCAAGAGATATTCTATAATAAGATAAAAATTGGTACAAGAAACCCTCACCCTTGTAAAGCCTCAGTTTTCTAACTTCATCTCCAATGAAGTTAGAAAACTGAGGCTTTACAACCTTAAAATTAAACCTTTGGAAGAAAGCCTTACTTTAGGGTAGACAAAGACAAAATACTTACAGAAATATTTCATTATAATTGATTAGATTCAAGCACTCTCACAGCACAGCACACTGTAACATGCACTTGCCCTAATAACATTTCAATTAGGTTGTGTCTTATCGTCAATATCGGGAATTTTAATCAAATTAATCCGTTGTTATCACTTTTAATCTTCCTACTTTAATAAGTATAATAATCATAGAATGATTAGTACCTATCTTGGGTAACGCCTAATGGTTCATAGATCAGCTAAGCAACCATCAGCGAGGTCACAAAGTGGATTGGTGACCGATAACTTAGTTCTTAAAAACCCCGTCACGGGATGTTCTGCAGATATAGTAGGCTTGTAAAATACTTCGTTTTTTTTGTTAAATATGCTTATTATTATCAGATGTTATCAGATCTACTGGATTACCAATAGGAACTGATTATAATGAGCCCAAATCAGGTAATTTCAGGTAGGTATTCACGGCCATATTGCCATTTCATCGGAACTGTGTTCTAACAGGCGCACTTAAATTCTTTCACTTCATTGATTCATTCATAGGCCCTTTCCTAAGCCAGGTTGAGGGCCACCATACCTCAACCTGGTCACTAATCTAATACCTGTATTGGATTAGTGACCAAGAAAAAATCAGTGACACGACAATCAAGCATAGGAACTGTGCCAAAACCGGCTTGCGAGATTTGTAAAACCACACAAACAAACACACCTACAAGGCAAATAATAAAAACTTGTAAAATAGCAAAATCACCTACGTTCATTGCATATTGGTTATAACTAGGCACTTGTAAAAAAGTGTGGCAAAAATGTGAAAAATTACAAATGGTCAGGTTTATCAAAGTTTTAAGGGTAGCACATGCTACATGAAATGTCTACCTAATACTCAAAATATAATTCAAATTCAAAATAAACTTTATTTACAGAAAGAAAATTAAAACGAATACAAGTTAATATTTAAAAAATACACAAGAAACAGTTTGAGTTTACAGTTTACAGTTTCTCAATTGATCCAGATCACTACCAGTCGGAAGCGTCCCCAAGACGCTGGCGGAATTGCCACGCTGGATGGCAATACTAATCCGTTTTAGGCGAAATAGGAGCCAGCTCTCGGGTCACGCGTCGCTTCGATCAGACGCTCCCTGATATATTTTTGAAAATTCAAAATCAAAAATATCTATAATACCATGGATAATTTTCATTCCTCTCCTCTCCTCAAGGGCGATGATTACAAGTCAAGCCCCATGATGACAGCTGGTCCATTGTTTGACAGTTATTGTTCCGTCCACGTGTGGCTTGACTCATAAATAGTTAGTGCCTAAAGCTGTAATGTAGCGCGTGTCAATGTTATCATGTAGAGTGGATGGAAGTGGCTTAAGCCAGTGGCGGATTTGCAGTCTTGGCCGCTTTAGGCCCCAGGCTATTTGCCGCCCCTTTCTCAGCACCCGTCCCATTTTTTACTAACCAACCTATCTAATTACTTTAAGTTTATAATACTTAAAAATGTGAAGGTGTCATTTGTTGCTAAATAATTTTTTTTTCATTTTTTTTTCATTATTAGATTAAGTACATAATGAATTTACTTTATTGCCAACTTTATCTAAATTGAAATCAGAAATTTAATTATTGTAAATATATTCCGATATCATGAGATTCTTCGACAATTTTTTGGTCACGGTTTGCCACCCCTAATATCTGGCCGCCCTAGGCCCGGGCCTACTGGGCCTTAGGGCAAATCCGCCACTTTCATTTCATTTCATTTCAATTTATTAATCTTTAGACATATTTACATGTGCTTAGATAGGTCAGAACAGAACAGATACATTTTTTTTTTTTTTACTTACATAGTAATTATGTAGACAAACAAAATAATAACATGTAAACACACAAAATTACTCTATGAACACAACAAGACAAGACAAAAAAAAATTATGCGTAAACCCGTGCGTCGAAAATCGGGCACTCGCCTGCAATACCACCGAGGACATGCTAAAACTTTTAGTCGTTTAGCCTAAGACTGTCCGAATTTTAAAGTAATCAGTAAAATTACTTCATTCTATAAAATCACCAAAATTACTTCTTAGAAACTAGAAGAAATTTAGCTTACTATAAATATGATATTTAATTTAACACGCAGAATATTATGAAACACAATAAGAAAGAACAGACAAATTGATCTAAATTACAAGTAATTCAAATAATGACTTTGCTTTTTGCGACTAAAAGTAGAAAACAGACTACAGATCACCAACTAAAGGCAGTGTGCCCAAAGATTTTTACGTTTATTTCGCTAGTACTCATAGAAAAACCCCCTTTCAGGAACCCCTTTTCCCCCTTGCATGTTCATTGTATTTTAAAGGGTAGATCCTATGAGATTTATTGAATTCTGCTAGTAAATCGTAAAGCCACTTCCATTACCCCATACATCTATCAATCAGTATTCAGTGCCGCTGGGCACGCTGCGGATTGCATCACTGAGCCAAATGATTCATACAACCTTTCGCGCAGTCGGCTATGTGTCACACCACCTTGTGTTATGGAGTCGGGTATTTGTTTTGAACGTGAAGGAATTTTTGATTTCACCTGCTTTCTCAGTGCACAGACTGTTTTGTAAAGGACATCATCCATCAAAATTGAGCGGCAAGTAGTCGATGGCCGCCTTCAACTAAAGCTCAATTCTAGTCACTGTTTCCTATCTACAAGCAGTACAGGGGCAAAGTTTCAAAAGTCACTTACGGCGGCATTTGACAATCCAGCTGTCTTCTGACACTTTTTCCCCTCTTTACTAAAGGTACACATCATATGAATTTGTTCTATTAATAAAAGACAGAATATTATCAAAGAAAAACTTAAATATTTGTTTTCGCATACTATTTTTTTTTTATACGGTGGCAAACAAGCACCTTTTGGTAAGCGGTTACCGTAGCCTATGAGCGCTTGCAATACCAGAGGCATCACGCACGCGTTGCCGACCCCGAACCCCCTCCCCCCCTAAAGAGCTCTGGCAACCTTACTCATGGCAGGAACACAACACTATTTGAAACAAATAATATTATTTGGTTGCGATCTTCTGTAAGGCGGAGGTACCTCCCAGGCGGGCTGCTCCAATTCAGAACGAGAAAATCTCGCTGTGCCCTACCTCCTCCTAAAACTAGCTGTTTTTGATATTTTTATATCTAATTTCTAAGCGTACGAGAAGTTCGGCATCAAGATTGCTACCTTAAAACAGCTGATTCATGAGTATATTGAGTTTGAACTGATTTGACCCCAAAACAGACAGCTGATTTGCATAGAGTTTTGTCAATTAAAAATGACGAATTTCCAAAAGTCGTCAAGCAAACTTTATTGCCAATTCAGTGTAGAATAAGCCCCTTTTCAGGATAGCATGGTTATTAAGCATTCTGCTTTACCTATATACGCCAAATATTTGAGATTAAGTCCATTGTTTATGCGGTTTTAAAGTCCGCGCTACAGAATGAGACTTTCAGAAATGGGCAGAACTTAGAAGAACTTTAGAAGTTTCTTCGTGCGAAGACTAGCCCAGAGACCCTTGTCTGGGGAAACTTTTCACACTTTGCAGACTAGGGCCTTGGAGGCCCGAGCCCGCAATGTTCGTGCTCACTAGTCATTGGTGAGTGGTGAAAATTGGATAGCTTTCCGTTTTTGTATGGTGTTACGTAAAGCGACCCTACAAAATCGGCAAACTATTTACTTTTCACCGGTGACTAGTGAGAAGACTGTTTAAATGCGGACTCGCTACTCTGGATGTTTGAGATGTAAGTATATGCCATGACTTTGTTTATGATGAATTACTTGGTTTTTTTTAAATTATTATCAGTATTTGCAGAACTAAGGAAGAAACCATTCCTAGAATGACTACCTATAGTGTATAGGTACGTAGTTAGTTACACAATTTAAATTAATAACAATTCTCATTGTTCTTAGAAGAACCGAGATTTGAATGACGTTTATTTTTTCTACAGTAGTAGTTACCGCGATAGAGGTACTAGAAATAAGGGATTTTTTTAGAAGAATAAAATTTTCCCTCATAATTGTAAGCACAAAGGCGCTTGTATTAATGTAAATTAGTTTTTTATAACTTTTTTGTTTTTAGAAGTCTTTTTGAGAGCATCTGTGGAGAGGCGGTAGTGGTATCCTTCGTGCACAGGTCGTGGGTACTAGTACCGATCGAACAACAATGGATTTTACTTTAGAAAAATGTATGTGCGCATTAACACGTGCAAAAAACGGTGGAGGAAAACATCGTCAGAAAACCCGCAGCTTAGTCAGCTCCACGTACCTACTGACCATGTGATTCTTGTGTAGCCGACTAGGCTGAAAGGATGTAAATGCTCAAGCCTACTCCATCTTAACATGTCGCAGGCACTACAGCCTCCTGTAAGTGAGTAACAAGTTCCACCTGACGCTGTATAAATCATCTAGTATATATTCAATAGACTCACAAATATATAGTACTACTAGCTTCCGCCCGCGGCTTCGCTTGCGTACCACCTACATAAAAGCCTATATGCTATTCTAGGTAAAGAACTCTATCTATTCAAAGTTTCAACGAAATCAGTGGAGCCGTTACGTCGTGATTGAACAACAAACATCCAAACCATCCATTTTTTATTTGTTGAATAAATTGATTTTCTTTCTTTCAAACATCTAAACATTCAAACATTTTTTTTTAATTTTTTTTTTATACGAAATAGGCTAACCTTTGATCACAATATCACCTGATGTTAAGTAATGATGTGGTCTACGGTGTAGCACGTTTGCCTAGAAGAAACCTATTCACTCTGCTCTTGAAGACACCCAAATTATAGGTATTCGGAAACACAGACGCCGGCAACGAGTTCCACTCTTTGGCTGTCCGCATTATAAAGGTAGACGCAAAGCGCTTGGTGCGGCAAGGTGGTATATCAACCATGAACGGATGTCGCGTGTCCGTGCGTCTGGTTGTCCGATGATGGAATGGGGATGGGGGGACTAAATCAAAGAGTTCAATCGCACACTCTCCGAAATGTATCCTATAAAAGACCGATAGGCTGGCTACTCGGCGACGATGATCGAGGCTCAGAAGCTTAGGCTCAACTAAGTCATCATTACCTATGAGTCTTTTGGCTCGTCTTTCTATGGTTTCGAGGGCCTCAAGTTGGTATTTGGCTGAACCGTCCCAAAGGTGAAAAAAAAAGGTCACATCCTCACAAACTTTCGCATTTATAATATTAGTAGGATTCCGCTAATCTATTCCTCATAAGTTCAACAAACCAACTTATTAAGAATTCGACACGTGTTTCGCCTCTCTACGAGGCATCATCTGGAAGAATTGTCTTGCTGGGCGCTGGTAACTCCGAGACGTGTTGCCTCGCCGAGCACTGAACAGAAAGATTACTAAGTACTATATATTTACTGACTGGCCTCATAGCTCAGATGGTAGTAACTCTGCCTTCTGCGCTAGAGGTCGCGGGTTCGATCCCCGCACTGGACAAACATTTGTGTGATGAACACAGATGTTTATATATCTATTATGTATATCAGTCTCTGGTACTCATAGTACAGGCTATGCCTAGTTTGGGATCAGTAGACCGTGTGAATATGTCCGGAATATTTATTTTATTTATTTATTTATTTGTGTCTTTTGAATATATTAGAATGGACTTCCGCAAAGTCACGCCTGAATCAATTAACTATTTTAATCATGTAGAATAGATATATTAAGGACTACTTGTACTAATACTACAAAATAATGTGGTCGTCTTCATCATAATTGCGTCAATTGAATCACTTCCTTCGGCCGAAGTACAGAATTGACTGCACAGCTTCCTAATTTAGAGACATACTCTTAAGTACCTACCTTATGCTTGTTTTGAATGTAGAGGCGACTTTATGTTGAATGTGTAAAGCAATATGCAAATCTTTGTTCAAAAAATCGATCAAAAATGATCATTTTATTGAAAAAGTTATGTTCCGATGATTATTCTACAATAATAGGTAAGCTAGTTTGTTTTACAATTTTTGGTAATTATCCCGTTTTACAACGCAAAAATCTGCTTTGGGGTCAAATATTCCTTACTTATTATAATATCGCTTTGGCTTGGCTGTGATGGTGTTATAATTATAAATAAATAAATCAGTTCAACCTCAATTATTCAGCTGTTTAAGGTAACAATATTGATGCCGAACTTCTCGTAGGTACATTTAATAATTAGTTTAGATGATAAAATAACCAAAATCAGGTAATATGAAAAAGGTCGGGAATTGCATAATAATATAAATAACTACATAACAATAACTAACAGACAGACAGATGGAGATACAGAGAGACCGAAAGACCGAGAGATAGAAGTTACTTTTTCACTTATAATATCAACGTGATGTGATTCTATTTATTATTTTAAAACGAATATCCATCATAACTAAAAAGTTTACTGACGGTATAATTAAACATAAGGCGTAAATGAGGCCCAATTAAACTAATAACTTACATCAAAACATTCGCTTTGTTACTCATCTTCCTCAAAGTAAGGACTTCTTAGTAAACAGAGACTTCAGTTAACGAACCACAAAACAAAATAGGAATAAGGTATGTCACGTGAATCATATAATTAAATAAATCGTCTAAATATTTCCAGATCGTGAGAGAATTGCCTATATTTACGTACTCTTCCGCAAAGGAGGTTTACGCACGTACATTGTTATCTTTGAGTCATTGTCAGCAGAAGTGAGAAAAACTGCACTCAGAAGTATTTAGAACTGTAGCAGTTTGCGACTGTTGGTGTGGCACGTAACAACGTGGTGTGGTTTAAGAGGAGGTAGGGCACAGCGAGATTTTCTCGTTCTGAATTGGAGCAGCCCGCCTGGGGAGGTACCTCCGCCTTACAGAAGATCGCAGCCAAATAACATTATTTGTTTCAAATAGTGTTGTGTTCCTGCGATGAGTAAGGTTGCCAGAGCTCTTTAGGGGGGGAGGGGGTTCAGGGTCGGCAACGCGTGCGTGATGCCTCTGGTATTGCAAGCGCTCATAGGCTACGGTAACCGCTTACCAACAAGTGGGCTGTATGCTTGTTTGCCACCTCAATGGTATAAAAAAAAAAAAAAAAAAATACAGATTGTTCATGCGTGGTTAATTTTTACCTGACTAACTAGAGGGAGTGTAATCGCTAAAGTAGCATTCCTTGATGGATTTTGTTATTAGTTTGTCATTATAGTAACATGTTTTATTTATCAAGGGGTGCGGGTTCGATTGTTGCGGGATGTTTGCAAATATTTGTTCCGAGTCTGGGTTTTTCGGTACCACGGTACTCGTAGTTTCTGATACGCACGACACGGAATACCATTGTGGGGTCTGGACTATGTATGTGACTGTTGGGTGTTATTTATATTATTTATCTAGGAGAGATATAGGGTATTTTACAGCATTTGACTGGCCTCATAGCTCAGTTGGTAGTAACTCTGCTTTCTGCGCTAGAGGTCTCGGGTTCGATCCCCGCACTGGACAAACATTTGTGTGATGAACACAGATGTTTTTTCTGTGTCTGGGTGTTAAATATATATCTATTATATTATGCATATCAGTCACTGGTTCCCATAGTACAGGCTATGCCTAGTTTGGGATCAGTTGACCGTGTGAAATGTCCGGAATATATATATATATATATATCTTAAAGCGATTGGTGTTCCCACTTCGCATTCGATCCCAAAAAAAACTTTGGGGTAATCAAACTAGGAAATTTGTTTTGTTTTTTATTTTATTTTACTGAATCTCAGCTTTCTTAAATTAATATTTATTCAGTTAATAACATTTATTCTCAAAAAGACTAAGAGATAATCCTAAATATACTAAAATAATCTAAATAACTATTTAAATAACGACTAAGTACTAATAAAAATGCGACTGGTTTTTTTACGAGTAGGTGTCATAAAAAATCCAGTCGATCCCTGTCGCCACCAGATGGTAGCGTGCCCAAAATACTGGCGGCATTGCCACGTTGTATGGCAATGCTTATTCGCTGACCGAAGTAAAAGCCAGCATTTTGGTCACGCGTACACTCTAAAAGTCTCCCCGCCAGGTCCTTGTAGATTTTGTGTGCCCCTGATCCCCATGGGCCTAATGTCTCTACCCCAAACGGCTCGAACATATAGCCTCTATCAAGAAGCATATATTTGCGCCGTTTGAGGGACTCCGCTGATGCTGCTGCGGAGCCAGCCCGGACTGATGTGCTGGGAAGATGTGACAGCGCTAGAGTATCGACGCAGGTAGCGTCCCATACTAGAGGCCGTCCCATCTTCCAGGGGATAAGTGTCATGCCATCGGGTCTTTTACCATCGTCTCGCATTAAGCCGCTCGGTTCTAGAACAGCTGTAACGTTGACGCTGGTAAAAGCCCGACGGATAATATCATTTAAAGAGTTATGTCGAGGCACACGTCCGGCACTGCGGGCACATGAAAGTGCGTGGTGACCGAAACAGTCAGCGGTCTCACCACATTGGCACCGATGTGCCACTTGGCAGGGAGAACCTAGGCGCAGAGAGGTTGCCACCCGGAAGGTATTGTTGTCTAAAAGGGTACCTAAATTTTTGGAAGGCAAGACATGTAGCCAAAGTCCTGACTTCCACTCCGAGACGGCGAAGAGACGAGCGCGCTCTGCTGGGCAGCTGGACGTTTCAATTAAATTTTTCCGTTCCAGCTCACAGAGCGGCTCATCCCACAGTCTCTGAGAGGATAGGACCTTTGGCATGTCGGTGTTGGGGCAGGCTATTTTCCAAGCTTCTTGGGCTTCACTGAAACAATTAATTTCGAAGTTTTGTAAACTTTTTGATAAAATGTTATGAATAAGATTTTTAGTGCTATACACTGATGACAAAAAGGCCGGAATGGATACACTGGTAATTTTGCGGATACCAAGACCGCCCATCCTAATAGGAAGTGAGGCCTGGCGCCAAGCGCGATCTTCTAAAGGGGTGTTGAAAATGGTAATGAGTGTATCGCGCATAATGTTATCCAACTGCTGTGTAAGATGAGGGTGCTTCCAGAGTTGGGAACAACGAAGGTAGTACGTGAATTTTGGAGCAAAAAGACAAAAACGTAAAATAACAAATGCCACATGGGTGTTTATTTTCAATAAACGATCTGAAACTGCGCGGAAATTTTGAATTTTGTCATTAACAAAGTCAGACAGTGACTCGTCAAGAATCGGGGAGCCTAGGAGGCGAAGTGAAGACTTGTCTACAATTTTAATTGATGGTGCAATTTGTTCAAACATTTTTAAAATAGAATTTTGGATGGTGGGATCTGGACTGGGAATGAAAAGTTCACATTTTGTAAAATTTAGTTCTAGGCCAATTTCTTTAAAATCTTTAATGAGAAGGGTCAAATCTTTGAAAATTGTATTCACTTCGCGACCCAGAGTGCCGTCATCTAAATACCAAACGTTAAATTTTGACTCTAAACGCTTGAGGATGGGATGAATGGCGAGACTGAAAATAGCAGGCCCCAAAGGGTCACCCTGTTGACACCCTACTTCCGAAAACAATAAGTTATTTTGATATACCAATTTGGATGGTCTGCCATAGCATTGCCAAAGAAAGTTGTATATGTCCGGTAATTTGTCTCTTATTTGAGTCAAAAGGGCGCCCCGATCGACAGAGTTGAATGCGTTTTTAACGTCCACCTTCAACACAACATCTTGCGTACAATGTGTCATGAAAGTTCTGAGAGAGTGAACCGCCGCCTCGCAGCCTCCGCGTGAACCAAAACCTAATTGATGAGGCTGGAACTCAGAACATAAAGTTTGACTTTTTTTTCTGCAACAGATTTTGGCTACAAGTCGGCGATATGTTGTACCTACGGCTATGGGTCTGATGCCTCCGTCTTTTTTTATGAGGGCGCATAAGTTTGCGCCGTAAAGAATGTCGGTAATATCTGAGTTTACTTGGCCCGACAACATGAAGTTGGCCAATAAAGTGATGGCTCCAAGGAGGTTTTGACCTGCGTCGCCACAGCCAACACTTATTAAATCTTTAAGATGTTGGGGCGCAAGACCGTCGAGACCTCCAGCGGAGCCACTCTGGAATGATTGTATAGCATACAGTGTGTCTTCTGCTGTTACAGACAGACTCGTTTGTTCAGAATCGTCAGGTGGTGGGGGAAGGCATAAGCCAGGTGCTGATGGTGGATGTTTCGCTAAAAGAGCCGAAAGGGTTTCACTACAATTTGGTGCAACTGTGTCATTAGAAAACAATAAACGTGCTGCTCCTCTGATGTCTCCATCACCCAGGCGGTTTTCCACCATGTGGCAGGAGGCCTCAGTTGTTCTCGCTCTACGAGACCTATTTTTGGTCTCTTTTAAAAGTGTGAGCAAGGAGGCATTTGTATTGCAATTTCTTTTAATTTTGGCTGTTAGTGAAATTTTGTCATTAGGATCATCTCGAACATGTAAAATTCTGTATGGAAAAGACAACAAATGTTCCCAAGCAGCTTGAGTATTTTGAGAAACGGCTGATTTGAGGTCATTGTTTAATGAGTGGGCGACACTGATTCGGGCACCGCGGGGGATGCGTTTGATGACTGGTAAATTTTGCTTGCTCTGAGTCAGGATTTGCCAAAAATCTTGTGAGGGTGATCCTAATGAGTTACTAACGTGATTGCTCAGAGATGAGTTACTATTACTATGGCTTTTATGGACTCTACTTTCATGTATTCTCAGGCCTCTCAGACCTTTAAAATACCGCAATTGGGAACATTTGTTGCATGGGATTAGATTATCCGATGACACAGTGCTACTTTGATCATCCTGGGTGGCCACTTGGGCTACTGATGCCATATGCTGGTGGCGACTTAAAAATAGGAACTTACATGCCAGGAAACACACAAAAAACACGAAAAGTAAAAAAATAAACATACACTAAAAAACGAAAACCACAAAACTGTCAAATGTCAAACTTTGGGGGCTGCCAAAGATTACAGAGATCCGAGGAGGCTGCGTTACGTGGTCATAGTTCGGGCTCCACTCTGTGAATCATCTCGTCTTCTTAGGCGGATATATCTCGTGGTTTAACATAGTGGTTATATTCTCTTTAGACGTATCGTGTAAGGCTTGTTAGAAATTTGGCACAGCAGGCTGCGAAGGTCTCGCTCGGTTGTTTTCAGGGCGTTGTCGTCGACTTTCGCCCTTTTCGTACCCAGTGGCTTTTGCACCGCAGTCGCCAGGGGTCAAACTTTGGAGGCTAGTAAACACTTTAGTTTTATTCTCGCCGGAATATTTATTTATATTTATAACATCACGCAACATGTTGTTTGTGATGTAATGCAGCACACCAAAAAATTAAATTATTTAATAGTCGGAGGTATTACCACGCCGGATTGCAATGCTGATCCGCGGTTGACTCCGTTATTAAATTATTTTATTTTCCTAAAATTTATTTTTTCACTTTTCACCTCTCACCGTGACAGTTGACCTTCAAACCTTCAATATTTATTCATATTTTTATTTTATATAACCCCCACGAATACTATGATTTTTATAATATCCCAAAAATTTTGACGTGATTTGAACCCGCAACCTTCCCATAAATACGGGGATGCTCTAACCAAATAAGCTACGGAGACACTAGCTGGTTTAGAGCATCCCCGTATTTATGGGAAGGTTGCGGGTTCAAATCCCGTTGAGGTCGAAATTATTGGGATATTACAAAAATCATAATATTTATTCTTTTCAGAATACTTACATGCCATCTAAAAATCCTACGAAGTTAGATAATAAAGTCGACAATGTGCCACAGCAACAGTCTCTAACTGTACGTAATACCAGTCCTACTAGATGTAATTAAGTTGATATAAGTAAACAGATATTCTCACGGTTCTGTGCACTATGTGAGGAAAGTCTGGTGCAAAACATACCAGAGAATTTTCAAGATTCAAGATTCAAGATGTTTGTTTGCAGAAATAAGTGTTACAGAGAGGTCTTAAAGCTATGAATATGGCACTTATAAACTTATTCACTCTTTTCGAGCATCGCAAATTATTATTTTAGACGAAAGACTGTAAACTTAACACATGCTATACTTAGTAAATTTTTGGGACAGAAACAGGACTCTTTTTTTTTTTTCTTGGACATATCACACGCGGTCAACTGATCCCAAACTAGACATAGCTTGTACTATGGGTAGACTGATATACATAATAGATATATATTTAACACCCAGACACAGAACAAACATCTGTGTTAGTCACAAATGTTTGTCCAGTGCGGGAATCGAACCCGCGACCTCTAGCGCAGAAGGCAGAGTTACTACCGACTGAGCTATGAGGCCATATAGGTATCTACTTCGAGTTTCTTACAAAATAAATGTGGGTCAACACCGATTCTACGTCGGAGGACTGTTCAAGCAATGTATTCGCGTTATCTCGATTAATTTCTACGTAATTATATTTAGGGGACCGCAGCATGATACAGATCATAATAAATCTGCGTTGGGTGGCCACTGTGGTAGATTAAATGGCACAGTGTACAAAATTTAAGTCTTCTAGTTTTGGTTAAAGAAGTTTTTGGTTTGAATCCAGCGTAGGCTTTGGTAAAGATTCAGAAATCTTTGTGATAAATTAGGTATGTGGTACATGATCACACTCATATTATTTCACTCAGTCTCTTCGTCTCTCTGTCTCTCTATCTCTCTGTCTCGCTGTCTGTCTCACGGTATCAATCAAATATTTTGGGATGTCAATTTTTGGAAGAAAGCCTCCTCCATCTTGTTCCAATTGGCTTGCTTGCTTGTCGTGTCACTGATTCTTTCTTGGTCATCCTGTATTAGGTCAGTGACCAGGTCGAGGTATGGTGGCCCTGAAAAAGGCCTATGACCGTCGGTGAAAGAATCAGTGCAATGAATTGGCTACCATAGCTGGAGGTAAAACATTCTGTTAGTTTTAATTTTCTTTCTGTAAATAACATTGTGTTTATGTGTGACAATGACGTGACTATATTGATTTCAATTGTCACTATTTCAATAAAACTCCCATTTCACTAATTTGCGGTGTGCGATTGAAAACGCATTGCCGCAGCCAGCTTGTTTTCAGCGGTAGCCATTTTGTTTGGTAACCTGCAAACGAAATAAAATCCTAATAAATAGAGTTTATGATTGTCATAATAATAGTCATTTATTGATACAAAAAAATGATCAATGATCAAAAATCATGATAGTACTGGGTTCGAACCCACGACCTTCAGATCGTAAGTCAGGGTTCCTCCGACTTCAGTAGTAGTAGTTATTTGTATTAGTAAAAAAAAAAAAATCCGGACATATTCACACGGTCAACTGATCCCAAACTAGGCATAGCCTGTACTATGGGTACCAGAGACTGATATACATAATAGATATCTAACACCCAGACACAGAACAAAAGGCAGAGTTACTACCAACTGAGCTATGAGGCCAGTCAGTAAATAACATACAATCAGACTTCACATAAAACACAAATAAAATGCAATTCAACATCATGGTGACAAAAATGGCCACCACTCAGCATGTAACAACTCCTACTGTGGAACTCTTCACTGTAGTCACAGAGGTCACAGAGCTTAGCAATTATGGTTATTACTTTGGTTTGTTTAATTAAACACTCTTTTACGGCAGATTGCATGTGATACTGGTTCCTTCTTGGTCTTAGCTCATTCAGTTTACGCATTTCCAAGTCATCCAACTAAACGTAGCTCGTACTGAACGTTGCATAACTTAACAGTCCGACCAATATTATAAATGCGAAAGTTTGTGATGTAGATGGTTGTGGTTCAATCACACTGTAATGGCTCATTTGATGATTCATGAAAATAACATTAAATTACATTTGAAGGCCGTGGTGGCCCCGGCTGAAGAATTGGCCCCTCCATATTTACCTATCCGCGGATGTCGTAAGGGGCGACTAAGGGAAAAAAGCTAGGGGATGGGCAGCAGCGTCCCTTATTTTAACAACGATAGCTCTAACTGCGCTCACCAACCCGCATGCCCAGCGTGGTGAGTATGGGCAAATCCCCCACATGGTAAGGAATTTGCTCTGTCTGTGGGGGAGGTCATGTTCAGCAGTGGACGTCGAACGGCTGAAATGATGATGATGACATTTGAAGGCGTACGATATCGCAAGCCCCTTAAAAGTCAAACTCAAAATTTGACTTTATCCAGTTTAGATAAGGCTCATTTTGAAATACATTATAGATGACGTATCGCACGCCGTATGAAGACTTTATTGTATGGAAAAACATTAAATTTTTTTTTCGTATTTTTCAGTTTTTTTCATTTGTAGAAAATGGTTTGATCATTAAAAAATCAGAATGTCATGTGACTAGAAGAGCGTTAAATATGAATGTGGAAGGATATAAGGGAAGAGGAAGACCAAAAAAAAGATGGATAGACTGTGTGAAAGATGACATGAGTAAGAAAGGAGTGAATACTGATATGACGGCTGATAGAGGGGAGTGGAAGAGGAAAACATGTTGTGCCGACCCCACATGAAGTGGGATAAGGGCAGGGAGATGATGATGATGGTTTGATCACGTAGCTATGTCTGACCAATTTTGGTCAGATATAGGTGTACGTATTGCACCATAAAAATATATGGTGTATATCTATAGTCCCTTCATCACCAAGACTCTTAAGAGACTGGTCTTTTGAAGAGAACTCCCTGAAATACATAAACACACTATACACACACACACACACACACACGTACACACACATCCACACACGCACACTAACACAAACACACACACTTAGTATGACCATGAGTCTATTTACTTTTTTATTTTATGTTTCTTATTAGGTACAACTTATAAATATTATGAAAAATGCTATTGAAGAGCGGAATTTCCTAACACAAGCAATTAATTGCTTAAAGGGAGACTCCAAAACCTGTATGTGTTATTTATAAGTTACTGAAATAAATATTTTGTATTTGTATAGTACTAGTATAGTATTATGTTATCTGTGCCTATAGGGGTTTGTTGTACTTATATGGTGCAATACCCTATAGGTATAGGTATGGTGGCCTATAGGTATGGTGCAATACCCTAATTCGGAAGTACCGTCTCCGCTATATTACAGACGATTTATAACGGTGGTCGCATTTTAGTAGACCGTAGAAGTTGTGCATTCTGGTTCCCATTAAGAAATAAGGTAGGTACATGGGTGGGTACTCTGCGATTAAGGGTAACGACTCTGATTCATTGATTGAACAATGACTTGTTTTATTTATTCTTAATTGCTTGTAACGAGATTGTAAATAATATGATGTGAGCTGACTCGGTCTACTACCTAACTTAACTAAGTTCTAATAGCAGCCCGACTGGGAGGTACCACCACCTTAAAGAAGATGGTAGCCAAATAACATGAGCTTCTGCCCGCTTCTTCTTCAAGAAGAGTGTTAGATATGAATGTGGATGGATGTAGGAGTAGAGGTAGGCCAAAGAAAAGATGGTTGGACTGTGTGAAAGTGGATATGGTTAAGAAAGGAGTGAGTGCTGAGATGACGACTGATAGAGGGAAATGGAAGAAGAATACATGTTGTGACGACCACACATGATGTGGGATAAGGGCAGGAAGATGAGACTAGCTTATGCCAGTGGCTTCGCTCGAGTGGTACCTACATAAAAAGTAGCCTTTATGCTATTCTAGGTAATGAACTCTATGTATTCCAAGTTTCATCGAAATCGGTTGAACCGTTACACTGTAACTGGACCACAAACCTCCGCATTTATAATATTAGTAGGAAGTAAGGTAACGGGGTTCAGGGTTGGCCACTTTTGCGTGATGCCTCTGGTATTGCAAGCGTTCATAGGCAACGGTAACCACTTACCGATAGGTGGGCCATATGCTTGTTTGGCATCTTAGTTGTATAAAAACAAACGTCGACCGAGTACCCTTACTCACCTCACCTTGAACCTGTGTACCTCACAAGGTACACATGTTCAAATCAGGTAGAAGATTTTAGCCAGCATAATTTCAATGTCATTGACCTGAATCGGGCAATTATATTTATTTAATTGTTTTATTTATGTTACTTTATTTACAGAAAGAAACTTAAAACTAATACAAGTTAATATTTCAAAATACACAAGAAACAGTTGAGTCATCTAAAGACCGTTACATTTATGTATATTGTAATTATTATTAATTACACAATAATATGACAAAGCCCTATCATCATCATCATTTCAGCCGTACGACGTCCACTGCTGAACATGGCCTCCCCCACAGACAGAGCAAATTCCTATCATGTGGGGGGATTTGCCCATACTCACCACGCTGGGCATGCGGGTTGGCGAGCGCAGTTAGAGCTATCGTTGTTAAAATGAGGGACGCTGCTGCCCATCCCCTAGATTTTTCCCCTTAGTCGCCTCTTACGACATCCGCGGATAGGTAGATATGGAGGGCCTATTCTTTAGCCGGGGCCACTACGGCCCTATACAGCTGTACAATACATTATGTGCCTACTGACCTAATTTTAGTATTATATTCTGTATAATTTCTTGTAAAAAATTGACGTAACTTAGTGCTCTCCAAACCATAGGGTGTTTGAAAGAAATGAATTGAATTGAATTTAAAGAAATTCAATGGTCTTTAAAGGAGCAACAAAAATGAAATTTCACCAAAAACACCAAACCCTTTGTTTAATATTTATTGGTCTAACAAATTATTTGAACAAAGAGGTATCTTTCTGTATTGGATAATTAATTTTCGCGGCTCATTTAACTTTTTGATACTTACAACTTTGTTTAAGAAATGTATTAAATTGGGAGTTAGAACAAAGAACTTGTTAAGTTATTTAAATTCACAATTAATTGTGGCGCGAGCACCCTGCATTCTGGGCCGCGAACCTCACAATTTATATTTATTACCGACGCCCCCACCCGATGGACCGATCACATTGTAAAGGTTGCAGGAAGTCGGTGGATGGAAAAGGCTCAAGACCGTTCGTCGTGGAACTCTTTGGGGGAGGCCTATGTCCAGCAGTGGACTTCTACAGGTTGTTGATGATGACCTACGCCAAAAGGTATGTAAGTAGGTAGGTATGGAGTGGCAGTGTGCAGGCTATATAGCTCGCAGAACGACAACCGTTGGGGAGAAGAGATTCTCTAATGGCGAAAACGAACCGGGCGACGCAGTGTTGGAAGGCCCCCCCACCCGATGGACCGACGACATTGTGAAGGTTGCGGGAAGTCGATGGATGGAGAAGGCTCAAGACCGTTCGTCGTGGAACTCTTTAGGGGAGGCCTATGTCCAGCAGTGGTCTTCTACAGGCTGATGATGATGATGATACCACGGAAACAGGACTCTTTGAATTTATATACAAATAAGAAACAATTATTATCAAGTTAGCTGAAAAACACAACACAGGAGCATACCGTGGTGCATTATAGATTGTACGGTAAAATCATATTTGTTATAATAACATTATCCAGAGAGGAAAAACTTATCAAATGTCGAACTCCATAGTAAACTGCTAGTTTATGTATGCCTCCATACAAACTATGGTGCTAATCCATGCACAGTGTGTTTACAACAAACATGACTCACACAACCTACTCTATAAGGTAGTAAACCATAGTCATCGTTCTAGGAATTGTACGGTGTTTAGTCAGAAACTAGAATTTAACGGCAGATGAATGAATTTAATAGGTGTATAACAAAATACTAGTTGTTATTAGTCATCATTATGGTAACAGTGATTTATTTGATACTAGCTTGCGCCCGCGGCTTCCCTACCACCCACTTTTATCTAGATAAAAAATCCCTAAATGCAATTTTAGGTAAACAACTCTATCTAAGTCAAGCACCACACTCACTCTCTCGAAGACACACTTATTCACACACATGCATACACCACATATATACACGCATATACACATACACACACACACATATACACATACACATACACACATATATATATAATATTAGTTTTGTGTCAAATCAGTGACGGTCGTAATTAATAAATGTTTTAGCTAAAAAAAAAAAACCTTTATTGGCTTTAAGTAAAGTGAATTAGTTAAGTTGTACCATATTATCTAAGAGCTGTGGATTTTGTTTCATTAATAAAAATAAAATAAAATAAAAAGTATTCCAATTTTTATCGAAATCGATTGAACCGTTACGACGTGAATGAACCACAAACATCAATCTTTCGCATTTTTAATATAAGTAGAATGTGTAGAAGATAATTCAATAGGTACTACTTTCCATCCCTGGCATAGGTCATATTATGTATGCTATCCCAAAATGGGCTACACCCCATTGGCAATAAAGTTTGTTCTAAGACTTTTGGAAATTTGTCCTTTTTCATTGATAAAATACTCTAAAAATCAGCTATGGGGACAAATCAGTTTAAACTCAATTATTCAGCTATTTTAGGCTTGATGCCGAACTTCTTTTACGTTTAAAAATTAGTTCAAAAGATGATTTATTTGAGCCTTTTGGGGCTGAGACCCTGGGTCCGTGGGGAAACGGGGCCCTCCGGGTTTTCAAAAAGATATCAGGACGTCTGATCGAAGCGACGCGTGACCCGAGAGCTGGCTCGTTTTTGGCCCAGCGAATTAGCATTGCCATCCAGCGTGGCAATTCCGCCAGCGTCTTGGGGACGCTTCCGACTGCTAGTGATCTGGATCAGTTGAGTTATCTATAGATCGTTTGTAACGGTCTTTAGATGGCTCAACTGTTTCTTGTGTATTTTGTAAATATTAACTTGTATTAGTTTTAAGTTTCTTTCTGTAAATAAAAAGATGACAAAAATTCCAAAAACTTCTTATTTGAAATGACTGGGAATAATCTTAGTTTTTATTAAAATTTTGATTTTTTTTTCAGTTTGAAAACTTAGTTGTATTAATATCACTAGGGTTGCCATATATTTTTATTCAGTCATTTCCGATTCCGGTTAAACATTATAGAACCTAAAAGTTCGAAGACTTGAGACATGTGCGCGAAGGAGCCTCTAAGGGGCGCACTTTAATCCTTTCACTACACTTATTCTTTCACCGACAGTCATAGGCCCTTTTCAGGGCCACCATACCTCAACTTGGTCACTAACCTACAAGATGACCAAGAAAGAATCTTTGACAAGCAAGCAAGCATCATCATCAACAACCTATAAGTCCACTGCTGGACATAGGCCTCCCCCAAACAGTTCCACGACGAACGATCTTGAGCCTTTTCCATCAACCGACTTCCCGCAACCTTTACAATGTCATCGATCCATCGGGGGCCTTCCGACACTGCGTCAAGCAAGCATATATAATATGAATGTATTTTAATATAAAAGATAGGCCGCATGCCTTTGATAATGCACGGCACATACTAGTTCAGGCTACCTACTTCTTTTGTGCCGCAACGACCTAGGCCGCGCCATAGTTGATTACACGGAAGAGACCCAAGGTCGTTTCCATTGAACCCATCGTTCTGCTCAACTCTCCTTATGCGTGTCCATTATACGATCAATATTTTGTTTAAAACCCTAGTACCAACCTCAAGTGCGAGAACTCGCGCCCTGAGGCTTCGGTA
Source organism: Anticlea derivata (assembly GCA_947579855.1). Classification (NCBI taxonomy): domain Eukaryota; kingdom Metazoa; phylum Arthropoda; class Insecta; order Lepidoptera; family Geometridae; genus Anticlea; species Anticlea derivata. The sequence goes on along the minus strand of OX388283.1, from coordinate 331,837 downwards.
CCATTGGTCGTGGGTTTGAATCCCGGTGGTGCACCAATGGATTTACCAGTCAGAATATAAATAAAATAAAATCCCAGCATTCCAATTTATTTACTGATTTTTTCCGTAACTTTTTCAAATTAGCTGTTTTTCGGTCTTGTATCATCTGTTTAAGAAAGTCTATTTTAGTAAGTGCACGAGAAGTTCGACATATTTGTCCCAAAACAGATTTTTCAATGAACAATGTTGAATTTACAAAAGTTGTAGACTTTATTGTAACCCTTCCCTAACTTAAATTAATCAATTTATTTTTCTATTCTTATATTATTATTATTTTTACTGTCTGACATTAATTATTCAATTTTATCAAGATGTATCGAATTGTTGTCTTTTTAATTTTTTGCATTTTTAGTTTATATTATCTAATTTTGATTTAATTTATATTGTTATTTCAAAATTGCACGCCTGAACAGGCAGAATACATTGCTACTTTTATAAAATGTATAACATCTATAACACTTGTATTTCAGGCAATAAAAAGTATGATTTATGATTTATGTAAATTGGGTATAGAATAAGCCCCTTTTGGGATAGATAACTTATTATTAACAACCTTGTTTAGTTTCCGAGTAAGTTAAACAATAAGTTCCGGTTTCATTTTCAGGCATTCTAGGCCATCTTAGAGTACCTGAAAAAGAAATGGAACAAAATGTTTACCTTACTCGGAAACAATACCTACTATATCGTATCTTACTAATATTATAAAATTGTGCAAGTGCTAATTCTAATTCTAATCGGGGGTGGTTAGACCTGCACTGACTTCCCGCTGTGGGGTGTTTTATGCATTGTCCCCCTTTTTTTTTTTTTTTTTTTTTTTTTTTTTAACGTGGGGAAATCCTCATGGATCCCTCCTTTTGCGGGGGCAAAAGAAGGGTATGTCGGACTCTTACCGACTAAAACCACCACGTTGGCCAGCCTCCATGCATGTCAAGGGGCTCCGGGATCTCCAATGGAACGCACCGGTGCCCCTCTCGCATTTTGCCTGTTTGTGGAGCACAATCCCGGGAATGGCACCCATAGCCACGACCAGAACCCGCGCACAAAGTGCGCGGAGCTCACGGCGGCACTTGCCCGGAGTGCCGCCGCCATCCCGGATCCGCTTACGAGCAGCCGGAACCCCGCTCCGACCACCCACGGACCCGAAAAGTCCCCTGTCACTCGGCAGGGGCTACCGCTCGCCCCCCTCACGGGGCAGACGGCGCAAGGCTGCCGTTACCAACGAGGGTTGCTGGCAACGGCAGTCCTACGCTGTCACCATCCCGGGCGGGATCGGCCTCGCTCCGATCCCCCCTAAAAACGGCCAGGAAGCAATGGGGCTTCTTTCATAGGGGGTCAGTAGCCCCCAAGAACTCTCACCCCATCGCTTTCCCGCCTTATAATTTTTTAAAGAGGTTGTTCTCCTCTGGGCACCCCTTCACTGGGGCAGACCCGGGGCGGCATCGGCGTGGCACTCCGACCCCCCCTGACGTCCAGGGAGCTCCAGGGCTTCGATCGTTGGGGTTAGGGGCCCCCAAGAAAGCTCACCCCGTCGCTCACGCCGTCCATGAATTTTTTAATGAGGTTGTTTTCCTCTCACCGCCCCTGAAAAGGGGCAGGCGGTGCGGGCCAACGGAAACCCGACACCCACCTGTCAGGGCAGGACCACTAGGTCGCCTACCCCCACGTCAATCCCCGTGGGGCGGGCAGTCATAAATGACCACCCACCCCTGCTTCATCCACTGCGCCCTTTGCTGAGTCAAAGGGACGCGCGGAGAAGCTAACCCCCCCTAAAAACCCTAAAACCCCCCCAGTGTTTGGTCCGCGCCAGCGTGCCGACAACCCCCGCTTGGAGGTTGTCGGCACACCGGAACCCCCTATCCGCCACCCGGGGACGCGCCACGTCGGAGTTCACCTCTCCGCCCTCTGGGACAACCCAGCAGGTCCGTGGATGCATTGTCCCCCTATGCTAACCCTACCCAGCCAGCCCAGCTCCTTAAAATAGCGAAGCAGGACTTTGGGTCGTTGGTAACATTCTCTCAGTATTCCTGTATGCGGCGGTGTCTGGGAGCCGCTTCCGATCACGGCCCAAGTGCAAGTGCTTTGGATTGAACTGATTCCGATCCCAAAGCCATATTTTATTCCCGTTTTTATTAGACTTTACGTGGATTAAGCTAGTTCTGATAAAACCTAAAGTACTGAGTTCATTGTTGTGCTCCTGACGTAATATTTCGTTTGAAAAATCAGTTTTTTTGGATCTGGTTGATTTCGATTCCAAGCCACTCAAATGCGAAAGTTTGTGAGGATGTTTGGATGTTAGTGGTACAATCACTATCAAACGGCCGGACGGATTAGGATGAAATTTGGCACAGAGATAAATTATAGTCTGAAATAGCTACATTTTATCTTCATAGGTACCACGGGAGCGAAGCCGCTGGTGGAAGCTAGTGTAACTATATATGCAATGGAAACACGCAGGCTCGGTATCTTCAGGAGCGAGTTATTTTGGGAAATCGCGTCAGGATTAGTGTTATTGAAAGATTGAGACAGGCAACACTTTACGATAACAATTAACTGAAAATACTCCGTCGCATAAAGCTTATCAATAAAGCTGGTTGAAAAACTAAGATTTTTCACTCTTCGATTTTGTCCTGGGTTCAATTTCCGGCCGAAAACCGCTTTTTTGATTCGTCCCAATCCTACTCATACTACGCAGTGTTGGAAGGCCCCCCACCCGATGGACCGACGACATTGTGAAGGTTGCGGGAAGTCGGTGGATGAAGAAGGCTCAAAACCGTTCGTCGTGGAACTCTTTAGGGGAGGCCTATGTCCAGCAGTGGACTTCTACAGGCTGATGATGATGATGATGATGAATCCTACTCATAATATAAATACGAAAGTTTGTGACGATGTTTGGCTGTTTGTGGTTCAATCACGCCGTAACGGCTCAACCGATTTCGAGGAACTTGGAATAGATAAAGTTTTTTACCTTGAATAGTTTATGGGCTACCTCTTGCGAGGTAGATCAGAGCGAGATTTTTTGCTCTACATTAGAGCAGCCCACATGGGGAAGTACCTCCGCTTTACGCCAAATAACATTATTTGTTTCAAATAGTGTGTTGTTTTCCTGTGGCAGGGTTGCCAGAGCTCTATAAGGGGAGTGGGTTTCAGTCCATTTTTTTTTTCTTTCCAATAGGTAGGCTGTAAGCTTGTTTGCCACCTTAGTTCTATAAAAAAACTTTTAGTCTACTTTTTAACCAGGTACCACGTGAGCAAAGCCATGGGTGGAAGCTAGTAAAGAATATTTGCTCAAAACAATAAGGTTTAGAGACCGGAAAAAGCGAGGGTAGAATACAATTTATTGCTTAGCGTTGTTTTTTAATGGCATGAGATGCTTTGTGCATTCTACCAGCAACAGGCTATTGGCATTTTTTAAAGCATTTTGTTAGAATTGCATTGTTCATTGTAGTGGGATTCATTCAAAAGGAAGAAAAAAACATTTTTGTCTTTTTAAGTTGGATTACTTAAACTAAAGTGTCATCGTTACATACGTGACATGCTTGTGATTGAAGTGTTGCTTCAGACCAACTTGTGCCGGACGTAATTTGGCGTCAGTAACTTTGCTATAAAAGCGTGTTTAAACGGGGTGCGATATGTCGTCTAAATATTTGGATGGTTGGAAGGATCGATGGATGTTTATTACTCAATCACGGCAGACCGGCTGAACGGATCTGGATGAAATTTGGCGTAGTGACAAGTTATAGTCTGGAATTGCACTTTTTATAGGTATTCGCAGGTAGCACGCGAGCGAAGCCGCGGGCGGAAGCTAGTGTATTTATAAATGATTGCATTGCATTGATTGCTTTATCGCACACCCTCAAATGTCAAATACAAAATTGACTTTATTCAGTACATGTAAGGATCATTTTTTTCAAAACGAATTTTATAGGAATAGGCTCAGCCCTGCTAACTGTTATCAAGGATAATGTAGTAGCAATTTATCATTTTCTATTATTACCTTCATCATCATCATCATTTCAGCCGTACGACGTCCACTGCTGAACATGGCCTCCCCCACAGACAGAGCAAATTCCTTATCATGTGGGGGGATTTGCCCATACTCACCACGCTGGGCATGCGGGTTGGCGAGCGCAGTTAGAGCTATCGTTGTTAAAATGAGGGACGCTGCTGCCCATCGCCTAGCTTTTTTCCCTTAGTCGCCTCTTACGACATCCGCGGATAGGTAGATATGGAGGGGCCTATTCTTCAGCCGGGGCCACCACGGCTTGCTTATTATGTTTATTAGAAAATGTTTTTTTATGTCCTTTTTTTCTTTTACAAACTTTTATGCATTTGTTTTGTTTGCCTGTAATAGTTTGTGCATATAGAATAAGGCCGTTAGTTTAAGTAAGATGTATGTTTGTGTATCAACTGTTGGCAAACCTAAATAAATAAATAGGACATATCAAGGACATTATCATTAGCCGTCGTGGCCCCGGCTGAAGAATAGGCCCCTCCATATCTACCTATCCGCGGATGTCGTAAGAGGCGACTAAGGGAAAAAAGCTAGGGGATGGGCAGCAGCGTCCCTCATTTTAACAACGATAGCTATAACTGCGCTCGCCAACCCGCATGCCCAGCGTGGTGAGTATGGGCAAATCACCCCACATGATAAGGAATTTGCTCTGTCTGTGGGGGAGGCCATGTTCAGCAGTGGACGTCGTACGGCTGAAATGATGATGATGATGATCAAGGACATATGGCATGCCGTTTGAACAAGCCCTAAAAGTAAGAAGGATCAAGGTAGGTACAGATATTCATACAAAACTATGCTTACTTGTCGTGTCTGTCGTGTCACTGATTGTTTCTTGGTCATCCTATATTAGTTCAATGACCTGGGTTGTGAAGAAGAATTACCTTTCGTGCTTGTTCCAAAAATCGTAGAACAAACTTTATTGCTAATTAATAATAATAATAATAATATTCCGGACATATCACACACGGTCAACTGGTCCCAAAATAGGCATAGCCTGTACTATGGGTACCAGAGACTGATGTACATAATAGATGTATATTTAACACCCAGACACAGAACAAACATCTGTGTTAGTCACAAATGTTTGTCCAGTGCGGGAATCGAGCCCGCGACCGCTAGCGCAGAAGGCAGAGTTACTACCACTGAGCTATGAGGCCAGTCAAATTGGTGTAGAATAAGCCTCTTTCGGGATATCATACATATTATGAATCACCTTGTACAAAGTCAAAGTCAAAGTCAAAAGGCATTTATTTCAATAAAATCACTAGGATCACTTTGAAACGTCTTAGAAACTAGGTGAAGCTATGCCTGTTCCTCGCGACCAAGCCTACAAGAATCAGGCAACAAACACGGCTTGGTGCCTATCATTTTTTTCGATGATCCTTTTTCACAAAATGGAATTTAAAGCTTCAGTGTGGTGCCGATGGTACAAGTAGACAATTTACATAGGCAAAGTAGTTTAACGTAACAAACAAGATAAGTGACGTCAATGTATTGTGTGAGTCAGTGCCAATTATTTTAGGTGATAATTAGTGAAACAATACTACTACTAGCAGGTATTCAGTAGGTAGGCAAGTTTTGTTGTTGACAATTAGCGTTGGCAGTGATTTAGAACAAAACCACGGATAAACCATGGGCAAAACATTATACCTATTTACGTCATGGATTAACGTGTAGGTTGTAGTTAGATAGAAAAAACACAAGGTTTTATGCGAGTTTTATAGTGTGATAAGAGAGCGTTGTGGGGTGAAAGAAGACGTTGTGATGAGGATTGAGAAAGGTATGCTGAGATGGTTTGGTCATGTAGAGAGAATGAACGAAAGAAGATTGACGAAAAAGGTGTACAAGGTGAGTGTGAATGGGACCGTTGGAAGGGGAAGACCTAGGCGTACGTTAAGTGACCAAACCGGTGACTTTTTGGAAAAAGGCCAGGTCAAGAGTACCCTACACCGACGAGCATGTATGAGGAATGTGATGAGAGTGAATGAAGCAAAAGAGGTATGCCAGGATCGTAGCAAGTGGAAAACCGTGGTCTCTGCCTACCCCTCTGGGAAACAGGCGTGATTTTATGTATGTATGTTTTATGCGAGGTAGGGAACAGCGAGATTTCTCGCTCGTAATTGGAGCAGCCCGCCTGGGAAGTAACTCCGACTTACATAAGATCGCAGCCAAATAACAAGTGTTTGTTCCTGCGGGTTTCGGGTCGGCAACGCGTACGTGATGCCTCTGGTATTACAAGCGTTCCTAGGCTACGGTAAACACTTACCAACAGGTGGACCGTAAGCTTGCTTGCCACCTAAGTTGTATAAAAAAACGTTGCCAATATGTTAAGAATCCTATTTCCGTGGGTAACACATATTTATTTTGAGTACTATATTATGTGTTAAGATTACATTCTTTCCTCTCTAGAATAAGTTTTTAAGTACCATATTAAGTTTTTAAGACCTCTATAAATATAAATATAAAAAATATAAATATTCCGGACATATTCACACGGTCAACTGATCCAAAACTAGGCATAGCCTGTACTATGGGTACCAGAGACTGATATACATAATAGATATATATTTAACACCCAGACACAGAACAAACATCTGTGTTAGTCACAAATGTTTGTCCAGTGCGGGAATCGAACCCGCGACCTCTAGCGCATAAGGCAGAGTTACTACTAACTGAGCTATGAGGTCTATGTTTCACTTCTGCAAATAAACATCTTGAATCTAACATAATATGTAACATAATAGAATTTATTTATTTGACAACAGACAATAAAACAATAACTTTCACTAAGCAAAAACATCATAGATTATTATATACTCGCGGCTTTGCTGGCTAGGGACCTAGATAAAATACATAACGGTCTCGGAGGCATCATCATCATTCCAGACTTTTGAAGTCCACTTGGCCGTGGGGGCCCCGGCTGAAGAATAGGCCCCTCCATATCTACCTATCCGCGGATGTCGTAAGAGGCGACTAAGGGAAAAAAGCTAGGGGATGGGCAGCAGCGTCCCTCATTTTAACAACGATAGCTCTAACTGCGCTCGCCAACCCGCATGCCCAACGTGGTGAGTATGGGCAAATCCCCCCACATGAAAAGGAATTTGCTCTGTCTGTGGGGGAGGCCATGTTCAGCAGTGGACGTCGAACGGCTGAAATGATGTCGATGATGACTGAACATCGGCCTCCCCTACAAATTTCCGGAGTGACTTCCTACCATGTGGGGGTAAATTGCCCGTACTCGCCACGCTGGGCACGCGCATTGGCGAGCGCAGTTAGAGCTATCTTTGTGAAATAGGGGACGCTGCTGCCGATCCCCTAGCTTTTTTCCCTTCATATGTGAGTTCTCATTTCGCACTTTACTATGCCGGTTTTTGTAGGTAAGAAATAATAAGAAAAAAGTTGTGACACTCGAAGCATCACAAAACCAGTTTCAGCTCTGACGGAAGGGCGGAAGTCGACATTAAATTAATACCATGAATGGCAAGTCTTGTTCATGACTCATTCATAGTACTTAAGGATATTTTTCTTGGAATATACAAACGCTATAAATCTGTATGACACACCATAGTCAAATACCGGTACGGGTGGGGCGACACTGGACACTAGAGTGGGGTCAGAGGCCCTAGTCTGCAAAGTCAGTGAGTTCTCACTTTTCACTTATCGACCGTGACAAGTGAGTAGATTATTGGGTTTTGTAGAAACTATACAAAAACGGTAAGCTTTTCACGGTCGAAAAGTTAAGTAAGAACTCACGTAATTTGTAGACTAGGGCCCCATCCAGGACTATGTATGGGACGTTGGGTGTTCTTATTATTAAATTATTTCTTCCCTAAAAAACCGGCAAAGCTTTTCACTTTTCGCCAATGACCGGTGACCAGTAGAGTAGACTTAGTAGAGTAGAGTAGAGAGATCTTACTTCCTTCTAAAATTATAAATGAGAAAGTTTGTCAGGATGTTTGTGGTTCAATCACACTGTAACAGCTCAACCGATTTCGATGAACCTTGGAATAGATAGAGTTCTTTACTTACTTTTTATCTATTTAATACGCGAGCGAAGCCACGGGCGGAAGCTAGTGTATATGCAGCTGAGAAATTGTACGCTTTTCTGCTTAGAAGAGGACATCTTGCTGCCAATCCTGGCTATAATCAGCTGCTAAGCCATGACGGAAGCCTGCGGAGACCCATGGAATCCATCATCAGCCACACCAGTTCGTATGAACTCATTTACTTTGCATATCTTAGAAGAATTTTCATCGACACTGTACCCAGTTCAGTTATCACAATCATTCAATTTGTATGGCCGCAATCACGACTTCCGGTGAGATGACCAGCTAGGAACCCACTAATTAGGTCCAAAATGAAATAAAGACGGTCAAGTGCGAGAACTCGCGCCCTGAGTCGCGTCGTGGGTTCGAACCCGGTCGTGCACCAGTGGTCATGGTCAGAAAATCAAAATTCCAAGTGTAGGAATTGACAAACTTATATTTGTGGTCGCTCACGTATTCATATGACATTGACCGCAAATATAACTTTGTTTCCTAAAAAACTTCGATATTCCTCAATTTCACACTTTTCCCTTTAACTTTCCAAAATTCCAAATTTCAGAATTGTGAGGTAACTGGAAGTACCCTAGAGATTTTTGATTTTTGCCATTTCCATACAAAAATTATACATTCATTGCCATATATTTTTGATGCATTAAGCATTGATTTTTATACGGCACCACAGACCTTAGTAAATTTCAAGCTGATATCTTTAGCCGTTTCTGAGAAAAAGGGTCTTGACAGACGGACAGACAGACAGACAGACGGACAGCAAAGTGACCCTATAAGGGTTCCGTTTTTCCAAATGAGGTACGGAACCCTAAAAAAACATATTTTTTTTCTGTTTTGTTGAATGTTGCATACCTTTTAATCACTGAACTCTATTAAATGAAATCACAAAGAAGTGAAAAAAAGTCTCTACGCACTTTGGTTCTTTCACCAACAACGGTCACTGACTCATTTTAGGAGCACCATACATACCTCAACTTAATAAATAACTACGGTGAGAATGGTTTAGAAGGAACCAGTGGCATAACAAACAAGCTACAATTATCATCATCATTTCCCAACGGTTGTCGGTTCTGCGAGCTACGAGTATAAGGCCTGCCCACTGCCACTTCAACTTACTGATGAGAGCTATGCCGGTGACCTTAGTTCTTCTTCGGATTTCCTCATTTCGGATTTTATCACGCAGTGAACATTAGGTAGTAAGCCTTATGAATTACATCTCATCATCATTTCCGTACGACCGTACGACGTTAACTGCTGAACATGGCCTCCCCTACAGACAGAGCGAATTCCTTATCATGTGGGGGGATTTGCCCATACTCACCACGCTGGGCATGCGGGTTGGCGAGCGCAGTTAGAGATATCGTTGTTAAAATGAGGGACGCTGCTGCTCATCCCCTAGCTTTTTTCCCTTTCCCTCTTACGACATCCGCGGATAGGTAGATATGGAGGGGCCTATTCTTCAGCCGGGGCCACCACGGCTCTATTCTAATAGAGATAGATATAATTATATCTATTCTAGATGATTTATGCAGCATCAGGTGGAACTTTTACTCACTTTCAGGAGGCTGCAGTGCCTGCGACATGTTTAGATGGAGTAGGCACCTATACCATCCTCTAGCTTAATGTTTGGCAGGAAAAGGGAATTTTCGTTGTAGGTACATTACTTAAAAATCTAGGTAAGTAATTAGATAAGAGCACCTGAGTAAGTGGAAAACCAAGATGCGGTTGTAAATTTTTGTAAACAAATGAGTAAATCGCAGTGTGCGTGGATTCATTCATAAATCGTGTAGGTACCTACAGTTCCTACCACAATATTTACCTACCTAGCAGTTAGGCCTCGTGAAGTCGTGGCCTAGATTATATCGCATCCAGCCAGTTGTTGTATTGTATCTTATTGGAATAAATTAAATGAATCTAAAATGATATTTTTTATAAATAGGAAAATAAGTAAAAAATTTCACGGTGGAAGCAAAATATACATGGACTAGCGTACGCCCGCGGCTTTTCTCGTGTGGTATCTTGATAAAAAGGGGCAGTTTTGAAAAACCCTTAAATATGTATTTCATTATTTGACTTTATGAGTATTTGTACCAAGTTTTAGATAAATCGCTCGATGCGTTAAGATTCTCCCATACAAACTTTGACATCTCATTACACCCTTTTAAGGGGTAGTTTTGAAAATCTAAAAATACAGATTTTCCTTATTTTTATCATTCATTATTTTTAGTTTGTTTCAAATCTGTAGGTTCAAGGAATACGATTTTTCATACAAACGTTTTAACCCCTTTTCACCCTCTTAGGAGTTGATATTTTGAAAATCCCTCCTTAGTGGATGTGTCTGGCATATAGGGCAGCTACTATCTAAATTTCAGCTTTATAGCTTCAGCGGTTTGGGCTGTGCGTTGATCGTGGAATCAGGCCTTGTTCTTTTATATATACAGATAAGGAAGTACAATGAGCGGCCTTATCGCTAAAAGCGATCTTTTCCAACCTTTGGATGGACTGGCCTGAAAAGATTAGAGAAGGGGCAATATGGTGTATCTTATAATATAACTAGGTAATAATTTATGAAGTTACTAGTTAGGTAACTGTAAACAGAATTAAGTTAAAATAACTAATTAAGAATGAGTAGGAAAATTGCCATTTCAACTTGGTATCTAGAACTTGTGTAGCTGTAAACAAAAGCTAAGTTAGTCTAAGGTTATGGTTCGCCACAAAAAAAACAAAACCTACCACTAATATGCGTATTTCCTTCTTATCCAGAAGGAAGGATACAAAATGCCACAAAAATAAATAGGCATAGGCAAAACTTAAACTCCTGCGCATAGGAACTCTCATTGGTACTCGTAGTAATATTAGGACAAATGTTTGCATGAACTGCAAATATTTGTTCTAGTTCTGTTGTACCATGGTACTAGTAGTTTCTGATACCCACGACACAGGGAATCCTAATGTGTGGTCAGGACTGTGTATGTCACTGTTGGCTGTTATTATTATTATTTTATAATCCTGCCCATAATCGCAAATGTCTACCAGTCTTACGCACAACCCCAAAGGTACCAAAGCCGCAATGAATCATTGATTCCTGGGACCATCTGACAACCTTCAGATACTTCACCGACATTATAAAACCGTGTGGTACACAACAGCACGCCATTCGATCGTGCCTGCCGTCGCGGTCACTCGTGCGAGAATTAAAACGACACATCTCGTGATAAGTTTAAAAGTATTCAGCTTGCGGCAATTTTAAAACGATTCAACACACTAAACAACAATGGGTAGCTCGGGCGTGTCATCCGCTGTTCTCGTGATTCTAAACATATTGAACGTAGTTTTCGGACTAGCGCTGACCGCGGCTTCGATCTGGTTCTTTATTGAGCTGCAGAATGTGACCAGTCTCCGGAACCAGAACCATTACCTGCTGGACTACAAGGTGTACTGGCCGCAGGCGATACCCTGGATGTTCCTCTTCTCCGGGATCTTCGTTCTCTTCGTGTCGTGCTGCGGCTTCGTCGGCGCGAAGAAGCAAAGTCGTGGGGTTGTGCTCATGTACGTAATATTCCAAGTGGTAGCTCTGGTCCTCCTCGTCATCGGAACTATCATTGCTCTTGTCTTCGCTGACTCGTCCCACACCGACCAGTTCGTCGCTGACACCATTTGGGACGCGTACAATAACATGAAGGAGGACCGCAGCGTGGAAACTGCCTTCGGGGTCCTCGAAAAGAGGTATCAGTGCTGCGGAGCTGGAAGTCCCCGTGACTACAAGAACTGGAGGAGGAATTTTCCTCAGTCATGCTGCGATACCTACTACCACGGATGGGGTACTGGCGAGTACATCATCGACTGTGACATCACGAACAAACTGCCCAATGAAAGGCTTGGCTGTGTGGAAGTAGCATCGCACTACGCCAGGATCGCAATAAAGGTGTTTTCCGCAGCGGCCGTACTCACAGCCTTCATAGGCATTTTGAATCTGGTCGTAGCCTTGATGCTGGCCAGGAGTTTGAAGAAGCGAAAGCCGATGGCGGTAACTGCGCAGAACGAGTTCGAAAGCAAGAAGGTGCTGTTGTAAACTGAACTCTAGTGACTTGTGATTAAGTTGGGTTTTGATTGAGACTGATGTTAATTTTAATGTGTTGGAAGTTGGGTAATCTGGTTATCTACAACTTTTAGGAACACAGAATCAGGTGACGTAGATGTTGAATGCTGTGAATTTCAACACAAAAAGTGCAGTAGTAGGGCCCCAGTCAACATGGTCTTGCGCAAGGCTATGAGGTAGCAGTCAAATCTCAAATCTATAGTGATAGAATTAAGGTTCATAATAGTGCATTTTGTCGCAGTATTAGTACAATTTGTCCCTTTCTATTTGTAGAATATGGACTAACTTGTTTAAAAAAAGTTACTCAAGCCCTTAGAGACACCAATTCAATGATCATTAGTATGTTCCTTAGTCCACGAACAATTAAATGCCTCATTTGGTTTTTTGACGTCTCTTAAAGGTAGAAATGTGTTAGTTACCAGTAAATGTATTGATTTAGGTTGCGTATGTGTGAAGTTAAGTATTTATTTAGTGAGTAAGATTTATTCGTGAGTTTGTTTGAGAAAATAATTCGCGTTTATTAACTTTGGCTCTTTCGTGCAACTCTCTTTTAGTTGTAAAGTTTTGTATTTTAAATAAGTTGAGTCTTTATATTTTTGTTCATTTTGTTATACCAAATTTGCTGGTAAAGTACTTGAGTATTTATTTTTACAGACTGTGTATTTCAAACTCCAATGACTATGAAATTGCTTGAATCTTCTGAAATTGTATTTTTTTGCAAAAATATAAATTTCATCTGAAGGTGAAGGTCAAGTGAGACAGGTCATGTGTAGGACAAGTATGTACCCGGCAGATTGGCTTTTTTACTTGCGGTGACCTCACTCATACAATGATGTCATAGAGAACCTACTATATATTCTTAGTTAGATACTAGTTAATGTACCTGGTTCTTTAAAAGGCCATTTTCTCAATAATATAAAAGGCGCTTACCTGTTTTAAAATGTATTTCTACAGAGTTATTTTATAGTCACAAAATATAATAAAAATATCTACATTCCAACTTAAAGTGGCCATACTTTTCAATAACGCAACGTCTTTTATTATTTAAAAGGAAAATGTCAAACTGATATAATAATTGTAAATATTAATTCATAAGCTGGTTTTTAGAAGAATTTTGTAATAATGTTATTCAGATAATTGTAAAATAGTTTTATATGATGAAAAACGACCTTCGACGAGTTAACCAAATATTTAAATAAGTCCAATCTAAGTTCATTAGATAAATGAGTTATTTAATTAATTATAATTACTAAATGAATAAGTAAGATTAATTTGTTACGTTGTAGTAACAAATAGTTTATCTAACTTATTTATTCAGTGATTTGTTTATATTAGATACAAATTAGCTTTATTTAGGTTAAAACTGTAATTAGTTATATTTTCTGACATAGGTAGTTTATAAACAAAATGTGTTTCGAAATTACATCACAAATATGAAAAATCAGTATTTCTCATTTGTACCTAACCCACAATTTCCTTCATCATCATCATTTCAGCCGTACGAAGTCCACTGCTGAACATGGCCTCCCCCACAGACAGAGTGAATTCCTTATCATGTGGGGGGATTTGCCTATACTCACCACGCTGGGCATGCGGGTTGGTGAGCGCAGTTAGAGCTATCGTTGTTAAAATAGGAGACGCTGCTGCCCATCCCCTAGCTTTTTTCCCTTAGTCGCCTCTTACGACATCCGCGGATATGAGATATGGAGGGGGCCTATTCCTCAGCCGGGGCCACCACGGCCTATTTCCTTAGTTTAGGAGAAAAATCCCTAAGACAAAGGAAAAATTTATGCAGAATTGTTTCCTTCATCATTCATCAGATTACTCATAAGGTTTGTGCAGTGAGTTTAATGTAATACCACAGTAGTTAGGTACCTGTTATGAGTCAGAGCCAATCAAACTATAAATCGAATTAGTTGAGAGACAAGCTTCAAATTCCAGTAAAGCCTTTCTTATTTATAATGATTACTCATTCTCAAAAAATGGTTAAGCAAATATCATCTTGAATCATAGATAGCTAAACTGCTGAGACGTAGAATAGATTGGTGCGGCAAGGGGATAAATAAGGCGCCCGACGGACTATCAAGAAGTTACATCAAACTTGTTGTGATTGACAAGTTTGTTGACAAAGACCTGGTCAGGAAGTGAAAGTTTTAAATTTAGCAAATTAGAGTCTATTACATAACGAACTTATTAATAAGGCCATGATACTAAGTAACACAAAATTATGTTTTCTGTTAGTTTATGAATAATTAGGCTAATAACTCCGTTACACAATCTAAAGGTTGATGATTCAATTGTGTTTGACAGGTACATACTAATTGCATTATTTACTCTAATTTTGGACAACAGGTTCGTTTTTGTTAGTCTGTTTTGGCGGGAAACCAGGAAGAGAAACGACTGTCAGGCAGGCTGACGCTCTTACAATAAATACTGGCGTCGATTCTGGTGTTGCGATCTCCTAAAATAACTTATTATGACAGTGCTAAAACTTTCTAAAACTTTTAAAGGGACGTCAACATTTTTAGAGCTGTCAAAATTTGTGTAGGTTAATTTAATGCAACAACAGAATCAACACCAATATGCACTCACAGATACTAAAATATAAGTCAAAAGGGCCAGGCCAGACCAGTTTTTAAATATGGTAACATCCCAAAAGGAGGGCCCTATAATATCAAAATTATTACGCATCTTAATTATATAAAAAGAAAGTAGATTATTTAATTGTCAATTTTTTTAATGTAGGTCATTATTCAATGGCTCTCATCAAGGAGGAAAACTATTACCCGTCGTAACGTAATTGTTTCGCAATAATCATTTAATTAGCACAAATGATTCATAAAACTCGCTAGCAAAATGCATTGGTTTGTGCTAGAGCAGTGAAATAAATCAAAAGTCAATGGCCTATGATGAAAACAGTCCTATGTACTACACTATTATCTAATCTGCATACTCATCAACCCCCATCAGTCACGTTTGACCGTCCGCCAGCTGCTTACAACACACGGTAAGGCGCGGCGACCAAGTTTATAAAACTACTTGCATGATTGCCTTGCCTCTCATTTTATTGACAACGATCGCTCTGTGCGCACGATAGTGAACATGGCCAAAGAGGATTTCATAAAAGGTGTGTTGTACGTGGTGAATGTGATTTACGCGGTGTTCGGACTTGCCTCCGCGGCTACGGGGATATGGTTCTTCGTGCAGTTGACCGAGTTCGTCGCTCTGAGGAACAGTAACCATTACCTCCTGGACTACAGGATCTACTGGCCTCAAGTCGCGCCATGGTTCTTCATACTCCTCGGACTGTTCATTATGATGGTGTCCTTCTGCGGATGGTGTGGAACAAACAAAGAAAGCCGTGGACTGATCGGCATCTACGGCCTCTTCCTGATTCTGATCATAATTGGACAAGCGATCACAGCAACTTTAATCTTCGTCTACGTCGATGGAGAAGACACTGACCGGTTCATAAAGGATACAGTCTACGATGGATACTACAACACGCAATCAAATCCGGACGTCTTCAGGGCCTTTGGCCGCATTGAGAGGAAGCTGAGGTGTTGTGGCGCGAACGATGCTAGAGATTACAGGAGTTGGAGAAACGATCTGCCGTTGACTTGCTGTGCTGATAGCTACTACAGAGCAACCTGTGACTTCACCGATAAGGAAGCAAACGAAAGATTAGGATGTGCTAAAGTGGCATCAGTGTACGTGAAAATCATCAGTTCTTCAGTTGCCGGAGCGTCGCTTCTTATCGCGCTGGTCGAGATCACAGGAGTCATTCTGGCGTGGAAACTCTTCAGATCTTTGGAGGAAGTAGAGCATTACATCCACGAAAGGAAAGAGGGTGAGACAGAGTGCTAACGAACGAACGATTAGGAATAAAGCTCATTTCCTTGCCCCAAAGGAAAGGTTAGAATTTTATTCGATACATTCCTCGGTCAGCCTTAGGTCAACTCGAGTGGGTTTAATTCTTTCCTACTTAACTCATGATTCACGTACCTGACTCACAGTAGAGTCAATTGTGCCTAAGGTATTTTGTCATCTGACCTCGCCCCCCACCAAGTGTCGTCCCGACGCCTTAGTTTAGAACCCATTGCTTGGTAGAATCTATTTCGTAAGTTTTAACGTGTGAATAGGCAGCGATGGTTAAGTTGACGGTTCGAAGGTCGCTTATGGGAAAAGTGTGGCCTCAATGCATTCTTGTTTACTACTTGCATGTGCCAGATTTGGGAGGCCGATTGTGTAATGCCATGTAAGACTTAGTTTAATAAGCAAGTTTTTGTGTTTACACTTTTGATAGATAGTTTGATAGAGAGGGGAAGACATTTTTCTACTTTCATCTAGTATTTCTCCAAAAGAGTTCATAAATAAGCGATATTTTCTATCAGTATATTCTAAATTGAAAGTATTAAGGTAGCATTAGGTAATACTGAATCTATAAGTGTAAGTCAACAAAGAATCTCATAAATTTGTTCTCTCGAACGCTTTAATTACAATTAGATACACACGTGTGTCCACACAAAAGCTACATAGATACCTTTGTTGGAAAAATGACATAACCCACTTAGAAAACGAAAGTAGACAAACAAATATTTGGAATAGTCCCCCCTCTTGTGTCGCCGACTTCGAAAAACATGTATTTTTACGCAAGAGCATTTATGTCGATAAGGTATGCGAAGCTTGGCGTTCTTACGACATGTGTTTCATAACTGGTTGAGTAGAAAATGGTGCCAATAAGGAGGTTACCTCCTTCTTTCATTCCCCATCACATGTTGTATTTATAATTATACGAGTATATATGAGCTATTTATAATTTTTATAAGTAATACTTGAAGTAAGCTGAAAATGTATGATTTATAAAATTTTGTTAAGTCTAAATGTAATTAAATGAGTAGCTGTTACATAATAATTTATAGGTGGTACGAATTTCCGTCCGATTTTTATAAAAGCCATATTTTTATAAATTTAAACAATTTATAATTTATACATAATGTTACCGTGTGCTTCCATATGCCAAAGAAATGTATGGGTACAAAAATAAAACAGAAAATAAGAAAAAAATATATCATTTTTGCATGCAAAAGTTATAATCATAGTTATAGATAAGTACAAGATACTGATATATTTTATAAGTTATTTTTTTATAAAAAAATTATACTTCTCGAGACTAGTCTTAAGTTGTTCCGTTTAATAAATAATTATGTAAAATAATGTGTCATGTTTTGTTATTTTTCTTTATACCCAAGAATATTAATTTCGTAATTTTCCTTAAACCTGTAGCGGCTATTAACATACCTAACTTGAACTGTAGAGTTAGGTTGGTGGCAAAAATCTTTACCTTGCTGCTTGCTTGTCGTGGCACTGATTCTTTCTTGGTCATCCTTTATCAGGTCAGTAACCAAGCTGAGGTATGGTGACCCTGAAAAGGGCCTATGACCGTCGGTGAAAGAATCAGTGTAGTACAAAGATTAAAGTTTGAGCACATGGCACATCTCTAAGTTTTGTCTCAAAAGTTTGGTTAGGTACAATATTTCTCTAAGAAAAAAACTCGTATTTATATTTTTCTTACATGTTTTCGTTTGCAAAATGCGCTCTGACAGCTTTATGTACCTACCTATTTTAATTAAATAAAAGATGTCTACGTGGGAACGTGATAGAATTAACATAGAATGAATCAAGAAAAATCACGTAGAGATCTCTTTTAGATAATTTTGTAGGTATGTTATCAAGATTATTTATCAAATAAATTGTAAAATATTTTCAGAAGTCCACTGCTGGACATAGGCCTCCAAACAGTTCCACGACAAACGGTCTTGAGCCTTTTCCATCCACCAACTTCCCGCAACCTTTACAATGTCGTCGGTCCATCGCAGTAACTAATTATGAACGAATAAAAAGCGTTTGTATTGATAAAAGTCTACTTCATTCATACATTCCTAGTTTCATTCTAGTTTAGATTGTAGGTACTTGTCAAAGACAAATTTGGCACAGTGATAAATTATAGTCTCGAATAGCATAGGCTATCTTGATCTTCTTAGATACTAGCGAAGAAGCGAAGCCGCGGACGGAAGCTAGCTTATTTAGTAAGATAGTAGAATAGGATTTTGTTCAAAAGGTTTTGTAACTTAGCTACTGGTCGATGACCTCAAACCATGGGTAGGTGATAATCTGCGGAGGCTACGCTACGTGCCAAACGTTACGTCAGATAAGACTGGTACCTTTATCAGTCAAAGAGAAACGGAGCTACGACTTAGTAAGGCACATGTTATGACATTGCGTAAGTCGGCAGACGACGCGGGCGCATCTAGATCTTAGCATAGGTACTTATTCACCTCATCATCATCATCATCATCAGCCTGATGAAGTCCACTGCTGAACATAGGCCTCCCCCAAAGATTTCCATGACGAACGGTCTTGAGCCTTTTCCATCCACCGACTTCCCGCAACCTTAACAATGTCGTCGGTCCATCGGGTGGGGGGCCTTCCAACACTGCGTCGTCCGGTTCGTGGTCGCCACTCGAGAACCTTAGGATAGGTACTTAATCATCATCATTTCAGCCGTAGAACGTCCACTGCTGAACATGGCTTCCCCCGCAAATTTCCAGAGCGAATTCCTATCATGTGGGGGGATTTGTCCATACTATCGATTCTGATAAAATTTTGAGTACTTACATAAATGATATATCCGTGATTCAATACTTTTTGTACAATTTTAAATGTATCCTTCTTTCGTCGCTGTAGAATTGCGAAATTTACTCACTTTGCTCGCCATGATGACCTGTTGGTAAAAGCTCTTTTCTCGCCGGCTCACTTAGCTCCCTTAAGGCACTTATGGCGATTAATCAAATACTGTCAAGCGATAAGCTTTACTATATCTAACCGTGGATGTCGTAGGAGGCGACTAAAGGAAAAAAAGCTAAGGGATGTGCAGCAGCGTCCCCTATTAAAACAACGATAGCTGAAACTGCGCTCGCCCCCCACTTGCCCAGCGTGTTGAGTATGGGCAATATCCCCTAAAATTACAAATAGTCGTTCTTCACCTAGTTTCTAAGACGTTTCAAAGTGATTTTATTGAAATAAAAACCTTTGACTTTGACTTCTGGAAATCTGCTGATATTCAGCAGTGGACGTCATACGGCTGAAATGACGATGATAGTAAGTTATAAAAAAGGCTACTTGAGAAGCTACTACAGCTTGCACTGTCAGCATATTGAAAAATAAATCTTAGTCACTGTCCAGTGTTCACTTACATCATCACTAACTAAACAAAATCTAAAAATTTACGGCTCAAGTCCTTCTTCCAAAAATTGATGGGCAGCGTTTTTACGCGAATTATGCGCAAGCTTAGACGTTCGCTCGCGTCAGTTTACTCGAAGCTTTATAACTTAAGCACCGCACAAAGTAGGTCAGACTCCTTCCACATAACAATCGATGGCCTTCTAGCTTGTCGCAAGTCGCAAGCTACTCGCAAGTAGTTATTTACATTGACAATTTACATCTTTTTGTAGAAAGAAAAAATGTTTTTTTGTCGTCTCCATTGTACAGATGTTTCGCTACCCGATTGCAATTCCTATTCAACTGTGACAATAAATGATTTACCTATATACTTTACCTACTTATTAGTACTTATACGTCCACTGCTGAATATCAGCAGATTTCCAGAGCGACTACCTGTCATTTAAAGGGAATTTGACGCTGGGCATGCGGGTTGGCGAGAGCAGTTAGAGCTATCGTTGTTAAAATAGGCGCATGCGTGGGCGCTGCTGCCCATCACCTTGTTTTTTTTCACTCTTACACACGGGACATCCGAGGGTTGACTTAGAAGGGCCTATTTTTCAGCCGGGCCACTACGGCCAAACTACAAAAAAATGTTAAGCTTAAAATTTAACTGTAGGATTTAGCACAGCTAGGGTCCAGAGCGAGCCGAGAAGATGCAGAGCTTTTACAAACGGTCATATCGGTGAGCACAGTGAACATATCGCAATTATTCAGCGAAGAAAGAAGCAATACATTACATTACTTCTACAGGCTGATGATGATGATGAATGGACTAATACCCTCTGCAACAGGTATTCAATTAAGATATGTATGTAATAATCTCCAAGGCTGATTTTCCTCTCACGACTTTCTAATTCGCCGCCCTTTGTCTAGCACTTATACTACGAATGTTTTAATACAAAAGTTTGGGAAGATGTTTGGATGTTTGTGGTTCAATCACACCGTAACGACTCAAACGATTTCGATAAAACTTCGAATAGATAGTCATTTTCTTGAATTAGCATATAGGTTACTTTTTGTCTAGGTCCCACGAGAGCGAGGCCACACAAACTAGTCTTATATACTAGCTTACGCCCGATGCTTCGTTCGCGTAGTACCTATATAAAAAGAAGCATAATATGCGACAAAGAAATCTATCTAAGTATTCCAAGTTTCATCGAAATCGATTGAGCCGTTACGGCGTGATTGAACCACAAACATCCAAACATCCTCACAAACTTTCGCATTTATTAGTAGGATTGGCGTTCTAGATTGCTACACCTTCTCTAACTGGCAATAACAGTGTAGATATCTAATCTTGCAAATATGCTTTTGATGCTACCATATTGCCAAATATTGATTGAATACATAAGTAGGTAGGTACTTATTTCTTACCATTTACTTTGCGCAATGTTGCAGTGAGCCGAATCAGCCCTTTCACTTTAAGAGTTAAAACTATGAGATTATTTTTTGGCAATTTGAGTTTTGAAGGTTGAGTGACTAATTTTTATAACCAGGTATTTTTTACTCTGGTCTTCAATCGGGCGATGAAATGTAGATAATACTGTAGATAGTACTTACCAAGCAATAAATAACTCTCTGCAGTCACATGGGTGTCGTGGGTGAACCACAAAGCCACCATCCTCACAAACTTTCACATTTATTATAATAGCAGGATAGTAGGACGACATATCTCACTCCGTTCGAACACGGCTTAGCAGCCATTTAACTTGACCACTCTAAATTTAGCCGTTAGACCGGAAAATTAACTTTAGTTGAATTACATAAGGTTGGTAATTGTCCACCGCGATGTCAAAGGCTAAGTTCATTGTTTAAGTGAAAACGGCTCGACTGTGACTTTGAATTACTGCATTCAGCAGTAGCGGATCCAGGCGGTGGGCCAAGGGCCTCAAGCCCCCCAAAGGCATCTGGGTCCACCCCTGAAAAATATCAAATTTATCTTTGTATTATCCTACCTTATCCTCTAACCTGTCGAAGTAATCGATTAATTTGCAAAAAGTTATCAAAGAATCGCTTTGTTTTTTATTACAAACTTTTCACTTGCAATGTTTGTATGTAAGTTATGGTCATAACTTGCAACTGAAATTTAGATAACCTCAACCGATTGAGGTGAAATTTTCATATTCATTAGTGTGGATGACAATGATAACTGACTTCATTCTCAATATGGCGGACGGCCCAAGATGGCGGACTAGCTATTTTTTTGTGCACTTCCATGATATGGGTTTCCAATGAAAGGGTTTCCTGAGAAGATTATGAAAAAAAGCTTAGTTAAAAAAGCTTGGTTAAAAATTTTAGTTCTTTTATTATTAACTAGCTTGGTACCTAGATAAAAAGTAACCTATGCGCTATTCCAGACCATAATCTTTCTCTGTGTGAAAGACGACATGAGTAAGAAAGGAGTGAATACTGATTTGACGGCTGATAGAGGGGAGTGGAAGAGAAAAACATGTTGTGCCGACCCCACTTGAAGTGGGATAAGGGCAGGGAGATGATGAATCTTTCTCTGTGCCAAACCTCATCCGGATCCGTTCAGCCGTTCAGGCGTGATTGAGTAACAGACATCCATCCATCCATCCAAACTTTCGCAAGTATAATATTAGTTAGATAAGATAAAATATATTTGTGTTTAGGGACCAAACCAAAGCTCTCGATCCGCCATTGGCATTCAGGGTATGAAGGAGATTAGTTCCTCTGGCGGTTATTTCAATGGTCTGTGGTAAGCCTCAGGAAAACGAGGCTTATTGGAATTCTGACTGTGAAAATACGCGTGGAGGACGAAATAATTCTGCATCTGAGGTCAAGACTATTCTAAGAATACATCGTTTACACAATTGGTGCATCCGCTACATCCAGCTCTATAAGAACATCCGAACACCCACTTGATATTTAACGTCCTAGACGCTACAGGGGGGTCTAAGACTAGCACTTCTGTATGTCTGTCTGTATGCTTCCGGTTCTTCAACTTCAAGAGAGCACTGGTGGAGTGTGGCAGGCGGCCTTTCGATCCACAGGTCAAATAAAATCAAATTAAATGTGGTTTATTTCGATCGTGGGTTTGAATCCCGGTCGTGCACCAAGGGATTTTCCGTTCAGAAAATGTATACTAGTGCTCTCAATCGGCGAAGGAAAACATCGTGAGGAAACCGGCATGTGTAGAAGATTTAAAGACTGTAAATGCTTTGAAAACCATGTCAGTTTGTGGCGAGTGAACAGCATCATCATCAACAGCCTGTAGAAGTCCACTGCTGAACATAGGCCTCCCCCAAAGAGTTCCATGACGAACGGTCTTGAGCCTTTTCCATCCACCGACTTCCCGCAACCTTCTCAAAGTCTCTGGTCCATCGGTGCGGGGGCCTTCCAACTCTGTGTCGCCCGGTTTGTGGTCGCCATTCGAGAACCAACGGTTGTTAGTTCTGCGAGCTATATGGCCTGCCCACTGCGACGTCAACTGTAGATCAATTCAGATTTTAAAAAAAAAACTCCGGGTAATCTTTATCTCTGAATGTTTATATGTTTCTGATTTGAGATCATACGATTCGGCTGACTAACCGTATCAGTATTTACCTAAACGACTCACACACAAAATATTCCATGATTTGTCGACCAATCAACCACAAACACATTAAATTCAATACAAATTCACGTACATAGTTAATGATAAAATGACGTCATCATCATCAGTTCATTCAAGGTCTTTCTGCACACGAGTGCATTCACACATGCTGTACATACCGTAAGAATTTTGCCTAGTGGGCCTAGTGGAGGGATATACTTGGACTGTTGATCCGAAGGTCGTGGGATTCAGTCCACGCGAAAAAGTTAAATAAATTTTGAAAGTCAAAGTCAAAAGGCGTTTATTTCAATAAAATCATTAGGATCACTTTGAAAATCTAGTATATAGGCTGGGCTAGGCTCTGTATAGAGGCTGTATGAAGGAATCCTCTATTTAGGGGGGCGGGGGGGGGGGAGGGGGGGCAGGTATGGTAATATTGGGTATCTATTTGATCGAGCGAGCGCAGCAAACGAATATCGGAGCGAACCACCAGTTATTATAATATTTACTTGAAGATTTGAGTTTCAAACAATATAGAGGCTTATCTATCTTCATTCCATTGACATTATGTAACTTTACGAACATAATTAATATATTATACATATTTATACCTATGCCTTAAAGCAGTTGGTTTTACCAAACCACGGTACAGGAAAATCTTCAGTGGCTTACTCACTTGAACGGAGGTAAATAAACTTCCTCCATAAACTCGGGCCACCATACCTCAGCTTGGAGCAAGAAGGAATCAGTGACACGTCGTGCAGTCAATGACATGTTGCTTTGAACTAAACAAACGCAATGGCTATTTTAATTAATTGCTGTTCCCCAAAAATATACCACGACCTTTACCTATCATTTTGGATCATAGCCCACCACGCTTGCGCTGCACTTACTTATTAGGTACCGATCATCTCATCAAAAATATTGTAAAAATGTCGATGAGACAAGCAACGTTTCACGGTAAATAAGGTTTGAGATCTCATGTAGAGTTTCAAGCCACACCTTGGTCTGAGAGGCTTGGCCGCTTTGTTCATGTAACTTAGGTATTTATTGCAAAGTACATGCTAATTGCAGAGACATATTCCGGTTTGCAAAACATGTTTTTAGATTGACTGCATAGTAGCTTGGTTGTAGTGTCACTGATTCTTTCTTGGTCATCCTGTATTAGGTGAGTGACCCGGTTGAGATATGGTAGCACTGAAAAGGGCCATCGGGGAAAGAAAAGGATAAAAGTGTTTCTCTTATCAAAGTCAAAGTCAAAGGCATTTATTTCAATAAAATCACTAGGATCACTTTGAAACGTCTTAGAAACTAGGTGAAGCTATGCCTGTTCCTCGCGACCAAGCCTAGAAGAATCAGGCAACAAACACGGCTTGGTGCCTATCATTTTTTTCGATGATCCTTTTTCACAAAATGTAATTTAAAGCTTCAGTGTGGTGCCGATCGAACTAGGTGAGGCTCTCTTTTGAGAACTTATAGGCTCCTTTCGTGCACATGGCACTTGCCGTCGAATTATTAGGCTTTTGGCTTCAAATGCCACACTGCAAAATCACAAAATAGCCCGTAAAAATAACTAAAAATGAACGTAAGTATTTTTACGGGTTATTTTGTTCCGTAAAAATATATGCAGTTTTTCTTCGGATCCTATGGTTATCAACTTTTGAACATAAGGTCCTAACACAGCGGTGCGGTGCGGTGGGAAGAAACTAGGTCGCCACTCGGTTTCCCTTGCTAGTAGGTACATAGCTACATTAATGTTGCAGAACGCAGTAGCACTAATTACGTGTTCCTAGCACTGACTCACGGTGATTATTATAATGTAATCATTATTACTTCTATGTAGATAACTATATTAGTTGTAGTTATATAGTGGATATCGTAGACCAGTGATTGCGTTCCTCAGATAGAGAGGAAATTAATTGTATAATTAATGTAAAGAGAGGTCAATTTCAATTAAACAAGGTGATTCGAATAATATGTCTCCTATCCCGAAAGTGGCTTATTATACACCCAATTGGCAATAAAGTTTGTTTAAAATTTCGGAAAATTCAAAAATTTTCTCTGAAAAAAACACTGTGCGAACTCCGCTGTTTTGGTGTCAAATCAGTTCAAAACCTCAGCTGTTTTACGTAGCAATATTAATGTCGTATTTCTCGTAGGTAAGTTTAATAATTTCAAACATCTCCAGTATGGCTACGCCTGTAGGTACAAAGTCAAAGTCAAAGTCAAAAGGCATTTATTTCAATAAAATCACTAGGATCACTTTAAAACGTCTTAGAAACTAGGTGAAGCTACGCCTGTTCCTCGCGACCAAGCCTAGAAGAATCAGGCAACAAACACGGCTTGGTGCCTTTCATTTTTTTCGATGATCCTTTTTCACAAAATGGAATTTAAAGCTTCAGTGTGATGCCGATCGAACTAGGTGAGGCTCAAAAGAAAAGTTATCTAATTATAATCCCTAATAAATAAGAGCTTATAAAAATGAGAAAAAAAAAGAAGACAAAAAAAGAAACAAATGTGAGCTTCAACAAATACGTACGTCTGTCTGTAGAAAGTTATCAAAACATCATTGTGCAGCATACATTTTGTACGAGACATCTCTATGAACAGAAGGCATACAATTCTGTAATACTCTTTGGTATTTCTTAGCTAGATTTTTCCCAGATGACTTGATACCTACAGTAGGTGTCTAGGTATGCGCCTGCGCCAGTAGCCGCCATAGACAACAGATCACAGCAAATAGGTTCATTGTTATTGTAAAAGATTTTTATGACTTGTTTGTACTAGCTTCCGCCAGCGGTTTGTCTCGCATGGTACGGTATAAAGAGCCTATCACGGCGATCCATTGTTCGTGCGTAGAAGAAGCAGTGGCGGATTTGCCTTAAGGCCCAGTAGGCCCGGGCCTAGGGCGTCCAGATATTAGGGACGGCAAATCGTGACAAAAAAATTACAGATGATAGCAATAAATAAATCAAATGCTAAGTACCTAAATATTTATTTAAAAGGCTGCTCCATAGACTTATTAGGTACCTACTACTAGCTACAGTAGACATGCAGCTTCGAACAGATTTCGTCGTTCTGATTTGGCAATAAAGTAAATTCATTATGTACCTAGTCTATGTGTTGGGTGCTGAGAAAAGGGCGGCATATGGCCTGGGGCCTAGAGCAGCCAAAACTGCAAATCCGCCACTGAGAAGAAGAACAAACAAACCAACATACACAGTCGCAAACTAAATTCCATCTGTTGCACGACAAATAGTTATATGTGTAGTAGGTACCTAAAGTAATGTAATAATAAAAAAAGTAAGTTTATGGAGAGGGACTAAAATTTTGTACATTTTTCTAAACTTGACTGTCAATTAAAATATTTTCTTTTATCAAAAAAATGTAAATCCTTTATTGGCCGTAAGAATTAGCATGTAATTTTTTATTGTATTTTAGATTAAGGGCTGTGGGTTTTGTTAAATAAATAAAATAAAAATAAAAAAGAATGCGTAAGTTTGTGAGGATGTTTGGATATTTGGATGTTTAGTGTTTGGATGATGGTTATTCAATCACGCCGTAACGGCTCTACCGATTTCGTTGAAACTTGGAATATAAGGAGTTCTTTATCTACAAAAGCATATAGGTTACATTTTATGTAGGTACCACGCGAGCGGAGGCGTGGGCGGAAGCTAGCTTTTAATAAACATTTAAAAAAAAAACGGTGAAGGAAAACATCATGGGGAAAGCATACATGAGGTTTTTGACTGGCCTCATAGCTCAGTTGGTAGTAACTCTGCCTTCTGCGCTAGAGGTCGCGGGTTCGATTCCCGCACTGGACAAACATTTGTGACTAACACAGATGTTTGTCCGGATCAAATTATTGGATTTGGTTTTAGTCTTCGAAATGTTTGTTATACTTTTAATAGATTTCCAAAGATGTTTATTATTAGTACCAGCTTTTTGTATTTCATTAGCTTCGTAAGTTTTTTTAAGCTTCTTTAGTGTATTGTTGCAGAATTTCCTATATCTAGTATATGTTAGTTTTAGAGTAGAGTTTTCAGGACATTTTCTAAGCTTTAAGTGCATTCTGTCTCTGTTTCTTATGCAACGTAGAAGACCAGGAGTAATCCATGGTTTAAGCAGTCTTAGTCGACATGGTACATAGTATGCAATTGTGTTCAGTCGAAGTGCTTCAGTTAAAAGTTGGGTTAGAAGCGACGCTGCAATATTTGGATCTTGAGTATCAAAAATGGGTTGAAAGTTAATGTTTTTAATGTGCTCGTCGAGACTAACATAATTAATTTTTGTACGCTTGAGGTGAGTAGGTGGAATTAGGTCGTTTCTACGCTTAACGCAGATTAGCTGAGCGTCGTGATCAGTGAGACTAGATTGAATTACAAGGCAAATGGACTTTAGTAATATATAATAATAGTAGATTATGCAACATGGGCTTAAAGTAGTGTATTATGTCAAGGGCGCTATATTGAACCCCGAGAACGAAGGATTCTATGGTTAACTCCTGAGCGGAGCGAGGGAGTTAAGGCAAGAATCCTGAGTACGAGGGGTTCAAGATCGCCCAAGACAAATACACATTTAAGCCCGCGATGCATACTCTACTTTTTATACTTTCTGCGAGGCAATTGAAAACAATGACTGTTAAGTAGACAGAAATGATTTTCCTGGAAGTAAGTTTCCAACTATACCAGAGGCTTCAGATTGTACGCATTCTGAAGTCGAATCAAAATCACTGTCGTCGTCACTTGTCATTTTTTAGAAGTTTATTTGAATCGAAACTGAATTTCGGTGTACATAACAGCACAGCAGTTTGAGCGCTTGGCGCCTTTTTTTCTTTTTTGTAGTCTATTCTGTAGTAGTCAGTTCGACATTCGAATAAATCCTTCTTCATGCGCGGGTGAAAATGAATTTCGTAAAAAGTTTTCATGTTTTTCTTTTTTTTAATTTGTAGGCAGTGCAAAGAAAATGTTAACATACAGCATAATTAGAATAAAATCTCATTGCACCCAAACATTTTTGAAACCAACCTCGATCAAGCACGACTACATTGGTTGCATTCCAAATTCAAATCACATTATGTCCCATGGGAAATAATGAAATTCAGTACAACATTATGACCCGGCTAGACCGTAGGGCTGTAATGACTTACTTTAGGAAAGGTTTGCATGACACATAATATGCCATTGACGAGCAGGTAGTATAAAAATAATAATATATATCTATTATGTATATCAGTCCCTGGTACCCATAGTACAGGCTATGCCTAGTTTGTAATCAGTTGACCGTGTGAATAGGTCGAAAAAAAAAATGTCTTCGTGTTTTTAGGTTTTAGGACATGCCGATTTCCTGTTGATGTTTTTCACCATTTGAGAGTACTAGTATAGCGCACATAAATTTTACGAATGGTGAAAATTTATTGGTCACGATTGGAGTCGAACCCACGTCCTGTGGATCGGAAGGAACTGCCCACTACTACCAATCCACTAGTGCTCCAGTGCAGTACTTTATTCAGGTACGTGAGGAAATCTTTGAAATATATTTTGAATGACATATCGCACGCTGTTTGAACATGGCTTGAAACGAGTTCATAATCGCTACCACTCATAACAATACTCTCTCCCCACAACTCAAAAATGATTCAATTACTCCTGACTCGCAGTTAATGAGTTAACTCGCGCAATTGAGCCGACTGTACTTACCCTGAGATGACCTCAGACAGATCATAATCACGACTGTCCATCCTAATTTGTGACAAAGGGCCGTATCATGACGTCCTATTGCCACTCAAATGCGAGCGTGACAGCACTATTTTACAAGAATTTGAACCGTCTATCTTTGAGACTGACAATTTACGTCGCCGCCTAAACAAAATCGCAAAGTTTATGGTACGCGGATAAAAAAAAAAAAAAAAAAAACTGTGACATGACTGACCATGTACATGTGCACGAAATGAGCCTCTAAGAGGCGCACTTTAATCCTTTCACCACACTGATTCATTCACCGACCGTAGTTTACCTACTCGTATGTCCTAGCTAGGTAATTATCCTGGTTTCTTTCCTGTTAGCGTGCGTGACCAGGTACGCGTTAGTACCTACCTACTGACCTCAAATTGTCATTTTTTTTGAGCTACACTATGAAACACCTACTATGAAATTTCCCATTGTTAGTACATTCAAGATTCAAGATTCAAAAAGCCTTTATTAACAATCTTAGTTCTAGTTTACAATAAAATA
Organism: Anticlea derivata; assembly: GCA_947579855.1. Lineage (NCBI taxonomy): Eukaryota > Metazoa > Arthropoda > Insecta > Lepidoptera > Geometridae > Anticlea > Anticlea derivata. Next base: position 302,559 of record OX388283.1, on the reverse strand, counting down.
GTTTTTAAACATCGGCATCCATCAGACTGTTTTGCTTTTCAGCATAGGCCTCCCCCAAAGTTTTCCATAGCTCACGATCTTGAGCTGTCCTCCTCCACGTCACGCCTGCTGTAGCTTTGAAGTCGTCTTCCCATCTTCGAAATGGTCTTCCTCTTTTCCTCTTCCCTTCCCTAGGATAACATTCTGTTACATCTCTGGCCCATTTCTCCTTGTTACTTCTGATAATATGACCTGCCCACTTCCATTTTAGATTTCGTATTGTGACAGTGACATCTGCAATATTTGTTTTTTTCCTTATTGTTATTGTTAGTACATACCTATAGTTTATTAGGCGGGACCACTACCTTCTACACCAGTCCTCTCACACACACTACACTAGGAAAGGATTATAATTAGATAACTTTTCTTTTGAGCCTCACCTAGTTCGATCGGCACCACACTGAAGCTTTAAATTCCATTTTGTGAAAAAGGATCATCGAAAAAAATGATAGGCACCAAGCCGTGTTTGTTGCCTGATTCTTCTAGGCTTGGTCGCGAGGAACAGGCATAGCTTCACCTAGTTTCTAAGACGTTTCAAAGTGATCCTAGTGATTTTATTGAAATAAATGCCTTTTGACTTTGATCCCTGTTATGTGGGTATCAGAAACTACGAGTATTCAAACATTTGAATACTCACACATACATTCATACATTTGATTTTTTTTTACGTGGCTATCTCGAACCACTCGCTTTAAGAGATTCTTTCTCCCCCATACGTGCAAATTGTGGAATGAGCTTCCTTCCGAGGTTTTCCCGCTAACCTACAACATGAAGAGCTTTAAGTAAAATACAAAAAGATTTCTCCAGGGCAGGCAACGCATTAGCAATGCTCCAGGTTGCAGATGTCAATAGGCGACGGTAACCTCTTACCATCAGGTAAGAGGAACATGCTTACGGCCCGTAAGCATGTTCGCCTCCGTATTACATAAAAAAAAAATTGATACATTACCATTGATAACCTCGGTGGCGTAGCGGGCGAGTGCTCGTCTGAGATGCAAGGGTTCGATTCCCGCTGCGGGACAAATGCACGATCTGCACACATTTGCTCTAGGTCTGATGGTACTCGTAGTTTCTGATACCCACGACACAGGGAATCCTAGTGTGTGGTCAGGACTATGGTGTTATTTATTTGTCCCGGTGCGGGGATCAAACGCGCTCCTCTCGGCTCAGCCTCCAAGCTCAAGCCCGTTGAGTTATGTTCGGCCCACTTTCCGAAGAGCCCGAACAATGCTGTGATGAAACAGATGATTACGTGAGCTACAGTTATTTGCTTAAATGTCAATAATACAGTCAGCGCCTTTTGTCATAGCACCTCACACGTCACCATCATCGTCGTCATAGATAGAGGTACAGGCCATGCGATATGGAAAGGACGATTCAAAGATATTTGTGATTAGTATGAACACACTTCAAGCGTTCCACTGATAATCGTCATTAACATCAACTGTCAAACTCACATTATATCCGAAGAACCAAAAACTACTCTGACACGAAGAATTTTTATGAGAAATATGTTATGTGGATCTCTAGTCTCTGCTGAGTTTTTAATTAAATTCCGTTTCATAAAAGGTTTGTATGTGTGCTATTGTAGGCACAGGACCACTGCAGGTACAAGGCCTAAAAAGGCCCATAATTCTAAAATTAAACTTGAATTTTTAGTATTATATTTATTTAGGTATATCAGTGACACAATTAAGTAGAAACTATGAGTTTTATGTAAATTATCAGATAATTGTGAAACCAACACCGTCTACCACTGAATCCTTACATATTTTACTTTTACCTTATATGGTATAGCTAATGATAGTGTAATTCCATAATTTATATAAGTTTAAGAAAAGAATAGAAAAAGTCTGCCTTTCAACAGCCCTCTTAATTACGAAGTGCCACAACAGTTGCCGTTGACTGTACATACTCATAGTAGCTTTTAATGCGTATATTGGACCTTGAAGAAACCAGTTCTCCTACTTTTAAATCTCCTACTAACTGTTTACTTATTCCGTGGATACGTACCTTTGTTAGGGCTCATGTACACTGAAGCCTTAGCAATCCTTATAGTCGTAGATAATGTCTGTGTAAAAGTTAGCGTGATGCGAAAGCGCTAAAAACATTAAAAAGGTAGAAGACTAAAAAACACACTGAAGTCCAAAACATAAGTGATTAAATTGCTCCAGTCAGGGGGCACAACAACGATCACGTGATTGACGATGATAGACACGAGTTGCGCACTACCATAGTTTCGTTCACCGATGACTTCAAGGCACGTGCACGCACTGAATGGTTCAATATTCTGTCCCAAAACAGTGTAGATGTGTTTAACCAAAACCTGCCGAAAGCCATGGAAATGGCACAGCTTGTCATTGAGACAAAATATATTAATTAGTATTGTTAATAAATTAAGTTAAGTAGGTACCTAGATATATCGCCTTAGGGCTTAATAAAAAAACCTGTTATGATGTTGTTATCTTAATAAATAAATAAATAAATTTCAAAGGAGCATTTTTTTCTATTTCTTTTATACCTACCTAGTTTCGTCTGCTTCTTTAGTCGATAGTGCACCTTAGTTATTCTGTGGTTCTGATCGCTAAGTTAAATTTATTCTGTGGTCGGCCAGTTATGTGGTTAGGTCATCATATTTTGAAAGGATGTGGGATTTTAAACTTTAGAACTTGGTACTAAAATTTTGTTTGGATTGATAGTAAAGAGCCATTTACGGTAAGTGATTTTGAAATCGAAAATCAGTTTTATTAGTCTTTTTAGAATCTAGATTTAAATAACTTCATAAATATATAATAATAATCATCAGGGCAAATTCCTTATCATGTGGGGGGATTTGTCCATACTCACCACGCTGGGCATGCGGGTTGGCGAGCGCAGTTAGAGCTATGACGCTGCTGCCCATCCCCTAGCATTTTTCCCTCTTCGTCCGTGGATAATAATAATAATAATGTTTTGATATTCTTTTTTGATATTAAGATGTACTTTTGTAGTAAAAAATGTATTTTATAAATGAGATTTTAATTAAATATATGTGAATAATAATAATAAATATTTATTCATTACCTTAGTGCTAAGATTTACATTGCGGATTATAATCTAATTAAAGGTAAAAAAAAATTACATGTTGCCTGAACTAGGAATTAACCTGTATCTCAGGCGGAAAAAAAGGCTAACATTATTAAATTAAAGTAGGTACTTATAAATATTCAACTTAAAATTATTAAACTTAAAATCTATATGATGAAATATTATAATTCATGCTGTTAAAACTTACATCAATTTTCGTATTAAATAACTTAAACACTGAAAAGGTTTATATGGAGGTAGATATGGAGGCGTCTAATCTTCAGTTGGGGCCACCACGGCCAGGCTAACCTCTCTAGGGGCCTATTTTTGGGGCCGCCATGGCTGATGGCCGCTGAAGGCATGATGATGATACTCTTTTGAGTTTTAACCCAGCATACGAGAAATATAAATCTCATTTTACAGTTTAACCGGGGCTTAACCCCACACCTGCCGCGACTTAAACAATCGTTAAGCTAACCGTATGTACCGCCATAAAGAGCCGTGGGACGCATATAGATGAGAAAGGATAAAGCAGAGTTCCTAAAGGAGGATATTTTGACAGATTCAGCTGTAAATGCGCAATGCAATGCTCACAGACAAAGTTTTTTTTTTATACAACTGAGATGGCAAACAAGCATACGGCCCACCTGTTGGTAAGCGGTTACCGTAGCCTATGAGCGCTTGCAATACCAGAGGCATCACGCACGCGTTGCCGACCCCGAACCCCCTCCCCCCCCTAAAGAGCTCTGGCAACCTTACTCATCGCAGGAACACAACACTATTTGAAACAAATAATGTTATTTGGCTGCGATCTTCTGTAAGGTGGAGGTACCTCCCAGTTGGGCTGCTCCAATTCAGAACGAGAAAATCTCGCTGTCCCTACCTCCTCCTAAAAAGTCAAAAGGCTTTTATTTCAATAAAATCACTAGGATCACTTTGAAACGTCTTAGAAACTAGGTGAAGCTACGCCTGTTCCTCGCGACCAAGCCTCAGTACCGTCTCTCATGAAGTGGAACTTGAAATGAACACGGGCAAGACTAATATCCAATGGCCATGTCGCACCCATGACGGTCATGTTCATCACACAACCAACAACTATAACTATTTGGGTTAGTCAACTATAACTATTATCAAATCAAATCGAAAGGATCACTTTGACACGTCTTAGAAACTTGGTGAAACTACTCCTGTTCCTCGAGACCAAGCCTAGAAGAAACAATCAATATTTAAAACAGATTGTTTGATTTAATTTTTGGGACAGACGTTTTTCTGATGGCAGGCAGACATTATTTCAACAAAACGATAGTCATTGATTATGAGTAAGGTGGTAAATCATTTAGTTATCCTCAAATGCACGGCATTCAGAAGTGGTGATTCCTTCGCAATCATTTCACAATGACTAATATAAATTTCCATGATTTTTAGGGTTCCGTACCTCATTTGGAAAAACGGAACCCTTATAGGATCACTTTGTTGTCCGTCTGTCTGTCTGTCTGTGAAGACCCTTTTTCTCAGAAACGGCTAAAGGTATCAACTTGAAATGTATACCACCTATTAAGGTCTGTGAGCTTATGGTGCCGTATAAAAATCAAGGCTCTAACTTAATGCATTAAAAAGATATGGCGATGAATGTATAATTTTTGTATGGAACTGGCACAAATCAAAAACCTCTAGGGTACAGTTACCTCACAATTCTGAAATTTGGAATGCTAGGAGTTTTTGTAACACAAGTAAAGGGAAAAGTCTGAAATTGACGAATTTCGAAGTTTTTTAGAAAACAAAGGTTTATTTGCGGTTAATGTCATACAATGACTATGTGAGCGACCGCAAATATAAGTTTGTCAATTATATATTATTTTTTATAAATCCATTGGTGCACGACCGGAATTCAAACCCACGACCAATGGTACGGAAGCCTCAAGGCGCGAGTTATCGCACTTGACCGTCTTTATTTTTTAATAACCTCGTTTTACTGTTGCATTTTTGGTCACCCTGAGTCTCGTAAATCGTCTCGGAATTGGGACTGCCAATTTACATGTAATTAGTTATTAATCATATATTTTTATGTATATCTATCTCTTATCTCACTTAGTTTATTCTCACAAATTGTGAGCAGTGTGAAACACTCCTTATGAATCTGTAGATACTCTCACTCGTTCGAACTAAGATTTTTTTGGGATAGAAATAAAAAATACTATCTATTCCGAAGACCACGGTGGCGTAGTGAACGAATGCCCGTCTGAGACGCTAGGGGTGCGCATTCGATTCCCGCTGCGGGACAAATGTTTGCAGAATCTGCAAATACATATTCCGGGTTTGGGTGTTGTGGTACCATGGTACTCGTAGTTTCTGATACCCACGACACAGGGAATCCTAGTGTTGAATAACTGTTGAATGAATAACTGTTTTCCGAATGCCCCCATAAACTTCTTAACAAACTGTATAAGAAGTGACGATTGTTTTGACAAGGACACCACTTTGATAGTGCAATTAGGTGAGAGCAGTGGTGTCAAGCGGTTAGACTTAATGAACCTAGTAGAAAATTTGTTAGAAAAGTTAGATCTAGGATTAGGAAAACTAATTCTATGTGCATTCCCATATTCTGATTCTTTGAGTGCCAAAGAGAAGCAGAATATTTTCAACCTGAACCTAATATTATATAACTTGACATGTCGTCATAGTGACGTTTTGTTTTTTGATACTAATAATTTTATTAGTAATTTTATTTTGACAGGAAGTACATTGTACTTGAGTAGGAGTAATAAGGCGATGATTGCTAAATTGTTAGCATATAATATTTTTGATCCTGTTATAAATAATATAACACAGTTTACAGACGAGTCCGTAGTTAGTAGTAGTACTAATGAGGGCACAAAATTAGTAGGGCCAGCTGACCAGCATTTAAACTGACCACGTCGACAATGGGTAAGCAAGGCACTTTACATGTAGTACACCAAAATATGCAAGGCCTTCCCAGCAAAGTATTAGAATCAGAATTATTTTTAAATCAGTTTAATGTAGATATTATGTGTGTTACTGAACACTGGATATTAGAATTTGAGTTGCTCCCTTATTATAAGAATTTTAATATTGTTAGCTCATATAAACGTAAGAACGCCATTAGGGGCGGATCTTTAATTATTGTTAGAAATGACATAAAGTGCAAGGAACGTAAAGATATTGTAAATCTCACTATTGAGAGGAGCATTGAGCTGTCGTGTGTTGAGCTAGAGCGGCATATCGTTGTGAGCGTTTACCGTCCTCCCGACGCAGACTTCGCGTTATTTGAATCCATTATGGAAGATGTATTGCTCAAAATTTTTGCATGTAATAAAATTTTAATAGTCTGCGGAGATTTTAATATAGATATTCCGATCCATCCGTTATCTGAACGACTGCTTAATTTATTTAAATGTTTTAATTTAAATCATCTCTTTGTGGAACCAACAAGGGTGACACTAACCACTTCCACTTGTTTAGACAATGTTTATTGCAGTTGTGTACCAATCGCTAAATCAGTAATTAAACATTTCAGCTCAGATCATTACGGCCATAGTGTCATATTTACATGTAATTTAAGAAACAAACCTGAGGAATTCACGTACCGACCCATCACAGAAAGTAATATTAAGAAGTTTCAGGCTTGTATTGAACTCAAAATGTCCCTTGTACCATGCATGGATGATCCAAACGACCTTTTTACCATTTTATCGAATTTAATAAATAAAGAACACGAACAAATTTTTAAATTAAAAACAAGCACAGTTAAGGTTAGCGTCAGGTTTGCTGACTGGGCTACACCTGGCATTTATAAAAGCAGGAATAAATTGTACGAACTATATGCTGATAGGGAGTCAAAGCTGCACGACATTACTTTTATACTACATGTTAAGAATTATTCTAAAACTTTTAAAAAAGCTTGTCATGCAGCCAAATCATTGTACTTAAGAAACAAAATTGAAAAATCTTCTAATAAAATTAAAGCTACTTGGAAACTAATAAATAATGAAACAGGCAAATCAAAAGCCCTCAATAAACAAATCAATTTAATTAATAATGATAGTGTTTTAACTAAGAAAATTGAAGTGGCGAATGCCTTTGACAGTTTTTTTTCTAGTATACCTAATATTGTAACCCAGTCGTTAAAATCTTCAGCTTCTGGAGCGTCCCTTCTTCTAGAAGCTAGTGTTGCTAAATGTGAGACTGAGTTTAGTTTTAGTTACATTAATGCGGGTAATATTGTGAAAACCTTTAAATCCCTCAATATAAAAAACACAGAAGACCTATGGGGTATATCTACAAAGATAGTAGGTGCTATTATTAACGATATTGCTCCATGCTTAGCCCACATCTTTAATAGTTGTGTTGACGATGGAGTTTTTCCTGACCTTATGAAGCATAGCAAAATCATTCCTTTGTTCAAGTCCGGAAACGAAAAAGATCCCGCTAATTATAGACCTATCTCGATATTGCCTACTCTAAGTAAAATCTTTGAAAAAGTTATTCTTACTCAGTTATTATCTCACTTCAATCTTAACGGGCTTCTTCATTGTAATCAATTTGGATTTACCAAAGGTCGATCAACAGCCGATGCCGGGACTTTGCTCTTAAAGCACATATACGATGCCTTTGAGAACTCACAAGACGCAATCGGTGTATTCTGTGATTTGTCAAAAGCGTTTGACTGCGTGAGTCATGCAACATTAATCTCAAAGCTAAAACATTACGGCATCCAAAACCGTGCAATTGACCTTTTACAATCTTACTTATCCAATAGAGTCCAAAAAGTTGACGTGGGTGGTGAAAGGTCTTCTGGATCAACTATTGTCATGGGTGTGCCACAGGGTTCGATTCTAGGCCCTTTCTTGTTCCTAGTTTACGTTAATGACCTCCCTTCTTATGTTAAAGAAATGTGTGACATAGTTCTATTTGCTGACGACACCTCGCTAGTGTTCAAAGTCGACAGATCCAAAACAAATTACGATGACGTAAACGCATCCTTGTCGCTAGTCCTTAATTGGTTTTCTGTAAACAATCTCTTGCTAAATTCAAAGAAAACGAAATGTATCAAATTCTCTTTGCCTAATGTAGTACACAATAGCCCCACTAACATTGTATTAAATGGAGAGTCACTAACCCTTGTTGATTCTACAAATTTCCTAGGACTCAATATTGATTCAAAATTGCAGTGGGGACCCCACATTGAAACTCTTGCCGGTAGACTTAGTTCCGCGGCATATGCCGTTCGTACGATAAGGTGGCTCACAGATGAAGCCACAGCTAGGTTAGTTTATTTTAGCTACTTCCATAGTGTAATGTCCTATGGTATCTTTCTCTGGGGGAATGCAGCAGATATCCAAGTCATATTTGTTTTACAAAAACGAGCAATACGTGCCATTTATAAAATGAAGTCAAGGGACTCCTTGAGGGAACTTTTTAAAGAAATTAACATTTTAACTGTAACTTCACAATATATTTACGAAAACTTATTGTATACACATAAGCACATGGCTAGCTTTAAGAAAAAAAGTGATGTGCATAGTATTAACACAAGAAACAAAAATAAATTGTGCATTCCAAAATTTAGATTACAAAAAGTAAATGGGTCTTTTATGGGGAATATGGTAAGATTTTATAATAAACTTCCGGTAAACGCGACGCAACTTCCTATTAGAAGATTTAAAGTGTACATAAAGAATAATCTTATTAAGAAAGCGTACTATAAACTAAATGATTATTTAAATGATAAAACCGCATGGCCTGAAGTCGCTCTGCCCCTCGACAGCTAAAATGCCATTTTGCAGTGTCTTTACAGTTTTTGCTTGCATCATATTTTAAGTATTATTTAATTATATAAGCATTAGGTACATATTTCATCAAGTGTAGCGTGTGCTGCCCTTAGATCATTTGTTGAAGCTCACATTTGTCTTCATTTTTTTCACATTTTTATAAGCTCTTATTTATTAAGGATTATAATTAGATTACTTTTCTCTTGAGCCTCACCTAGTTCGATCGGCACCACACTGAAGCTTTAAATTCCATTTTGTGAAAAAGGATCATCGAAAAAAATGATAGGCACCAAGCCGTGTTTGTTGCCTGATTCTTCTAGGCTTGGTCGCGAGGAACAGGCATAGCTTCACCTAGTTTCTAAGACGTTTCTAAGTGATCCTAGTGATTTTATTGAAATAAATGCCTTTTGACTTTGACTTTGACTTTGTGGGGTCAGGACTATGCATGTGACTGTTGGGTGCACAGCACATTGCACCATTCCTTTGCAATGTCATTTTTCATTTTATTTCATTTATTTATTCATGCTCCATGTACATAGTCAGCTTAGATGGTATCATCACCACCAGAGGATGTGCTTATTATGTTTTGTCTGACATCGAGTTGCCCTTACTGCTTACAGTTCATACACGCGCTCAATTACATTTTATCACTCCCTCCAGAAACTGTAATTACCAAACAGTAGTCAGTCTGTCGTCTTAAATTAGCAAGAACTCAAGGGCAATGTGCTGACAATAGGTACGTTAAATTGTACCTCTAACAAAAAATGGTTCACACTAGTTGTTTCTTTGGTACTCAGAACCCTCAGTTGACTCGATGGTTCAATAACAGCTTGAAAAAACTTTTTTTTTTTTAAATTTTATTAATGAAACAAAATCCACAGCTCTTAGATAATATGGTACAACTTAACTAATTCACTTTATTTAAAGCCAATAAAGGATTTAATTTTTTTTAACTAATACTTTTACTAATTGTTGACCGTCACTGATTTGACACAAAACTAATATTATATATGTGTATGTGTGTGTGTATGTGTATATGCGTGTATATATGTGGTGTGTGTATGTGTGTGAATAAGTACATGTAATGTCAATAAGTAACATTACCCTCCTTCCTTCTCGGCAGTCGGGAAAAGTATTAGGTACCTATAATAATAAGTGTACATACATGATGATTCATAACATGTAAACTATCCCGAAAGGGGCTTTTTATTATTTACTATTATTAATATTATTATTAACTAATTTATTTCTGATAAAAATCCATAAATCTTTGTGTATATAAAAATTTGATAAAATTTCAAGATTAAATTTAACATATAAATTACATCAACAAAAGGAAAGAATATTAGCGACAAAAATTTATAAAATTTCATATTTTTTTTCAGATGTTTTCTCCCTAACTTTTTCAAATTATCTATGTTTGATCTTTTTATTGCCGTGGTGGCCCCGGCTGAAGAATAGGCCCCTCCATATCTACCTATCCGCGGATGTCGTAAGAGGCGACTAAGGAAAAAAAGCTAGGGGATGGGCAGCAGCGTCCCTCATTTTAACAACGATGGCTCTAACTGCGCTCGCCAACCCGCATGCCCAGCGTGGTGAGTATGGGCAAATCCCCCCACATGATAAGGAATTTGCTCTGTCTGTGGGGGAGGCCATGTTCAGCAGTGGACGTTGTACGGCTGAAATTATGATCTTTTTATTAATAAATCTAGGTCTTAATTAATAAATCCTGTACTAGGTCAATGACCTGGTTGATATACGGTCGGTCGCCCTGAAAAGTGCCTATGACCAGTGCCTTGAAGAACAATCGCAATGCGTGTGGGAGCATTTCATGGTGATTATTATTAAAGTGACATCTCTGAGCGCGGAGTGTGGGAACTAGGAACATAATAATGTCAAAAATGGTCGCATTTTGATGATTTTAACAATGTTCTAAGTATTTCCTCGTTAAGTCAATGTCCTTTATATGCGAATAATGTTAGATTGGCTTCTTCATAGAAATGTAACTTAAGGTACACAATAGTATATTCCATTCCGAAAAGGGTTCTACAAAAAGAGAGATATTATGATTCCAATGCGAACTTTTCAAATCATCATCACCATCAGCCTGATGAAGTCCACTGCTGAACATAGGCCTCCCACAAAGAGTGCCACGACGTACGGTCTTGAACCTTCTCCATCCACCGACTTCCCGCAACCCTCACAATGTCGTCGGTCCATCGGGTGGGGGGCCTTCCAACACTGCGTCGTCCGGTTCGTGGTCGCCACTCTAGAACCTTTGTTCCCCAACGGTTGTCGGTTCTGCGAGCTATATGGCCGGCCCACTGCCACTTCAACCTGCTAATTCTGAAAGCTATATCGGTGACCTTGGTTCTTCTACGGATTTCCTCATTTCGGATTCTATCACGCAGCGATCAAAATTTCAAATAATTATTTGAAAAGTATATATTATCGTCTTTATAAGTTTGACATCAAGATTTCTACCTAAAACAGCTGATAATTGAGTTTGAACTGATTTGACCTTAAGCAGCTGATATTTGTATAGAGCTTTTTCAATGAAAAATGTTTTTCAGTGGTTGTAGAACAAACTTTATTGCCAATTGTGTGTAGTAACCCTTCCGGTATTATCTTTAAGAAAGCATTTTCAAGATAAACAACTTAACAATGATCTGCAAAATGTAAAAATAAAAAGCTTTCATAAATAAATGAGTCGCCAATCTCATTACTGACAGTTTTTTGTCAAATAAACAAATTGCGACGCAAACAGTTTCTCCCGCTCGTTTGCCGCCAGCCGCCATGACACCCGTTTGACAGCCGCTGTCAATCGCCAATTGCGCTGTTGAGGGTTGCGTAATGTGGGGGTAACTATGTGGTCTATTTCATGTTTTTCTTGCAAACTATACCTATTCTACACGATACAGGTCCTCAGGCAGTCCTCCTCCATCCAACATGCTAAGTTGGATGATGAATAGGTAGTATAATTGAAGTTTATAAATTCTTTCTTTTTTCTAAAACAGCACGCAGGCCTTCCATTCAACACTGAAATATTCATTAACAAAAGCCGTAAAGATAAAGTTTGCCCTCAACAACCTGGATTCACAAAACCTACTTTTGCGACTAGGTTTTTCACCTTCAATGGTCCTCTACTCTACAATAGATTAAATGCATTAGTCAATATTTATCCCCTAAATTACAATAAGTGTAAGACAACCATTAAGGATGCCTTACTAAGTATGTCCTACGATGATACAGAGAATTTGTTAGTTGTAATAAAATAAGTTATGCTTAGTACCTCTGAAGATATTTCAGATTTATTTATCTTATAAGCTTAGTTTTAATTTTAGGATTAGTTTAAAATATAGTTTAATAAGTAAGTTTAGTAGGTGATATGAGTTGGTATCACCTAATATAACTCTAATTATAAATGTTTTTATACCTACCTAGTAACTAAAAGCTGTTCAATTAGTGTTTTTTTGATAATTTTATAATTAAATGTGTTCTTCTCGCCTGAAACACAGGATTACCTAGTTCAGGCTCCTATGTAATATCTACCTATAAGTAAAATTATGTTTCACAGCTTAATTCTTAGCGATTTTTATGTTTACTTATTTGTAGTAGCGTTCCCACGCTTCAGCCTTTACACGTAGTTTATAGTCTATGGTTTTGTATTTCTTTTTTGTTTATGGCAACTCTATGACTTATCGTTGTCCGCCATTGTTACCTCCTACCTGCGCTTACCATTTTCGAGTCATTCTGCGTTTTCGTGCTCAAGCCTTCGCACGTCTCTGCGCTAACTAATCGTGAAAAGTAAAAGTGAAGTGAGGATAAGATGGGAAATAACAAAAGGAAAAAACAAGACAAGGAGGAACACATAAAAAGAAAAATAAGGAAATTAGAAGAAAAATTAAAGAAGCCACGCCGTAGAATACTAGTTTACTCTTCTTCGGAGGACGAATCAACCAGTAAGTACAAATCTATTTTTGGGTTGAAAATATCAGTTTTTTCGCGCAGTATTATTTGTTCGTATAAATTCTACACACATTCATAATACTTGCGAGTTGATTAGTGATGCGAGCTGCCTTATTATCTGGTTGTCTCCTTCAGATCTATTTCTGTTGACCAGAAATTCTAATCATCAACATTTAATGGAAATTAAACATCGATTAGTGATGTGAGCTACCTTTATAGGTTGACTCCTTCAGATCTATTTCTGTTGACCAGAAATTCTAATCCACAACAACATTTCATCGATTAGTGATGTGAGCTACCTTTATATATAGGTTGACTCCTTCAGATATATTTCTGTTGACCAGAAATTCTAATCGTGGCCACTGTTGCAAAAACCCGTTTTTTGTTCGATAAGTGACGAGTGCTTTATCTTCGTCAGACTGTTTTCTGTTTACCAGAATTCCTAATCGGATAAATTGTTTTGTTGCAGACTCTGATATCAATCAGAGCGAACGCAGCGCACCGCGGTCGCGTATGACATCGCCATCTCGAGACGAGCCCGTGGCAGGACCATACGCAACAAATGCAGAGCCATCTACATCAACAGCGGGACCGAGTAACTATATAGAGGAACTGCCCGTTCTGAGGAACGATCTTGAAAATGTGGAGTTTTCACAGACTGAGCTAGACGAGAATATTCTCAGCTTGTTGGGTGAAGCCCCTAAAACCCAAACACCTATGGGAAAAAATATACACGAAGCAATCTCATCTCGGTGGCTTGAAGTTTTATCTAGGGGCCTAGTAAAGGATTCTAAAGATAAAATGCAACAGGAATATTTAGTGCCTGGAAATTGCGAGTTGCTAGTGGCCCCGGTTCTCAATCCCGAGGCAAAGGTGGCACTAACGGAATTTATGGTGAAAAGAGATCAGAGCTTATTACAGAAACAACAGCAGCTGGGTACTGCTTTAGCAGCTCTTGCCCGGGCCACAGAATTATTAATTGCTAAAGAGGAACCAGAGAGGGTTTTGAAACCTTTAAGCGATGCGTGTCGTCTTTTATGCGACAGCCATTTCCAAGACACAAGGACGCGAAGAAATTTCGTCGTATCATCTGTTAAACCAGACCTGAGAGAAACTCTCGTCAGTACTGCGAGGGACAAATTTCTGTTTGGCGAAAAACTGACAGATCAACTAAAATCAGCCCAGAATATTCAGAAATCTGGAGAGGGTTTAAAAGTCGCACCAAAACAGCCCTTTCATAAAAAGCAATTTATTAAAAACAATAAATTCAACAATGCGCCTAAAAATCATTTAAACTACAAGGCTCTGCATCGCCCGGCGCGGAGAGCAGAAGCAGGCAAGTCTCAGCAAGTACAGCGCCCAACGATGAGGAACAACTGGCCGCAGAATCAGCAGTACCAAGGACGATTCCGCTCGCCAGCCCCGAAGACATCATACAGGAGATAGACGAACATGGGGTAAGAATAAGATACGCTGGTCGAATTCAATGGTTTGCTCACAAGTGGTCAGAAATCACAAATGATTCCACCGTTTTAGAATGGATTAAAGGTTATGTTATACCATTTACTTCGATTCCATCTCGAAATGACCACCAAACCATTAATAATCGATCTATGCAAGATGCTGCTGATTTTAGGAAGTCTATACAATCACTTTTATCAATTGGTGCTATATCTGAATGCCACCATGAAGAGCAAGATTTTTTGTCTAGTATTTTCTTAGTCCCAAAACCAAATGGGGACAAGAGATTTATTTTAAATCTCAAATGTTTAAATAAGTTTATTGAGACTAACCATTTCAAAATGGAAGATTATCGTACAACTTCAAAACTTATAACAAAGAATTGTTATATGGGGTCCATTGATTTAAAGGACGCATATTTCTTGATCCCGATTCATGAATCGCATAGAAAATACTTACGTTTTGAATATGGTGACAGTCTCTTTCAATTTAACTGTCTTCCATTCGGGCTTTGTACTGCCCCGTATGTATTTACTAAAATTCTAAAACCCGTCATGAAATATCTAAGGTCACATGGTATTATCTCAGTTCAATATCTCGACGATATTTTTCTAATTATAATTCTAATTATATTTTCGATTCTTATACGTCATGTCATAATAACATTAATTATACAAAGTCATTCCTGGAAAGCCTAGGCTTTATCTTAAATTACGAAAAAAGCTGCTTGACTCCAACCACTCGAGCAAAATTCTTAGGATTCATATTTGATTCAGATAAAATGATTTTAACCTTACCGAATAATAAAATAGATAAAATTATAAACAACATTTCAAAATTTCTAAAACTACGAAAGTGTAAGCTTCGAGACTTTGCCAGATTGATTGGCCTACTAGTATCCGCGTGTCCCGCGATACAATACTCATGGATGTATACTAAGTTATTAGAACGTCACAAGTACCTGTACCTCTTAAAAAATCCAAGCTATGAACAGTCTATTCATATCTCTAATATAATTAAAGACGATATGAATTGGTGGCTTGCAAATATTAAATCTGGATGCAACCCTTTCAGATTTAACGAATTCAAAATAGAGATTTTTTCGGACGCGTCGAACACAGGTTGGGGAGCTTTTTGTAAAAACCATCAGTCATACGGCTATTGGACGGATGATGAAAGAACTTTACATATTAATGAACTGGAAATAAAAACAGCTTTTTTCGCTCTTAAAGTTTTTGCTAACACTTATAGTGATTGTGAGATTCTGCTAAGAATTGATAATACTACAGCAATCTCTTGTATTAACAGAATGGGCAGTGTGCAAAACCCACATCTAAATAAAATATCCAGAGATATTTGGCAATGGTGTGAAACTCGTAAAATTTTCATTTTTGCATCTTACATAAACACAAAAGATAACTGCGAGGCAGATTCTTTGTCACGCAAAGCGTTTCAGGACACTGAATGGGAATTGGGAGACTATGCATTCAATATAATAATACACAAATTGGGGGTTCCGGATATTGATTTATTTGCTAGTAGAAGTAACACAAAATGTTTAACTTACGTTACCTGGAAGATTGATCCTGAAGCATGGGCTATAGATGCTTTCACCATTTCTTGGTCAAAATTGAAATTTTACGCTTTTCCACCATTTTCTATTATTCTAAAAATGCTCCAAAAAATTGTAACCGACAAAGCAGATGGCATCGTAGTTGTTCCGAATTGGCCATCACAACCTTGGTTTCCTTTATTTAAAAAACTCGTTACCTCAGATTTAATTTTCTTTAAACCTGACATTAAACTACTTAAATCTCCTTTCAGGTCAGCTCACAATCTGCACAGCTCGCTGACATTCGTTGCCGCGGAACTCTCCGGCAAGCGCTACAATACTTATCACCGCGCACAGTAGAAATAATGTTGTCGTCGCTGTCTGATAAGACATACAAACAATATGATGTATGTATCAAAGCATGGGTGCAATATTGTAAGCACCATAATTATGATCATTTAAAATCATCAGTACCAATTATTCTTGAATTTTTTTCTGAGGTATTCGATAAGGGTGCCAAATATGGCACTCTAAATGCCTATAAATCTGCCTTGTCGTTTTTGCTAGGTAGTAATGTTGTAAATGACTATAGAATTAAACGTTTTATGAAGGGAGTTTATAGATTGAGACCTTCGCTACCGCGGTACAATATCACTTGGGATCCAGCGATAGTCTTGGAACACTTGGCACTTAAATTTCCAAATGGAAGTCTCGGTCTAGAAACTCTTTCAAAAAAGACAATCACTCTGTTGGCTTTAGTCACTGCTCATAGGGTACAGACGTTTTCACTCATAAGGTTAGGTAACATCACCATTCATAATGGAAACGAAATAACAATAAAAATCCCAGATTTAATTAAAACATCGGGTCCACATTCCTTTCAACCAATTTTGAGATTGCCATATTTTAATGAACGTCCAGAGATCTGTCCGGCCACACATGCTTAGAAAACTATATAAATAAAACTAGTTCAGTAGGTTCTCCTAACAATGATTATTTATTCATCAGTTACCGCAAGCCTCATTCCAAAATTTCTTCACAGCGTCTCAGTCATTGGATCAAAGACACCCTTCAGTGCAGTGGCATCGACACCAGCATGTTCAGTGCACATAGCACACGACATGCGGCAACGTCGACAGCCAACAGATTGGGTGTTAACATAGATATTATAAGAAAAACCGCTGGCTGGACTCAAAATTCCAGTGTGTTTGCTCGATTTTATAATAAGGAAATTGTGCATGATACCAATCTGTTTGCGAGATCGATTCTCAATTCGAATGTAATTCGGTAATTATACCCAGATACTAACTAAAATAAATAAATGAATGATTTCTAGTAAAACTTATTATTTCATCGATTCTGTAGACACATAATACGTCGTACTTAATAAAATTGTTTTAAAATTTCACATCAACTGTAAAGCTCTCAACATCCTACAAATAAGTAAACATAAAAATCGCTAAGAATTAAGCTGTGAAACATAATTAATGATCAAACGAACTTACCCTACGTGAAGTTCGATCATAATTATGAGAACAGCTTAATTCGATGCGATTATAAACACCCTCCCTATTACCCTTCCCAAGATAAATGTAAAATTTTAAATTTAGACTTTAAACAAAATGACTCGAAAATGGTAAGCGCAGGTAGGAGGTAACAATGGCGGACAACGATAAGTCATAGAGTTGCCATAAACAAAAAAGAAATACAAAACCATAGACTATAAACTACGTGTAAAGGCTGAAGCGTGGGAACGCTACTACAAATAAGTAAACATAAAAATCGCATCGAATTAAGCTGTTCTCATAATTATGATCGAACTTCACGTAGGGTAAGTTCGTTTGATCATTAAATGACCATGAACCTGTAAATTGTTGTGTACCTTATCAATCTTATGAATAAATTATCTTATCTTATCTCTTATCTTATCTTTCTTTCTAATAAATAATATTATATTCTAGCGAAGTGAACGACTCCACGGCTGCTGTGGTGGCCCCGGCTGAAGAATAGGCCCCTCCATTTCTTCCCGTGGATGTCGTAAGAGGCGACTAAGGGAGATAAAGCTAGGGGATTGGCTGCAGCGTTCCCTATCAACAACGAGAGCTTTATCTGCGCTCGCCAACCCGCATGCCCAGCGTGGCGAGTATGGGCAAACCCCCCCAAATGATTGTTTCTGGTAATCTATCGTGGAGGCTTAATATGTTCTGCAGTGGACGTCCTACGGCTGCAATGATGAACGACTTCAATCCTAAAAAAACTCTCATCATCATCATCATCATTTCAGCCGTACGACGTCCACTGCTGAACATGGCCTCCCCCACAGACGCGAATTCCTTATCATGTGGGGGATTTGCCCATACTCACCACGCTGGGCATGCGGGTTGGTGAGCGCAGTTAGAGCTATCGTTGTTCAAATAGGAGACGCTGCTGCCCATCCCCTAGCTTTTTTCCCTTAGTCGCCTTTAACGACATCCGCGGATAGGTAGATATAGAGGGGCCTATTCTTCAGCCGGGGCCACCACGGCCATAAAAAACCACAAAAAACTCTACTTAACGTCAATTACTATCTATATAGTATACAAATAATAAGTTGGACGAGTCGGGAAGGAAAATTATATGATTTCTGCAATTTCGTCAACTCTTACTGAATGGGCCGACTTTTTCGGTACGAAAAATCAATTGCTGTTCATTTGTCTCGATAAAACTCGAGAACGGCTGGGCCGATTTAGCTGATTTTGGTTTTGAACTATTATATTCCGGACATATCACACATTGTCAACTGATCCCAAACTAGGCATAGCCTGTACTATGGGTACCAGAGACTGATATACATAATAGATATATATTTAACACCCAGACACAGAACAAACATCTGTGTTAGTCACAAATGTTTGTCCAGTGTGGGAATCGAACCCGCGACCGCTAGCGCAGAAGGCAGAGTTACTACTAACTGAGCTATGAGGCCTGTCGAAATGTTTGTCATAGTCCAGGCCCCCAATTCTACTAATTCAATGAATTGAAAATGATAATCGCATGATAATGATCGCACCATTATCATTCAGTTACGATTATCACCACCTTCGTTTCTTTAATTTCATTGGTTCATTGGTTCCACAATGACTGCCATTGAAATACGACTGTGAAAGCAGACTACCAAAAGTCTTCTTCGACTTTCATACTTACTGTACTTGGCAGCACATTCCACGCACATACCTACACTTGTTTTCTCTCTTTCTGTCCACCTCTATGGTTTTTGTATTTGTGTGTGTCATACTTTTGTTCTTGTGGTTGTGTACAGTTTGTGTGAATAAATGATTTCTACTACTTCTACTTCTACAAAAGTGGTCATTTTGCCATTGAACCATTGTCATTTTGAAGCCATTTAATTAGTAGAATTGGGGGCCAGGGAAGGTGTAAACGGTGAGAAAAGCGAAGGGAGGGTTTGAATGCCGTTAGGATAGGTGATACAAAGTACACCGGGTCATCTAGTTATTATTATTATAAATAATTCCTTATTAACAGCGCGTGGCTCCGAAATAAATGCCAGCAAGCGTCTCGTACGTGCCCAAACAACTGGCGCGCCTGTCAATGTCATGGCGCACGGAAATTGGCGCGAGCCCACACGTAGCGCGGGAAAAAAGTATTGATCCGATTGCAATAGGAAATGATTACCTGTTGCCTGATAAGACTGAATAGAATAGAATAGAATAGAATATGATTTTATTTGCAACAACTTAAATTATAACAGGTATATATATTATTTAAAAGAATACTAAAAGACAAAAGACAAAATCAATAAAAGAATAATAATAACATAAACATTAAACAATCACAGATACATGTTGCTGCAAAATGGTCCCTAACTCAGCATAAAGCGGGTTGATAACAACCCGCGCTGGTCTTCCGTTAGGGCCGATTTTGAATTGCGGACGTGTATAAAAGCGCAAAAAATAAAAAAATAAAAACCAAAAGAAAACAACGTGATTAAAGTAAAAAAGAACAAACACAATAATTACAAAATATCACAATAATTAAAAGTACACATAAATTATCATATTTACTTGTTTTTATAGTCTGCCCAAGAAAGAACCAGTTACTAATAACATTTACACTAAATACAAGGTGATTCATAACGGGATGGTATACATTACCATCCCGAAAGGTCAATAAAGTCTAATTAAGTAATTCTATCAAAAAAAAGCACTGGCAGTGTGGTGGTAGTAGGCCCTTTCGATTCAAAGATCGTAGGTTTGAATTCCGGTTGTTTGATTTTCCATTCCATTCCAAATATTGCGTGACCCGAGAGCTGGCTCTTATTTGACCCAGCGAATTAGCATTGCCATCCAGCGTGGCAATTCCGCCAGCGTCTTGGGGACGCTTCCGACTGGTAGTGATCTGGATCAGTTGAGCTATCTATAGATCGTTTGTAACGGTCTTTAGATGGCTCAACTGTTTCTTGTGTATTTTGTAAATATTAACTTGTATTAGTTTTAAGTTTATTTCTGTAAATAAAGTAATTTTCCATTCAGAAGATAATATTATGTACGCTTAATATTGGTTTTAAACGGTAAAGAAAACCGGGTGGTTAAATACATAAAAAATCTAATAAATGGATATGTTGATATTGATGCACGAAAGGACTGAAGAGGTGCACTTCAATCCTTTTACCAAACTTTTAACCGACGGTCATTGGCCCTTTCCAAGGCCACCATACTACGCCCTGCTCACTGACCAAGAAGAAACTAGTGATGCCGTATACTCATAGCATACAGTTATTTAAAAGAGAGTCATCACTGTCACGAGCTCGCATCACAATCACGTCCTACATTCAGGTTATGGTACATTACTCAGGCGCCACTCCCCTTCCGCTCTCAATACTGGACCAATTATTGCGGAACACTGACAGTACCCAGTCTATCTACTTTTAAATGCAGTTCAATCCTCTCAAAATGTGAAGCTGAACATTCACAAACAAGCGACCATCAGCCTTATATCTATTCGTGAGAACCTGTAATTGGCTCTCTAAAGCTTACCAAATGTTCAATCATATGTAACAAAGCTGTTGGTTCTCCAAAAAAAAAAAATATATGCTTCTCGCTCTAAATTAGAGCAGCTCGCCTGGAGGTGCCTCCGCCTTACAGAAGATCGCAGCCAAATAACTATATTTTTTTCAAGTAGTGTTGTGTTCCTGCGGTGAGTAAGGTTGCCAGAGCTCTTTAAGGGGGGGTTCGGGTTCGGCAACGCGTGCGTGATGATCTGATATTGCAAGCGTTCATAGGCTACGGTAACTTACCAACAGGTGGGCCGTAAGATTGTTTGTTGACGAAAGGAGCCTCGTAGAGGCCCATTTTTTTTTTCCAGTGCCGCTGCATGTTATCCTAATGTGTAGCGGCATTATGCTGAGACCATGCCTGTTTTGGCTCACGCACACGGGAGACTAATTAGCACTTAAATATTGTAAATGACATAGATACCTACTTATGTGTTGTTGTTTATACTGCGTTACGTCTACCTATCTCCCTATTGTTAACCTTTATTCTATTGTTTTTTGTGTCTTCTGTCTGTGTTTGTCAAAATAAATTTATTTCATTTCATTTCACTTTAATCCATTCAATACACTGATTGTTTCACCGACAGTTATAGGCCCTTTTCAGGTTCACCATACCTCAAACTTGATGACTGACCAAGAAAGAATCAGTGACAAGACAAGCAAGCAATATGAAAGAGCTTTGTTTAGACGTTCCGAAGATCTGAATGACTACCTTGATTGGGGGTATAGTGTAGTTGGTAGGTAATTTGTGACCGACAATAAGATTCTGTGCAAATCTTTATGGCTCATAGCGAAAGGAGGAAAGCGATAACCAATAAATTGAACACATTCGTTGCATAATGTTCATGGAAGCTAAATATTGCATAACAAGTACAGAAAAGGAGCCATTTCATTCTGGGCCTGGTCCATGTACACTGCATAGAAAAATTAGGAAAAAATAGGAGATTACAAGAAAAATACAATTTCATTTATTTGAAGACAAATGCGATGGTACAAGAATAGTTCTTCTGGTAAGTTTTTTACTATGTGAACACTATTTGAAGGCCGCCATGTTGGTTTATAATTGGCGTTTGACATGATATTAACATATTTTTCATGTCATGTGGTTTGATTTGATGTTTTTGTTTTGTCAGATAAATGTAGGTTGTCAAAATGACATTTCACGCACGTCCATCCGCCATATTTTTGTAGTGCTGTGTTTTGCTCTCCTTGTCGAAGAAAATCTTAATGTACCTTAGAACGAAGTCAATTTAAATAAAATAACCAATTAAATACGTTTACTTAATTGCTTAGGCATATTTTAGAGTAGTGTACACAGTGCAGGCCCAGGCTCCATATATTTATGAAACGTCTCTTTTACCTCGGATGCGTTTGTTAGTTGATAGATTTATTCCCCAAACACACTTTCCCGTTTAGTAGAGACGATTTTGGTTTTTTTTTATGTTATACGGAGGCAAACAGGCTTACGGCCCACCTGATGCTCAGTGGTTACCGTCGCCTATTGACATCAGCAACACCTGGAGCATTGCTAATGCGTTGCCTGCCGAACCCCTCCCCCTAAAGAGCTCTGGCAACCTTACTCACCGCAGGAACACAACACTATTTGAAACAAATAATGTGAAAATACTCGCTTCTGTTCCTAATAGATTCACTTCACAGTTTCGTAAATTAGCCTTTTGGTTATTTTTCATCCCTATCGATGGTTTTATCGATGTAAAATAATTCGATGGCAAATAAATGAATTATGATTTCAGATATGCTTCCGCAGTGGAACGCTAGAGAAACCTTTGTTGGGTCTACTGTGTGCAATAACTTTCTATTTATAAGGTCAATTAATTTGAATATAAGATAAATAGGTATGAATTTGTTCATTGAACCTAGACATATTTATCTTAAATATTCCGGACATATCACACACGGTCAACTGATCTCAAACTAGGCATAGCCTGTACTATGGGTACCAGAGACTGATATACATAATAGATATATATTTAACACCCAGACACAGAACAAACATCTGTGTTAGTCACAAATGTTTGTCCTGTGCGACCTCTAGCGCAGAAGGCAGAGTTACTACCAACTGAGCTATGAGGCCAGTTAAATCTTATTGAGGTAATCTTAATTATATTTCTCTTTATTTATTGAACAATGTTCAATATTAATTGAACTCGCATGGATTAATTTGATGATGATAAAATTTGCATCGGCTGACTATTATCTATATCCCAAGTAAGTACCACTTCTTTAAAGCCTAGATGAATTAGTTCTTCTAGAATTTTAGTTAGGTACCTACCTCATCATCATCATCATCAGCCTGATGAAGTCCACTGCTGAACATAAGCCTCCCCCAAAGAGTTCCATGACGAACGGTCTTGAGCCTTTTCCATCCACCGACTTCCCGCAACCTTAACAATGTCGTCGGTCCATCGGGTGGGGGGCCTTCCAACACTGCGTCGTCCGGTTTGTGGTCGCCACTCGAGAACCTTTGTTCCCCAACGGTTGTCGGTTCTGCGAGCTATATGGCCGGCCCACTGCCACTTCAACCTGCTAATTCTGAAAGCTATGTCGGTACCTACCTTCTTCCTATTTATTTGAGAATGAGTCACATCAAACTAACATTAAACCAACAAGCGACTCATTACTCGTAATACAAATATAACGTGTTGACATAACTTTTGAGTTATTTTTAAACATCCGGACGGACATTTTTCTCTTCCATTATAATATGAGACTTTATTATGGAGGTATTAACTGAAAGTACAAACTAAATTGTCTCAACTGTGTTTGACTTTTGTATAAACAGTTTATTGAACCACAGGTTTTTCGAAAATACAATGCTACTAATATTATAAATATGAAAGTTTGTGAGGATGTTTGAATGTTTAGAAGTTTGTTGTTCAATCGCACCGTAAAGCCTGAACCGATTTCGATTAAACTTGAAATAGGTAGAGTTATTTACCTAGAATAGCATATAGGCTACTTTTTTTTATTGGTGATGGTTAGGCGTTTGACCACCATCTCACTTGAAGACTCATCTCGCTCTCTCACTCTCTCACTCATCTCGCTCTCTCACTCATCTCGCGAACTTGTCACGCTCATAATGCGCCAACGCTAAGAGCTCTCACTCTTTTAAATGCCTATGTACACGAGGTCCAACATGTCGACATCTTTAATGATAACATTTGTATAATATTTAATTCGCTAAGAGTATATTTAAGTTTTAATTTTAGACAGTAGGCACTTTGGTATATACTGTAAGCTTGCTGTTTTAACTGAAATAAATAATTCTAATTCTAATCTCACTTCTGCAAGTGAGATGTGGCCTAAGATGAAGCACGCTACTTTTCATCAAGGTACCACGCGAGCGAAACTGCGGGTGCAAGCTAGTTTATATAAAATCCCCTGAGTCCAGGTAGCTGGGTAGATAATGTGAATTCTGTACTGGAATGCTCTTAACAAAACCCTAGTGAGAATTCTAGGATAATTCTAACAAAGCCTACCTACTCACCTAAAAAGCCTTCCTACCTTAATAAAAGCCAACCAGCAATTCTTCTGAGCAACGGGCTGTGGCCTGATTCTGAGTTTTTAATACAGTATCGTGTAACAACGTGTTACCGTGACCCGAAGCACGACATCTATGCAGACACGTATTCTGTACAAAATGCGTGCTATATTCGTTCGTTAGGGGAAGGACAGCATTAACATTATTTGTTTCAAATAGTGTTGTGTTCCTGCGATGAGTAAGGTTGCCAGAGCACTTTAGGGGGGGAGGGGGTTCGGGGTCGGCAACGCGTGCGTGATGCCTCTGGTATTGCAAGCGCTCATAGGCTACGGTAACCGCTTACCAACAGGTGGGCCGTATGCTTGTTTGCTACTGCAGTAGTATAAAAAAAAAAAAAAGCACTGTCTCCTATTTTGACAACAATATATACAGCTCGGTGGTGTATTGGACTAAAATCTATGTCGCTATTTCTACAAAAAAAAAAAAAAAATTCTAGTCTCCCTTAAAACTACTGAGTTAAGGGTCGATAGTCATGCTACTAGGCTACCTAGGCTGTCTTGTTGAAAACTCGGACTAGGCCTTGACAAATAATTTCATCAGAACAACGAGCTGATATCTGCGTCCGAGGCTGATTTACTGAGTCCGTGACGTCACGGGAGACTTATACGTACGCGTGTCCAACACAGTTATGTTATGTAAGAGATAACAGGACATAGTGTGGGGGAAGCAGTAGCGAGCGAGCGAAGATATCTCAAACAACTTTGACGAATGCGTTGAATGTTTGTTTAAGTAAGCACGTATTTTGTTTTGTTTCTATATAAGCTTATTTTATAAGTTTTTCTAGGTCACTAACTTGTTAAACCTTTCCTTTGCAAATAAATACTTATTTTATTTATTTATTAAGTATTTGTTAAACATTCGAACCGGCAATCCGTGAAAATCCGTGAAAATAGCGGACGCTGCTGCCGATCCCTTAGCTTTTTTCTCTTCACCTCTTACAAAATCTGCGGGTAGGGAGATATGCAGGGGCCTATTCTTCAGCCGGGGCCACCACGGCATATGATTGGTGGGATGATAAAATAATGATTGAAATGATCCTTCAAAAAAATCAAATCAAAAATCTTTTTATTCTCATTACAGGGTAAACAAATAAATTGGGTTGGGAACTCTTCTGTTAAGTTGTACTAACCTGTGTTAGAAGAGTCCCCTCTTTTCTGTGGTCTGTAAATACACTTATAAAATGAACAATGTTATTAACTAGGTAAAGTAATAGTAGTAGGTAGGTATCTAATATGTAAATGAGGTATATATATATATCTAATGAGGTATATATAGATTATAAGTAAATATATCAATATAATATAACATAATAAAAGTGGGTAGGCAAGGTAGCCACTCAGTAGGAAAAAAAAACAATTTAAATCCTTGTAAATTCATAATGCCTAACGTGATAGACAGCCCGTGGGGAGCAAAGATTCTCGGATGACGACCACGAACCGGGCGACGCAGGGTTAGAAGGCCCCGATGGACCGACGACATTCTGAATGTTGCGGGCAGTCATGGAAAAGGCTCAAGACCATTCGCTAGGGAACTCTTTGATGATGATGAACGTGATATAATTCAAATATATATGTAGGTATAGATAGCTTCCTTACGAACAGAGGGTCTCATCATTATCAGCCGGAGAAGTCTACAGCTGGATATACCTTCCGCAAGAGTGCCACTGATCCATTTCTGGATTTGTTTGTACTATGTCGTTTATTAACTGCGTCGCGTAGGCCACTCCGTCACTTTTATAGCGTCTGTTTATCTACTAAATTAGTTCAGCGATCATTCAGTTTTCTAGATGTTCAACAATGTTTTCGTTATTTAGGTCCTTGTTTTGTTCAGATATTTCTGAAGTGAAGGACGAGCACAATATAACTTGGAAGCTTATTACATTTTTGTTTAGCTTTTGTTAAATAACTTGCCTACTGAAGTTTCACGTAGGAAGCCAAGAGGTAGTGTGGAATATTTGCTTCAAATAATTTGTTTCAATGAAAAAATAAATAGTCACATACATAGTCCTGACCCCCCACTAGGATTCCCTGTGTCGTGGGTATCAGAAACTACGAGTAACATGGTAACAGAACACCCAGACCCGGAACAATTATTTGCAGATCATGTAAACATTTGTCCCGCAGCGAGAATCGAATCCGCTATGCCAGCGAAGTCGTCAGATAATTTATAGATATGCATGTAAGTAGGTATTCCTAGTCGCAAAGTAACTAAAACCGCAAACAAAAACCATAAAAAGAGAAAATGGCGCGACGTTACGTGCTATTCGCGCCAAAATTCACTCGACACAAAATGGCGGCCGTTAAATAAAATGGCGGATCGCTAACAAAATGTGACACTTTATTTAATAAGCGAGTCTTTGTGATGGCGGGAAAGTAATTTGAGATAATGTTTGGCCGACGGAATGTTGGTTTTCGCGCCATTTGATAAAATATGGCTGAAAATAAAGAAATGTGGTTTCATCAAAGACATTGCTTGTACCTAACAATATTTTCGAGACGTGTAAGCAAGCACCGTACCGTTTTCACTGTAAAAAGTGTTCAGATATCATGTAGAGATTTAAGCCATAGGTTACTACAAGTTTACACCTTGCTCAAAGAGTTAGGGCCGCTTATATGTACACAACACTATTTGAAACAAATAATGTTATAGGTAATGTTATCTTCTTTGACGGAGGTACCTCCAATGCGGACTGCTCCAATTTAGAGCGAAAATCTTGCTGTGTGTGGGGCTCTGCCTCCTTCGTTTTCGGTTCGTTTCAGGTGTCGGGATCTTTGCAAAAGGAAACTACATTTTATATTACACCAACGCGGACATCTTTTTTCATTTATTTTCAGAAGTAATTTTTTGGAACGAGTCCACAGACTAACATAAAAAAACACAGACTCAATAATAATATAATGCTACGCACAGATAAAATATACAAGGTTGAGATTTCTACACACTCCACACCCAGAAATGTGGACATAAAATTTTCTCTGAAATTACTATCAACATTGTAATACAAAATAAAAAGTTTACTCAAACTCAAACTTTAACATACATATTCAATACCTATCTAATTAAAATTATAGACTTAGTTTTAAACAGTCTCAAATATTACAAACTCTGGTCAACGAAAAGTAGGCAGGAATCATTAGCAAAAATATTACATCTTAGATTCACACAAAATACTATGTATCACAATAGAAAACAATAGAAAGAAATAATCTTAGATACATATTACACAACCAAGGAACACTGTAGTTAGCAATTTAAGTCTCATCAACAACCTTACTTGTAGGACAGACATGTAAGGTTTTTAGTCAAAATTATGCAATAAAAGCATGCCTAAATAGAGTGATGAATGATCATGTGTGTGTTGTGTATGTGTGTATGAAAAAACAAAAGGTACAATACCTTATTCTGGAAAAACAAAACTATTATAACTAGGCGACTCAAATCAGATACCTACTAGGCAACTTAGTAACGCGCCCTGAACGGGTAGTAGTCTCCTTGATCTCGTTTTGCGTCTGCTGCACCTGCGAATGAGGGACAACCGGCTCCATTGACAACATTACCTCATCTTCTTGTGGTATACGAATGGTAGGTACTACCTTATGACTAGGAAACTCAGCTTCAGGATCAGAAACCTCAAGTTTATATAGGCGTTGAAACGGGCGTACTTTACAGCCTGTTGAAGTTCTCACCTTTGCTGTTCTATTAATATTGTCGCGTCCTGCAAAAATGTCATCAATTATTCCTAAAGGCCACTTAACCCTTTTATGTTCAGTTTCAATCAAAACTACATCTCCTATTTTAAGACTATCTTGCTTCTCTTTTCCTCTCTGAACTAAAGTAGTAAGATACTCTGTCTTAAATCTCTGTCTAAAATCTTCTCTTAATTTTTGTATGTAGCGCAATCTCTTGTTTAAACTTTTCCTGTCTATCATATCAATGTCAGTGACATCAGTCTGAGGAAGTGGTTGTAAAAAGTTTATAGGTTTTATGGGTTCCAGGGAATGCGTTTTATCATCGTCAATGTAAGTCAATGGGCGTCCATTCATTGTAGCTTCACAGTCACATAATATTGTTTCGAGCTCTACATATGTGACTGATGACTGCCCGAGGACTCTCTTCAGTAATTCTTTTAAGATCTTGATTAGCCTCTCCCAGAAGCCACCCCACCACGCCGCTGTCGGCGCGTTCAGTTTCCATTTAATGCGTTGTATTGTGGACTGCCTTTGTATCTCGTCCCAATCTAAATCAGACCATAAATTTTTGGTTCCTACAAAATTAGTACCATTATCACTGATGATAACATTAACTCGACCTCTACGAGCTATGAAGCGGCGTAGTGTCATTAAAAATGCTTCAGTTGACAAGGACATCGTCAATTCCAGATGCACAGCTCGGTACACGGCGCAGGTGTATAGCACTATCCAGCACTTTTCGCCGCCACGCAAGTACAGTGGGCCCGCCAGATCGACTCCCGTTATCTCGAATGGAGCAGTACACTGGGTGCGCTCTACAGGAAGTGGAGCTGCAGGTGCTCGTATCGCTTTGGCTCTATGTCGTTTGCATATATTACAATTGGCGATGACAGACTTTACTAAATGTCGCGCCCCTATTATCCAGTACCTGGAGCGTAAGTCGGCCAATACCGTAGCGAGTCCAGCGTGTTGTAGGTGCGTGTGACGCTGCTCCGCTAGTCTACGCGTGAGGGAGCTGGTCGCCGGCAGCACTGCAGGAAACTTCGTGCTCTCTGGAACGTCGGTAAGTAAAAGTTTTGTTTTAATTCTTATCAGACCATCTTTATCATAAAAATGTGTAAGGCCTTGAATTTTCTTTTCTATGTAATCTCTATTTTCTGTCTGAATAATTCTTATTACTCTTTTTTCACCCTCTTCATATTCTTCATAGCTTAGCTCGCCTTTAATCTTTATTTTATGACGTGCATTGTGTGCAAATCTGAGCATCCATGCCATGGTTCGAATAGTCTTGCTATACTTAGAAAAATAGGAAAGCTGACTTGCCATACCTTCAATTGAGCTTATGTTTGTATTACAAACAGTTGTTTTCTTAAGCTCACGTCTAGCCTCTGTCTCATCCATGACGATGGGCGACTTTGGCCATTCCTTGGGCGAGGAGTACAACCACAAAGGTCCCTCCAACCAACGGGAAGACAGAAGTTGGGCCGCGTCGCAGCCTCTGGATGCCAAGTCGGCCGGATTCGCCTTGCCTGAAATGTGAGACCAGTTATCAATATTAGTATTTTGTCTGATCTCTTTGACACGGTTTCCTACGTAAGTATTCCATGGTAGCTCATTTTTAATCCAACACAATGCCACACTTGAATCTGTCCAGCAGTGTTCTTCACATTCTAATTTTAGGTCTTTGCGTGCTTCGGCTAGTAGTCTAGACCCAATTAAAGCTGCTAGTAATTCTAGGCGGGGAATAGTTATCTTTTCGGGGGGTGTTACTCGAGATTTTGCTGAAATCATTCTTACTGATTTGTTACCTTCTGTTTCAGCTCTCAGGTATACACATGCTGCAATTCCATCACGACAAGCATCGCAGAACATGTGTAATTGTAATAAACTTTCAGAAAATTCAGTCGCCGTGAGTCGTCTGGGTATTCTACACTGTTTTAGATAATGTAAAGATTCATACCAGTTAATAAATCTCCTTTTCAGGTCATCCGGTATTTCTTCATCCCAGTTTATTTTGCGACGCCATGTTTCTTGTAGGATTAATCTGGGTACTAATGTCACTGCTGTAGTAAAGCCTATCGGATCATAAATCCTTTGAGTCAGCGATAGTAGGTTTCTTTTGGTAAACTTACCTATTTCACATAGTGATGGTAAATCATGAATGTTGCAGCTAAGTTGATCTTCTGCAGTATGCCACTCAAGGCCGAGTACTGAGACCACAGCATCATTCTTCAGATCTGAGAGAGGAGCTATAGTCCACTGTGTGAGGTCAAACTTTGCCTGGCTCATTATTTCTTTGGCTTCTGTCTCAAATTTTCTAACCTTTTCTTCAGTGTCTAAGCTTGTTTGGCAGTTATCTACGTAGAATGAGTCAGCTAAAATATCTGCTGAATCCCTTAAGTTTTGGCTTACCTCATTTAAATGATGCTGGATAGTAGCTGAGAGCAAAAATGGACTGGAAGTCAAACCAAACACCACTCTGCAGTGCCGGTAAGTAATCATGTCACCCTCATCATTCCACCATAAAAATCGCAACATATCTCTATCCTTTGGCACCACTGACACTTGTAAAAATGCTTTCGATATATCTGCAGTGACTCCTATCGCCCTTTTTCTAAATCCATTCAGTAATTTAGGAATCTTATCTAGCATATTAACCCCTTTGCTTAGGCATAAGTTCAATGACTTACCATGTCTATCTTTTGCCGAGGCATCGAATACAGGCCTAATACGTGTTGTTAGACTTTTCTCCTTTATTATTGGTCGGTGTGGTAAGTAATGTGAAGAATTTTCCTCTTTCTTGGGGTCCAGTACCATCTCAATAATTCCCTTGTCATGCCATTCAGTAAGAACCTTATCATAGTCCTCATACAAATTATTTGTCCTTAATCTTTTTGTTACAGACTCCAATCGTCGTGAGGCTAAATCATGGTTATTTAGTAATTCATCATGGCCTACCTTCCAGGGAAGAATGACTTCGTATCGGCCATCCTTGTTGACTGTGACACTCTCTTCGAAATTCGCCAACACCTCCTCTTCGTTCTGCTGTTTGGTCTTGGTATCAGCTGGATCACGAATACCTAAAGTTTCCAAAGACCAAAAATTAGATATATCTGCAGAACAAAACATTGCAACATGAGCTGCTTGCGTGTGTGTGTTTGGCACATCTGTAGTTTTTCCTTGAAGGGTCCAACCAAGCTTAGTTTTTATTGCAACCAGCGAATCGTGCAGTTTGACCATATCACCTGTAAGTACCAAACCAGAAAAATCAGCACCTATCAATAAATCAATATCATTGGATTGTGTGTTTTTGTCTGATAGTGCTATCTTGTATTTGGTGAGTAAGTGTGATAGGTTGTTTGTAGTATATTTGGGAATATTTTTACAGATGCATGTCTGTCCTAGAGCAGTTAATTGGAATGAAAATGTTCCATCTACACTTGTAACATTCAAATCATATACCTTGTATTGTTTAGAAGTTATTTCTACACCACCAAATAGAGTGTGAGACAAAGTTTCATTACCCACAGCTGATATGTTGAGCTTGCGTGCAACATCCTCCCGGATGTATGAGCGTTGTGCACCGTTGTCAAACATTGCTCGAACCATCACCTTTTTCTCACCGTTGCAGAGAAGGACGGACACCGTTTGTAGCAAGGTTGTTCCTGTATTTTGTTTTTTACCTGTAGACATGTTGGTGCTTGAAGTTTCATTGCTCGGTGTTGCTGTTGTGGTAGCACTGGTAGCATCAGTGTCTGAAGCAGATTTTCTAGCTGATGGACCACTTTCACTTGCTTTTTGTTTCTGTCCAGCAGTGCAGAGAACCACAGAGTGACGCTGAGTACATATAATACATTTTACAGCTGCTTTACACATTTTCGGGTGATGTCCTTTCTTCAAACAAATAGCGCAGGCTTTCTTTTGTTTCAGGTAGGTTCTACGCTCTTCTAAGGTCAACTTTTGCATTTTATAGCATTCTAGACTGCTGTGTGAATCTTTGTCGCACCACACACATGTAGCTTTCTTAAGCTTGGGGTCATGGGTGCCTGTCAGTAAACAACCAGCTGTTGGTTCTGATGTAGTATCAGTATTGTTTTCTACACCATTAAATGTTTTCTTGGCCAATAAAATCCGTTGTTCACTTTCAACTTCTTTTCTCATAAATGTTAACAAGTCATTCAACTCTATACTTATATCTGCATTCTGAGTTTTATTTCTCTCCCAAACTTTTAGGAGTTCTTGAGGTAGTGCAGATTCTACCATTGGCAGTAAAAATGCAGCAAATTTATCTTTCGTTACACCAAGGGTTTCCAATGCTCTTAGCATGGCACTTATTTT
Organism: Anticlea derivata; assembly: GCA_947579855.1. Lineage (NCBI taxonomy): Eukaryota > Metazoa > Arthropoda > Insecta > Lepidoptera > Geometridae > Anticlea > Anticlea derivata. The sequence goes on along the minus strand of OX388283.1, from coordinate 270,044 downwards.
ATCGAACAAGGTCGTTAGGTTAGCGTTTTCCATTTTATTTATCATTCCTAAAAGTTCTCGAACATAGACTTGAATCAATAGTTCTTCTCGCGCATATCTTGCTTTGAGTTGACTCAAACATTCTTTGTAAGAATTTGGTGCAAAGCTTTGTACTAATGTCTTTGGTTCCGAACCATCTTTCATAGCTTGCAACAAGTATTGATATTTGTCATGCGTATCTATTTGAGGATCGTTGTCTATCTTCTGGAATTGACCCCAAAATGGAAGCCAGCCCTTTAGATCGCCACTAAAAGTGATAAATTCTATCTTGGGCAGCTTGAAGTTGCGTTTTTCTTTTTTCTCTTCGACGGAATTTGCATTATTATTCTTACTTTTGTATTTTGTATCTAGCAAAATCCAACGAGATCTGTATTCCAAAGCACTTTCCATATCTTTCTCTAGATCAACTTCATTAGCTCTCAATAGTTTTCTCAGCTCTCTATCCAACTCAGTAAGTTGGATTTGAAGTTCTTGTACTTTGGTATATTGTGCCGCCATTAATAATGGAGAAGCATTTTCGTCATCAAGATAGTTCTCGAGCACATTGGCGTTCTTTGTAAATAAGGTTCGAGAAACCTTTCGTTCGTTTTTGTATGCGTTTACCTCGACATCCTCTTTTTCCTGTCACGGTCGCCATAATGTGGGGCTCTGCCTCCTTCGTTTTCGGTTCGTTTCAGGTGTCGGGATCTTTGCAAAAGGAAACTACATTTTATATTACACCAACGCGGACATCTTTTTTCATTTATTTTCAGAAGTAATTTTTTGGAACGAGTCCACAGACTAACATAAAAAAACACAGACTCAATAATAATATAATGCTACGCACAGATAAAATATACAAGGTTGAGATTTCTACACTGTGCATTGAACTACCTACTATCCTAAGACTATACTGTGCCTAAAACACATAGTTGGTTTGTTTGTCATTGGTTTTTTCTAGGTCATAAACAGAAGGAATGGTTACCCCGAAAAATGTTGGTCGTTGGCTTTCAATATCAAAAACTGCGGTAAAAGTTATAAAACGAAATGTTATTTTATTACGATTGACTACGTTTCAATCTTCCAAAAAATAAAGCTCCATTCTCGAACAGTTAAAAACGGCATTCCGAATTCAAAAATCAAAACCTGAAAATAGCCTCGGAATCTCTAACTGGACAGTGTGAAAAGCCACAGGACGAAAACCAAAAGCTCTAAAATATTTTTAACTCTTTTATACACTGCCATCCTCATTTTTATCTAAGATAAATTTGAGAGTGAGTATTTGGTGATAAATAAGGTCTATTTTGGCTAGAATTGTTGTGTTTTGGAAGTAAATAGGTTGGTATTCCGTTGTACAAAGCGACTGCCAACCAATCAGGCTGTATTGGCATCCCGTCGCTTGCCAACGTTTTTGTTTTTCGCCGATGTCACTTGTTTCTCGTAGATTAATGGCTCCAAACACGATTTTTCAAACTTTTTCCGTTCGGATATGCAATCAAAAAGTTATGTATTGAATTTTTATCTGTAAAACATTAAATCAATTCGGTTTTCAGTATTTACGAGTTTATTTTTCAGCATTTATACTGTACTACTCTGCCTGTGTGCTTCTCTCGCATAGTGAGTAATATAATTTGATCTCAATTTCATCCAAGTCTAGTCCAGAGGTAATGGTGTCATTTATATTGATGACCATTGCTTTTCCTGAAAAACTCGGTGGCGTAGCGGGCGAGTGCTCGTCTGAGACACAAGGCGTGCAGGTTCACTTCGCTGCGGAATAAATATTAGCATTATGACATATATATTTTTTTAAGGACGGGCACACAATCAACACTAAAATACATATTTAGGGAGCTTTACTTCGTTCGGCGTTCGACTGGCCTCATAGCTCAGTTATTAGTAAAGTGAAGTAAAGTAAATTTTTATTGATTATAAACCCAAGTTAAAATCTTTATAAGCCCTGACTCCTGAACTAGCGTGAGCTGTATGTCAGGAGTCAGTTCCTTCCCATTAAGAGGTACCTAATTACAGTGGTCGTAAAGAAAAGTAGCAAATACTAAGAAACTAGTACTAAGTAAGTAGGTTAAATATGTAAGTATGTGTGTGTGTGTGTGTGTGTATGTGTGTGTTTAAATGTTAAGTTAGGGTTTGTTCATGAGCAAGGTGGTGGGGTTGTGTGTGTGTGTGTAAAAGCTATGTGCGAGCAGAGTTGTTTTTGCAATGTTGTGAATTCTCCTAGGCATCTCCATAGCATGATCTGCAAATATTAGTTCCTGGGTACCATGGAACTCGTAGTTTCTGATACCCACGACACAGGGAATCCTAGTATTGGGTGTTATTTATATTGTGTGTTGTTGAACGTCGCGACGCCCGACGCAATGGATGCTCTCAGTTGCATATTTAATTGGTGACACTTTCTTTTTCGCAGTCGGGTAATACTGTGGCTCTACCTAACTGCGGACAGTTCCGGAAAAACGAATATTAAAGCATAAATTCAGAGCTATTTCAACTTTGTGAGCACCCTGTCTGTTCTGGGCCGCTAAAACGTATTACCTGCTCAGTTCTGTATGAGTTTTATAACTGCTTAATTTCTTGTTTCCTTCTAACTTTGAAAGAGTTTTCGAAAACCAATCTTCGATTAATTTCTTGCCTAAAAATTTGTCGATAACAATAATTAATTTAAAACTGAATACATAGTTAGATTATTTTTGTGAGTTGAATTACCAAATCATAGGTATCATCTTAGATATGTAGATGTAAAATGTCATCGCATGCGTGGTCATCAATGTATGAAGTTATAGATGACCTACTCATATTTCGTGGGAATAAGCCATCAATAAAACCTAACAAAGCTTTTTTTTTTAACTAACTTTAAAAAAAGGTGGCAGGTTCTCAATTCGTCGGTATTTTTTTAATGTGAGTAATCTTCAGCAATGGTAAACGATTTTGACGAATCTTTCGCTTGTATGTAGAGAATTATCCGGAAGTGGTTCTATATACAAACCGGGCGACACAGTTTAGGAAGGCCCCCCCACGCGATGGACCGACGGCATTGTGAAAGTTGTGGGAAATCGTTGGATGGAAAAGGCCCAAGAGATTGTTATAGAAATAGCATTAGAAATAGAAAAATATTTGAAATGAAATGAAAATGAAATGAAATGAAATGAAATGAAATGAAATGAAATGAATTTATTTCTCATAAACCACAATAAAGACAAACATTAGAATAAAACAAGAGCTAAGAATTATACAAAAAGGACAAAAAAAGAAAAATGAAATTACTGAAAGTTGCTTAAATATAAACATATAGATATCAATATTATTGTGGTAGAGAAATGGCCCGTAGCTCAGCTTAATGCTCCAGCATGTCGCCATATTTATTTTGCGTCACAAAAAATAAATAATTGTGGAACATATACAGTACAACATTAGCCCGCGGCTTCGTTCGCGAGGTACCTTGGCAAAAAGGCTTTTATGTAGATACCACGCGAGCAAAGCCACGGTAAACCTATATTGTAGCCGTTTTTAGAGAGCGCCATTTTAGGAGTGGTCTGCGGATGGCAGCAGTGCACGCACCGACGCATCGCGCCACATGCAGCCCCTCACGCCACTTGCCAAACTTGCGCCAGACTGCCTCTAACAATGTTTACCCAACTCTCTCTGGCCGCACGAGAGTTGCTGTGGTAAAAGGTTCTCTCTGCATCTCTTATTCTCAGGAACTATTATTAGTAGGATTACCTTGTAATATAGGTTTTTATTTTTTTTATTAAACTGACGTGGCAAACAAGCATACGGCCCACCTGTTGGTAAGCGGTTACCGTAGCCTATGAGCGCTTGCAATACCAGAGCCATCACGCACGCGTTGCCAACCCCGAACCCCCTTCCCCCTAAAGAGCACTGGCAACTTTACTCACCGCAGGAACACAACACTATTTGAAACAAATAATGTTATTTGGCTGCGATCTTCTGTAAGGCGGAGGTACCTCGGCGGGCTGCTCCAATTTAGACTTTGCTTACTTTGCCCCCATACATCTTATTTTATTACCTACTATGACATTTGAACATTTTTGTAACATAACTTTGACTTTTATTTATCATCCTTGTATGTGGGACTTTTGAATCATAAAGACTTTTGTTTTATTTTATGAATAATAGTGATGTAATTGTGTGCAAATTAGTTAGGAATATTTTGTTAATTTGCTTTGTATATGTTGTGTATTTCATAATTTCCGCATACAATGACTTGTTTTATGGAATAAATAACTATGTATATATCCATTAATCTCAACCAAATAATTGGCTCATTTATTTATACCCTACAAACTACTATTAAATCTGTGGTTTAAGGAACCTCCCTTTCCTTCCAACAGACAATGGAATGCAATTAAACTGTCGCGCCCCGAAGCGGTATGTACTAGTTACACCCCTTCAGGGGTTCAGTAAAAACGGGGGCACATGGGGTTTCTACCCCTTTGAACGGGGACATGTGTTCGGAAAACGAAATTGTCGCTTCAGGAGGTGGTATGTACATATTACGCCCCGAAAGGGGCGTGTTGAGAACGGGGCAGTCACGATAACTGCTGATGTTGAGTTCCTTCTTATCTGCACTGTGAAATGTTAAGTTACAATGCCCCTTAAAAGAACCTTGAGGCCAGTAGAGAATCAGTGCGGTGAAAGTAATTCATGCCATACATTCAGCCTGGTGGCCATAGGTGAACCAGTAGCATTGAACCCCCCATTAAAGCGTCCTTAGTTCGTCCCTACACCAGTTATATCCGGGCGATCCGGATTAAAAGTTTAATATACGCAGAGCGGCAAATAATCGCCCCTTTTGGGGACCGACGGCACTCACTGATATTGGATCCGGATAATGGGTAAAAATGCGCTTTTAAAGCACTATGTTGGACTTTAAACGGCTAAGCTTTGGCTTAACCGACGCGGGGTATCGATGTGGAAACGTCGATCGTAGAGACGACTACAGTCATCATCATCAGCCATTAGAAATCCACTGCGGGACATAGGCCTCCCTCAAAGTGTCAAGTATGTAAGAACATTCGATTAGGAACAATATTTCTGTGTCGTTTAGATCGTAAATTGGATACACTGTTGTAATGCCATTGTCATTAATGCCTCTTCAAGTGCATGGATCAATAAGTGGGTTGCATTCGGTTTGTCGCTTCGGTTTAAGCGTAGCTTTATTTTAACATTTAAACAGGATGCTCATTTGTTTTAATGTTATTAACGCCATGCGCTTTCTGTTGATAATTTTTAAGATCAATTAATATTCGTACGGTTTGAAGTGATAATCGCATTATATTATCGCAATTGGGAACCTCCAGCCTGGAGTCCAGGGGCGATTCTCGCGTTCTTATTGTTTACCATCCAAAATAATCGCTATGTAATTATCGCTCAGTAACTATCCGATATTATTGCAAGGCGGTACTCGCTTCAAATATTGTCGAAACTTCCAATAATCGAAGGCGAAGCGATTCTCGCTCTTCGACATGCATTGATCGTAGGTAAGTGCGAAAAGGGCCTCTAAGAGGCGCACTTTAATCTTTTCACTACGCTGAACCTTTCACTGACGGTCATAAGCCCTTTCCATGGTCCTAGTGACAAAGAAAAAATCAGTGACAGGACAAGGAAGCACCAGTTACGAAGGAAGAAGTAACCGTTTTTAAGGTTACGTATATGAAAACTATGAGAAAATTCGCCGCCATCTTTCGCAGACGCCATTGAAACAGAACAATCTAGATTGCGACGATTAGTAGCACTTCGTCAGCACACTTCTATCTGTACAGTTTATCTTGACCAGTGACATTAAAGCTTCTTGAAGTTTCTACGAAGGAGATGAAACAGTAGACAAATTCAATATAATTTGACTTGTTGCTATCAAGGTAATTCAGTAATTCATTTATTGTTTGTCAATCAGGTACATTTAACAGTCAGTTCATAGGACTAGTCTAGATCGCTAGATTCTGCCACTTGGGCGTACAAACATTTAATTTAACATAAAAATTTACGTGTACCTAATGAAATTAGTAAGACACGACTTCCCTAGTATCCTTAGTCAATATATTTTTCCTCTCCTTACACTGCTTACTTGCTTCTCGTGTCGTTATTGCGTTTCTTGTTTCTTTCTTGGTCATCCAGTATAAGGTCAGTGATCAGGTTGAGGTATGGTGGCCCTGAAAAGGGCCTATGACCGTCGGAAATTATTCCGTATTCCTCATACTAAAATTATAATCATCGCAATTTGCTGTCAAATTTAATTGAGTGATCATCAGAACATAATTGTTTGTTTGACTAATAAGGATACGAGGGTTTGTTCTACCTTTCTCAATGTTGGGATACGAACGATCAAGTTTTCGATTTATGATGCTTGCTTCCTTGTCGTGTCACTGATTCTTTCTTGGTCATCCTATTAGGTCAGTGACCAGATTATTATATGGTGGACCTGAAAAGGGTCTATGTTGCCTGATTCTTCTAGGCTTGGTCGCGAGGAACAGGCATAGCTTCACCTAGTTTCTAAGACGTTTCAAAGTGATCCTAGTGATTTTATTGAAATAAATGCCTTTTGACTTTGACTTTGACTTCGAATTTCAGATATCGAATAAAACAAATGGAATCGAAATCGGAGTTTTTGGAGCTACACTAATGCCTCTAATCTATATCACCTCTCTTTTTAAAGACAAGTCTCAATAACACCTTCCGATACCAAGCTGTTTCCTTCATAGAAGGGGTAATTTTTATGTTTTTACCTGAGTTTGATATCCAAGTGACTGAGTTCCGGCACCAAACACCAATGCTGCTGCGGCGTAGCGGACACAAACATCTGTGAGCTGTAGGTGAATGCGAATATGAACCCTACCGGCATCATCATAACGAACAAGAGCTTCTGGTAGGTCCCCAGGCCGCCCAGCTGTTGTAGGATTTCCTCCATAATGTCCGTGTCTGCAGGGGGCTGGTTGAGAGCCTCCTCCTCCTGCGGAAATTCAGTTAAGTCATTGTCCATCAAAAAGATAAAGGTACTAGGCCCTATTTTTGAATTATGGACAAAGAATTTGTAAGTAGGTTAAATAAACTTTGAAAAATGTTTGTCTCTTGGTTCATAATAAGACTTTTTCAAGTAAATTTTAATATGTCTATGATGAATAAATAAATACATTATAGGTAATGCAAAAGCAGGTACTTAAACTTACCTTCTGAAGATTTTTTTCAGACATTTTTAATTTTGAGAACACAAGCTAGTATTGGTGAAAGAATCAGTGTAGTAAAAGGATTTAAGTGCGCCTCTTAGACTTTGAGACTTCTTTTATTCATGATAACCCATGTAGACATCTACAAGCCGTAAATTATACTAGATTTGATATGAAATTGCGTAAATTCAACTAGGTAAAAGACGTTTCAAAACGATCCTTGCGATTTCAACGAATGAATGAATACTGTTTGAAGTATCCTACCTTAATCTAATCTATTAATTCAACCCTAGTATAAAAATTAAATTTAACAACGATTTTGTGTACTGATAACGAATTTTTGAAAAATAGTACAAAATGTCGAAGCTCACGATAAAATGTACATAACAAGGTATAATTACCCACATTACGAGGAGTTTGGGAGGCCACAGCGGAGAGAACGCAGTAACAAAACGGAATTATTTAGTTCGTTCGCAGGAATCATTATAGCGGAGGAGCAAAGTTGTGCCGCCCGAGGAAACGGATGGTGGACTCTTTTGACTTTAAAACTTTTCCGTGTAATAGCAAAAACTATGGCAAAAAGAAGTTGTTGACGCGGTAGTTAAGTACAAACCAATATTTTTTTATTTCAATAATTTTTGATAAAATGCTAGGCACACGCGCCGATTTTGTTCTTGTAGGCTTCGTCGCTCGCTAGGAACAGGCGTAGCTTCACCAAGTTTTTTAGACGTTTCATAGTGATGCTATCTCTTATTTACTTAATAAACACCTTATGTCTCTGTTTAAGTCTCATGTGAATCTGTGCCTATATTCTATTTTATTTTAGACATTTATGGAAAACTAGCAGCTAGGACACATTAGATAATTAATTAAACAAACCATGCAGTAGTGATACTACATGTGCACTGATGGCCAATTATAAGTTTCCGCAGATAGCAGGGGATGGGTAGGTATATAAAGTAACGATAGACGACAGAAAGCAATACACACACAAAAGTTAATCAGTACCATTAACAAAGAAGTTGTCATTGAGTAAGCGTTTAAGCTTACTCGTTTAGTGTTGAATAGGTCGACATCAATGTTAGCTTTAGCCAAGGAGTTGAACGAACCGCTTGCTACGGCTAAACATTACGGCATCCAAAACCGTGCAATTGACCTTTTACAATCTTACTTATCCAATAGAGTCCAAAAAGTTGACGTGGGTGGTGAAAGGTCTTCTGGATCAACTATTGTCATGGGTGTGCCACAGGGTTCGATTCTAGGCCCTTTCTTGTTCCTAGTTTACGTTAATGACCTCCCTTCTTATGTTAAAGAAATGTGTGACATAGTTCTATTTGCTGACGACACCTCGCTAGTGTTCAAAGTCGACAGATCCAAAACAAATTACGATGACGTAAACGCATCCTTGTCGCTAGTCCTTAATTGGTTTTCTGTAAACAATCTCTTGCTAAATTCAAAGAAAACGAAATGTATCAAATTCTCTTTGCCTAATGTAGTACACAATAGCCCCACTAACATTGTATTAAATGGAGAGTCACTAACCCTTGTTGATTCTACAAATTTCCTAGGACTCAATATTGATTCAAAATTGCAGTGGGGACCCCACATTGAAACTCTTGCCGGTAGACTTAGTTCCGCGGCATATGCCGTTCGTACGATAAGGTGGCTCACAGATGAAGCCACAGCTAGGTTAGTTTATTTTAGCTACTTCCATAGTGTAATGTCCTATGGTATCTTTCTCTGGGGGAATGCAGCAGATATCCAAGTCATATTTGTTTTACAAAAACGAGCAATACGTGCCATTTATAAAATGAAGTCAAGGGACTCCTTGAGGGAACTTTTTAAAGAAATTAACATTTTAACTGTAACTTCACAATATATTTACGAAAACTTATTGTACACACATAAGCACATGGCTAGCTTTAAGAAAAAAAGTGATGTGCATAGTATTAACACAAGAAACAAAAATAAATTGTGCATTCCAAAATTTAGATTACAAAAAGTAAATGGGTCTTTTATGGGGAATATGGTAAGATTTTATAATAAACTTCCGGTAAACGCGACGCAACTTCCTATTAGAAGATTTAAAGTGTACATAAAGAATAATCTTATTAAGAAAGCGTACTATAAACTAAATGATTATTTAAATGATAAAACCGCATGGCCTGAAGTCGCTCTGCCCCTCGACAGCTAAAATGCCATTTTGCAGTGTCTTTACAGTTTTTGCTTGCATCATATTTTAAGTATTATTTAATTATATAAGCATTAGGTACATATTTCATCAAGTGTAGCGTGTGCTGCCCTTAGATCATTTGTTGAAGCTCACATTTGTCTTCATTTTTTTCACATTTTTATAAGCCTTATTTATTAAGGATTATAATTAGATTACTTTTCTCTTGAGCCTCACCTAGTTCGATCGGCACCACACTGAAGCTTTAAATTCCATTTTGTGAAAAAGGATCATCGAAAAAAATGATAGGCACCAAGCCGTGTTTGTTGCCTGATTCTTCTAGGCTTGGTCGCGAGGAACAGGCATAGCTTCACCTAGTTTCTAAGACGTTTCAAAGTGATCCTAGTGATTTTATTGAAATAAATGCCTTTTGACTTTGACTTTGACTTTGACTTTGCTCTAATCAAAAATGCATTTTGCCTGTAATTTGTCCTGACTAGAGGAACATAAAGAACGCTTGGTTTTCTCAATGCAGCCGTAGTAGTGCACAACCCTAAATGTTCCAGAAGCTCTGGGCAATCAACGTTTCCGTTACAGATGTTTAGAAGATACGCCAAGTGAAATGATATGAATTGATCTCTAGATAACTTCTGAATACTGTGTCCCACTATAGGTACACCGGCGCCATTACACGCTGTCCGGGGACACTTTATCAACATAACGTCCCGGAATAGTGACCCGATTCGGGACATCGGGGACATCGGGAAATAAAGACCCAAATGACATTATCCTTGAAAAGGACTCTTTTATTAATTGGGTGAGAATTTGTTTGAAATTATGAGCTCACCCTTCTTGGGAATGGTGTTGGTAAAATAGGACAATTAGGTATTATGAAGCTTTATTTAATACCCAAACGGAAATGAGTTTGGTTTTTGACCAAAAACATACTGATATAATAACAGTAGCTGCATTTTACGAAGTAAAAACATAGGCTCACGACATGTAACCCCAAGCATGGTAGTCCTTTCAGATCTCCAGGCAACCAGATCCTTGAAGATGTCTAAAGGGTAGTCAGAGGAACGTCCAAAATATGGCGCATGCCCACATTTTGCAGGAGTGAGTATTCCATACGTAGTTAGCGCTGTCAAATCATTAGATTAATGCGACAACAGAATCGACACCCAGGTATTTTTTTTCTAGTTGGTTCGATTAAACTTTTTTTTTTTTTATGTTATACGGAGGCAAACAGGCTTACGGCCCTCCTGATGGTAAGTGGTTACCGTCGCCTATTGACATTAGCACACCTGGAGCATTGCTAATGCGTTGCCTGCCGAACCCCTCCCCCCTAAAGAGCTCTGGCAACCTTACTCACCGCAGGAACACAACACTATTTGAAACAAATAATGTTATTTGGCTGCGATCTTCTGTAAGGCGGAGGTACCTCCCAGGCGGGCTGCTCCAATTTAGAGCGAGAAAATCTCGCTGTGCCCTACCTCCTCCTAGGACCATTGTTGAGACTCATGGTTCGATCAACCCACTTGGTAACCTACCTATCTACATTAAAGTCTGATAGTAGATAGGTGAATCTAATTTAAACCTGGCAAAATAATTGCCATTATAATCCAGTTATGGCCGGTTTATCTGGAAATAACCGGTAATAATCGGGACTATTGCCATTGTTGATAGAAATCCCGCGGGAAATGGCGGGACGCTGTTTAATTTAATAGCGGGTAATTTTAGCCTGATTTATTTATGAAAATAATGACTACAAGGTGACTACATAATAGTGGGTGTCCTACGGCTGTTATGATGATGACTATAACTAACTTAGTAATTAGGTATTATAGACTATTTTAAACATACAACATAACATATTTTTTGAGGAGGAGGTAGGGCACAGCGAGATTTTCCCGTTCTGAATTGGAGCAGCCTGCCTGGGGAGGTACCTCCGCCTTACAGAAGATCGCAGCCAAATTTGTTTCAAATAGTGTTGTGTTCCTGCGATGAGTAAGGTTGCTCTTTAGGGGGGGAGGGGGGAGGGGTCGGCAACGCGTGCGTGATGCCTCTGGTATTGCAAGCGCTCATAGGCTACAGTAACCGCTTACCAACAGGTGGGCCGTATGCTTGTTTGCCACCTCAGTTGTATAAAAAAAAAACATACATACTTAAATAGTTAGACGCATCTAAAAGTTCGACGGCAACTCAAAGCACTCTGATCTGAGATGTGCCACAGTAACAGGCGTGGTCTGTAGCTAGCTACCAACTAAGGTTCTCCATCTAGCACAAGGAACTGAAATTCATCATAAAAACTTCTGCGGAATCCGAAATAATTTACATTCAAACCGCACTTCGCCAACAAACTTTTTTCATTCGTCTACAAACTTCCATACACGTGACGCCAATCACTGATTCCAAATTCGAATGAACCGTTCCAAATTCGAAAAACTTGCCAATTCAAAACTTTTTCTATCCATGGATAGACTACGCTCTAACTGCGAAAGAATTTTCCCAAGAGTTTTCCACTACTTTGTTCCTAGTGTAGCAACCATTGCCGTAATTTTTTAGCACTTTTAAACAACTAGCAATCAAAGCCAGCAATGTAGTTTGTACATAGGTAAATAGTAGTTCAATAGAGTTCGCGGTAAGTCTAAGAGTGCATTTGACGAATCAAAGTGTGGATATTTTTCATCGCTCAGAAAAATATTTCTCGAATGCACAAAGCCAAGGATTTTTGTGTGCTTTTGTACATAACTACGATTTTGAATCGGCTGGCTTTATTTTATGTTAGAAAAGCAGTAGGAAGTAGGAACATTAACAAGAAAAAATATATGCTTTAAGATTCAGAAATATTCTATGTATACGTAGGTAGTTAAGACTTACTTCACTACATATTACTTAACATTAATCCAGCTACAGATTTTTCCCAAAAAAAACCACCAATTAAATAGTTATGTGATAATCGGTAATTTTTTCTCGATATCCCAATGTTTATGCAGCAGCGTAACCGTGGGCATAACAGAAAAAAAAAAAATCGATACTGTGACTATTCCGCTCAAAGATAGGCTCTATCTTTAATTTATGTTATAAGTTATAATATAACATAGGTATTCTGTTGTGTGATTAGTAGGAGGAGGTAGGGCACAGCGAGATTTTCTCGTTCTGAATTGGAGCAGCCCGCCTGAGAGGTACCTCCGCCTTACAGAAGATCGCAGCCAAATAACATTATTTGTTTCAAATAGTGTTGTGTTACTGCGGTGAGTAAGGTTGCCAGAGGTCTTTAGGGGGGAAGGGGGTTCGGGGTCGGCAACGCGTGCGTGATGCCTCTGGTGTTGCAAGCGCTCATAGGCTACGGTAACGACTTACGATCGGGTGGGCCGTAAGCTTGATCGCCACTTCTGTTGTATAAAAAAAAAAAGTCGGTAGGTAGTTAGTTAGTTATCTCATAATTATGGCTTGCCCATACTCATTTTTGCAACAAGTACGAAAATATCAAATTAAAATGTCAGGCATGTCATGCATGTTGCAAGACATGGTAACCATAGATTTCTACTACATAAAATTATGTATGAGTCAATGTATGAGTCAACTCTACATAAAGTACTCATGTACTTACTACCTAACCACCTACTTAGATGGTACCTACCTACTTATCTAAGATACTTAGTCATGGGTGGGCATAAGTGAGTACTGAGTACGTATGTACGTTACGTACTTATCTGTTATTTTAATTGAATATGTTTTTTGCTACCGATGATAGAGCAACAGACCCCCCGCCCCCCCTGCCAGAAATAGATAAACCATAACTATGGTTTTAAAAGTATTTGATTATGACGACGAAGCCACATTAATTTCAACAAATTACTCGATTAATTAAACGCCTGCTGAAAATAAAGCATAGCATTTATCTCATCGGCGTTTTGCACGCCTCGGGCGCGCAGGCACTATGCATGGCTTGTTTTATTAAAGCCAATGACAGCTTTTATAATACGAACTGCCAGATAATGAAGGCATGGCTTAATTATTGGTGCACAGTGCTATTAATTAGGCGCCTCATTGACTCGAATACCAATTAATTCGCGAAATTGGTCAATGAACTAAGGTATTTAGGTTATTTAGATTATATTTTAGGGCCTAGTCTAGTTAGCTTGATGGCTGTCAGAAAAAGGGTATTATGTTTGTTAAACCGAGGTTTATTCTCTATTAACATCTTGACTGGCCTCATAGCTCAGTTCGTAGTAACTCTGCCTTCTGCGCTAGAGGTCGCGGGTTCGATCCCCGCACTGGACAAACATTTGTGTGATAAACACAGATATATATATATCAGTCTCTGGTCACCATAGTACAGGCTATGCCTAGTTTAGGATCAGTTGACCGTGTGAATATGTGCGGAATATTTTTATTTTTTTTATTTTTTTTAGTTGTATTGTGGCATCATTTTGAAAATTACTAAAGGTATACATCTTTATTAGGGTTGTATACAAAAGGAGCCTCTAAAAGGCGCACTTTAATCTTTTCACTACACTGATTCTGAAGGCCATAAGCCTTCCTGTATTAAGTCATTGACCAGTATGGTGGCCCTGTACCTTTTCAGACTTAATACAGGATGACCAAGAAAGAATCAGTGACACGATAAAAAGAGGAAGGGATGTACATAACTACTTGCATTATGGAGATTACCTAGTGATCTTGCAAAGACTAGCAAAATATAAACGGGATTGTTTGGAAAGTTGTGCAAAATCGAAAACTCCAAAAAACGCAACGTCAGCTCTTTGCAAGGGTATTCACTGTGTTGGCAAATTATATATTCTCAATTATATTTTACCTAGGTACCTACCACGACATACGACATTCTTACCATGCCATGTCTTTACATTTATGTTACCATCATGCAAGCCAGAAAGTCCTTGAAAAAGTACACAAAACATAGTGACATCCATAATTACAGCACAAGGAGCAAAAATAAACTCGTATTACCAATTACTCGACTCACAAAGATAAGTAAATCTTTCTCTGTGAACTGTGTTAGATTTTATAATATACTGCCGGAGTGCTTGACAAGTTTGAACGAGAAAGCATTTAAAAAGAAACTCCGAGAAATTCTGACGAAAAAAGCCTACTATAAGATTGACGATTTTATTAAAGACAAAATGGCGGGAGGAATTTGAATTTGTAGTTTATGTAGGTAGGTTAGTTATTGTGTGACATTTATTATTTAATTTTATTGACATTTATGACATGATTTATTTAATTTTCTTTTAATTAATGTCGTGTTATTTTATTTTTGTTATATTATTGTGTTTGATTATTATGTTTGACGTTCATAAGTGTACTACAATCTATTATTTAATAATGTTTGAATATGTACCCAATTGAAATAATAAATGAATTGAATTGAATACCCACCTACCTACCTACTCTCAGAATTAGCAAGTAGAAGTGGCAGAGGGCAGGCCATATAGCTCGCAGAACCGACAACCGTTGGGGAGTAAAGGTTCTCGAATGGCGACCACGAACCGGGCGACGCAGTGTTGGAAGGCCCCCACCCGATGGACCGACGACATTGTGAAGGTTGCGGGAAGTCGGATGGAGAAGGCTCAAGACTGTTCGTCATGGAACTCTTTGGGGGAGGCCTATGTCCAGCAGTGGACTTCTACAGGCTGATGATGATGATGACCTACCCACAGAAATCAGATCCCTCATTTCCGCAGTTGGATAATTACAATAAACAGAGCTTGCTGATATTCAGTGCGATACAATCTGACGAGTTCGCCTTCATACTTGTCTCCTCGATATCATTGTAATGGGAAGCTGTGAGGTTAGCGGTACACTGAGTTTTGAATCATCATCATCATCATTTCAGCCGTTCGACGTCCACTGCTGAACATGGCCTCCCAGACAGAGCAAATCCCTTATCATGTGGGGGGATTTGCCCATACTCACCAAGCTGGGCATGCAGGTTGGCGAGCGCAGTTAGAGCTATCGTTGTTAAAATGAGGGACGCTGCTGCCCATCCCCTAGCTTTTTCCCTTAGTCGTCTCTTACGCCATCCGCGGATAGGTAGATATGGGGGGGGCCTATTCTTCAGCCAGGACCACCACGGCCAAGTTTTGAATACCTAGAGTAATTACCTACCTGCATATCAAATTCAGTTCCTTTTTGTATTAAATATTGAGAGGTAATAGTAGATTATGCAACAAGGGCTTAAAGTAGTACTATGTCGCGGGCGCTATATTGAACCCTGAGAACGAGGGATTCTATGGTTAATGCCCGAGCGGAGCGAGGGAATTAAGGCAAGAATCCTGAGTACGAGGGGTTCAAGATCGCCCAAGACAAATACACGTTTAAGCCCATTAAGCATACTCTACTATTTATACTTTCTGCGAGGCAATTGAAAACAATGACTACTAAGTAGAAAGAAATGATTTTTCTGGAAGTAAGTTTCCAACTATACCGGAGGCTTCAGATTGTATGCATTCTGGAGTCGAATCAAAATCACTGTCGTCGTCACTTGTCATTTTTTAGAAGTTTATTTGAATCGAAACTGAATTTCGGTGTAGATAACAGCACAGCAGTTTGAGCGCTAGGCGCCTTTTTTTCTTATTTTGTAGTCTATTCTGTAGTGGTCAGTTCGACATTCGAATAAATCCTTCTTCGTGCGCGGGTGAAAATGAATTTCGTTAAAAGTTTTCATGTTTTTCTTTTTTTTTATTTGTAGGCAGTGCAAAGATAATGTTAACATACAGCCTAATTAGAATAAAATCTCATTGCACTCAAACATTTTTGAAACCAACCTCGATCAAGCACGACTACATGGGTTGCATTCCAAATTCAAATCACATTATGTCCCATGGGAAATAATGAAATTCAGTACAACATTATGACCCGGCTAGACTGTAGGGCTGTAATGACTTACTTTAGGAAAGGTTTGTATGACACATAATATGCCATTGACGAGCAGGTAGTATAAAAAATTAGTTTTCAATTAAAGTTCAATTAATAAACTTCGAGCAAGCGCTTTCGAGATTGCTGTGATAGTTCTACCACGAAATTTCTGTAGGAACTTTAAGGCTTGTAAGAATCTTTGCGAGCGGGCAACTTTTTGTCGAGTTTTTTTTTAAATATTGCTGACATTGTCAGACATGGTCTACTGATCCCAAACCAGGCATAACCTGTACTTTTGGTACCAGAGACTGATTTAGATAATAGCTAAATATTTAACACCCAGACACAGAACGAACATCAGTGTTTAACACAAATGTTTGTCTAGCGCAGAAGGCAGAGTTACTACCAACTGAGCTTTGAGGCCCGTCTGTATGGCTGAATTTATGGCTGTATGTATTGCATTTTTAGGATAGTCAGAGGATATGTTAATAGTTAACCATCTCACTGTATTCCCAGCCTAGTATATGTATGAGTGGGTACGTAGCCCGCGGGTGTCGCTGTCGGCTGCCGAGTCCCATTACCGAGGCAAACATCGCGCCGAAGCCGAATCCAACTCTACCTACCTAGATACACGTAGACTAGTCATCATCATCATCATCATTTCAGCCGTTAGACGTCCACTGCTGAACTTGGCCTCCCCCACAGACAGAGCGAATTCCTTATCATGTGGGGGGATTTGCCCATACTCACCACGCTGGGCATGCGGGTTGGCGAGCGCAGTTAGAGCTATCGTTGTTAAAATGAGGGACGCTGCTGCCCATCCCCTAGCTTTTTTCCCTTAGTCGCCTCTTACGACATCCGCGGATAAGTAGATATGGAGGGGCCTATTCTTCAGCCGGGGCCACCACGGCCAAAAAAAAAGAGAATTAGACTAGTAAATAAGTTAGAAATTACCTAACTATTCCTTTCTGATGTGTCGACTAGGAGAACAGTTAAACAATTTTGTGGAGAACAAAATATTCCTAATTTTCGGTACAACATTGATAAAATCCTTACAGTTTTGTCATGCTCGTCAAAATTGTTTACGTTTTTAAGCTGTATGGCCTGAAATAAACGATTATTATTATTAACACACATACTGATTATTAAAATTAAAATTAGAATTATTTATTTTAGTTAAAGCAAGCTTACAGTATAAACCAAAGTGCCAAACTTAAATATACTCTTAGTGAATTAAATAAATAAATAAATATTCCGGACATATCACACACGGTCAACTGATCCCAAACTAGGCATAGCCTATACTATGGGTACCGGAGGCTGATATACATAATAGATATATATTGAAATATATATTTAATATATATCTATATAGTTATGGTAATGTCGCAGTTTTTACTCAAATAATTTATTGCTAGAGTTAGGAATAATTTAAGTATACCCGTTGTCCCCGCTATTTTCAGCCCTAATAGGATGATTGGGAAATTAATAAGTAAAATAATTAAACGCTACTCCAGTGGGAGCAACGGGAATGTTTTTTTATCATGAAGTTCACGTTGTCCCCACTGATTGTCGTGTTATACACAACGACAAAATAAATTGAAAGCTATCCAACTTGTTGTACAGGTATATCATAATCAGATTACTACTTACGAAGTTATTCGCAAAACTACTCTTGAAACGGAATAACTATCACATTTATCAACAAAACTAGTTATATTGTCGAGATAAGAGCAACCTACGTTATAAGAAATCCGCGGTATCGTCCTAAAATTGCTAATAATACTGGCATATAGATGTGTGTGTCTTACTACAACACATCGTGTGCGGCATCAATGCTGAGATGGGTCCTTTTTTGGCTCACGCATGCACCTCGGCACGGACTAATGAATATCCTAGTTTCGTTACTACCTACCTACTTTTGTTTGTTTCTTACGTAACTCTTTGTTTCATCAAATTACATCTTCTTTTTTGACATTCTGTGAATATGTATCTCTAATTTATTTTTATATTTTTTTAATTAATCTGCTTGACATTTATTGTAACAATTGTATAATTGTATTCTAACATATTTGTATATTTGTATTGTAACAATTCTATCCTTAAGTAATGTAATTTGGAAATAAACCGTATTATTTAAGGTTAAATAAATAAATAAATTTGTATCCTGTGTGTAATGTAATGAGTGAGTGAGTGAGTGAGTCAGTGGGTACAGTAGTAGTCTAGTTTCATTTAAGGAGCCGTAGAAGCTTCGGCTTCTTTATTTTACTTTATGAGCAAAACTATTGATTCAATTTTATGCAAAAAATTTCAAAGAAAATTGAAAAATGAAGATTAATTTTGCTCTGTATGGCTTGGCGGTCATCCTTCTTCCTACTAACCTATTCATATTATATATGTGAAAGTTTGTGAGGGTGTTTGAATGTTTTGATGTTTGTGGTTCAAAATCACGCCGTGACGGCTCAGCCGATTTCGATGAAACTTGGAATACATAAGAGTTCTTTACCTAGAATTGCATATACGCTACTTTTTAGGTACTACGCGAGCGAAACGTGGGCCGATGCTAATTTGTTACCCTTTATTAGATATTAATTCTCAATGTTATTCGTAGCACTAAGGTAATGAATAAAGATTTATTTATTTATTTAGTAAGGTTCATATATCTTTGGTTTTGCTTATAGTTTCGTTTCCATAGAAGTATTATCATTTGTGACGGTTATCGTGCTCAAAACCCCTAAATCAGAGGCGTCCCATGTCAAAGTCCTAGGGGATTTATTTATGGCCGTAGCCCGAGGTCAGGTTTTGGGAATCTTAGATAAGTATGTACTTAATACTTACCACACAACTTTGCAGAAGTTTAGTTAGTTTTTAGGCCGGTTGGTGAAGGGTTTTTTGTAGTTTGGTTAAGTATTTATACCGCGATTTAGTTAAACTTGGTTTGCAAGCAGCCTGGATACCTAGAGCCTGGTACCTCCGCTTTACAAAATATCGCACGAAATGAGCCTCTAATAGGCGACTCTAGGAGACGTTAATCCTTTCACTACACTGATTCTTTCACCGACGGTCATAGGCCCTTCTAAGGCCGCTATACATCGAGTCAGTCGTCAACTGACACCGAAAATTGCGTACCACTTGGTGTCAGTTGTTGATGAATCGCAAAAATAACAACCTGGTCACTGACCTAATACAGGATGACCAAGAAAGTATCAGTGACACGACAAGCAAGCAACAGAAGATCGCAGCCAAATAACATTGATAATTGCAGCCGTAGGACGTCCACTGCTGAACATAAGCCTCCCCTACCAGAAAAAAAACATTTGGGGGGATTTGCCCATACTCATACATACGGAGCCAATCTGGCTTCCGGCCCGCCTGATGGTAAGTGGTTACCGACGCCTATTGACATCAACAACACCTGGAGCATTGATAATGCGTTGCCTGCTGAACCCCTCCCCCCTAAAGAGCTCTGGAAACCTTACTCACCACAGGAACACAACACTATTTGAATCAAATAATGTTATTTAGCTGCGATCTTCTGTTAGGCGGAGGTACCTCCCAGGTGGGCTGCTCCAATTTAGAGCGAGAAAATCTCGCTGTACCCTACCCTATCTCCTCCTAAAAATGCATGCGGGCATGCGGGTTGGCGAGCGCAGATAAAGCACATGTTGTTGATAGGCTGCTGCCCTTCCCCTAGCTTTGTTTCCCTTAGTTGCCTCTTACGACATCCACGGGTAGAAAATGAGGGGCCTTAGACCAAGTCTTATATAATTAAATAGGTACTTACAATTTATTTGCTGATTTTAAGTACCATTTACGTATAAATTAACCTCATAAATTCCTTATATCTGACAACTATTGTATTCTAAAACACAGTCATTCACAAATTCTAACTTCATACATTTCGCTGCTTACAAAGGAATCAAGACTGCCATTTGCGTTTTATCTCCTTTTCCATAGGAAAATAACCCTTAAATTCAAGACATAGAGCCTCAATTGCAGTCACCAGGTGGACAATACTGAAACAATTATCAACTGTATTAAAAGAGGTCTTATGTTACATTTTGATGCTATTCAAAATTCAACTTTATTTACAGATTTTAAGGTAGATAATCCATTAAGTTTCTATCATCGTCAGCATAAAAAGTGTCCAATCTATTTTTCTACTCAAAAATAGGTTCTATTCTTTAGTAATTGGGTTGAAATAATCGTTTCAATACGGAATGAATCCAACCTAAATTTATTGCTCTTTTAAAAACATCTTTACAACCTTGCTCTTAAGGTTGAAATTCATGAAGCAATAAAATTGCAATGTAGGGAGTAGGGACACCATCATTAGGTACAAAGTTAGTTTTAGTGACAATTAAAACAGTGTGGCATTAAAATGGTTTCGTTGAACGGAAAAATGTAGGCAGCGTCTTTTGCTAAGGTAGGGTAACTATGATTTTGTGAAACTTTAGGAAATTTTATTTAAAAGTTTCTTAAAGCCCACTACGTAACACAATTTTTTTTTTTATGTTATACGGAGGCAGAAATGCTTACGGCCCAACTGATGGTAAGCATGTACCGTCGCCTATTGACATCTGCAACACCTGGAGCATTGCTAATGGGTTGCCTGCCCTGGAGAAATCTTTTTGAATTTTTCTTGCAGCTCTTAATGTTGTAGGTTAGTGAGAAAACCTCGGAAGGAAGCTCATTCCACAACTTGCACGTATGAAATAAATCTAATAAATATCGAATCGAATATCGATGTAGGAAGTCCTTTATTCTTTATTGTACACAGAAAGCACATACAAAAAACAAACTAAATGAAAGGACATGTACAAAGGCGAGCTTAACCCAATTTTTTTTTTATAATATTTCCACCGAACTTTTTCATTTCAGCGCTTTTTGTATTTGAATAATAGAGTTATTATTTAAATAAAGTTTGATTTGTATCCTGCTTTTATAAAACTCATGGCCTCCAGCTAGGTGAAGCTATAAAAACTATTGAGGCAGTATAAACTGGTTCGCGCCTGTTCCAACACATCCCGGTGTTACGTGGCGTAAACATAACTCGAAAAACACGGAATTTCCTACCTGTTTCAAAAAGTTTACTTGTTATAAAGACTTTTAGTGCGGAACTTTTGAATGTACGGTTTTGGAAAAGCGAGTTTATATTTCTTTATTGTGGCCACTTCTTTTTATATGATCAATGATTCTCCGGACTCTAGTCCGACATTGAAGACAAAATCTATGCAATTCTATGCGAGATGTTTCTTGGACTGAATGCGATTCCCATCCAGGGCTCCCATCCAGTGCGCAAATGGAGAGTGCGAGATGTTTCTTGGACTGAATGCGATTGCAGGGCTCCCATCCAGTGCATTCTACATTTGCTTGTTTGTTCCTTGTACCCTACCACCTGCACTAAGTATAGATGACAACCAGGCAGATGATAATGCCTTAGATGTAGCGACATTCTACGCCAACCAAATGTGACCATTGACACGCTCTATTATAAGAAGATTACTTATTTTTCACTTCTTGATGCCTGCCATATTTTAGTCATTTCAGGAACGATATTATTTTATAATCCCCTACCAGTGGACCAGAGCTGTTGGGGAATATGACGAACCCATCCCCAACATTGCGGATCTTTTGGTGGGGATTTCGGAAACGATTCAATCGTTTCCGTAATCTCCAATGCTGGTACGTCGTCGCCAGTGGGGATTTTGGGACAAGCATGTGTTCCTAAAGCGATACAAATATGCAGCATCGCTTTTGTCGCGCGTTGAAAATGCCACCACCAATGCAGCGATGCAGTCGCGAGTTTGCGAAACGCGCTATTTTGTCGCCGCAAAAAGTCGCGGTATGTTACCATCCTCATCAGCCTGTAGAAGTCCACTGCTGGACATAGGCCTCCCCTAAAGAGTTCCACGACGAACGGTCATGAGCCTTCTCCATCCACCGACTTCCCGCAACCTTCACAATGTCGTCGGTCCATCGGGCGGGGGGCCTTCCAACACTGCGTCGCCAGGTTCGCAGTCGCCATTGGAGAACCTATACTCCCCAACGGTTATCGGTTCTGCTAGCTATATGGCCTGCCCACTGCTACTTATGTTACCGCGAATATAAAAATGGTGCACAATCTTTACACAATATTCTTTTATAGATAGAAATCCAGATAATAAACGTTCTACAGTCATAGGAGCAATATAAACGATAAGTTACAAAAAAACTATGCTCAAGTAAAGTTTTATCTCGAAAAATTATGTCTACACAAAAAAGTGTACGTTTCTATATGTAATGTCCGCCATTTTGTTCCGCGAGACTCGGAGCACGTACGGCGTTTGATAAAGCAACTTTATTAGCAAGAAGTTGGTTTGTAGTGTACGTGTGCTGACGTCGCAGCGGCCTTTACAAGATGACAGTCACTAGCGCTAGTGGCTAAAAGCTATGGCTATGGCTCAATAACACGTTACTGGAGCCAATAACTAGAACAAAATAAATATTGCGTTTAAAGTTGTTTCAGTGTAGATTTTATGCTGATTTCATAGAATTAGAACCTAATTCAATAATTTTTGTTTTCATTATGGCTGTAGTATAACGTCATGGCTGTCGACGAAACTAAATAATTAGGAGCGTTGCTAACGAGTTAGCCAAATTTCTGGAGTAGTAACAGATATAGTAGCTTTTTAATTCGTTAGATTAATGTCTTGATGTTATATTTGTGGTCATAAATGCGTTTAGTAGCCAGCCAGTTCCCAGAGTATGAAAAAATCGTTATCGAATACATAGTTTAGTGAGCGTTTGTATGAGTTTATGAAACAGGGACTCTAGAAGGAACACATTATTTCTTTGTAGCCCTAGCTTTTTTTCCCTTAGCTACCTCTCACGACATCCACGGATAAGTAGATATAGAGGGGCCTTTTCTTCAGCAGGGTCCACCATTGTTGTTAGACATTTGTCTTGACTATTGTCTAACACAATATTTAAAAAAAAGTTATTTATGATTGATAGTTTCTGAGTATTTTCGAAAAAAACTGTTGCAGAGGACCGAACTTTAAAAAATAAATCTATCTAGAAAAGTTTTACCAATCGCGTTTTTGTCTTGGATTTAGGTAAATAAAATTCTCAAGTTATCTTTGTCATAAAAATCAAAACTGTGCGTTTTGCGGTTATTGATAAAAACTGTTCAAAATTCATAAAACAATTTTAAGGTGAGGGACCTTAAGCTTCTAGTTACTATCTGCGAGTACTCTCCCCGTCTAAGCGAGCTTTCTTCTCTGTGGTTATAACCCTTTGGGGTTTTCGGAATACAAGGTTTAGGTGGAATAGATTAATAACATAACCTCAGTTTGGGTGTGGTTGTGATTCAAACTAACCATCATAAACACTGCTACATATAGACCTGGCTGGCTCGCTCTGTGTGCTCTATCGGCTTTACAATGGTGAGTGTTCTGAGGAACTATTTGACCTCATACCCGCATCTAGGTTCTACCATCGGACCTCGCGTCACCGGAATAAGGCTCATCCACATCTCATCGATACATGGGTATCTCGAACCACTCGCTTTACGAGATCCTTTTTCCCTCATACGCGCAAATTGTGAGCTCTGAGGTTTTCCCGCTAACATACAACATGAAGAGCTTTAAGAAAAATACAAAAAGATTTCTCCAGGGCAGGCAACGCATTAGCAATGCTCCAGGTGTTGCAGATGTCAATAGGCGACGGTAACCGCTTACCATCAGGTGGGCCGTAAGCATGTTTGCCTCCGTATAACATAAAAAAAAGGCAGCGTACAGACTTCCTTGTTCGAGTGTTTTGTGCTAGTGCTCTCAAACGGTGAAGAAAAACATCGTGAGGAAACCGACATGTCCGAGAACCTAAAAATTAGAAGACATAATGTACACGAAAGGGACTTCTATAAGGCGCTCTTTAATCCTTTCACTACACTGATTCTTTCATCGACGGTCATAGGCCCTTTTCATGACCACCATACCTCAACCTAGTCACTTACCTAATACAGGATGACCAACAAAGAATTAGTGACACGACAATCAAGCAAGCAAGCAAGCAATTAAAATTTTTATTTTTTTTATACTTACCTCTCCTTTATTTAATTTCGATAATTTCGTTCCTACTCAGGAATAATTGTTACCACCGCACAGCAACTCGTCTACAGAGATAAACAGTGGCTAAAACGACGAAAAACATTAACCAAGAACTTTAATGTCTTGAACATCTTTGAATATTTCAGCAAGTTTCACGGGTAATTAGGCAAAAGTAATGTCTGTTTTCGTTGGGAGCAGCTCAACGGAAAAATCCGGTCAAAAAGGGAAAAATCTGATGAAAAACGAGAAAATCCGGTGAAAAACAGCAATTGTGAAACTAGCTGCCTTTTGTACGGAACCCGCGCCGTGGAATTATGGACATAGGGCTTATTGTATAATCTTTTAAGCTTGTAAAACACACGGTTTTGGGACAACATCATTTGTTAATTGCGAAAATAGGTACAAAACAGATGAAGAAGCGCCTCTAAGAGGCGCACATCATAATCCTTTCACTACACGGATTCTTTCACCGTCGTTCACAGGCCCTTTTCGGGGCCACCATACATCAACCTGGTCACTGACCTAATACAGGACGCCCAAGAAAGAATCAGTGACACGACAAGCAGCAGCAGCAGCAGCAGCAGATGAATGGATAATTTATTTCACAGACAGTCTAGAAAAACCCGAACTTAATCAGTAATTGTTGATGAGTCGCGGTGGCAGCCTGCCAGCAGCACCCAGGAGCTGCCACTGTTTATAAAAGGAAAACAAATTCAGTAAGGGAGAGTCGGACCGGGTTTGAAAAGATTCCGTAGCTCCTGCTCCTCTTCATCCACAACATCAAAGGGGATTCTCGAACAATGTTGCCACCATCCCAGGGTCCTTCTCCGTTACTTTAAGGAGTTGGGCTGGCTGGGGTGAGGTCAGCAGGGGGACAATGCACAATGCACTCCAACGCGGGACGTTAGTGCAGATCTTATTACTCCACTTAGAATTAGAATCCGTAGCTGTTTGGTTTTACATTTTGATTAAATAAATAAATATTCCGGAATATCACACACGGTCAACTGATCCCAAACTAGGCATAGCCTGTACTACGGGTACCAGAGACTGGTATACATAATAGATAAATATTTTACACCCAGACACAGAACAAACATCTGTATTCATCACACAAATGTTTGTCCAGTGTGGGAATCGAACCCACGACCTCTAGCGCAGAAGGCAGAGTTACTACCAACTGAGCTATGAGGCCTGTCAAATGGATTTGTTTTGTTTATCAGAGTCACAGCCTTTTTAGTGTAGGTACTGGTGTTTCGTGAAACAATGGATTTTTCTATTCGGAATACCTAAGTGTGTGTGTAATAAGAGGTATCCAAAATGATTCTAGGTTAGCAACAAACGTGGCGGAGCGACGCGATGCGATGCGAAGCAATTCGTGCGAAAATATATCAAAACACAGGCTTTGCATACAAGTACCACTTTGGTGACTGTGCGCAGGATTTGCATGACCTCATCCCTCCCTCCCCCTTCCACTACCGGACAAGCAGACGCACAGGTAATTACCACCCTTACCTGGTCGACATACCACAGTGTCGAACCAAACGTTTCTGCTCCACCTTTATTATAACCACTGGCAAAGTGGAACGATCTGCCAGCGTCTGTTTTCCCGGATGAGTACAATCTAGGAGTCTTCAAATCTAGAGTGAATAAGTTCCTCCTGGTAAAGCGTGCTCCATCTTAGGCCTCATCTCACTTGCAAAAGTGAGATGATGGTCAAACGCCTAACCATCACTAATAAAAAAATAAAATAAAAAAGTGGCCTACGCTGTCCCGTGGATGAGTTTGCAACGACACCTAACGTATCATACGTTGCATTGCATCACGTTGTGTTGTAGCCGTAGCAACTAAAGGGGTCCGTTTTCCGTCGCTCACTTCGGACAATGGATATACAAAAATAACCCCAGAACCAAACTATTTGTGCTAAGTATATGAAGTCTTGCAGATGTTCACAAAATAATTTCAATATTCTAGTTCATTCACGCGACACATGAGGACCAGTACCATATCCAAGAAAGAAGCAATGATACAAAAGAACTAGTACTAATGAAAAAGCAATCTTTTTTTCTAAATGTTTAGACTTGTGTCTATGGGACCCTAAAAAAAAAGAGCAAGCCGCCTGCGTTCATTTAAATCCCGAGTTTTGAGAGCTTTGTAAAAGACTAACGAAATGCAATTAAAAACCGTCAATTAAAAATGATAAATGTTGTTTTTCTTTGTAAATGTTTGCTTAAATAGCGGCGCCGTCCTCACAGCTACTCCTTTCAATAAAATTAATCTCCGTAAGCGAAAGGAGCCTCTAAGAGTGCACTTTAATCCTTTCACTACACTGATTCTTTCATCGACGGTCATAGGTCGCCCATATTGGAGGACTTTGGTAATACGACTGATTGAGTCGTTTATCTCTATAATCTTCTTCTTTTTGTGGTGGCTCTCCACCACTGGAGGTTAGCTGTCAGCTCAGCGAATTTCTCTCTGTCTTGCGCCAAGCGAAATAGATGTTCGACGCTGGCGATGTTTGTCCACTCCCGGATGTTCCTCAACCATGATTTCCTTCTTCTTCTAACGCGTCGTTTGCCCCTTACTTTGCCCATCATGATTTGCAGTTGAACCGCGTTGCGAATCCAGTTGAAGCAGTTGGTATCTTTCGTGTCTTAACACGTGACCAAGATACCCAACTTTCCTGCGTTTGATGCGTATCTCTATAATGATTAACTACTTTTGTGTAATGAAGGATTATCTTACAAGTGTATTTTTGTAAGCCATTAACAAACACTAAAAATCAGAAGGAATATTGTTCAATTAATCGAAATTTTAAACATTATTGGATACGCCTGTTAGCCGACTACAATAAAAGAGGTTTATATCACACAGAGCGCCTATAAAACTCCCATCACCCAACCAAATTAAAATTACGTAAAACGTTATTCAATGCCCAGAACAGCAATAATGGAGGATACAGTAATAAAGGGAATGTTTTACGGGAAAATGTTTTTTTCATTAAAGTTCAAAAAGCTATAATAGACGCGTTGCGAACCCGAATCAATTTACGTTGTGTGTTATTGTTTGCACGGTCCTGTGTGAAACTTTTTCGATAAGTTATAAAAATAATTTCAAAACAAAATTTTCAATCAGGCCTTATATACTGGCTTGCGCCCTTGGCTTTGTTCACGTGGTATATGCTATTCTAGGTAAAGAACTCTATCTATTTTTGAGACAAAATATAATCTGGTTCTTTCCCAGGATATAATCTCCCTGCCAAATTTCATTACGATCAGTTCATCCGTTTTGTCTTTAAAAGGTTACAACAAACCAACAGACAGAGTTACTTTTGCATTTATAATATTACTTGCTTTCACCCGCGGAATTGCACGCGTGGTACCTACATAAAAAGTAGCCTATTTGCTATTCTCGGTAAAGAACTTTATATATTCCAAGTTTCAACGAAATTGGTGGAGCCGTTATGGCGTGATTGAACCACAAACATCCAAACATACTCACAAACTTTCGCATTTATAATATTAGTAGGAAGTAGGATTATATATCTGTATGTTATCAAAGGTTCTCGAGTGGCGACCAAGAACTGGACGACGCAGTGTTGGAAGGCCCCCCACCCGATGGACCGACGACATTGTTAAGGTTGCGGGAAGTCGGTGGATAGAAAAGGCTCTAGACCGTTCGTCATGGAACTCTTTGGGGGAGGCCTATGTTCATCAGGCTGATGATGATGATGATGATGTTATCTGTGTACAATAAAGAAGATGTCTTCAGGAATTTTGAATACCTGTAAATGTATTTAAAAGTTAGGATTCTTTGAAATCAATGGATTTTTCCATCTCCCTTCCTCCGTTGGATTGAAACTATCCTCCCCACCCCGCCTGGGCTGAGTCAGCGCGGTCTTTACGACCCATAAACTATGGCCCGACATCCCCTGTCCTAGTGCACGCTGAAAATGCCTTTTCACATCGACATGGCTGTGTTATTTGTTGTGTGTGTCTATATGTTTTTTGTTGGTTACCAACTGGTGTTTGCCCTTAGATCATTTGTTGAAGCTCACATTTGTCTTCTTTTTTTCACATTTTTATAAGCTCTTATTTATTAGGGATTATAATTAGATAACTTTTCTTTTGAGCCTCACCTAGTTCGATCGGCACCACACTGAAGCTTTAAATTCAATTTTGTGAAAAAGGATCATCGCAAAAAATGATAGGCACCAAGCCGTGTTTGTTGCCTGATACTTCTAGGCTTCGTCGCGAGGAACAGGCATAGCTTAACCTAGTTTCTAAGACGTTTCAAAGTGATCCTAGTGATTTTATTGAAATAAATGCCTTTTGACTTTGACTTTGACTTGTTTCTTCCGTTTGCTATTATTTCTGTCTGTGATGTATTTTAAAAAATAATTTAAAATGTAGGTATCTATCGTGGCTATCTTTCATTATCCAAAGGTATAAAATTCATATAATTTTTGAATCTATCATGGTTATGAACGTAATTTTCACTAAATACGGGATATTTAACATGATTTGTGAGTTTATTTGTTCCCCGATATTTCGGCACAGTTGCATGCGCCATGATCACGGAGTAAACTGAACAAATAAACTCACAAATCGTGGTAAATATTCCATTTTAGTGAACATTATAATAAAATACATGTTATAAAATACGCAAACCTTCAGGAAACCTCAGACATAACTGTCCTCATAGCTCAGTTGGTAGTAACTCTGCCTTCTGCGCTAGAGGTCGCGCGTTCGATTCCCGCACTGGACAAACATTTGTGTGATTAACGCAGATGTTTGTTCTGTGTCTGGGTGTCAAATATTTATCTATTATGTATATCAGTCTCTGGTACCCATGGTACAGGCTATGCCTAGTTTGGGATCAGTTGACCGTGTGTGATATGTCCGGAATATATATTTATTTATTTTTAACGCATACGCTTCGCTTTCTGGTGCGTGATCTCCTCTAGAACCTTTCTACCCCAACGGCCCACAGTCACTCCACCATACCCCAACCTTGGTCACTGACCAAAGACAGGATGACCAAGAAAGAATCAGTAAAACGACAAGAAGAAGAAGCACCGTCACTTCAACTTGTTCATCCTCTGGGCTATGTCGGTGACGTTATATTGCAGACGTCATATAACGGTAGCTGCGTATAAGAAAACAAAGCTTTACAACAGAACTAAAACCTCTTACTCAAACGCATACACCGTCGTAAGTATACAGTTAGGAATTTGAATATTTTTGAATATTTTTCCGGATGGAGTAAATAAGGAGCGCAGCGCGAAATTCCTGATGTCCGTGACAGAATGGAAAGTGCACCCTTTGAGCGGGCGTGGTCCGAGTGACCGCTGGAGCTGAGTAGGTACTATTCATCATCATTGCTGCCGTAAGACGTCCAATTTTTTTTTTTTTTTTTTTTTTTTTTATACAACAGATGTGGCAAATTAGCTTACGGCCCACCTGATGGTAAGCGGTTACCGTAGCCTATGAGCGCTTGCAATACCAGAGGCATCACGCACGCGTTGCCAACCCCGAACCCCCTTCCCCCCTAAAGAGCTCTGGCAACCTTTCTCACCGCAGGAACACAACACTATTTGAAACAAATAATGTTACTTGGCTGCGATCTTCTGTAAGGCGGAGGTACCTCCCCAGGCAGGCTGCTCCAATTCAGAACGAGAAAATCTCGCTGTGCCCTACCTCCTCCTTCTCGCTGTGCCCTACCTCCTCCTAAAATCCTCCAATGCTGAAAAAAAAACATATCATTTAAAATACCGCTAAGACACGCTGGGAGAACAACTTACCTTCCTAAAAAGTTATTAAATCTAAAGGTATCTACTCTTACATACCTAAAGCTACCCCTTTGTGTAGGCAGACGTAGCTGCGTGTCTTGGCGTTATTTTTTTAAGGTTACGTACCTCATTTGGAAAAACGGATCCCTTATAGGATCACTTTGTTGTCCATCTGTCTGTCTGTCTTTCCGTCTTTCAAGACCTTTTTTCTCAGAAACGGCTAAAGGTATTGCCCAATCTCCTTTGAGGCTTTAGGAGAATAATCAGAATAATCAATTTATTGGTAAAAAATTGGTATTTACACGTCAGTACATTAAGTAGGTATATTAAACATAAAATATAATATTTTAATTAATATAAATTAAGACATAAATTATACAATAGTTATTGCATTTTGCAAATGAAGTCTTCGACTTTATAGAACGCCATCTCGACGAGCCATAATTTTAATTTAATTTTAAATGAAGTCAGACTAGGTGCCGATGTATTTGACGAGACTATTTTTTTATTTCTCAATGTTATTTATAAGGGTCAGCTATAACTCGGACCGAACCCTAATGTCAGTGGCAGGCCTCTGCTTCTAAAATATAGATGGAGCATACATTTTAAGAAATTTTGCTTTTCATACCAGAAAAAACGCATAAAAGCTATCTTTGAAAAGTTTGAGAGCATAAATGAAAAATATTATACCCTCATCCTCATCATTTCAGCCGTACGACGTCCACTGCTGAACATGGCCTCCCCCACATACAGCGAATTCCTTATCATGTGGGGGGATTTGCCCATACTCACTACGCTGGGCATGCGGGTTGGCCATCCCCTAGCTTTTGTCCCTTAGTCGCCTCTTACGAAACCCGCGGATAGGTACCGCGCGTAGATATGGAGGGGCCTATTCTTCAGCCAGGGCCACCACGGCCCCGCACTGTAATTCCCCCAATTCTAATAAATTACTAATGAAAAGTGTTTGGATATTTGTTACTAAATCACGCTGTAACGTCTGATCCAAATGAAATAGAATTTATAACGTATAGTTTGTTACCACGTATAATATATATCTTAGCCGTGGTGGCCCCGGCTGAAGAATACGCCCCTCTATATCTACCTATCCGCGGATGTCGTAAGAGGCGACTAAGGGAAAAAAGCTAGGGGATGGGCAGCAGCGTCCCTCATTTGAACAACGATAGCTCTAACTGCGCTCGCCAACCCGCATGCCCAGCGTGGTGAGTATGGGCAAATCCTCCCACATGATAAGGAATTCGGTCTGTCTGTGGGGGAGGCCATGTGCAGCAGTGGACGTCGTACGGCTGAAATGATGATACGGGCAAAGCATCAGGCAGCGGTAGGTGTTAGTGTCTCCGTCCACGGCGCTAGTGTTAGAACTGCTTAGAAACGAGAGCTACAGACTGATTGGAAACGCTGAGTCGTCCTTGGATTTCTTGTTACTCACTCAGTACACGGTTTTATGCAAACAAAGTTTTGAAAACGAAAATAATCAACATGACTAGTGATAATTCAAGCGATGACAAGGAATTATTACTTCTCCACCGGCATAGACGACAGAATTACTTTTTGTTCGTTCATTTTTCAACTTACCTAAAAAACTCGTACCACATTCGTAGAGCTTCGTAGCCCTTTGCGATACTTGAGTATTGAATATTTATTTTCTGTGGTAAATTATGCCGAGGGCGGCTAAGGGGCAGGGCGTAAGGGGGGTATAAGACGTAAGTATTCATTTGGAAAACTCAGTTTTAATTTGTCAGGGTTTTGTGTAAAAGTGAATTGAAATTCACAAGTTCAGTGCCTGCTTTGAATTAGTATATGTCACACTTTCACGATGAGTATACATACATTGAAAAAAAAGGGTGTGGAAAATGAAGCTTTAAAATCTACATCTTAGTACACATGTATGTATGTATGTATGTACCGAGTCATACAAGGTGATCCAAACTTATGTATGCTATTCCAAAAGGGGCTTAATTACCTTTATTTTCGTTCATATACATACATACATACATAAATCAAGCCTATTTCCCAGAGGGGTAGGCAGAGACCACGGCCTTGAACTTGCTACGATCCTAACATACCTCTTTCGCTTCATTCACTCTCATCACATTCCTCATACATGCTCGTCGGTTTAGGGTACTCTTGACCTGGCCTCTGTC
Source organism: Anticlea derivata (assembly GCA_947579855.1). Taxonomy (NCBI): domain Eukaryota; kingdom Metazoa; phylum Arthropoda; class Insecta; order Lepidoptera; family Geometridae; genus Anticlea; species Anticlea derivata. Next base: position 237,735 of record OX388283.1, on the reverse strand, counting down.
CAAAACATCACCGATTTGGTCACTAAACGTACGCCTAGGTCTTCCCCTTCCAACGGTTCCATTCACACTCGCCTTATACACCTGTTTCGTCAATCTTCTTTCGTTCATCCTGTCTACATGACCAAACCATCTCAGCATACCTTTCTCAATCCTCATCACTACTACATATAAATACAGATATATACATAAAATCGCGTCTGTTTCCCAGAGGGGTAGGCAGAGACGATGGCTTTCCACTTATCGTAGATCCTGACATACATATTTTGCTTCATTTACTCTCGTCACATTCCTGATCATGCTTCTTGGTTTGCGGTTCGAATCCCGAATACTCGAAAATCTCATATGTTGTTAGAGTTGGATACTAGCTCATGCTTAAGGGTGATGATGATGGATGTGTGTCTGTCAGTTGTAATAATATAATTGTTAATATGAAGAGGTCTTGGATTAGAGCGATTACCGCGAGCGTGCAGAGGACGCACCATCCATCACGAAGAGACGGAGGGAGCACACGGGGAGGGATTTCTACCAAGATACTTTAACTAACTTAACTTTACACGATGGACCGACGACATTGTGAAGGTTTCGGGAAGTCGGTGGATGGAGAAGGCTCAAGACCGTTTGTCATGGAACTCATTGGGGGAGGCCTATGTCCAGCAGTGGACTTCCACAGGCTGGTGATGCTGATCACTATAAATTTGCAACAGTTATTAACGGGACGATAGAATTTTCCTAAAATCCTCATTGTTTATGCTTATCATCATCATCATCATCTCCCTGCCCTTATCCCACTTCACGTGGGGCCGGCACAACATGTTTTTCTCTTCCACTCCCCTCTATCAGCCGTCATATCAGTATTCACTTTATCATTCAGACTGGCCTCATAGCTCAGTTGGTAGTAACTCTGCCTTCTGCGCTAGAGGTCGCGGGTTCGATTCCCGCACTGGACAAACATTTGTTACTAACACAGATGTTTTTTCAGTATCTGGGTGTTAAATATATATCTATTATGTATATCAGTATCTGGTACCCATAGTACCGGCTATGCCTAGTTTAGGATCAGTTGACCGTGTATGTCTGGAATATTTAAAAATTTAAAATTCACTCCTTTCGTACTCATGTCGTCTTTCACACAATCTATCCATCTTTTCTTTGGTCTACCTCTTCCCTTATATCCTTCCACATTCATATTTAACGCTCTTCTAGTCACATGACATTCTTATATTTTTTTTATACAATTTATGTGGCAAAAAGCTTACGGCCCACCTGTTGGGCACAGCGAGATTATCTCGCTCTACATTGGAGCCTGGGAGGTTACTCCACCTTAGAAGATCGCAGCCAAATAACATAATTTGTTTATAATAGTGTTGTGTTCCTACGGTGAGTAAGGTTCTTTCACTCTGAACTGAGAGGTTGTCTCTTATCTGCTGGGGGTACTAGTATAGTATTATGTTATCTGTGGCTGGGGGTTAAAAGTCGTGAGGTCGTACTATATTTATATTTATTTATAGGGACAATAAAGTTTGACTAAATTATCTTGGTCGAAATCGTTCTGCGACTGTCCAAAATAATTCGCCGTGTATCTCCATCCCCTTGTCTTGCATTTTATGGTTGAGAGAGCATTGGGCCCACTCGACACTTCCGGCCCAATTGGCCCATTAAGGCCAATATAGGGCGCATGGCCCACCGCCTCAAGTGGAGGGCAGGATAAAGATTTTATGGTTATGGGGGAGCGGCTTGCCTTTGTCTTAAGCCGAGGGTTTTTTAAATGATTCCTTATTTCGTTTTATTGTTGAAACGTAGCCTGGTATTCTGACGTTACTCATAGTATTTTACTTATCTCATACTGACCTCAAACAGTGGCGGATTTACCGAGTATAGGCTGTTCAATTTTTATCGCCCTTACCTCTACAATTGTCAGTTCATAGATTATTATCTTAACAATCCAACAATTTGGTTGATATTGCACAAGAAATTGATTTAAGTTATACCTATTTCTAATGAAATCGATGCTCAAATATACGTAAAGTAAATAGATAATCTTTATTGCACTAATAAACAGTAAACAAATTATAAATTCAATTAAGTTATGAAAGTTTCCTTTCTGTGCAATTTTTTTAGATTTTTCTGTCAAAATCATCGCTGATATAACGTCGTAAGTAGTCTAGTTCAATGATTCCGACTCCATGCACAAAAACTACTGGCAAAAACTATGAGTTAGTCTTTCGACGAATCTGGATGGAATTACGGCACAGAGATTACAGTTTTTAGCACATATTATGCTACTTTTTATCCTCATACCACGCGAGCGAAGCCGTGGCTGGAAGCTAAGCTAGTAAATAATAAAGATTACCGTAGTAAATACCTATAACCAAAGATAATATCATTGCTTTTGTCTATCCTATAAGCCAGGGCTTATCTAGATAATATAACTAACCCTCAAAAATCCTAATAAAAGTTCCGCAGACGTTATATCTTTCAGAATTATCCAACGAATTCAAAAGCCTATAACAAAAGCCAGTGTCGTATCGGTAGCTAATCCAGAGATAGCAATTATTTAAGGGAGGCTAAGTGCCTTGTTAAGGAGGGGGGCTGTGTAAATTGTGTACCTGAAGACTTCGTGAAGTAACGGGCGCGAGTGCGAGCGAGGTGCGGGTTCAAGGTTGGCTATTAACAGGGGATAATAGCCAACCTTATTAACGCGGGTTCGATTCCCGCACTGGACAAACATTTGTGACTAACACATATGTTTGTTCTGTGTCTGGGTGTTAAATATATATCTATTATGTATATCAGTCTCTGGTACCCATAGTACAGGCTATGCCTAGTTTGGGATCAGTTGACGGTGTGTGATATGTCCGGAATATTTATTATTTATTATTTATTATTATTATTATTATTCCAAGTGGTATGCTCAGAGTTTCACTACGAGATAAGATCCGAAACGAGAACCCGTAGAAGAACCAAGGTTACCGACATAGCTATCAGAATTGGCAAGTTGAATTGGCAGTGGGCAGGCCATATAGCTCGCAGAACCGACCGTAGGGGAATACCGGTTCTCGAATGGCGACCTCGAACCGGACGACGCAGTGTTGGAAGGCCTCCCACCCGATGGACCGACGATATTGTAAAGGTTGGAAGTCGGTGGATGGAGGAGGCTCAAGGCCTTTCGTCATGGCACTCTTTGGGGGAGGCCTGTGTTCAGCAGTGGACTTCATCAGGCTGATGAAGTTTCACTTTGTTATTTGTTTCGTAGATGTAAATGTTCAATTTAGCAATTTTAAATGCTATGAGATAACATTATCAACTAGCTTATGCCTGCGATTTCGCTCACGTTTTACCAAGATAAAAAGTAGCCCATATGTCATTCTAGGTAAAGAACTCTATCTATTCGAACTTTCATCGCAATCCGTTGAGCCACTACAGCGTGATTGAACCACAAACATTATCTTTTATAATACAAAAATTGCCCCCACGGCTTTGCTAGATAAAAATAGCCTACGCGTATATGCTGTTTTAGGTAAAGAACTGTATCTTTTCCAAGTTTCATCAAAGTCGGCTGAGCTTACCGCGTGATTGAACCGCAAACATACAAACAAACTTTGGTATTTTTCGTAAAGAGTAGAATGAATTGATAAAAATGGTGTAGTCGTCGTACCCGCTGCCGCTTGTGGCTCGCGCCCCACATCCTGCATTATCGTCGTCGCTTTGAAACCGGCTTTGATCATTCTCAAATAAAAACATCACTAATATCATTAGTCTCTCAAAGGAACGAGAATGGAGGAATTATAATCTCAAATTGGGTATTTTGGGCAATTTTCACGGAATTTATTGTTATTCATAGAATATCTGGCAAGGTAATGTTGGTATGTTTATCAACGACGAGCTTGTGCACGAAAGGAGCCTCTAAGAGGCGCAATTTAATCCTTTCACTACACTGATTCTTTCACCGACGGTCAGGCCCTTTTCAGGGCCACCATACCTCAACCTTTTCACTGACATAATACAGGATGACCAAGAAAGAATCAGTGACACGACATTAAGAAGAACAACGGGCTTAATATTTTATTTACAGAAATAAACTTAAATCTAATACAAGTTAATATTTACAAGAAACAGTTGAGCCATCTAAAGACCGTTACAAACGATCTATAGATAGCTCAACTGATCCAGGTCAGTACCAGTCGCAAGCGTCCCCAAGACGCTGGCGGAATTGCCACGCTGGATGGCAATGCTAATTCGCTGGGCCAAATAAGAGCCAGCTCTCGGGTCACGTGTCGCTTCGATCAGACGTCCTGATATCTTTTTGAAAACCCGGAGGGCCCCGTTTCGCCACGGACCCAGGGTCTCAACCCCAAAAGGCTCAAATATGTAAGCCCTATCGGGGCTTATAATATATAAGCTTATTTATTTAAGCTTTCTTGCTTGCTTGTCGTAGCCTTGAAAGAGCCAGTGAACGTGAAAGGACACATGACTTCACTACGCCACCGAGGTCATCAATTCAAATCGTCAAGTCAAAATTTATTTATTTATTTACTGTAGTAGCAAGTAGTAGTCAATGCTGAACAAAGTAGAATATGTTAGCAGGTATTTTTTCCCGTATTTTGTTGTTTTTATAGTAAAATTATGTTCAGTGTTATAATCTTTAGTTGTTGTGTGTCTAGTCTCTAATTGTTTTTAATATTTTAATTAGTTTATAATGAAATTCCTTTTCTTCTATTTTTTATTATTATTTGTTATTTTTTTATTAATTAATTTTTATTAACATTGTAAATTAAATGAAGAGAGTGAATGAAGCAAAAGAGGTATGTCAGGATCGTAGCAAGTGGAAAACCGTGGTCTCTGCCTACCCCTCTGGGAAATAGGCGTGATTTTATGTATGTATGTATGTATGTAAATTAAATATTGCATGCCTAGATATACAGTGGTGGTCATCTAATTAGAAACACCTAGTCACCTGACATTTTTATAAAGTAACTAACATTATTATAGCATTTAATAGGAGGTAATTTTTTGATCACTACTTTACAATGTACTTTTAACTACAAGCAATAATATTTGACAACCAAGACGACAATAAAAATAAATATCAGTGAAACAAAAAGTATCAATATCGTTAGGACTGGCAGAATGGACAACTAATTAGAAACATTGTATGACTTGGTTCGAAATTTGTTTTTTTAAACTGAAATACAGTTCTCACAATTTTCAATCACATTGTAAATATTGCCCCCATTTCTAACTCATTACGAAAAGTTACTATTTATTGTTGTTTTATTAAAAATGGGTAATAATAAGAGCTGTGATGCAGCAACGAGAAAAATTATAGTGAATTTTCATTTAAAACAAAAATGGAGTTACAGAAAGATCGCCGATTATTTGGAATGTTCCGTAAAGATGATATTTAACGCCCTCGCACATTTCAAACTATACGGAACATCAGATAACGTGCCAAGAAAACTTCGGCCCAGGAAGACTACAGTTCAAGAAGACAGGCTTATGCTTCGATTAGCTAAGGCGGTCCGCCTTTAAAGGATCCAATGTTATAAGAAAAGAGGTATTTTCAGAAGACGATCCTCGACACGTGTCCACTAAACTAGTTCGTAGACGGTTGGTTGAAGGAAAATTGTTAGGAAGGATCGCTAGAAAAGTTCCACTACTAACCAGGCAACATAGAGAAAATCGTCTAGCATTCGCTCTCAAATATGGCAGTTGTACTATTCATCAATGGAAAAAAGTTTTGTTTTCAGATGAAACTAAAATTAATTTGATTAATTCCGATGGAAAACGATATGTACGACGACCAATAAACGAGGCTTTGAATAACAAGTACACTAAAAAGACAGTTAAGCACGGTGGTGGAAATGTAATGGTGTGGGGATGTTTCTCAGGGTACGGGATTGGTCCCGTGAGAAAGATTGAAGGGCAAATGGATCAATATCAATACAAAAATATCTTGGAAGAGACAATGATTCCATATTCCGAGGAAAATTTGCCAGTAACTTGGATATTTCAGCATGACAACGACCCAAAGCACACAGCACGCAGCGTTAAAGCGTTTCTTACAGAACAATCCGTGACAGTATAAGAGTGGCCTGCCAATAGTCCGGATTTAAATCCCATAGAAAATTTGTGGCACACTATAAAGACCAACCTGTCGCAGAAACACGTTACTAATATTCATGGACTTAACAGTGCATTTGAAGACGCTTGGAGAAGTATTCCTGTAGAAACTTGTTATAAATTGATTGAACCAATGCCGCGTCGCTGCAAAGCTGTTATTGATAATAAAGGCTACCCTACCAAATACTAATTGTCTAAGGATGTAGTATTTTTAGTATTTTTCAAAACTATTGGGGTTTTGTTCAAATTAAAAATGATTTAAGTAATGATTTTTTTGGTGTTTCTAATTAGTTGTCCGGTTTGTATATCGTTTTTTATTTTGTTATTAATATAACTTTCAGTTTTAGAAAAAAAACCGTTGTTTTCTGTTATTAAAATGGTATAACAATGCAATATAATATCCGATACATCGATTTTAATACGTAGGAACACTCAATGATACGTTAAAAATTAGTTCGAAAGGGAATTTGCAATAAAAATATAAACCCAGGTAGGTGTTTCTAATTAGATGACCACCACTGTAGGTAGGATACATTGATTCAATAGTATATAGTAATTGACATCTTTATGACATGTATTTCAAGCAATAAATTATACTTTGACTTTGACTTTGACTTTGTTTTTGCTATTTCAAAAACTCATCGCGCATTATAATATACCAATAATAGGAATTGAATAAATAAACTATCCCTCCCCCGGTAAGCCCGTAGCATTTGGGTCCAATAGTACATAAACAAAAACCCACTAGAAATTCAAATTGGCTCGATAAATAAGGGCATACCCATTGTACATAAATCGCGGACTCTACGCTCTATTTGTAGTGCTGAAGTTAAAGGTCATTTTCTTACGTCATGCAAAAAAATGGAAACATATTTTCTTTGTTAAGTGGGCACTTTCATTAAAGTTTCCCAAAACCACTCACCACACCCTCTAAACCACTGATTCATCTAGCTTTCTTATTGTTTTTATGTACTTACTTTATACTTTTAGCATTACTTTTTATTTTTGTAGTAGTATCAATGTTTAATTAAATTAAAGGAGACCTGTAATTGTCTGGTTAACACAATTAGTTATGTAACATTGTTTTATCATAAGTCCTGTTGGTCTTTTCAATAAATAAAATAAAATAAAAAATGATAGCGAAATGGATTCTCAGTTTACGTCATGCGTCATAGCAAAGAGCGAAAACTTGTAAATTCTGCAGACGATATAATTCTAACGGTGCAGATTTAACAATAGAGTCCCGACCTAGTGGTATATTATCTATAATTATTTCTTTATTATTACTTTATAAGTAATGTCTTTATTATTTAAAAAATTGATGAAAGATAAACAATGCTTAAAGTATTTCCGTCTCTTACTATTGCGTAATGAGAAACAGAGATAGGATAGATAATTTTAAACAATGATTAAACTTAATTAGCGTAAAATAAACATTGCCAACGCCTTTAATCAGTGATTACATAATTATTTAGGGACTAAAACAAAAGGCTACAACAGTGACTTGTGTACAGACGGGCAGAATGTTGTTTTTACCCTTGTGTTTTATTATATAAACTTTTGACTTTGACTTTGTTGACGACGATGACTTCAGTGAGGAATGACGTGAGCAGCTCACCATAGCCTCCCGCCCTATTTCTATTGGGGAGTGTACCTGTTCGTATAAATCGGCTTTTGATATAAAATATCTGGCGATTGTATCTATATTAAGTGCCGGTATAGATTCTCTGTGAGCTTAGGCTCTGGCTTGCGGTCGTCGCAAGGCATCGAAACAATAAACTAGATGCATTTAGAAGGAGGATAAAGTCAAAGTCAAAAGGCATTTATTTCAATAAAATCACAAGGATCACTTTAAAACGTCTTAGAAACTAGGGTGAAGCTACGCCTGTTCCTCGCGACCAAGCCTAGATAGAGTAGGGTGCTAAAATGGTTTGCTCATGTAGAGAGGATGAACGACAGAAGATTGACGAAACAGTGGTGCAATTGTGTTAGCGTAATGGCAATGAAGTTATAATAATAATAATAATAAGACAGGACTATTGTCGCCAATAAACCTGATACCGTGCTGGTAGACCGGTCGGAGCGCCGGGCGATACTCGTTGATGTCACTATCCCACATGATGCTAATCTCGTGAAGGCCGAGAAGGACAAGCTCAGCAAGTACCTTGACTTGGCCTTCGAGATTACCGCCATGTGGGAGGTGGATTCAACGGTTATCGTCCCGATAGTGGTGTCAGTGAACGGACTGATAGCGAAGAGCCTCCTTAAGAGGCTCTCGCTAGACAGCTGGGTGAAGGGCCAGATACAGAGGGCGGTACTCCTGGACTCGGCACGCATAGGAGGTTCCTCTCTCTGCAGCCCTAGCCACCGACCGCTTGAGCCGAGCTTCGCGGTCGGTGGTTTTCCATTTTTATATATATTTTTTACTATAATAGTTGTTTTGATATTAAGATGTACTTTTGTAGTAAAAAATGTATTTTATAAATGAGCATTTAATTAAATATATGAGAATAATAATAATGCTATATTGAGGACACATGTACTTATACATAATATAAACACTATAGTCCTACAATCGGCGGTCTTATTTCGTAACTTTGAGGGTAATTTTAGCAATCTTAGCAACATTCAAAACGTTTCAATACAAAATAGATACAAAACAATATTTTTCGAAACTACTTCGCTGCGTTCACTTCACAATGAGTTGACAATGGCTGAAAATATCTGAAACGTCTCGCTCCTTGTCGCGACAATCCGAACTTAGGAAATGTTTGTTTGTTGGTTCCTGTCCCGTTGTAACGTCTCGCTCTTAAAATAACAGCGAACGTCGTATGACGAGCGTAAGAAATGAAAACGTGGAAAAATTGTATTGGTCGTATTTTTGGCGATGATAAGACATTTTAACCGAATTAAAAAGGAAGAGGTTATCAAATAGGTGGCCATGATTTTTATTTGTATGCATGCACCGATTACTCCGTAAGAGTTGGTCCGATTTCAATAGTTTTTCTCTTGCGTAGAGAATATCTTGAAGCATACATAGTTTTTCCAGAAAACAAAAACTACGAGTACATCATTACTTGACTTGAACCTTCGACCTGTGTGACATACGGTCACCTAGACACAATAATGAAAGATTGCCAGGCCACAATGACCTTCGTTTAAGTGTCATGTGCCTGTTATTTTACCGACTAATTCACCTTGCGAACCGCATCACAGATATGGCAAACATCCCCTCACATCTCCCAGTCAAAAGGGGTTAGTCAGAGTTTGCGATGGCCTCGAACCACAAATACTTACGAAAAATGACGATGACTTTTAGTCTAGTCGCTGTACCACGGGCGTGATTTAGCGGTGACCGTTTTTTAAGAAAACAGAAGCTTATAACGAGCTGTCGCAACTGTCTTTGTTATTTTTGTCGCCGGAATTCTGAGCAATTGCAGGTTTGTTTTCTCAAAATATTACTAGGTACCTACTGCCTTCTGAACTATCACTGATATGGCCGAGCACTCTACCAATACCTGCTTTCTCTGGATGTTTGCTTGCTTGTCATATCACTGATTCATAAGAATGAATCAGTGATATGATAGTAACGCACGCAGAGATTGCCAAGTCGCACTATATTGAGAGGATACTTCTTTGTTTACATCTAGTCTCCTTGCAGTTTCTGTATTTTTTTTTTTTTTTTTTACTGATTCTTTCACCCACGGTCATAATAATATGTCCTTTTCAGGGCCACCATACCTCAAGCTGCTCACTGACCCAATACAGGTGACCAAAAAAGAATCAGTGATCCTAAAAGAAGAAGAAGAATGACCTAGTTTTGTCTTACAATCATTTCCCGATAAGAATACCAATCAATCCATAGGAGCCGCTTTTCCAACACAATGGAAGTGGAGCAGGAAGAGTTGCGTCGACCGACCCACTTCACTGAAGGCGTACACTGCGGGACAATGTAAAAAATAATAATAATAATAATAATATTCCGGACATATTCACACGGTCAACTGATCCCAAACTACGCATAACCTGTACTATGGATACCAGAGACTGGTATACATAATAGATATATATTTAACACCCAGACACAGAACAAACATCTGTGTTAGTCACAAATGTTTGTCCAGTGCGGGAATCGAACCCGCGACCTCTAGCGCAGAAGGCAGAGTTACTACCAACTGAGCTATGAGGCCTGTCAATATCTTGTATAATATGTATAACGAGGAGGTCTGACCAACCGGGTTTTTAAAAATAGTGACGTCAGCTGGGCTGACGTCACCATTCCCATCGCTAGGCTCGCTCATTGCAAATAATGAAAACACGGGTTCAGAAATTCACACTTTTATTCTTTTACAGTATACACCCTAAATATCTAGGTAGTATAACAGAATGGTAGGTACTCACCAGATAAATACACACACAACACTACACGACTTGCCTCTACCGAGGCTAACACAGTAATGCCGCTCCGCTGCGCTTACACAAAGCTTATATAGCGTAGCGGAGTCAATACAAGTGATCAAAAACATTCTTCAAATAATTTTGATTCAATTAACTAATTTTGATTCGTAAAAACTCAACCTTAATTTTAATCTTAATTTTAGAAGAAAGTTTTAGCATTTAGCCATTTGTTTTTCAATTAAAACATTCAAACGAATGTTTCAACTGCAAAACAAGCTCAAGTTAGAAACACTATTTATTTACCTGAAGGCACATGCCTAAAAACCTACTGATTACTATTGATAAATCAGAATATGAATTTACCATGAGTTTACACCGTAATAATCAGTCACTATAAATAATCATCTGATAATGCGAACCGATTACCCGAACCAATCCGAACAACCAACGATTACTCTACTTTTGATCTATCTAGAATTACATAATTTAACAAATCAATTCTTAACTAAAGCCAAAGGGCTTGTTCATTGATAATGCAAGTAAATAAAATCAGTTAGTAATTATAATTAGGGTTTTTGATGGTTTCGCGTCGACACGGCCATACTGCGAGACGGTGGTGCGTGCTCAGCACCAGTCGCGGTTCTGAAATTGAAACGGTTTTTCTGAGCTAGGTATCCATTCATAGGTACACTAGCTGATAACTTTGTTATGGTTTTATCTGCGACCGCCTCAGAAAATAAACATTAGTTTTACTATCGGAACGAATAGTTCGAATAGATTTTGAATGATAATCAATAAAGTTATCAACCATGTTTCGCACCATAACAGTATTCTAAAAACACATTATGTTAGAGTAATCACAATACTTTAAAAACAGTATTGATAGGTAATTTGCTGTACATAGGGAAATGAGCAGAGTATGTTACTTATGGTGCGTATGCTCCACGCATACACGCACTGTAAGTTTTGTAATGTCAATGCAAATGCTCCACGCATTCTTGCATTATCTTGTTACTCGTACCTAGGGATGATGCTGTGGTGCTGGGCGGTCTCGTACGCCGTGGTCCACAGGGGCTCTAAAGGAATAGGGAACAAGGTTGATGCTAGGGCCTAGGCCTTATAATTATGACCGTGGTCCCTAGAGGCTCTGAAAAAATTAACAGCTGCTATCGTTTCTGTATATAGTGAGCTCATAGGTACTTGATGCTGTGGCGCTGAGCGGTCTTGTACGCCGTGGTCCACAGGGGCTCTAAAGGATTGGTGAAGGACGTTGCTGAGGCCTAGGCCTTATTTTTATGACCGTGGTCCCCAGAGGCTCTGAAAACAACATAGAAATAGGAAAGGAAGAGTAGGTTTTGTAAAAGGTTTGTACAGTCTTCATGATTTAGTAAAATTCAGTGTGTCTAACCAGACAAACACTGATATGCATATAGCACTTTACATCAGTTGTAGCGATCTCATTGGAGACATAAAATTGATGTTTTCATGTATTCGACATCATCATCATCATCATCTGAGGATGATTGATGACTGGTATAATTAGTGAACTATAAGACGAACTAACCGTTTTGTTTTAGGCATCCAATAACTGGGCAGCATTGGATGTGGAAGGCAGCGGATCATTCGATAAATTATCGGTGGGTGTAGATGTCCGCTGTTGGATGTTATCTTCGAAGGCCGTCGACACGGTTTCTTGATCACCTGGTTGTGGTGCTCTGCGTAGCTGGTCATGAGCAACCTTTCGTGGACGACCTCTGCCATTTACTCTCTTTACCGTGTAGCGGTCATTTTCCAGTATTCTGTGGATCTCGTACGGTTCGCTGTATTTGAGGTCTAGAGATGTCTGATTACGGGGATTGTTCTTAATGAGTACGTAGTCACCTCTTTGAAACGGACGTATCTTTGCCTTGTTCTTGTCAAATCGTTGTTTCTCATATTCAGCTGCAGCGGCCATTTTCTGTTGTACGTGTTGCTCAAGCACCTCAAAGTCGATACACTCATTATCAATATTGACCAAGCTAAGGAGCTCCGGGGGTACGCATTGTTGACAGCGTGTCAGGAGAGTGAGTGGAGCAACTCCGGTGACTCTATGTGGTGTACAGTTAAATGAAAGCTGTAGAGCTTCCAATGCTGTCTGCCAATTTTCAGTGTCATAGTTTTTGATCATAGTGAGTGCGTTTTTCAGTGTGCTCATAATTCGCTCAACTTGCCCATTTGCTCGGCTAACTCCTGGCGCAATGGCATGTAAATTGACACCGAAACGTTCACAATAGGCTTTGAACTCACCGAGAAATTCCCGACCGCCGTCGACTACAACCTGCACTGGAGTTCCAAACAAATGTACGACACGTTTTAGTGCTGCGAGGCTGCTGCTTTGGCTCTTATCGTTGGAGTAGCTGAGTAGTGTGTACTTAGTGAATGCGTCGATAGTTACGATGACGTACTCATCCCGTCCTTCAGAGTTTCTTGTACCAAGCTTACCGGTGATATCCATATGGATTACTTGGAATGCTGCCGTGGGTTTCTGAATCGGGTGAAGTTGTGCTTGAATTGCACCAGAGGGCCCTTTAGAAGTTCTACATACGACACAATTATCGACAAACCTTCTGACGACAGTACTCATTTTGTCAAACCAATAATTTTCCTTCAGCTTTTGCAGAGTTTTCTCCCATCCGGGGTGCTGCAGCGCTGTATGGAAAGAGTTTATCAAACTCCATTGGAATGACTTGGGTACCACGATAGGTTTGTACGTACCGAGTATAAGATCCGTAAGCGTCCTCTTCAGTACGCCCTCCTCCAAGACATAGTCTACGGCTGGGCTGTCGCTAGACATGCTGTCTATCAGCGGGCGAAGCACATCGTCGCGTCGCTGCTCTATTTGTAGCCATTCGCATTCTCTGGTCATGATATTGACTGACAGGTCGCTAGATGGGTTCCGACTGAAATAATCTGCGTGCTGCAGGCGCTCACCTTTCCTATACTCTACTTCGAAGTCGTAATTCTGTAGGAAGGCCCACCACCTATGGATTCGAGGAAGTAAATCCTTTTTGTGCTTGGATGCCTTTAAAGCATTGCAATCAGTTATTACCTTGAATTTTCGGCCATAAAGGTAATGGCGGAAATGTTTGATTGCCCTTACCACCGCCAGGGTTTCGAGCTCGTACGAGTGATAACGGCTCTCGGCGTCAGTGGTGCGCTGGCTCATGTACGCGACTGGATGCTGGCGATTCCCAATGAGCTGAATCAGCACCGCTCCGTAGCCGAGGCTGCTCGCGTCCGTGTAGAGCTCAATCGGCGCGTCTTCCTGAAATAGTGTAAGGGTAGGCGCAGTAGACAAATGTTGAACAACATGGTTTAGAGCCTCATCGTGTCTTTCGTTCCATTCCCACTTCGAGTCTTTCTTTGTTAGTTCATAAAGTGGTACCATAACTGTCGAGAAATTGGGAATGAAACGTCTGAAGTACCCCGCGAGACCGTTAAATTGCCTAACTTGTTTGGGAGTTTTAGGAATCGGTGCCTTCGTTAAAGCCTCCACCTTTCTTGGGCTTGGACTGACTTGTCCATCAGAGATGATGTTGCCCAAATACTCAATGGAGCGTTTAAAGAGGCAGTTTTGTCAACGTTTATTGAAAAGCCCGCTTCTTGTAGAGCCATGAGTATCCGCTCTATGTGGGAGAGGCCCTCTGCAAAATTTTGACATTTTGAAAGTACATCATCAACATAAACTTGGCAAACCTGATCTCCCGAACATAAGAGGGGAGCCAAAGCTTTGTTTATGCAACGCTGATATACAGAGCAGGCATTACAGAGCCCAAATGGCATGGCTAAATACTCATAGAGCCCGTCTGGCGTCACAAAAGCGGTCTTTTCAATTGAGTTTTCTGATATGGGTATCTGGTGGAACCCAGCCGCCATATCAAAAGTGGAGAAGTAGATACCCCCCGCTAGTTGGTCTATTTGATCCGAAATTATCGGTAATGGGTAGTGATCTCTCAGAGTGTTTTTGTTAAGTTCTCGGTAGTCCACGCACATGCGATCCTGGCCATTTTTCTTTTTGACTAAAATTATTGGGCTGGAAAAGGGCGATTTACTTTCGCGAATGATATTTTGCTCAAGTAGTTCGCCGACAATATCGCGCACCTTTTCCCGCTCAACCGGACTCAATCGGTATGGTCTACGCTCGACACACTTATCCGGGTCTTTTAGACGTATTTCTAGCTGACCCGTATTGACGCGAGTGTGTGGATAACCATGAATGAACAAATGTTCATATTTGTTAAGCAAAATTTTTAGTTCATTAATTTGATCATCACTAGTTAAGTCACAATCTATTTTGTCAAATTTTTCACTTTGTGATTGCATGTGGTAGACCACCGGTTGGTGCACTAATGTAGCACCCTGAGAATTCACTAGGACACTCAGATTTGTGTTTTCGATAAGGTTCATCCCTATCAGAATATCTGAACATATTTCATAGTCCGGGACAACATGAAATTGAAGTTCGACTCTTAAATTATCGATAACACAAATCGTAGTTAAAGTTGAAAGCGAAACGACCGTAAACTGTCCGATACCTTTCAAACAGTTGACGACGTCGATTCGTTTTCCAGGTAATTTGGCTGCTAGCGACTCGCGCATTACCGAACATTCCGCTCCGCTATCAAACACTGCAAGTAGTTTCAAATCGCCAAAGACTACCGGCATTGAGTTTAATTTGGGCAAGCCAACACAATTAACCTTTGAAACTACCGCACGTTCTCGTTTGTAGCAGGTTTCATAAGTATGACCTACCCTGGAGCAGAACGTACATGTCGGTTTATTCGTATTTTGGGTAGTCGCTGTGGTTTTGCTCTCCTGATGATGCGGTTGAGGATTATCAGTTTTGCCACGGTAGCGGCAATCGCGCGTATCATGGCCTGGCTTTTTGCACACTTGGCAAAATAACGAAGGCTTAGCTGAGAATCGAGGTCGTTTGGCAGGGCCCTGCTGTTCACTTGGTGTATCAGAGTGAGGCCGTTTCACTCGGCGTATAGACGATGCTACCGAAATCAACTCTGGCACAGAAGATGCCCTGGCATTCAACAATTCGATTCTCAGTCGCTCGTCCCCAATGCACCCTATTACAGCCTCAACTGCGTCATCATTCGATAGTTTGTCTTTTGTGATACGTCGCCATAGTATCCAAGCCTGTGACAAAAACTGCGCAATATCTTTTGTGTTATCATAACCATGTTCTCGAAAACGAGCTACGTCGCGGGAATATCTATTCTCCGGTTCAAAAGTCGTTATCAAAACATCACGCAATTCTTGCCACGTAGTGGTAGTAACCAGCCAATTGTCAACCCATAACCTTGCACGACCTTTAAGCAAGCTGCCCGCTTTCATGCGGACTTCATAGTCGCTCAGGTTATAAATTACCATGGCAGTGGTCACATGTTGACACCACTCTCTAACCCCAATATCAGCGTCCGGATCGTATGACGGCAAAAACACATCTTTAATAGTGACTTTGGATTCAGGCTGTGCCGTAATACGATCGGACATATGTTTCATCATTTGCATCATTTGCGAGAAAAACTCGGTTGGCACCCCGCTAACAGAAGCGTTCATATTTTCATCAGATGATCGAGCAGAAGTGGGTGGTAATCCCACTTCTGATAACGAGGAGGTCTGACCAACCGGGTTTTTAAAAATAGTGACGTCAGCTGGGCTGACGTCACCATTCCCATCGCTAGGCTCGCTCATTGCAAATAATGAAAACACGGGTTCAGAAATTCACACTTTTATTCTTTTACAGTATACACCCTAAATATCTAGGTAGTATAACAGAATGGTAGGTACTCACCAGATAAATACACACACAACACTACACGACTTGCCTCTACCGAGGCTAACACAGTAATGCCGCTCCGCTGCGCTTACACAAAGCTTATATAGCGTAGCGGAGTCAATACAAGTGATCAAAAACATTCTTCAAATAATTTTGATTCAATTAACTAATTTTGATTCGTAAAAACTCAACCTTAATTTTAATCTTAATTTTAGAAGAAAGTTTTAGCATTTAGCCATTTGTTTTTCAATTAAAACATTCAAACGAATGTTTCAACTGCAAAACAAGCTCAAGTTAGAAACACTATTTATTTACCTGAAGGCACATGCCTAAAAACCTACTGATTACTATTGATAAATCAGAATATGAATTTACCATGAGTTTACACCGTAATAATCAGTCACTATAAATAATCATCTGATAATGCGAACCGATTACCCGAACCAATCCGAACAACCAACGATTACTCTACTTTTGATCTATCTAGAATTACATAATTTAACAAATCAATTCTTAACTAAAGCCAAAGGGCTTGTTCATTGATAATGCAAGTAAATAAAATCAGTTAGTAATTATAATTAGGGTTTTTGATGGTTTCGCGTCGACATGTACAATATCTTTATAAATTGTATTTATGTTTTATTCTGATGTATAAGCTATATTATTGTAAAGTTTCAATAAATCCATTCAGTAGTGTTTACGTGAAAGAGTAACAAACATCCATCCATCCATCCATCCATACTTACAAACTTTCGCGTTTATAATATTAGTAGGATTAAAAAGTAACCATAAAATCTGTGCGTGATTCACGATTTAAGTTCGAGGAAGTTCTATTTCAGAATACGGGTCACTAGAATTGCTACAATTTTTTAAAGCTCGTGGAAAAATAATAAAATATATAGGCATTATTTAATGTTTTTCGCCAGTATTTTTCTTTTGGTTCATAGAATATGTCACTTTTGGAATATGTAGTATACTACTTACGGAGCACGCTGTGTATATTCATGAATCAACTGACAATATATTATGACAAAATAATTGTCTAATAATAGTAATACCTAATAGTAGTAATGTGGATGGGTGGATTGTCGGTACTGCTTGTGGCATTAATTACTGAGCGTTTCTGTGGCTATTCTAACAGTTTAGCCATGTGTTGTATATACTCATATTTTTTTAAATTCACAATTTTTGTGGCCGGCTGTGTAGTGCCAAGTTTACTGGCACACAGTATTTTTTAAGCACTGGTTGCTGATATTTTGCGTAAATGTCATATTAATGAACCAGTTCGTTCTAAGCCTAGGCTGATTACTTTTTAAACTTAAACCAGTTCTTTCTTATTTTAGTTCACAAATGTGCGTAACGAATCGATATAATTTAATTAGAGCCAGATGATGATTTAAAACCTTATTCATTGACGTACTCTTATTTATAAATAAAAGTATTTAAATAAAGTCAGACGCTCCTTAGCACTGAAAAGAACGGACTCCCTAAAAGCTCGATAACGTTATAGTTAATGCTCAAAGCACCGAGGTCGAGGGCTCTCTCGTTAGCCTCACCACACTAGATGCTGAAATGTGTGAACATTCCCACGACCTCTGAATCAGAAGCTCTATTTTTAGGGGCCTTTGATGCATGTACTGAAGCCTCTCACCACACTGGTTCTTTCAGAATCTACCAAATAATAAACCTAGACTGTGATCTGGATTAGAAGTAAGGAGTTATTACTCTATTCTAGTTGATTTATACAGCATCATTTGACTGGCCTCATAGCTCAGTTGGTAGTAACTCTGCCTTCTGCGCTAGAGGTCGCGGTTTCGATTCCCGCTCTGGACAAACATTTGGGTGATGAATACAGATGTTTGTTCTGTGTCTGGGTGTTAAATATTAATCTATTATGTATATCAGTCTCTGGTACCCGTAGTACAGGCTATGCCTAGTTTGGGATCAATTGACCGTGTGTGATATGTCCGTTATATTTATTTATTATTTATTTAGCGTCAGGTGGAAGTTTTACTCACTTACAGGAGGCTGTAGAGCCTGCGACATGTTTAGATGGGGTAGGCTTGAGCACCTATTCCATCCTCTCAGCCTAGTCGGCGCCCGAAGGCAACAATGGTTATTACGCGCGGAAGATTATAATAAGACTAAGCCGCGGGTTTCCTCACAATGTTTTCCTTCACCGTTTAAGCAAGTTTAATCAGCGTTAAATTTCTGGAATAGATAAAGATAAAGATTGTTTATTTGCTTAAATACAATGTTTTTTTTTTTTTATGTCTTACGGATGCAAACAGGCTTACGGCCCACCTGATGCTAAGTGGTTACCGTCGCCAATTGACATCAGCAACACCTGGAGCATTGCTAATGCGTTGCCTGCCGAACCCCTCTCCCCCTAGAGAGCTCTGGCAACCTTACTCACCGCAACACAACACTATTTGAAACAAATAATGTTATTTGGCTGCGATCTTCTGTAAGGCGGAGGTACCTCCCCAGGCGGGCTGCTCCAATTAAGAGCGAGAAAATCTCGCTGTGCCCTACCTCCTCCAAAAAATGTAGGTGTAGATGTTAATAATATTTAGATTCAACCATGTTTTACTAAAATTAGCATCGCAATTGTGTTAGAGTAAGTTTAACTATAGCCTATTATTATTTAATTTTAAACAATGTCAAAAGATAGAAAATCCATTGGTGCACCGGGATTCAAACTCGCGACTTTCAGAACAAGGCACCTAACTCTAGAATCTAGAGTCTAGATCAATAAGTCGTACTATCTACTATACTGCATCTAAGCATGTTGACGACCTCAGAGGCGTAGCGGGTGAGTACCTGTCTGAGACGCAAAGGTTGCGGGTTTGATTCCCGCTGCGGGACATTGGATTTTGTGGGACCATCGTACTTTCTGATACCCACGATACAGGGAATCCTAGCGTGGGGTCAGGACTGTGTATGTGACTTTTGGGTGTTATTTATCTATTTATGCCGCCGCCATTACAGCTTCCTGTAAGTCAGTAAAACGTTCCATTGGACGCTGTATAAAACGCCTAGAATAGATGTTGTAACCTAGTGGTAATCTAGTCTAGAGCATAAGTTATTTTTTATACCACACCACGCAAGCAAAGCCACAGGCGTAAGCTGTAATTGTAGAGATTCAAATTATATTTCTCTCTTGGTCAAGAAGCACTTACTTTCTTACACAAATCACGCTCAAATGGTCACAAGTCAGCATTAAGGGCCTGAATTGTTGACCCTTCAAATTGGGAGTATTGCGACCCGCCCGGGGTCAAACCTGTAGTGGGGTCAAGTGGTGGGTAGGTACTTGAAAGGGTCAATGGGAAGTTCTATTGTTTAGGGAAAAATTGGGTTTGTTTTGTAAATTTTATAACTAAACACTATTGTCACTATTACAGAAGATCGCAGCCAAATAACATTATTTGTTTCAAATAGTGTTGTGTTCCTGCGGTGAGTAAGGTTGCCAGAGCTCTTTAGGGGGGGGAGGGGGTTCGGGGTCGGCAACGCGTGCGTGATGCTTCTGGTATTGCAAGCGCTTATAGGCTACGGTAACCGCTTACCAACAGGTGGGCCGTATGCTTGTTTGCCATCTCAGTAGTATTTAAAAAAAAAATTGTCTCCGGTCAAGTCAAATTATATCATTCGAACAACAGATGCGATTTCATCTGCATACTTGAGGGCGTATACGTATTTAAAGGCACTACTTGTTTATGAATTGAAGAACATAAGCTTGGTACCCGAAGGGGTGGTATATGTAGAAATACCTTAGGGATAAAAAAAAACCTGTTATGATGGTGTAATGTATTCTAAATAAATAAATGATTGTCATAGGTAAAACACATTTACGGCACAATTTGAAAATGAGACATTGGCATTTGCGAATAAACGAATATTCGAAAATGTGCTAAAATCGATATTAGTTACATCTCTAAAACTTAGGTCATCATAATGATCATTTTAGCCGTAAAACGTTGTTGAACATGACCTCCCCCAGAGACAGAGCGAATTCCTATTATGTGGGGGATTTGCCCATACCACGCTGGGCATGCGGGTTGGCGAGCACAGTTAGAGCTATCGTTGTTAAAATAGGGTCGCTGCTGCCCATCCCCTAGCTTTTTTCCCTTAGTCGCCTTTAACGACATACGCGGGTAGGTAGATATGGAGGGGCCTATTCTTCAGCCGGGGCCACCACGGCAAATCAAAACTAAAACATGGCGTCTAACTAACAGGTACATCGAGCGAATCAATAAATCTAACATCTGAAAAGGGCCTATGACCGTCGGTGAAAGAAACAGTGTAGTGAAATGATTGAAGTGTGCCTCTTAGAGGCTCCTTTCGTGCACAACCTAGCTTTATTAATAAACTTAATACAAGGTGATTCATAACATGTATACCATCCCGAAATAGGGTTAATCTATCAATAAAAAGAAATAACTTTAGCGAAAAAACCTTATTGGCAATTGGTGTAGAATAAGCCCGTTTCGGAATAGCATACATATTATTAAGTTTTCCTAAAATTTTGAAAATAAAATAAAATAAAATAAAATGAATCACCTTGTATTTTTAAGTATTTTAGATTTTGATATCTCTATGCTATTATCAGTTAAGACATACAACTGTTATTTTCAGTCACCTCTAGAAGGTCGTGACGTGACTACTATGGTCTCCGCTGAAAACCAGCGCTGGGTGCACACATCAGTGTGTATCCAGCACAATGCTGAGCGAAGACCATGTTTTCCAAGAGCTCTGCTGCGCACAATATTTTTATCATTTAGCATTTAATTTCTTTTATTTTATTTTATGTGTAGCAGTTCTTAAGGGAAATAAAAGTCTTTCTTTCTTTCTATGCAACATTACGCTGACCAAACTAATACTAACACCCACTATCCAAATATCATAATCCATTCTGCTCACGATCCCCACCCCCTAAAGGGGTGTTAGTGTGGGGGCACATTGCCTGTCCATCTGTCCGTTTTAAATTAAATCAGCACACATCGGTAATTACCAGCAATACGTTCTATAATCCGAGTTTACTCGACTATTTGCAATTGGATTCTGGTGCGGGATAGACGGCTGGATAAACTGTTTTATTGTTAGCTAAAAATACTGGTGCATATGACGTACTAGCTTCCGTCCGCAGCTCCGCGTGGTGCCGACATAAAAAGTAGCCTATATGCTATTCTAGGTAAAGAACTCTACTATCTATTCAAAGTTATATTTATATTTTTAAAAGAAGAAAAACACCTTGGTGCACGATCGGGTTCAAACCTACATTGCCAACCTAGGATAGGATACTTATATAAGGTGATTCATAATATGTATTCCATCCCGAAAGGGGCTTATTCTACAACCTATTGGCAATAAAGTTTGTTCTACGACTGTTGAAAATTCGAGTGTTTTCATTGAAAAAACTCTATGCGAAAATCTGCTGTTTTGGGGTCAAATCAGGTCAAACTCAATGAATCAGCTGTTTTAGGTAGCAATCGTGACGGTTCGTTCTTAGTTCTAAAGGTGATAAAAATACCAAAAACACCCAATTTGAGAAAGTTTGTGAAAATAAAATGAAAATATTGATGTGTTATTCACTAATGATATTTCTGTTGATAGAATAACCCCCTTTCGGGATGGTATCCATGTTATGAATCACCTTGTCCTATCCTATCTATCCTAGGTACTATTATAAAATAAATGCGAAAGCTTGTTTGGATGCTTAGATATTTTGATTTTTGTGGTTCAATAACGCCCAAACGGGCGAACGGATTAGTATGAAATTTGGCACAGAGATTATATTATATATAGAGATTATAGTCTGGAAAAGCATACAGGCTACCTTTTTATCTTCATAGGTACCACGCAAGTGAAGCCGCGGGAAGCTAGTTATAGATAAGTCTGTTGTGTAGCTGTAGGTACCTTTCAAACGAGTATTTTCGATGCACACTAAATACGCACACTTCAATATTTAACTAATAATAGTGTGATAATTAAAAACACTTATTTGTAATTAACAATGGTAATTCAATGTTATCGGCAAATCTTTAAAATGATGTGCCGCAGGAATTACCTGAGCAACATAATTGTCTTTTATAGATTTTGCCAAAAGTGGCTGATCAACATTATTAACCAAGAAAACGTTTTATTTAAAGAATTTATGATTGTTAAGACAATTTTGACAAGTTAGGTTTTTGGAATGCCGTTTGTACAGTATTTATAAGACCTCAGTGGGTTCGATTCCCGCTGCGGTACAAATGTTTGCATGATCTGCAAGTATTTATACCGGGTCTGGGTGTTGTGGTACTATGGTACTCGTAGTTTCTGATACCCACTACACAGGGAATCCTAGTGCGGGGTCAGGACTATGTATGTGACTGTTATGTTATGTTAGGTTATAGAATTTTTATTATGTTGGTTATTGGAAGCTCCTGAGTTGCTCAGCCATTTGGCACCGTCTTCTATTTACCTAGTTCTATTTTTCTATCTGTATTTTTCTCATTATTTTATTCATAGTCTCGCGTCCCATTTGCTCGTATTTACAACCTACATTGAAAGCATTGAGCAAGAAAGTTATGGCGCCATTTACTATATCTGATCGGTGAGTCGCCAACTATTTTCTGTAGTCAACACGTAAATGTAGGTTAAATACCTTAGTTATGTTTATTCGATGACTTATAAACTGATGTTAAATAAACGAATGGTCGATGGACCGACGACATTGCAGTGACCAAAGCCAGTTAATTTAGGCAGCCTAGGAGCGTTCTTCGAGGAATTTTGAGAGCTTTATTCCCCGCGTCTTCCGGCTTGTAATGACAATTTAATATATAATAATTAGTTTGATATCTTATACTTTATTACAGAAAGAAAAGTCCCACAGCGGGGATCGTACCCGCACTTCTTGCATCTCAGACGGGCACTCGTCCGCCACGCCACCGTAGTCGTCAGATTTCAGAGCACAAGCATTATTCAGTTATTAAAATCTGTTAATGTTTAGCTGGTATTCGAACCCACGACCGTACGGCCGGATCCCTAGCCTCTACGAAGTGTTTGCACAATCTATAACCCTGGAAAATTACGAGACACATTACTTCGTAACTTAGCCGGGTGGTCGCGATAGAAGCAGTTTACGGGGACCAAGTTTGTGTTAGTACCTAGTGGGAAAGGAGAATAAAATTGCATTTAGATTCTGAAAGTGCAGTCTGTGGAAAGATAAAACATCTACTCTTAAATAAACGCTTATTATCTGTGGAAGAATTCCTACCTGATAAATTATTGTAATAACGAAACGACACATACAAAATTTAATTGTTACCTAGCTGGTGCCTGAGGTTTCGCGCGTATAGTACCTAGATAAAAGGTAAGCTTAAGTTCGCTTAAGTGCTATTCCAGACTATAAACTATCTCTGTGCCAAATTTCATCCAGATCCAATCAGCCATTCTGGCATATGATTGAGTAACAAACATCCATCCGCCCTTTCGCATTTATAATAGTAGGTAAGTATTAAGATTATTTCCCAGTTTACACTGTACTTGTTATTTGACATTCTAAGAATCAATTATTATCATTAATACATTGGACAAAATAAAATAACTGATTATTATTTACATGCATTAAAATATGCTATTTAATTTTGAATGTTACACTAAATTATATATGCCCCCCTACAGGGTACATGTCCTAACCTAAGCTACCTTTGCACCTAAGCTGTAACCATATTATGTGGGCAATAAAATGATTATGAAAAATTAACCTGGTATTTTAAGTTGTTTGTATTTTTCCTTAGCTCCCTTTTTCCTTCCTTTTTCCTTAGCTCAGCTTGCCAATTGCCGTGCCATACTCACTTGTCGTGCGATGGAGCGCAGCATCTTGGGTGTCAAGTTAATGGATAGAATCCGTAACACCGAACTGCGCTCATAGACCCGAATCGCAGATGTAGCTTCAAAGGCCGCTAAGCTGAAGTGGGACTGGGCTGGCCATGTCTGCCGCATGCCCGGACAGCTGTGGGCAAAGATAGCCACCGATCGGCGCCCCGACCCAACGAGAAGGCGACGCGGCAGACCGAGACGCAGGTGGCAGGATGAGCTCGACCGATTTCTGATATACTGGGTTGACGTTGCACAGGATCGTGAAGTGTGGAGGGAATGGAAGGCCTTTGCCCAGCAGTGGGATAAAAACGCCTGAAAATAGAATAGAAATAGTATTTTTCCTAAACTGGTACATACTGTCGTCAACCTGACGTTGT
This sequence comes from Anticlea derivata, assembly GCA_947579855.1. NCBI lineage: Eukaryota > Metazoa > Arthropoda > Insecta > Lepidoptera > Geometridae > Anticlea > Anticlea derivata. The sequence continues at coordinate 213,147 of OX388283.1, read as the reverse complement.
TCTCATCGCAATAGTTGATGTCTTTGATTGAGTAAGCTTTAAGCTTCCATGCACTAGATTTGATAGAAAGTGGTGTGAAGGGTATTTATTTAATAAGCTTTATAAAAGTCTGTTATCACAACTGCTGGTGGAATTGGGGACGCTTTCAATCGCCATATTGTCAAATAATAGACTTTAAATTGGTTCCGCGCTGACAAAGGCGAACAAATTAGTGACGGCGGAACCGGAATTGATTGGATGTGACATTCCGCATTTATTTGGGGAATAGTTGAACGCCCGCGGCTTTGTTGCAAAGTTACCCCCTTAGGGGGGAAAGGGGAATTCCTTTCTTTAGTTTTTTTAAACCTAGTTCAGGCACCGGTATCGCACATCACAGGTTAACTTAACTACCTACAATACTTATAATATCTTGCCTTATCCCATTTATTACTATAATATTATGAGCAAATTTGTTGAGTGAAAAAAAGCTTTCTGAGTGAACCCTTTATTTTTTTAAAATAAATTCACGTATGTACGTTTTAATAATCTAGGATTTAGAGTAATTCATTATAATTTATTCAATCAACGGACAACGTAAAACAGATGAATATTAAAAAGATGGTAAATAATAATGATGTCAGTTTAAATTAAAGTCGTGAATCAAAAGCGCATATTTTTTTTATACAACTAAGGTGGCGAACAAGCGTACAGTCCACCTGTTGGTAAGCGGTTACCGTAGCCTATAAGCGTTTGCAATACCAGAGGTATCACCCCCCCCCCCGAGCTCTGGCAACCTGACTCACTGCAGGAACACAACGTTATTTGAAACAAATAATGTTATTTGGCTGCGATCTTCTGTAAGGCGGAGGTACCTCTCCAGGCGGGCTGCTCCAATTTAGAACGAGAAAGTCTCCCTGTACCCTACCGCTTCCAAACACATATCATGGGCCATATAAAAGTATAAAAGTATAAAAACCTGTCACCTCGAGTACACCTTGTCACCTTGTACAATTTCCCAAATTAGGAAAGAATTCAAATCACTTACCACGAGCTGTCACCTCCACACGTTTCAATCACTCTCAGTTCCAATTTTCCGTCTGATTTTTCGTCAATGAAAGTTGTCTCTGTCGTCCGCGCCCCCTCAAACTCACCCCTGCAGGGGATGGAGTAAGGGACATCAAAAGGGGTAGCATGAGATATTATTATTGGCCGTGGTGGCCCCGGCTGAAGAATAGGCCCCTCCATATCTACCTATCCGCGGATGTCGTAAGAGGCGACTAAGGGAAAAAAGCTAGGGGATGGGCAGCAGCGTCCCTCATTTTTTTTTAACAACGATAGCTCTAACTGCGCTCGCCAACTCGCATGCCCAGCGTGGTGAGTATGGGCAAATCCCCCCACATGATAAGGAGTTTACTCTGTCTGTGGGGAGGCCATGTTCAGCAGTGGACGTCGTACGGCTGAAATGATGATGATAAATTATTATTTATCAATGACATCTACTTGATTCATGGATTAGGTACAGTGGGTGAGCCTCAGCATGTTCGATCATCCACACAGTAGACTCGCACATTTGTGAAAAGAATCATCGAAACAAAATATAGACAGCCGTGTTTGTTGCTTGATTCTTTAGGCTTGGATATGAGTTAAAAAATCTCATTATAATTACTAACCGACTTAGGTGCTAATATATATTTTTATTATAAGTAACAGAAAAATAATAATAATAACAGTTGTAAATAAAACTAAATTAATATTATACTAGAAATGAACTCTGTTTTCTACGACTACGACTACAAGTAGAAAACAGAGTTCAGATCACCAACCACAGGCAGCGTGCCCAAAAGGCTGGCGACGTTACCTCGTTGGATCGCTATACTGATCCTTTGTCCGAGGTAAGCACCAGCCCTTCGGTCATTGGTCTATATTATAATTATTTTCGTGAGTTAATTATATTCAAAAGTTTTGCTGCGACTAAGTTTTGATTGCACTTAAATGGGGGCAAGCTGAGAAATATTTAAAGTTGAGTCTTCATCATCATCATCTGTAGAAGTCCACTGCTGGATATAGGCTTCCCTCAAAAGTGTTGTGCCGTAAAAGAGGGTAGAAAATGAAATAAACAAAACAATACAGACCACTCATAAAATATGTAAGTTAGTGGCCAACTCTGAATATGGAGTTTTTAAAACGTTCTAAGTAGTGGCTTAGCGATTAAAAAATGTAAAAGTACAAAATTTTACCCCATCTGACCCTGAGTGCGGCCCACTCCCCGCAGTGATGATACCCTTTGTGCGACAGACAGACACACGTAATTGCATGTAGATATAACGCTCCAGATCCCGGCTCGCTCGTTAAATCTTTTTGCTTTGGGTACGAATTGATTGAAACTGCGGAATTTAGGTAGATTCGGTGCTATTTATTTGGTGATTCAATGTCACTGGTTCTTTTTTTGTCATCATTACTGTTACGTACGAATTACGGCTGTAATTCAGGGATTAACAACGATATTTTGACGCCCTTGGTGGCGTAGCGGGTAAAGTGCTAATATACCCTCTTACTCTACACTATAGGTTTGCTATTTGGTTTTCGATGCGAGGTGAGTCGCGCGCAAACACTAGTAGAATAATAATTCAGTCCTTACGAAATAAATGAGACTCTTACGGTCACAAATTTTAGTCCCACTCAAGGCTTCTATCTTAAAATTGGTGTCATATGAAAACATTCATTGCAAATTAATCTATAATTTCAATAGTTAAGGTTCACTTTTCTTTGTACAACAAAGTGTATAAGAGCACACTCAAAAATGGACTGAAAATTCTAAAGTGGAAAAATCATTTTTCAGTTTCTGTATGATAATAAATGCTAAGCACACGCCTCGCACGCGTCAAAGTGCAAACCAAAATGAACTCTAACGAGTAGTGATAAGGTTAAGTTTAAATGGTTCTCGAGTTGTAATGTGGGGCACGTATTAGATTAAACCTCTGTCGGTAGGTATGTACCTGAATAGAGTAGATGGTGTACTTAGAAGTGAAACTCTTAGTGTACCTACTTTGTTGGTAGATAAAATATTTTCTATGACATGATTGTTCATAATACTTTTAATGAAGTAGGTAATCCTAATCATAAGAAGTGTAGCAGAATTCTAACTTAAGTATTATAAGTCGTTAATATAATTTCCCCATCTCATACTGAAATGAAATGAAAAATTTATTTGCGTGGAGCGTGGTACACAATTTGAACTTATTAATAGTGATAAGACTCTCACACTTCGCCAGGAAACACAGCATGCAAATTATATTCATCAACGATTGATCCTTCAAAATTAATTATTTTATGGCGAAGAATATCAGGGTAAAGACCCGCTCTAAATAAAGCATCATTCAACAATAAATGGATATACTTACTAGTGGAATTTTAGCTTTCATGCTTCGCAATATAAGTCAAAAAGTTGGCCTTAACAATCCCACAGCTGACCCGTCCTGACTATGTTGATGATAGAAAGTGAACTCTTAGGCTTCACGATCGATAATTTTGATGTCTAACATTATAATGCATCTTCCTTTGCCAACAGGGCAGGCACCTCACTAGCTTCTAAGATTCTACGGACTTCACTCTTTCAGATCATCGCGTAGAATAACAAAAAAGACAATACATTTTCTACTGTTTCTGATTCATCGGCGCAGATCTTTATCGGAGGAGTTTCGTTTCCATGCGCCGGTGTTTATTAACAATGCAGATTATGATCTGTATTCTCACATGCCGCGGTGTTGATGTGCCGCGTACCTGGGGGTAGTTAATACACTCTGGTTCAGTCTGTAGGCGGTTCAAAAGGGACCTTGTCTGTGGGCCTTAAAGATCAAATCAGTTATTCATAACTACTTCAAAATAAATCAAAGGTTTTCGTGACGTATCGCAAATAACGTAAAAGGCCATATTATAACTCTTATTGCCATTGAACCACGAATTTGAACGATAAATCTTTAAGACTGTCTACTTACATCACAACAAATCGCAAATTTCATCGTTTGACTCAAAATACCTCAGTCAAGGCAAAATAAAGCGTTTATTTAACATGAAAACGATCTCTTTATTGAAATACGTTTTGATATTTTTCAGGGTCAGCAACGCGTGGTGCTTCTGGTATTGCAAGCGTTCATATGCTACGGTCGCCCAACGCGATCCTCTCAACATCTTTTACTCATGACTCCTGAGCATAAAACCAGTTTCTACTCTGACTCTTTCACTGTCACTGCCATCCGCCAGTGGAAATCCACAAAGCCGCGTCTATCGGAATCTTCTATTCTAAACTGGTCCAACACTTACTTAGTCTGCAGATCTCTCAACAAAATTGAGCTACCGTTTATGTGTATTTATGTAGTATATTTTTTTCTATTTAAGTAGTATATGTAAGTCTATTTATCCTAAGTTTGTTTCGAATTTTAAAATTATCTGTTAGCACTACCTTCATTTTTTCCTCACTACTCAAAGGTTAGCTGGAAGAAAATACTAACTAGCATTAAGTTCGCCTATGTACTTGTCTTTGTCTTTTGCAATAAAGAATTTTCTATCTATCTATCTATCTACGCTAACCAACTTTAATCCCTTCACTACACTGATTCTTTCACCGACGGTCATAGGTCCTTTTCAGGGCCACCAATCACCATACCTTAACCTGATAACTGACCTATACACGCAAATGAGTAGGTAACAAGTATTTCCGGTAATTGTTTTCGAGCCATAACCCTCAAAAATATGGGCAGTATCAATATCCCGGCAAATTTAGTGATAACATAACCATTGCGCTTCGGAAGCTCGTAAACGAATTAACCGCTCTACAATAACAGTTAACGGGTTGTGCGCCGATCGATAAACTCATACTCTTGTTATAAAATAAATGTGGGTTTCATGCTTTAACTTGCTGTACTTGGTAAGCCTAAATTACTCTATTTGCGACCTTAGTGGCGTAGCGGATGAGTGCCCGTCTGAGACGCAAGGGTTGTGGGTTCGATTGCTGCTGCGGGACAAATGTTTGCATGATCTACACATAATATGGTACCATGGTACTCGTAGTTTCTGATACCCACGATACGGGGAATCCTAGTGGGGGGTCAGGGCTATGTTTGTGGCTGTTGGGTGTTATTATTTACTAGCTTCTGCACGCGACTTCGCACACGTGGTACCTACATAAAAAGTGGCCTAAAAATATGCTATTCTAGGTAAAGAACTCTATATATTCCCACTTCCAAGTTACAACGAAATCGGTTGATTATGGCATGATTGAACAACAAACATCCAAATATCCTCACAAACTTTCGCATTTATAATATGTGTAGGATTTATTTTGAACGAATTTTAGATGATACATCGCTCGCCGTTTGAATACCGCTTGATAGGAAGTAGGATATGTTAGGTACGACTAGGAATGAGAGCGATGACTAAGCGCTAAAATTTTCACACAAAATGTGATTGCAAATGTGCGTGTCGCGCATCACAAATCACTTGCAGCACTAAACACAGGCCGCGTGTCGGTAACTGCCTTCAAAAATATCGAGCGTCAATATTTATTGAACATCGACCATTACACACACCCGGCTTATACTCGCGCGCCAACTCCCTGTACCTCGCACAGTGGATAAACAGTGTCTCATCTCAGAAAATCCTACTTCCTACTCATCATCATCATCATCATCAGCTTGTAGAAGTGCACTGCTGGATATATGCCTCCCCCAAATAGTTCCGCGACGAACGGTCTTGAACATTTTCCATACACCAACTTTCCCCATCTATGAGCTTGCGATTTCGCTGAGCTATATCGAACACAATCAAATGTAGAAAAATGCTTTTGCTGAAACGAATTTTATACGTAATATCAAGGATGTATCGCATGCAGTTTGAACACGACTTACGTAAGCATTTTGTCTCCTACGTCATTAAAACAAAGCTAATCTTTTGTAAAAGACTGAACTTTTGATGATTAACCGACTATTCAGAACTTAGGATTGTTGCGATACTCGCTTAGCTTTACTATGTTTTTTACTATCTCTCCCCAACATAGGATACTCGGCGATAGTTTTATCGTATCGTTCAATAATACCCTCACTCGGGGATTCGGATATTTCACGCAATTTTCGAAAGCATCTTTCACTTTAAATTTTATTGTTATATTGATATGAATGTGTTGGTATGAAATTTTACTCTAGGAATCTACATAGGAATCTACATAGATAGGATTTTAGCATTTAATATTTCCAAAAACTCAAGACTTTCTTATCGTTGTGAGTGACATTTTGAGGGGAAATTTTACAGGGCATCAAATAGGACAGGAATTTCTAGGAAAATAATGTCAGATTGATGGCAGTGGGAGAAGAGTAAAAAATGTACTCAAGGCACAACTTTAATCGTTGTGAGTGAAATTTGAAGGGGTGAAAAAAAAACCAAATTGATAGCATTTTCTATAGCAACTGCTGTCATGAGCTGAATGAAAACTAAGAATACCAGGACAAGAATGCCTTTGTCCGTTTCGGTCCATCCGATGGGTTGAAGATATTTTCAATTATTTTCTACTCAAAGTGTTACTCAATGCTGTGTGAAGAAGTTTTCCACTAGTTTTATTAAATTTCCTTCTGTAACAAAATGCTAAGAATAAATGTCCTTGAATAAAACATTTTCTTTCTCCAAAGTACCAGAACAGTAAAATTCAGAAGGAGGTATCCGTAAAGTAGAACATAACACAATAACATCACACGTTACAATTTGCATCAAAACAAAATACCTGATATATTTTCATTTTCACTTTGTTACCGCACTCTAGAGTGCGAGAACCATTCAATTCTGAACTTTATAGCGCTGGGAATAAGGCGACACCTGCTCTCGATTCATATAACCTGCTATAAAGATGTCACCGCAATGAATAGGCGAAAATAAAAGCGCTAACAAAAAAGAGAAACAGTATCACGTTTTTAAGTGAGACGTCGGTTCAGTTGAGTTTGAGGTGGATACACATAGGGTGGAAAAAACAGTAGTACAGAGTATACTCTACAAATTTTGACTTTTTTTAAAGTATAGTGGGAACTAAAACATCTAGAAATTAAATGTATGTCGACTTTGAAAGAAACCTCTGGTTAAGTACATAGTTTTTCTCGACTGAAAATAGGTGATGTTTCTTCTTGTCGTGTCACTGATTCTTTCTTGGTCATCCTGTTTCAGGGCAGTGACCAGGTTGAGGTATGGTGGCCCTGAAAAGGCTTTATCACTGACAGGTAATGCTTAAATAGATGTTTACCATGTTTGGGGCCAAAGTGTAACTTAATAGAGCTTATTTGTCTATCCTCAAACAATTGGCGCCCCAACAGGGGCTGCAATGCTAGACTAAAATTGCCACACGTTGGGCGCCAAAATAAAAAACCTTCTGTGTCTCTGCTTCTGTACGCGGGGTGGATACAGAACAATGGCGCATTGTCCTCTCCCGCTTATCACAGGATTAGTAGCCGCCGAGGATAACCCGAGTTTAATATACTGCTTTTAGGGAAGAATAGAAATGCAAGTCAACACACTCATTTTGTGGGTATCTTTTACGGTCACACGAAATATTGCTATTATGACTTTAGACGATTAGGGGACTCGCGGTGAATACCTAAGCAAACAGGAGAAAAAAGAATAAATAAAAGTGGAATTAATTTCCTTTCTAGATAAGTAAATATACAAAGATTTTCCTACCCGGGTGATTGAGGTTTTAGTATATTCTACGGGAATTTCAATGGTTATTCAATGATAAGTTGAATGGCAGTGGGCCGGCCGATGCAGTGGAAGGCCCCCTATAGACCGACGACATTGTAAAGGTTGCGGGAAGTCGTTGGATGAAGAAGACGTTCGTCATGGCACTCTTTGGGGGAGGCATAAATGTTCAGTAGTGGGCTTTATCAGGCTGATGGTGATGATAAATGTATAGAGCAATCCAAGCAGTTGCGTGTGTAGGAAAACTTTAAAAGTATGCGAACTTAAAATGTAGAGCAACTTTGGTGCGTGGTTCAAAAATGATGACATATAAATGCACATTTTATATAGACACAAAAAAAAATTGTATATCTTGTAAAATTTCGTTTTCGGCGTATCTTTAACGGAGGAACAGTCATTACGATCTCATTAGTAACATACACCTGAAATCTATGGAGATAAATAATCTCGGAATAGGCTGGCGACGATAGAAAGCATCGGCATCGTGTTCCGTAACTATCCCAAAAGATACTATTTATATCAACAAAAATAATCAATATTACAAAATCATTAGCGTAATATTAGCATCATTTTCAGCGTAATCGTAGCATTATAAAGTTTGTCTCGCGATTTTTATGTAGTACCTAGGATATAGAGCGGTTCAAAATTAAGAAAAACAAAAAAACACATTTAACAATTCGGCCAGTATTAAAATAGTAATAATAGTTAACACTAAAATCTTTGCTCGCTACGCTCGCTCGATCGTTTATATCCCCAAACAATAGCTGCAAAGTCTCTAGTGTATGAGAACGTATAAAAGGAAGTTGGGTCGAGGCAATTGTGCGGACCCGATTAGAGGTCACCGCGTCCTATTCCGACAATCAATTTGAATATTGCAAGCCAAGAGAATTGGGGTTGAACAAGGGTTCTCCAAATTAGCAAGATTTCTGATAAAAATAGTTAAACTTGCAATTACCCATAGGCAAGTGTTATAATTACAAGAACTAGTACTTATTAATAACTATAAAAAGTCATTTCGTATCAAATTAACACTATAAATAATGACAATATGATGTTTAATAAAGACTAAGAATACCAACGGCTACTACAGTCCTACTTTATTTTAGTCTAATTTTATTTTGACATTATATCTTTTCTGTTATGTATCAGACTGTTAGGTACTAACAATGACCGCACTGGCCAGACACCGAGCTATCACTTAGAACTTATTTCTTAGGGATTTGTCCAAACAAATGATTTTTGCCAGTTATAGAAAACTGATGTGAACAAACCATTAGCAATGTTGACGAGGGTATGTAGGCCGTGGTCTTGATTGTTACCGGGTTGACCTGCACTTCAACCCTTAATAGAGTGGTTCTTATTTATAACAACGCTAACCTAATGCAAATTGTAACATATTCTGGAAATAATTTTCATCGTTCCGAAATAATACATCTCTAACCAATCATGAAATGAAAACAATTCCTTACGCCCTGACCTTTTTTCCAAGACGTCTCAATTTTACATGACCATACGTTTTCGCAATCAACAAATGAACCCAACGGCGAGCTAGCAACGCGAGTGAATCTACTCATGATACCGAAATCACGGAATTGGATTCAATTTTAAAACAGTAAAGCTACTACAAATGCCTTTATTAATAATGATAGCTATGAGTTGCTAATTCCAAAAATATTTTACAAACTTTGCTGCAAAATGTAGATTTTTGAGTTTTTTCTTTGATGTGACCTTTGATGCGAGTTACTGAAGCGTCTTTACTGTTTTAACAGCTTTTGCAATGTGCCAAGATTGAATGGTTCTCAAGTTACCCTTGTCAATAACTCCCGAACTCATATCCTATCACCAGCCAGACTTGACCCTTTAGAAATAAGCCTGGGGAGTTCTTATTGACAGTACCACAGTATCACTCGTTTTGTGCTACTGGTTCTTTCTTGGTCACTCTACAAAAGGTTGCCGAACTAGAATGGCGCTCCTATCCAAAATGGGTTGTAAAAAGATTTCATAGTCCTAGATTCGGCTACACGCGCAATTGTATTTAATAATACCTACTAGTAAGAAAAGTGAAATGGTCAAGGGCTCAGCTACGCTTCTTTTCAGCCTCGCCATTTGCTGTCGTCACAGCAGATTTAGTCTTCGGAAACCATCAGCTGCTTTGGGGCATTTTCCTATGTAGGTACGTAGGTCTAAAATAGTTCTTTCAGAACAATATCCATGACAATGTTGATGTCACGACCACTCTTAGCAAATGCATTTCAAAAGCTGCTGGAAAAAACGGAACATGCCTCATCTTCAGAGACTATTCTTAAATCGTGTCGAAATTGGCCAAGGTACAGGTCTTGGTAAGTTAGCCGTGTCCGTTGTCAATAACTCCGAACTCAATCTTATCACCAGCCACTCTAGGCCCCTACCCTTCCAGAACACCCTAGAGTTTGTAGGCGAGATGAAGTTTAGAGGGTTCGTGGTCAGCTGGTCGTGTCTGGCTCTGTGTCAGCGAGTGTCCGATATTGTCGGATCGTTTTATTATTTTCATCGGGAAGTCCGGTTTACGCACTGGGAGCGGTCAGGCGATTTTATTAAAGCATAAAAATAAAATTAGACTTTAAGAGTATATAGATTTTTTCAGTTGTAAATTGTAATGTATCTGACAAGTAACCAACAGAAGTCACACATATATTTTTGCTAAAATACATAACCTGTTCAACGATGCCTTACGTTAGATACTAAGGCCTCCCCAAAGATCTCCAGATCGATAGAGAGGAACTGGCCCATACTCACCACGCTGGGCAAGTAGATTGGCGAGCGCAGGTAGAGCTATCGTTGTTAATAGGGGGCGGTGCTGCCCATCTATTTTTTCCCTTAGTGGCCTCTCACGTCATGCACGGTTCCACTTCCACAATCAGTTTAGTGAAAGAGGCGTATTCTCCAGCTAGCAACCATAGCCAACAGAAGCACGTGCTGTCCTCCAAAAACGAAGGCCGTGTGCCCAGTGCGTACACTGTACGTATACACACTGATTTACGCACTAGCTATATTGCGCGTCACTGACACTTCATACCTCACGGCGCCTCTATCACGCGTCCCGAACGATTTATTACTTTTTTCTGGCCCAGTGATAGAACCGTGAATAGATAGATATACATAGGTGTAGGTGCTGTGTGTACAGTTCAAATACCGTCCCAATATTTTGTTCGGAAATTTTTTTCAGACTGTTTTTTTAACTAAATGTATTTTTTATTCATAGAAAACGTGGTCTAACCGTAGACAGGTTTCCAGACAAAGAAATTAGTTATTGAACTCTCTTGGAACTATTATCTCCCAATACATTTTCAAGGATCTGTTGTTAATAACTGAGTCTATATAGTATAGACTTAGAGTATAATAGGCTGAGTATCTAGGTTGCCCTAAGCCTACTTACAATCAACAATAATAGCGCCTAACGATTCCGCAAAATATCATATCAAAGTATCCATCTATTTATTATCATTACGATTGCCAATAGCAAATATATCAAAGATTCACTAAGAACTATGTAGACTAAGACTGATACAATAACCGATTAAGTGAACACAACACTACTAGGGACAATTTGACATGCCAATCTATCCTAATATAAGGTTTGTTTCAAAAAAACTTTATTTACAGAAAGAAACTTAAAACTAATACAAGTTAATATTTACAAAATACACAAGAAACAGTTGAGCCATCTAAAGACCGTTACAAACGATCTATAGATAGCTCAACTGATCCAGATCACTACCAGTCGGAAGCGTCCCCAAGATGGGTTTGATTATGCAAACATATACTTTAAAAAAATAATGGAAGAATAGCTCGGAGATTAATCTTACAAAATCTTTCAAGTGTAGGTAATAAATCAGCTGCTTCGCTGACAGAGAAGGTGTCTACGCAAAGTACTATCTAGATCCGTATAGGTATTGTGCCCTATGCATAATGGCTGAGCATGATTGACTGTCCCATCCATCACGGCGACCGCCGCCGCATGGTGACGGATTACGACTGTCGACTGCCGGTCTCTGCCTACTGTCTACTGCTTGCTATTTTGCAGTTTGAACTAATTCGAACCAACAGACAAATAGAAAGTGAATAAATAAGCTCATTACTACGATTTTTGTAATTGGCGCCCAACATGGGGCAAAGAAACACCACGTTGGGAGCCATTAATCAATTAATATAATAAAAGAGGATGTGAAAACGCTTTTTGAAAAAAGACGAAAAGCTAATAATTGAAAACTTCATATTGCTCAAGATATAATTTCAAGGACACTAGTTTCACTTCTCTGTATCCTTCTAAAGTTGCCCGTTTTATAATTTCAGTATAACTCCATTACGCAATTTTCGTTCTCAAATACTGCATATTCGCAATACAAACGTACGTAGTATGCCATAAAAGTCTCAAATCCCGTCGGACACGTCTGACCGTAACAAAGCCAACCCGAAAAGTTTGTTTGACAATTTTTCCCCAAAAAATATGATGGAATTCATGATTGGAGCCACCTGTCTCGCACCGCTTTGTGCAATCAAAACTGTAACGCTACTGTGCTTGTTGTAGCTTGCAGTAGTTCAACTTTATAGGTAAGTAAATAATATGCTTTGTGTACATCAACCCTATTTGGTGTGAAAGGAGGGAGAAGGGTAAAGTTTATTCAAGGAAAATTACGTACACGACGAACGGTTGGTAAAAGACCAGCCGTGGCATTCTTAATTTCATAGATATTGCTTACAATGTCAAATGAAACTAAGCAAAATAGTTCCGTACCTAAACATCTTAATCGACCTGATGAATTACAACGGTAGGCATGAAGAACTAAATTTTTCAGACAAATGCTACATCGTGCTAATACATAACACTACTGTAACTACGTTATATTAAGAGGATACAAAAATCATAATAAATTGTCGAGTGGGCGGAGTGAACAAAGTGACAGCGCTATGTACTGTAATTGAATGCGGAAAGAGATAGCAAGCGTTAGAAGGCGCTCGAAAGTAATCGACGTAAGCGAAATATAAGAAAATATCGATTATCTCAAAACTATCTATTTTTTTTTTAAAGTGTCTTAGATTTAGGTACCCAATGCTATTGTCTAACAATATATTTTAAAAATGTTATTTTTGTTAGATAGTCTCAGAGTATTTTCGTAAAAACTGTTGCAGAGGACCAAACTTTAAAAAATAAATCTATCGAGAAAAGTTTTACCAATCGCGTTTCTGTCTTGGATTTACGTAAATAAAATGCTCAAGTTATCTTTGTCATACAAATCAAAACTGTGCGTTTTGCGGTTATTGATAAAAAACAATTCAAAAATCATAATATAATTAAACCCTCACCTTAATATAACAGAGTGACTGTAACCACACACTGTAAAGAAGCATCGCGCAGTCGTGACATAAGGCGAAAGTGTTTGCGCTAACAATTATCGCGCAATCAACCTTCGCAGGTTGGCTCTTAGGTTAACCCCCTTCGAGTTCAACTAAATATCAATTTTGAACCGACTTCAAACAAAATAGGGGTTCTAAATTCGTCTGTATTTTTTTGTGTGCGTCTTGACATCTCTGCCAAATGTTAACCGATTTTAATGATTCTTTTGCCGGTGTTGTATAGAATTATCGCAAGTTTGTCCCGTTTAAATTTTATTTTTAAGGGATTGGTACTTGTCCCGTAAAACTTAAAAAAAATAACATACTATCTCTTGAAGGTGGATGCTTGTTTCTCTTTCTATCCAACCATGTAGAGCAAGAAGTATCTTAATCCCTAATTTTTGATAGATCTTTCACAAACAAGAAAATTCTTTCTCAAACTAGAATAGAACTTATCCTGCTGCACTAATTTATAGTTTCCCTACACTGTGTGCACGTGACTTTTTATTTATTTTCCGTGGGCCGCTTTTGTTCGGCAATCAGGCGGCTTGTTAGTGCCGCATATTCAGTGGCACTATTGCACTAGTGCTTATATCGTTAGTGTTTTTATTATAAAAGGCAAAAGAAAAATATCATTAAATATGTACTCATCTTCAAAAAAATTACGAGCCTAATCGGCATTACTCAACCTTATTGTATAACTCAACTGGCACCTTTTTTTTTTTTTTTTTACATATCACACACGGTCAACTGATCCCAAACCAGGCATAGCCTGTACTATGGGTACCAGAGACATGATATACATAATAGATATATATTTAACACCCAGACACAGAACAAACATCTGTGTTAGTCACAAATGTTTGTCCAGTGCGGGAATCGAACCCGCGACCTCTAGCGCAGAAGGAAGAGTTACTACCACTGAGCTATGAGGCCAGTCAACCTATTCAGAATCTGTTTCCCTGCCCCTACCCCACTTCACGTGGGGTCAGCACAGGTTTTAATCTTCCATTCACCTCTATCAGCCGCCATGTCAGTATTCATTCCTTTCTTACTCATTTCGTCTTTCACACGATCCATCCAACTTTTCTTTGGTCTACCTCTTCCTATAACCTTCCACACTCTTATTTACCACTCTTCAAGTCACATGATATTCTTCCCTCCGCATGACATGCCCATACATAGGTACCCTGAGAACTGTTGAGTAACTATCGAATCCTAATCTAGGTATAACTAGGTAATAGAAAGAAAGAAAGAAAGAAAGAAAAGAAAAGACATTTATTTGTGACGACAATACAACAATGAGACACACAGAAAAAAAAAAAAAATAATAGAAATATTGAAAAAACAAAAACAACAAAAAAGAAACAAAAAACACAGGCAAATAAAAAATAAGAAAAAAGGTACAAGTTGTAAGAATGTGTGTCCTAGCACCCAGTCCACGCTTCATCACAAATTGGACTCCAACTCAGCATTTGTTGTGCCGTGTTGGCAGCACAACGCTGGTCTTCCGTTGGAACCATGCAGTGCGTCACGGATGTCAGATTCAGATTTATACATTTTTTTGAGTTTGGTTAATAATCGACAGTGACTGACTCACTAGCCATTCGAAATCACAAGATACAAAGTGATGATCCAAATGCTACTCTGTCTCTCTTATAACTAAAATACAGCTCTCAGTAAGTACTAAGCCCGTCAGCGTCGGTAAAATTGTTTACATTCTGTAAAGATCTGTAAACCTACACCGAGAAATAAAGGTGGGTTTTATTTTACACCTCATCTAACGTTAATGGTGTTTCTCTGTGTCTCGACGCGTTAGCGTTAGCGCTTCGGAGATATCTAGAATATCACACATTCTTGGGATAGCTACTTTATTGAGTTAAGTCCGGATCTCCATAGAAGCGGTAACCGTCTTAATTTAACAGTGTTAGCGTGTTACATAGTTCATTATCATCAGCCTGAAAAAGTCCACTGCTGCACTTAGGCCTAGGAGTGCCACGACGATAGGTCTTGAAAGTCTGCAATCTTCAAAATATTCGCCAATGGTAATCAGTTCCGCGAGCTATGGCATATCGGGTAAGCTGATGCCAATCCCCTAGCTTTCCCTTAGTTGCCTCTTACCACATCCATTGGTAGGAAAATATGGAGGGGCCTATTCTTAAGTGGGGGCCATCACGGCTAGCTTCTTATTTCTCTCATATTTAAGCTCTGCAACTTTGACGCAACTAAAAAGATACGTCCAAGTACCTACGGGCGGTACTTTTATTATAATAGTTGAACTGTCAATTCTTTCTAAATATTAGTAAGTAGGTACCTAACTTAATCTTAGTCTAAGCACGTTCTAGGCTTATCTCCTCTACGAAGCAATTTAGCCTTCCCAATTCAGTGTATCGTGTGTACGAGTTGGTGCCTGTATCTCGTGGGTTAGAGTGTAATGACTAAAGTTTCTCTCGACAGACAGACAGACGTGTCGGGTATTAATAGAAGTTTTAAGCCTTCTTCAAATCTTTTTATTATTGTACTTGTCTGTTACAACAATACTTTTCAACGGCTCTGTCTGCTTGTAGTCCAAAAACTTGTAGAAGTTTTTATATGAAAACCATTTTTCATAAGATCTCTAAAATTAAATAAAAAACTCACAAAATAAAACATTTTTTTATTTACCTACTGAGAAACATTGCAATACAATATGTCTATTTTTATACCAATTCTATCCTACTAATATTATAAATGCAATAGTTTGTGAGGATGTTCGGATGTTGGTATGTTTGTTGGTCAATCACGCCGCATTGGCTCAACCGATTTCGTTGAAACTTGGTATAGATCATCATCATCATCATTTCAGCCGTTCAACGTCCACTGCTGAACATGACCTCCCCCACAGACAGAGCAAACTGCTTATCATGTGGGGGGATTTCCCCATATTCACCACCCTGGGCATGCGGGTTGGCGAGCGCAGTTAGAGCTATCGTTGTTAAAATGAGGGACGCTGCTGCCCATCCCCTAGCTTTTTTCCCTTAGTCGCCTCTTACGACATCCGCGGATAGGTAGATATGGAGGGGCCTATTCTTCAGCCGGGGCCACCACGGCCATATATATGGTATTTTTTTTTTTTCTTTTTTTTTTTTTTTTTTTTTTTATTTATGTTATACGGAGGCAATCAGGCTTACGGCCCACCTGATGGTAAGTGGTTACCGTCGCCTATTGACATCAGCAACACCTGGAGCATTGCTAATGCGTTGCCTGCCGAACCCCTCCCCCCTAAAGAGCTCTGGCAACCTTACTCACCGCAGGAACACAACACTATTTGAAACAAATAATGTTATTTGGCTGCGATCTTCTGTAAGGCGGAGGTACCTCCCCAGGCGGGCTGCTCCAATTTAGAGCGAGAAAATCTCGCTGTGCCCTACCTCTCGTAAAATATAGATAAAGTTTACTAACTAGAATATATTATAGGCTACTTTTTATGCAGGTACCACGCGAGCGAAACTGCGGGCGGAAGCTAGTGTCTTTATAAGTACTTACATTAAAGAGGGCGCTACCTGTGCATTAAGACACAGAGGCATACGTTACATTTTACATCATATTTATAAAACTGAAATAGATATCGAAGCTAGTCCAAAGCAACCTTCGTTTTGGCCGAAACTGGACTTTAAAAAAATCTTAAAAAGTATTACAACAATTCTGAGAGAATTTAATAAAGTAAGCTAAGAGAGCTCGCTTCAGTACAAGTAGGAAGGAAGTTGGTGCAATTAATATCCTCTGTAATCCGACAGGGCGTTAATCATACTCCTCCGCAGTCGCGTAGTCGGGTAAGCCATAACTCCGCTAGATACCAAGTTTGACCGTTCTAAGAAATCCGATCTGAAAGGAAATTCTTGGTTATTATGGAAAATAAATTGCAATCGGTTTCCATTGCTTGTAGTTAAAATAAATAAATAAATATTCCGGACCTATCACACGGTCAGCTGATCCCAAACTAGGCATAGCCTGTGCTATGGGTACCAGAGACTGATATACATAATAGATGTATATTTAACACCCAGACACAGAACAAACATCTGTATTCATCACACAAATGTTTGTCCAGTGCGGGAATCGAACCCACGACCTCTAGCGCAGGAGGCAGAGTTACTACCAACTGAGCTATGAGGCCAGTCATGTGTGTTAGTTCCATGGCTTGGACCAATGGAAATCGCTCGGGGTTATCTCTTTGAAATGTTGACGTCACATACACGACAGCTATTTGTAACGACTAAGCACGAGTATCATAGATTTATTTCTGAATGGACCCATGTTAATAACCCAATTCACCATATTTTACAATCGTGATTGAATAAGTCAATTAACTATTTTAAAAGCTCAGCGTACCGTACACCGTGTTCAAACGGCATGCGATATGTGCTTGATATTAAATTCGTTTCAAATTATTCTTGTCTCTACAGAAAAAAGTTATTTTTGAGTTAAACATTTCGGGATGAGCGATATAAGATAGCTCAAAGCTATCGCAAGCTCTTAAAAGTCAAACTCAAAATTAACATTATTCAGAAGACGGAAAATTTTAAATAAATTTTTGATTACATATCGCAAGCCGTCTACCACGGATATATAGGAAGGAGCGATTTCGCAACCGATTGCTAAAGTTTTTACAGAATCAGCCTTCATAACCCCCACCCCCTAAAGAGGCTGGGTTAATTTTTATCCGATCCTCCTCCTCCCGAGGGCCTCGCTGATTTTACAAGCAACCCTTCTGATGGAGTCATTCAAATTGTTTTTCCTTTCATTACGGTTATTATTCGAATGACAATAGGATGGAATATTTTCAGGCTTTTGTTTGGTTTTGTGTTGGTTTAGTGGGAGGTACTTTCAACCCAAAGATCAAGGATTTGACTTAACGCAAAATTTTTTTAGCCATATAGCTCGCCGAACCGACAACCGTTGGGGAGTAAAGGTTCTCGAATGGCGACCACGAACCGGGCGACCACGAACCGGGCGGGCAGTGTTGGAAGGCCCCCCACCCGATGGACCGACGACATTGTGAAGGTTGCGGGAAGTCGGTGGATGGAGAAGGCTCAAGACCGTTCGTCATGGAACTCTTTGGGGGAGGCCTATGTCCAGCAGTGGACTTCTACAGGCTGATGATGATGATGATGATGAAAAATTGTGCGCTTATTCATTTGTTACAATCGGCAAAGAAATCATTGTGAGAAACCGGCGTGTGTTTCAGTCATGTAAGGGCACGAACGGAGCCTCTAAGAGGCGCACTTTAAACCTTTCACTACACTGATTCTTTCATCGACGGTCATAGGCCCTTTTCAGGGCCACTATACCTCAACCTCACTGACCTAATACAGGATGACCAAGAAAGAATCAGTGACACGACAAGAAGAAGGGTGAAATTGCGATTTGAAGAATGAACTGTGGCGAGCTACGCCGCCACTATCACTCCGCCGCGTCGCCGCCTAATTCAAATACCACTCAGTTGGCATAGCGACGAACAATGGAACGAATTGTTGATTCGGACGGACGACGGTCTGTCAGACTACTTTTACTTTTACTCTGGTCGTGTGCTTTATCGTTTTACTAAAATCTATTATTTTCTGTAATTACTCGTGTACCTATTGTAAATATTATATTCCTGTAAATAACAACTTTGCACTCTCTCTCTTCACGTCCTGTAGGATCCTCACCAACCATAGAACTATTTGTGTATCTCTATCTAACGCCGAATGATATGGTTATACTTGTTACGTAACGTTGTGGTCTTAACCTCATTCATCATCATTTCAGCCGTACGACGTCCACTGCTGAACATGGCCACACCGACAGAGCAAATTCCTTATCATGTGGGGGGATTTGTCCACTCACCACGCTGGGCATGCGGGTTGGCGAGCGCAGTAAGTTAAAATGAGGGACGCTGCTGCCCATCCCCTAGCTTTATTCCCTAAGTCATCTCTTACGACATCCGCGGATGGGTAGATATGGAGGGGCCTATTCCTCAGCCGGGGCCACCACGGCCATAACAACTAACCATTTGGTTTGTTTTTATTACTACTGGTTAGTTTTTTAGTATGGAATACTAGATGCAAATGTGGGCATGTGTCGATTGTTATATTTGAACGGATATCTGACCCACAATAGAAATCTTGAAGAATCAGTTTTTTGTTTTTGGCAGAATCTTCTGGAATATATGAGACGGTGCCAAGTGGGTTAACCGATCTTTTATCTGTGGATCGTGTGCTCGGATCGCGCCGACGAGTTTTGAAACAGCTTGCATTTTTGCAGCAGTGCCTCCTGTGCGGAACTAAAAAGATTCAGTTATATGATGATTTGGTACATATAGGTGCTGCAACAGCAGTGGTAGAGCAGGTTTAATCCCTTAGTGCGTTTTCGTTAAAAACTTTATTTAAAACAAACTAGCTTGTGGCCCACTTGATCGTAGGAGGTAATACAAGCGTCCATAGGCTACGATTACGGCACGATAGGATCCTCTAGGAGTCGCTCTTTAATCTTTTCACTACACTGATTCTTTCACCGAAGGTCACGGCCACCATACCTCAACCTGGTCACTGAACTATAACAGGATGACTAAGAAAGAAACAGTGGCCCGACAAGCAAGTAAGCATAGTTACGTAGCATACAAAGCTCTGGTAACTTTACCTACCACAGGCACACAACCACTATATAGAACTAATAGTGTTATTGGGCGAGCTTTTGTTATTATTGTAAGGCGGTATTTAGCCCGGCCTCTAAGCAGATGGTTGACCGCTAGTGACATTAATTTATTTATTTAATCTTTAATGCACACAAAAAACAATGTACAAAAGGTGGGCTTAATGCCAAAGCATTATCTACCAGCCAGCCTGATTGGGTAGAAACAGGAGGTTGGCGTGCGACAGATTGTTTAACTTAACTAAAAACTATAATATATATAACCATACACTATATTTAAATATATATATATATATATAATACACTGCAATAGATAGACCAGACTTGGTCACTATAGTGAAGGTGCTGAGTATTAATGTTTGTAACTAAATATGACTAAGATAATGATGTAGGTGAAGCTTAATGACTAAAGTTTCACACTCGACGTCGCGTGCAGGGTGACGAGTAACTCACAAACTCTCCTAAATCTATGTGAGGTAGTTTTGTTAGGGTTCGGAATATCACCCCTATTTTCGTCAGTGTTCGCTTTTTTGTTTGGTGATCCTTGAAAAGGCCATTAAAGGAAACTGTGACCAACCATGTGGTCGTGTATGTTATCTATAAGGGACTTGCTTCATTATAGTAAGCATAAGACTGTAGCGTTTAGGGGCAGGTTTCGGTACCAGGCAACCAAGTGTTAGAATAATATACCACCACCATTTCGACTAATAAAATCATAGTTTACTTTTAAAAAACATTTTAAAATTATGTTGCTAGAGCAGCAAAAAACTGGGTTGTCTGGTGCCAATAGCTACAGTGCACCCTTCACGTGCTGACTTTTTAGGGCTGTTATGCACATATATAATTTTAATTTTATTATTATTATATAATTTTTATCATTATTACACTATGCAGTTTGACATTATTATTATTCCATCCACCTTTATTAATTTTTATATTTATAAAGCTATTCCCTGACGATTCTAACATAATCTTAATAAGACTGTTCACACAGGGTTGAATGACTGTGTAGGTAATGGTTTCGGCAGAATACCAGCGTCTGCTGCAAAACAGTAGGCATAATGCTGAGTCGAAGCCATTTTGCTGCTGCAGCACACATCACACCATTTTTACTTTCATTACTTTTCTCTTGTTTCTTTTATTATAAGTACCTAATGTTTATTGTAAAATTTTGTGCAAATGTGTGTGTTTTGGTGGCAATTAAATAAATGTCTATGTCTATGTCTTATCTTCGCGATCATGTATTTCTTATCTACAATAAGCTTACGCCTGCGGCTTCGCTAGTGTGGTAACTAGATACTAAGTACCCTATACAATCCAGCCTTTGAGTCAGGGGGTTCACATAGTCTAGGACCAGTCAGAACAAGGCTGGACCAACCCACACTTGACTTATCAGTGGCCGACTTATACCCAGCTAAGGGGGGGGGGGGGTTGGGTTCATGACCCCCATGACCCCCCCCCCCCTGGATCCGCCTATATGCTATTACAGGAAAAAAAATAAACAAGTGTACCTTCACATAGTTTCTAAGACGTTTCAAAGTAATTCTTTTGATTTTATTTCAATAAAAACCTAAAATAGCAGCTAGCAGTGTGACTACCAAGAATGAAATTTCGCGGCACAAAAAAGTAGCTTGATTTTCAGTCGTTTCAAGAAAAACAAACTCCCACAACAAAGACTACTGTAAATCATACGGATTAGTCCAAGATGGCGGCTGTTACAGTTCCCGGCTTTACTGTGGCACATCCTACTATCCTACGTCCTACTAATATTGTAAATGTTGAAACTTGTGAGTAATTGTGAGGATGTTTTGAAGATGGAATCTATGTGGTTCAATCACGCCGTAACGGCTTAACCGATTTCGATGAAACTTGGAATAGGTAGAGTTATTTACCTAGAATATTTATCATATTATTTTTTATTAAATATATTTTTTTAATGTGTTATTATTGTCTTTAATTAATGTAATTGGTTAAACCGGACTAATTAAAGTAAATTATATAAATAAATAGGTACTAGGCAAGCGAAGCCGTGGATGCAAGCTAGTTGTAGATAAGAACTAAATGATCGCCAAGTTATCACACACGATTACATGGTTGGTCACAGTTTAACAGTTTTTTTTTAATATCACACACGGTCAACTGATCCCAAATGTATTTTGATATGTATTTTGATAATAACTCAGTCTATTTAAGTAGGTACCGTATCGTGTTTTTTTTCTTATTAATGTGAAATTCATAATCTTGACTTTTTTAATAACATAATATGTATGACATGATAATAAATTGCTATGTTTACTATATTTTAAAGGTGTAAAATTCAAATTGTTATAGACATGTATTATTCTAATTTTGTAAAACAACTTTTGCATGCTAGTTCATAGTAAAATGTGCTGATCTCATTATTATAATGTAAAAGAGCTACTGTAACCACATTTTCGTAAATAAACAAATACAAGTAAACAAATACAAATACAAATACAAAAAATGCGGAAATCGAACCCGCGACCTCTAGAGCATAAGGCAGAGTTACTACCAACTGAGCTATGAGGCCTGTCAGATTGGGACATGTCAGATTTAGAACGAAGCAGGAGGGCTCTTTGTACAGAGTCGTCCGAGGAAGAAGGTAAGGCACTATCACCTACTACCGACGATGCTTGGATGTTTGTGTTTCAATCAAACAGAAACTTTCGCATTTATAATATAAGTAGGAAGTAGGATGTGCCACAGCAATAGTCGGTTTATGTAGAAGATGGCCACAACTACATTAAAGGATATCGCGATCCAGGATTTCAGTTCATTTGGAGGAATGGCTTTTTAGGGGATTCCGCGCGACTCCCCCCCCCCCCCCATCACGCCCCTAGCATGAGATCCTATACATACAGGAGTGGTCGCAGTTTCAGCTGGGCTTGTGGGATATGTGTTTTTACCGCTTTGATACGAAAACATGGCAGCCCGAAGGTTTCTCTTAGATGATTTATATATCGTGTAGGTGGTTACTTTTGCAACCCTGTGATTCTTCCGGCTCGCTGTAGCGCTTGGGACATGTTTTCTTATGGAATCAAAGTCAAAGTCAAAGTCAAAAGGCATTTATTTCAATAAAATCACTAGGATCACTTTGACACGTCTTAGAAACTAGGTGAAGCTATGCCTGTTCCTCGCGACCTCGCGACGAATAAGCTGGTCTACAATATCTAAGTACCATGCTACTGTAACACTGTATCTAGTCCTATTAACAGTAAAGCATCTTCTTCTAGTCGTGTCACTGATTCTTTCTTGGTCATTCTGTATTAGGACAGTGACCAGGTTGAGGTCCTGAGAAGGGCCTATGACCGTCGGTGAAAGAATCAGTGTAGTGAAAGGATTAAAGTGTACCACTTAAATGCTCCTCTCGTGCACAATAGATACGTTCGAAAAAGCAAAGCAAGCTTTTCAAATGGTTTTGAAGCTCAAATAAAGCAGAAGTTTCCAGGCGCCTTAAATATCTAGGATAACTTGGACGCGAGCAAAGTCGTGGGCAGAAGCTAGTTGTCCAAATAATACAGAAACCACCCACACTAAACTTCGCGCCATCCCCCGAAAGTCCTCAAAAGTTGTGTAATTCAAAACGGGACCCAATCACATTACCATAAACTCTCACAATTAGTGGTCCAGACGTTTTTATCGGGCCTTAATCGGATTTCAAGGTCCAGATATACCACTAATGAGGTTAAGAGATGTTGGGGTCCACTTTAAATGTCAAAATAAGGGCGCTTTCCTTCTCGGGGCGTATGTTCACCTTGTATTGTCGATCACATGTAGTTATTTTTGAAACGGCGAAAAAAAGCAAAAATAAATAAAAAATATTCCGGACATATCACACATTGTCAACTGATCCCAAACTAGGCATAGCCTGTACTATGGGTACCAGAGACTGATATACATAATAGATATATATTTAACACCCAGACACAGAACAAACATCTGTGTTAGTCACAAATGCTTGTCCAGTGCGGGAATCGAACCCGCGACCTCTAGCGCAGAAGGCAGAGTTACTACCAACTGAGCTATGAGGCCAGTCAAATGTAGCAAGATGGCACTCGCAGCGCTTATGTGACCGACGCATTTGAATTGACAATTACCAAAGCAAAGTCCTCAAATAAATCGGCTCTTTCTCGGGTCTCATAACTAAACACATTTTCGAGGAATCTTTCCGCAGGTTGGAAACAAAGAAGCTGCCGTATAGTTTATAGATAGATAGGTTGGCTATCCCTGTCGACGTTCCCCCCGGGCTCCGTATTTCATTCGATTTGATTTATAAAACGAGCACACATGCATCTTCTCATGTGTGTATTCATCACTGCATTATAATAAAACAAAAAAAAATGCGTGTCTGTCTGTTTAAACTGTGGAATAGGCGTAGCTTTCAAAGTGAACCTAGCGATTTTATTGAAATAAACGCCTTTTGATTTCATTTGAAACCGAATTGAAATAGTTCCTCTCAGATCTCCAGACACTGATGCTTGAAGGTGTCTGAAGGGGTAGTCAGAAAAATAAATAGTTAAAATAATAATAATACATATTCCGGACTTATTCACACGGTCAACTGATCCCAAACTAGGCATAGCCTTTACTATGGGTACCAGAGACTGATATACATAATAGATATATATTTAACACCCAGACATAGAACAAACATCTTTGTTTATCACACTAATGTTTGTCCAGTGCGGGGATCGAACCCGCGACTTCTAGCGCAGAAGGCAGATTTACTACTAACTGAGCTATGAGGCCAGTCGAATGGCCAGTTATTCGAATGGTCTGTTTTATAAACACACTTGAAGTTTTATAGTAAAAATCATGGGGATTCTTGGAAGATGGTTACGAGGTAAAGCCGCGGGCAGCTGTATGGATTTACAAAAAGGCACGCACACATGCACGACCTGTAATCGTGTGTGAGGATTCATCAGTTTAGACAGGGGTGGACATCGTCGGTCAGGGCTGCTACTTCAGTATAAAATACTTTTCTGAAATCCTTTTGAATTACGGCGAATAGTGATCGAATTTGAACTTAAATTATCTTTGACCGCGTTGTGTCACTTAGTTGGTTCTCTTTAGGTCTCCCTGTATCGGGTTAGAGTTAATTCTATAAATCGAAACAAAACGAAAATTGCCAAAAACAGCATGGTGATCGGTAGAGATCTAACTACTACGAGTACTCGTAACATACTAGAGCATTCGCATTTTTATTAATTATAAGTAGGCTAATGTAAATAAGGCAATAATTTTACATAAAATCACCTCTCTCAAGTGCGTACGTGTATAATGAGCCCAATACATTTATTATGAAAATAATGTTATTCATGTCGCAAAAGGACGCAATCTTGGCAATTTATTTCTCCAAAGATTTATGAGAAGAAAAAATATATATTATGTGAAGTGGAGCAGCCCTGCCGAGTGGCGCAGAGGGGCGAGTTAAGTTTTTGCCTCGGACGCCGATAAATCATTCGCCAGATGATAACGCTAAAAACTCGCGACTCAGCAGATCGCTACCTTTAGCAACTCAGTGGATCGTTTCCTTTAGATACTCGGCAGTTTAGCTTAGCGCGGTTTTTTTTTAGCTAAATTAGTACACCAACCTACCTAATGATTTTAGTATTCATTTAACTTACCTTTCTATTTGAAACATACAAACACAAACATTATTTATATCAGTAGAGGATGAGGAAAGAGCCAGTGTGGTAAAAAAGCATTCTATGAGCATTTAATACTTCGGAACCGAGTTACAATAAATTGAGAAAAATATAATTTATCAACAATTTCTGCTGAGATAATGTTGTAGAAGTCAGACGATAATGGCAGCACTTACAATTAATTGAAAGTGCCTATTATGCTGTTGAGCAAAAAGCAATAAAATAAGTAGATACAAAGAAAAGTAGGTAGGAAAATTGTAAGGTTTCAAAGTCAAAGTCAAAGTATAATTTATTGCTTGAAATACATGTCATAAAGATGTCAATTACTATATACTATTGAATCAATGTATTCTATCTATATCTAGGCATGCAATATTTAATTTACAATCTTAAAAAAATAACAAATAATAATAAAAAATAGAATAAGAAGAATGTCATTATGAACTAATTAAAACATTAAAAACAATTAAAGACTAGACACACAACAACTAAAGATTATATATTAAGGCTTAATATAAAGGTTTATATTAAGGTTTCATCATCATCATCATCATGTCAGCCGTAGGACGTCCACTGCTGAACATAGATTACCAGAAACAATGTAAGGTATAGAGCTACTTGTAATTCTCTCATTTGACTCATGAGTCAAGAACTGAAGAGTCAAGAACTCAAGAAATGAAGTATTGTAGCCCGTCCCGAGTCGTTGGTTAAGGAACCAGTGTTGTGAAAGTACTAAAATGTGCGTCTTAGAGGCTCCTTTCCTATCCTTTCGAGAAATAGGGTAGTAAACATACATTTTCAGTGAACTTTAGGAAGTAGGGCACAGCGAGATTTTCTCGTTCTAAATTGGAGCAGCCCGTTTGGGGAGGTACCTCCGCCTTACAGAAGATCTCAGCTAAATAACATTATTTGTTTCAAATAGTGTTGTGTTCCTGAGTAGGTTGCCATAGCTCTTTAGGGGGGAGGAGGTTCGGGGTCAGCAACGCGTGCGTGATGCCTCCGGTTATGCAGGCGCTCATAGGCTACGGTAACCGCTTACCAAAAGGTGGGCCGTATGCTTGTTTGCCACCTCAGTTGTATAAAAAAAAATACTCATTTGTGCACAGTAAAGCCTTCTGAGTTAGTAAGCCTTTTGAGTTAGTATAGTGTAAAATAGTGAAATTCAGTGTAAGTGATAGTGACTACTTATTTACTTATAAAGAACACAGAAGAACAATAACAAAGTGTCTTCCCCTTAAATAGAAACTGTAAGAAAAGTGCTATTGGACACATTCTTAGTTATAATTTACTTTATAAAACTATGTCAAAGTCAAATTACTCATTAGCCTACTTGGCTAGATTGTAATATTATGTAGGATACAATAAATATTGTAAACTAGGAATAACAAAAAAAAAAAAAAAAAATTGTGCACGACCGTGATCCAAAACCACGACCTTTGAAGGCTTCACAACCACTACACCAGTACTCTCAAGGCTCTCAAAACGATCAAAGTAGGTCACAGTTACTGTTGTTACCTAAGTTGATATCTAGTTATTGTCTCGGTAAGTGTATGCGCGTGTTTAGGCGGACGCGCTGGCTGGGCGGGCGGCGGCTTGGCGGGCGGCTGGGCGGGGATTTACGAGGTCCGGTTCCTGTGCAGTGTTGAGAACTGCCACATTACTTACTCGGATAACTCCACAACAGTCCCGGAATGGCATCGGCCCTCACACATACACATCAATATTACGACGCGAACGAAGTCGCGGGCAACAGCTACTTGTGATAATATATGTGGGTGAAAAAATTGTTCTAAGAACTGATTATTCAGAAGTAGTTTTAATAACACAAAATAAATTCTTCAGCAACAATAAATAGATGTTGCCTGTCTGCTGACGTCTCCTCACGTGTACTCTCGCGAATTGAAACAAATATCGTCGGGTTTTATTGCATCTCCCGAGAACTCTAGTTATTGCAGACAACGAGCGGGAGACACTTTGCCATTTTGGCTAAAGTTTCTGAGAGGTATTACTTTTGGATATTCGCATAATCCATCTCAAGTGCAGGTGAGCTTACAGCTCCGTCAGCCCAGCAGGGGAATGCAGAATTGAGAACATTATAAGCTCACTATAACCTAAGAATAACTAACTATGCTTGCTTGTCATGTCACTGATTCTTGGTCATCCTGTATTAGGTCAGTGACTTGGTTGAGGCATGGTAGCCCAGAAAAGGCCCTTTGAGTGGTGAAAAAATGAGTACTTAGTGAAATGATTAAAGTGCGCCTCTTAGATGTTCCTGTTTGAAGTGGAGACTAACTATTCGAAGTCGTTACTTATATGATTTCCTCAACTCAATAACTCGTGTTTCGCCCCGAACTGAGATCTCGCGATGTCTGAAAAAAGTTCAAGTCAACTTTAAAATCATCTTTAGCTTGTTTTAACTATATCCAATCTCACCTGAACTACGAAGTAATTGAAACTTAACAATGGGAGTTCACCGTATATTAGTTTTTAAGATGTTACTATTTTCGTTTATCTCAAAATACTAAACTAGAATAAAAATAAAATTATTAATGGAATATATAATCAAAGCCCTTTTATATGGCGCCCCACTTCATGAATAGAATAGAATAGAATAAAATAGAATATAGCTTTATAGTACACCAAAAGAAAATACACAATCAAGGAAATAAAAATAACATAAAATAGTGTGACAATGGGCGGCCTTATCGCTAAAAGTTATCTCTACCAGGCAACCTTTGGATGGACAGGATATACAAAGTAGAGGACGGTGGCGCACATAATAATAATGAGTGAAATAAAACTTCTAATTTAAAACTACAAAACCTACATACTAATATCATAAATGTATAGATAAGATATATAAAATGTACATAATAAATATATAATATATAAATAAATAAATTTAGATAGGTTCATGTATTTGTATAACATTAAAAAACCCTTTACGATGAATAAATGGATTTCATCGAGGCGGTGACGTAGGGTGACAGTCTCTTGGATTTATGGTTCAAATTCATGTAAAATAGTTCTAACAACACGTTGTGTCCTTTCTACATATACCCGGTAGTTAGGTAAACATTTTGGCAAGTGCGTTGCATAAAGCCTTTCACATACGGCAGCTATAATGTAAAAATGTATATTATAGCTAGATACATCTCATTACATCTTTCCATAGAAACTGTCAGAAGATACGAAGATGTAAAAAGATACATTATAGCTGCCGTGTGTGGACTCCTGACGGTTTCTATGGAAAGATGTAATGAGATGTATTGTGCTATAATATACATTTTTACATTATAGCTGCCGTGTGTGACGCGCTTAACCTTTGATGTGTTTATTTAATTTCGTCCATTAATCAGCTTGTTCCACAACTTGTAATGTCTCGCGATAAAACTTCCCCGATTTATCAGTCGTACATTTAACTTGTACATGCCTACTTCAAATGGGTAGATATAAAACCCTGAGTTCCTAAAAACCGGGTATAGTATTTGCATGGAAGATGATTTTTGTGAGAGAGTTGACCGAACTGGCCAACGGCTTTTTCTCGGCAATTCTATTTAAGTACCTCAACCTGAGTTGATTCAGATTAAGTTATGGTGGAACTGTAAAGGGATTTGTGACAGCTATAACAGAATTAGTGAGGTAGGGACAAAAGCATTCAGTATGCCTCTTTTTTTCTTAGTCCTAGGTTTCTTTTAGTCCTTAGTATGCATTGTGCCTATTGTGCCAACTGTAGGTACGTATTAATCATTAATAACGGTGAGCTCTTTTTAAGAAGCCAGTATTTAAAGCTTCCCAATTCTGTGCAAAGTTTGCGAGCGCTCGCTACGATTCCACGCATCGGCAGTTCTTTACGCACTCTTAGTGAAATTAATTTTATTTAAATAACCAGTTCCCAATCCAAAGGAAACCTTACACTACTGGCCAGAAGGCCTTATTTGACTTAAAATAAAATTGTATTGAAATTCCCAGCACAAAATTAGACTGACTTTATTTCGGGGAATGGAAATAAAACGCCGATTATATTTATCGTTTATTTTCCGGTATACGAGTTTCCATAAACACATTGCGATGGATAAATGGATTCTGTACAATTACCAAAGTAAACGTTATGTATACAAATGTAAATATATATTCTATTCAATTATTGGCACCTTAACAATACAATATGTATCGAAGTTGGACGCTAAGAAAAATTACATTGTGAATGAGATGACATCGGCCGCGTCCGCGCCAGTACTGCGAATGGACGACGGAAATTGATTCGGAAGCCATTCCGATATACCCGAGGTAAACGGTGCACTATAGTCGTTTAGAATTGTATAGTATCTTTTGGTACCGATTAGATATGATATTCAATTTCGTAAACTTGCTTTAGCTCTGGGGTATAATCATGATTCTCTGCTAGACCAACAGAGCTTAAGCCAGAGCCAATCGTGCGCTATAGAGCTACTTAAGCTTGTTCCAAATACCCGATATTATGTGACTGTTCTCCGCTTACATTTTTTTATCGCCTCGGACGGACCGGACGCAACTGTGTCATCTACGTAAACAAGAGCAGAGGGGGCGGGGGCCGCGGTGCTAGCACACAATATCTAAGAAGGAAAATAGTGCAAAGGGTGTTTACGATCAAAAACGATCCTAGAAATCTAATTTATTCGGCCGAATATCTAAGTGAAAGGTCGGCAACACATGAACGGGTGATCTATTCTTCTACACAGATGTTCTATACATTTTCCATGTATCCGCTTGTATTAGTGAACCTGGGCTTGAACGAATTGAAATTGAACTAATCAGCATACGCGGATAACGTGGTGGGACTGAAGAACACGGTGAGGAGAGCGAAGGAAGTGACAAGAGAAGGATACTACGCAGCTCCTTAATCTACGAACTCCGCAATGGACGGACCGACACGCTTCCAGGTACGAACAGAACTCTGTATTCCATAAAACATCCAATTGACCAATTCAGACGGTACAAAAATACTTTTTGCTACTACCTAACTAAACTAATTAATGATTAAATTCTTTTTTAATTAAGTTTATTCGGCCCGCGACGCGCCCGCGCCTCTTCGTGATATCACAATTCTTTACAACAATAACATTTATGTATTGCTATTTCTCAAAGACCATCCGCACGTGAATTCTTACTTATTTATTCTCCCTGAATAAGCATACGAGAAATAAAAATTACAGTCGCAGATACTGAGTTTTAGAGACATAATTAATATTAAATATTAGAAGGCTAATAATGATTCCCGAATAATTACCCAAGTGCGGACGATCTCCATAAAAAGAGATACAACTACTGAGATGGAGAGAGCTATGAAAGTAACTTAATCTAATACAAAACTAACCATCGATAACATTAACATTTAAACATCCGATAAAAATTCACTCTTACACATACTAAGATTGTTGCAAAAATTGTGGTAGCAAACACTTTCGTTTATACAAAAACTCGACCTAAACGAGCGTCTAAAATTGACATCCATTTTACATGATTCCGTTTAAGCTATGATACATACATAATATATTAGGTATTTAAGAATTTGACATCTATATAAAATATATAAGATTATAGCTAGCGAATAGATTAGTTTAGAAAAGTTCACAAATTTTATTGTTGTGGCTATTACTTGACATGAAGTGTACCTTAATTACCTTAAAAATAGAAAAACTGAGAGATTTAATTGGTACTATCTATTAGTTAGCCAGTCCAGGTCATCACGATTCTACATCAAAATCTATGCAGCCATTTGGATGCAGCGCGGTAATAAAGTTTTTTTTACCGCTTATGTACGAGTACATACATACATACGAGTAGATACAAAGAAACGCGTGGGAAACATAACCCGCACTGACATGTCAGCCGGGTAAAAATGACCTGTATGATCTACAGACACATAAATAACAGCTGTTTTGAGGTAAAAAATTATCTAAGCAACGAACCTATAGTACCCTTTAGTTTTGGCATAACCTAACACAATCGATTCAAATAACAGTTTCCTCAACAAACAGGTTCGAAATCATTGGTAAAAGTCAGCTTAATTTAAAAATGTGTTGTTAAAACTAAGCATTACAATAAAATTATTATGAACTTTCCATACTTTATACTAGCTGACATCCATAATCCTAAAGTTATCATAGTTTTCATTTCCTTTGGTGTTCACATTGCACTAAAATTTTATTCACATTCTTAAACATAGTTAAACGAAATTTAATCCACGATTCATATAAGAAAAATCTATTTATTCATTCAAAATATCAACAATTTGGCACATTCGATTCCTGTTTCTAAATTACGTTAAATTAAAAGGAATTTGGAAGGGAAGGGAAAGACGAAATTAAAAGTAACGAGAAAGATTAACTTAATAATAAACTCACTGCGTCTGTTTATTCAAAACCCAATAAAAAATGGCCAATTAATCTCGATGAGTAAGAGATTTTGAATCTTTATAGTATTATAATAGAATAGAAGTCAGATCGCAGCGAGAGAGTAGGAGATAGGAGTACTATAGTAACAAATTATGATTATAGGTATACAATAGACACTACGAAGACTAGAATTAGGAGATTCGTATCGTATGCAGTAACTATAATAGAACGGCAAGTATGGATCCGTTTGGACGTATTTATAGAGTTCGTTCATCACAATTCTCATACTTTCAAGATAATTATTAAATATGTTGAAATATTTGACACGCATTGACTACATACCGTTGTTATATTTGTTTTCCTTGAAATCACATAGTTTCAGATGTGTGTGAGTTTAGCATGTAACATCAATTTATTATCCGAATCTCATGCGAAGTTCTCATGAACTGTTCTATCCCTCAAAACATTTCAATAGTTTCAATCTATCCACTAAAAACCACTTCAACCACTATGAAAGTTAAAGCGGTTCACTTTAGAGTTCTTGTATTGCTTCTTACCAAAAATATTTCATTATCTAATCATGTTCTTTCTCAAAAACGAATTTCTTTTACAGCACCAATGCTGTTGGCCTACCTTCTAAAATCCTTGATGTAAGTGTTCATTTCATTTGTCCTTACACCAACACTAACACCATACACAGAACACCGGTCATGAGTTTCACAGAGCTGGTCACCACTAGGCTAGCGGAGTTGTGTAGAGCGCGCACGGTGTGTCGCGCGGGCGCGGGGGACGGGTGCGGCGCGCGACGGGGGAACACCGCCACTGCACCGCCTGTGGGGGATGCTGCTATGCACCAGATCTGGGGAGAAATGACACGTTTGATGGCAATCATGGTATTCTACTTCCTAATGTCCTACTTCTTACTAAAATAAAAATGCGAAAGTTTGTGAGGATGTTTGGATATTTATTGTTTAATCACGCCGTAATGGCTCAACCGATTTCGTTGAAACTTGGAATAAATAATGTTATATAACTGGAAAAGCATATAGGCTACTTTTTAAGTGAGCGACGTAGACCGCGAAGCTAGATACTAACTAGTAACGTAGGCAAGCATATCCAAAGGTTCATCGACTCTTTATGACTAAAGAGCTTTGGGTTTGAATCCTGGTCGTGCACTATACAAACTTCGATACGTTTTGCGGTGCTTAGTGCTCTGTTCAAAATTGTTCTGAAACGGTGAAAAATCATCATCGGGCAAAACCCAGAACCGTATTCTAGATCCAGAAACTAAAAGACATGGTGACAATTAAAAGAATAGCACTTAAAACTTTATCGTCTAAATAAAAATTTGGAGGAGGTAGGGCACAGCGAGATTTTCTCGTTCTGAATTGGAGCAGCCCGCCTGGGGAGGTACCTCCGCCTAACAGAAGATCGCAGCCAAATAACACTACTTGTTTCAAATAGTGTTAAAGTAAGTTTGCCAGAGCTCTTTAGGGGGGAAGGGGGGAGGGGTCGGCAACGCGTGCGTGATGCCTCTGGTATTGCAAGCGCTCATAGGCTACGGTAACCGCTTACCAACAGGTGGGCCGTATGCTTGTTTGCTACCTCAGTTGTATATAAAAAATTAAAAAAAAACGAAACATTTTTAATATAAGCACGCACCTTATGGTACACCTTGTGGTGGTGGTGGTAATGTTATGGTGTATATAATGACAATCTAAAACAAATATAGACCCTTTGCAAGGTCCTGCCTGGCATACAAACCATAACATTTCGGTACGCGGAGCTCTCGTCACCGAGTCAAACTCACCTCGCTGGGGTCGGACACGTGCAGCACCGCGCGCCAGCAGTGGTGCGCGAGGTCGGGGCGCAGCGCGGCCGGCAGCAGCTGCTCGTCGCCGGCGCGCAGCCACAGCACGCGCACGCCGCGCCCGCACGCGCCGCACTCCAGCCGCCAGCCGCCCGCCGCCGGCTCCGCGCTCAGCGCCGTCGCTGTAGCTCCCCCTATGACAACGACAAAGATAAATACGTGTCATGAACACTGATACATGAACCGATACCGCAGAGCCTTAAGACGAAAGTCTATAATCAGTGCGTGTTGCCAGTGATGACTTGGCACTGAGACTAGGTCGCTAACTATAGCCCTCATATACAAGTCGCGCAACGGGCTATGGAGAGAGCTATGCTTGGAGTTTCACTACGTGATAAGATCTGAAATGAGGAAATCCGTAGAAGAACTAAGGTCACCGACATAGCTCTCAGAATTAGCAAGTTGAAGTTGCAGTGGGCAGGCCATATAGCTCGCAGAACCGACCACCTTTAAGGAGTAAAGGTTCTCGAATGGCGACCACGAACCGGGCGACGCAGTGTTGGAAGGCCCCCCCACCCGATGGACCGACGACAAGTTGAAGGTTGCGGGAAGTCGGTGGATGGAGAAAGCTCAAGACCGTTCGTCGTGGAACTCTTTGGGGGAGGCCTATGTCCAACAGTGGACTTCTACAGGCTGATGATGATGATGAACACTGTTGTCGTCTTCTTACCGACGCACTATAGCTGCTGCAGACGAGACGGTTGTCAGAATGCATCGGGATGCAAGATGAAAATGAAGCATGAATGAATAGTGAAAGATGAAGGATGGACGGAGGGAAAACAGCTCCCGTCTGGGGTACCCCACCGATTCGTGAACCAAGAGTATAATAAATAAATAATAAATAAATATTCTGGACATGTATAGAACACACGGTTCACTGATCCCAAACTAGGCATAGCCTGTACTGTGGGTACCAGAGACTGATATACATAATTTATTTATTTATTTTATTTTATTTATTAGAAGAACAACAGCGGTTACAGAGTTAAATAATAGGTAGGTTATAATGTTAAGCTGTATACAGGCCAGTAATAGTTCTTCCTAATTTAGAATAATTGATATATATTTAACACCCAGACACAGAACAAACATCTGCGTTCATCACACAAATGTTTGTCCAGTGCGTGAATCGAACCCGCGACCTCTAGCGCAGAAGGCAGAGTTACTACTAACTGAGCTATGAGGCCAGTCAGAATGGATCACACATTGCTCAAAAACTAAAATATACAAGACTTGCAGTAATGAATTGCTTGCTTGCTTGTGTCACTAATTCTTTCTTGGTCATTCTGTATTAGGTCATTTACCAGGTTGAGATATGTAAAGGGGTGAAAAAGGTAGTATTAACTGGTCCTTATTACGTCTATTGTAGTTACTATTATTTTCTTGTTTGGAGACAAAGAAATGTCTGTATTTTTTTACGAAGAGGCACATTTGTAATATGTAAATACAGGGTAATGTTCTAATGAGTTTTTTCTGTTTTATAAATATAACATTAAAATCTACACTGTCACGATGGAGTAGTTGAACCATGAGTAGGCATTAGCAAAATAAGCCAAAAGCGCGGTTTCATAATTAGTTTAATAATACTTAAAGCATAGGTAACCCTTGCAATTTTTGTTTTTAATGTTTCGAGATTTTTCTTCTAATTAAGGTGGGTGTCTAGTGTAACTAAGACAGAACCAGTAAACGACAACTGAATTAGTAAGTGAAGCTTCATTCACGCGAGCCCTCCGCGTAATCAACAGCCTATGTGTCGCCGAGGATATAGATATATTCAATATCAGCGTGACGAAATTCACAAATGCGATCATACATTTTTTAAGTATGACTCAGGTTTTGTAGATTAATTATAAGAAGGTAATAATTAAGTTAAGATATTAAGGTTTTTCATTGTCGCTTTAGTCATACTGTAATGGCAATGTTAAATTTAAAAATAAATAAATAAACTCACCAGTGACTTTCAACGTGACCCTCTTCAGTTCCTTCAGCCGCATCAGGTCCGGGCCCTTGGCCCCCACACACCGGTATTCCCCATCTTCTTGATATAGTGCATCTTTAATTCCTGGACGAAATTAAAGTTTTAATTGTGGAAAATTGAAAAACATCACTATCATAAAAGGTTCCAGTCCTCGGATATTTTCCATTGTGGTAAATTGACATTTAAACGTGAAATTTTAAAGATGTTTAATAAGGACTTATTGAGTGTTCATCGAACACTCTTAAGCCTTCATTAGGTTGAAACAACCTAACATGTAGCTGTTTGTAAAATCTATTGCTATATTCATATTCACATCCAGTACACACATGCACACTCAGGCACCACACTAACACTCACTCTCTCACAGACACACACACACACACGCATATATATTTAATATTAGTTTTGTGTCAAATCAGTGACGGTCGTAATTAGTAAATGTATTAGCTAAAAAAATTAAATCCTTTATTGGCTTTAAGTAAAGTGAATAAGTTAAGTTGTACCATATTATCTAAGAGCTGTGGATTTTGTTTCATTAATAAAATAAAATAAATCAGTTATTTGCCATCTTTCTAAAATCAATTTCCTTCTATTATTCAATTTAAGTCTACATTCCATTTTGTGAAAAAGGATCATCGAAAAAATATTAAATAGATGTTTGTTGCCTGATTATTGTAGGCTTGGTCGCGAGGAACAGGCGTAGCTTCACCTAGTTTCTAAGACGTTTCAGAGTTATTCTAGTGATTGTAATGAAATAAACACCTCTTGACTTTCAACACGAGAGCTCAAGGTGAAGTCGAGACTGTCCTCCATCAGCCTCCGCAAAGTTCTGGATTTCTTTGGTCACATAGCCAGAAAAGACGGTAAGAACCTCGAACAACTGATGGTTACCGGGAAGGTAGATGGCAAACGACCAAGAGGGCGCAGCCCACTGAGATGGAGTGACCAAATTCGCTCAACCCTGGACACAAAGCTCCATAATGCGTTCCACGCCGCTAAAGACCGGAACAGCTGGCGTGATATTGTTCGGAAGAAGATGCTTAAACGGGGATTTCACGACCCTCAGTCATGAGGAGTACGACGCGAGTAGGTGACTTTCAACAACATGCAAACATCCTTACAAACTTTCGCATTTATAATATAAGTAGGATTAGAGTAGCTTACCTAATACTCCATGCGCGTGGTGGGAGCCGGCGGGCGCCCAGTTCTCGCTCGAGTTGCCGACCACGCGCCTCCACCAGCACCCGACACTACCTGCAACAGACACATTACTTTACCATCTACCTACATAATTATCCTCCATGGTAATAATCATAGAAAAAAAAAAAAATAGGCTCACGCCTTTCCCCACATGCTAAGCATGGTAGACATCCAGGCGAATAGATCCCTGAAAATTTCTAAGGGGGTAGTCAGAGGCACGTCCAAATATTTCACACTTGCCCACATTTTGCAGTATTCCGTAAGTGACCTGGATAGTATTCCGTGACAGGTTGCCTATAGCAGTTTATAAGAAAAATGTGATGATAATCTCTATTTCTTGAACTCAAAATGGTAAAATTATCTGCCGTCATCCCACACAGAGCTGGTCATAGGCCAGAGAGCCACCATACCTCTACCTGGTCACTGACCTAATACAGGATGACCAAGAAATAATCAGTGCACGACATGAAGAAGAACTACTTAATACTTTGGAGGGCACAGCGAGATTTTCTCGTTCTAAATTGGAGCAGCCCACCTGGGGAGGTACCTCCACCTTACAGAAGATCGCAGCCAAATAACATTATTAATTTCAAATAGTGTTGTGTTACTGCGGTGAGTAAGGTTGCCAGAGCTCTTTAGGGAGGAGGGGGTTCGGTGTCGGCAACGCGTGCGTGATGCCTCTGGTATTGCAAGTTCTCATAGGCTAAAGTAACCGCTTACCAACAGGTGGGCCGTATGCTTGTTTGCCACCTCATCATCATCATCATCATCAGCCTGTAGAAGACCACTGCTGGACATAGGCCTCCCCCAAAGAGTTCCATGACGAACGGTCTTCAGCCTTCTCCATCCACCGACTTCCCGCAACCTTCACAATGTCGTCGGTCCATCGGGTGGGGGACAACACTGCGTCGCCCGGTTCGTGGTCGCCATTCGAGAACATTTACTCCCCAACGGTTGTCGGTTCTGTTTGCCACCTCAGTTGTATAAAAAAAAAAAGAACAACTATGGTTGTTTTTTTCCCAAATGCCTACCAACGACAGCAACCTCCTCACTGGTCCAGCAGTTCACGATACCTTTAGGACAGTGCAGCTGCACGTTCCCCCCGACCGGCACCTCCACCTTCTGGTGGTCAGCCGGCTCCTCCTCCTCCGTGGTGGAGTCCGTCACCGGCTCCGTGTTCTCTTCTGGAGCAGCTACAGGATTGTTATTAAATTCATCAACCTTTTTGCAACGTTCCGCGGTCGATACTTTAGAACTTGTGACCTTAGTACTACTAGGGCTCGTATTCAGAGACACGACTCAAGCATAGATTGAATCACAGATCAGCTGAACTCTATTTAAGTATTGAATCTCTTCTCAAACAAAGCTTTTATTCAAGAACGGTACTTAAACTACTCTCAGCTGAATGGAGTTTCAAATCTGTACTCATGTGATTCAGCCTGTTCTCGTTTACATTTTGATTTATTTATAATTTTCGATCCGTTTTACGCATAAATTTAAACAGCCAGGCTGGGAATATGATAGAGCTTCCAATATAGTGAAGTATAATTATTATCAAATTACGTGTAACGGAACGCTGCTTAAAGAAAATGTCAAAGTTAAACATTTTGGCGGGAACCAGTGCTTTTATTCTCCTTGCTGAGCACGCTTGAGTGTAGATCTCATTTTCCTTTGAATAATGTCAAATCAAATCTAGATTTAAGTACCGATTTCGTCTGATTGACGTTTCAGAATAAGCATTTACTCAGGTGAACTGTGATCATTGAATCTATACATAAGTACTGTTCAAGAATTAGAATCTCGACTCAAATCGAGATTTAAGTACAGATCAATGCTTGAGTCTTGTCTCTGAATACGAGCCTGCATGCTGTGCGTGCATGACAGGAGCCTCTAAGAGGCAAACTTTCATCCTTTCACCAAACTGATTCTTTCACCGACGGTCATAGCCCTTTTTCATAGCCACCATACCTTAACCTGGTCACTGACCTAATACAGGATGACCATGAAAAAATCAGTGACAAGACAAGCAAGCAACTAGAGGCTTTGCATGTGGTGGTTATTTCACTGTAAAAAGGCATTTTATCCTTAAGCCGCGTACAAACGTCGTGCGATAACCATCTAAAATTTATTTTAAAACGATTCTTACATCTTCTGAATAAAGTTAATTTTGAGTTTGACTATAAGGTATGCGATAGCTAGCGAGGACTTGCGATATCGTTGAGCTAACTCAAAACAGACTTTATTCAGTAGAGATCATTTTGAATTTTATAAGACACATCAACGACATATCGCATTCCGTTTGAACACAGCTTTAATCCTTACAGATCCCGGCCTTAACACATCGAATTTTCGTAGCTCATGTTTAGTCAAATCTGTGCGCGCATGAATCAGTCACCGGCGGTGAGCCAAATGTAGTCAATTAAATCCAACTACAAATTAGCTCAGATCATTATTCAAGAGCGATCAATTCAATTAGATTAATTACACGTTAGCTAGCTGAGAGTTGCTAATCAGCGAATTAATTACCAGATTTAACTGATTGAAGATACCTAAATGTGGTAATAGCGACTTCAATTTCATTTCATTTATTCATGCTCAATGTAAAGTTGTCGATTATTATACGTAGGAATGTTAAAAAAGCACTTGATATAAAATAACAGGTATGTAGATGTCAGAAATTTTGGAATTAGTTACTTCAATCTCACATAATATACCGACCACCGTTACAAATAGCTTTTGAAATTATATCTATCTCTGCAGACCGATGACCGAAGGGCTGGTGCTTACCTCGGACAAAAGATCAGTATAGCGATCCAACGAGGTAACATCGCCAGCCTTTTGGGCACGCTGCCTGTGGTTGGTGATCTGAACTCTGTTTTCTACTTGTAGTCGTAGTCGTAGAAAACAGAGTTCATTCAACAGATAACAGAAAAATAATAATATCAACAACTGTTATTATTATTATTTTTCTGTTACTTATAATAAATATGAAATGTTTGTCCTGAATGACTGACTGACGGATCAACTCACAGCCCGAACCGCAGACACGAACTTGGAGGGTGTGTTCTTTGTATGAATTAGTCATACGATAAGAAAGGATTTTCCGAAATTTTACCCCTAAGGGGATCAAAAATGGGGGCAAAGTTTGTATGTTTCAATAACATTTCATATTTAGTTGGTTAACACTTCATTTTTAATGTTAATTAACTAGTTATAATTTAGGTTAGGTACCAGAGGTTAGAATATTGTAAAACTTAGATATATTCGCTCATTATGTATCTCATTTTAAGTAAACCCTGTGTTTATATGAGAATAAAGTTCTTTAAACCTACATTGCAAATTAACTAAAGATATTAAAAAAAATAGGATGATCTGGTTCGATGATCCTGTATTACTCACGTATAACATTGAGATAGTAGCCAATGCTGGAGTACTCGGCGTCCAGCCAGGTGGCGCGGCAGCGGTACCAGCCGGCGTGCGCGGCGCGCAGCGCGCCCCAGCGCAGCGTCGCCGCGCCCGCGCCCGAGCCCGCCTCCAGCGGCGGCGGCGAGCTGCACCCACAAACATCATCATTTCAGCCGTACGACGTCCACTGCTGAACATGCCCTCCCCCACAGACAGAGCGAATTCCTTATCATGTGGGGGGATTTGCCCATACTCACCACGCTGGGCATGCGGGTTGGTGAGCGCAGTTAGAGCTATCTTTGTTAAAATAGGAGACGCTGCTGCCCATCCCCTAGCTTTTTTCCCTTAGTCGCCTCTTACGACATCCACAAACACAAGCT
This sequence comes from Anticlea derivata, assembly GCA_947579855.1. Taxonomy (NCBI): domain Eukaryota; kingdom Metazoa; phylum Arthropoda; class Insecta; order Lepidoptera; family Geometridae; genus Anticlea; species Anticlea derivata. The sequence continues at coordinate 172,513 of OX388283.1, read as the reverse complement.
AATTTAATACAGGTCCTGCGGTGTGACACGACACATATCAAATAGAATAGAATAGAAAAACGTTTATTTTGTTACCAATACAATCAGACTTAACATTTATTTATTAATTTTATTTTTATTTATTTGGGACAGCAAACAATTGCACTCACATATTACTTAACTGAATTAAAGTAGGTACTAAAGTTCTTAGAGTGTAATCAGCTCCGTTGTCCACGGATTTGGTAGATAGTGGGCCGTGTTTGTTGCCTGATTCTTCTAGGCTTGGTCGCGAGGAACAGGCATAGCTTCACCTAGTTTCTAAGACGTTTCAAAGTGATCCTAGTGCCTTTTGACTTTGACTTTGACTTTGAGTAGTAATGCGAACAGAATAACAAAAAAAATAAAAATGCAGTTCAAAAATGGTAGGTCTAGCATTTTGTCATCCTATAAAGACGTACAAAACATTCTACCCACCATTACAGCTGAAATTTAAACTATCTAAATTCTAAAAAATCAGACAGCATAGTGTCGTGTATATTTTTTTTAAACGAACCGGGTGAGATTTCAAAGAATTCAATGTTTGTGAAGTGATTGTGAACATAACACAATACAAAAAAATGCAATTCAACATCATGACAACAAAAATGGCCACCACTCAGCATGTGCTAGGGTAGAGCAGTTCATACCAAAGCGCTGGTCTTAAATCAGTTTACCAGCGTCTGCTGCTAAAACAGTAGGCATATTTTTTTATTGGTGATGGTTAGGCGTTTGACCACCATCTCACTTTTGCAAGTGAGATGTGGCCTAAGATGAAGCACGCTTTACCAGAAGGAACTTATTCACTCTAGATTTGAAGACTCCTAGTTGTACTCTTCCGGGAAAATAGTCGCAGGCAGATCGTTCCACTCTTTGCCAGTGCTTATAATAAAAGTAGAGCAGAAGCGTTTGGTTCGACACTGTGGTATGTCGACCAGGTAAGGGTGGTATTTACCTGTGCGTCTGCTTTTTTGTTGTGAATGCTGAGCCGAAGCCATTTTGCTACTGCAGCACACATCACACCATTTTATTTTAATTGCCATTGCTCGTGATTTATTTTTATTTTACTGTTCGTTGTAATAATAATGTTGTGCAGTATGTGCGTCTTGGGGACGCTTCCGACTGGTAGTGATCTGGATCAGTTGAGCTATCTATAGATCGTTTGTAACGGTCTTTAGATGGCTCAACTGTTTCTTGTGTATTTTGTAAATATTAACTTGTATTAGTTTTAAGTTTCTTTCTGTAAATAAAATACACTTTATATAAAATAAAAAAAAAAAAAGTATTTCTTTTAGTTGCAAATAAATGAATGTCTATGTCTAAATCTAGAAATTTAATGAGGCCAGCGGCCCAGAGGAGCGACTTGGCAAAATTTACGGCAGAGAAAGGCGTTGGCTCAATTCCCGCTGCGGGTGACTTTTGTACAAAACAGGATCGTGCCCCTATTTCTAGGCGTACGATCCACAAGCTTCCAAGGTCTTGGCTTTTACAATTAACTTGTAGGTTTCGTTTAGTGAGTAAATTGACTCTCACAAAGATTAGGGTTCAATATAGCACTGATTGTTTTTTTAGGTCTGCATTTGAATGACAATTGACGGGCCCCTTTGGGCTCGTACTTTAATCGACGCGAGGGTAATTTTGAGAGGAAATTTCAAAAAAGAATCGAACTAACAGCGTCTCTGATGAAAATAAAATCCATTGCGACGTATAAGATATCTGGTGCATACCAACATTTGCACAGTAGTAATAGAGAACAGTTGAATAACAAACAAGCCGTTTGTTTAAATGGGCCAGCTATTGTTCGAGGTACAGAACAGCAGGTATGTCGAGTGCGTTGTGTTTGTGACCGACATCAACACTGGTTTGTGCAATCACACTATTGATTGCAGGTGCCATGTTCAACAGCACGTTTGTTGGCTAAAATAATTAAATAAATCCTACTTATAGTATAAATGCGAAAGTTTGTAAGGATGTTTGGATTTTTGTGGTTCAATCACGCTGTAACGATTTCGATAAAACTTGGAATACTTAGAGTTCTTTACCTATAATACCTAGATACTTAATAGATCTATGGCAACTTTTTATGTAGGTTAGATGCCAGATAAGCCGCGAGCAGGAGCTAGTTAATAATAAATAACAGTAATTAAATTATATAGTTCTCACCCCACACCAGGATTCCCTGTGTCGTGGGTATCAGAAACTACGAGTACAATGGTACCACAACACAGCCTGGAAGAAATATTATAGATCATGCAAACATATGTCCCGCAGCGGGAATCGAACCCGCACGCCCCCGGTACGCCACTGAGGTCGTTGAGTTACATAGTTACAAACGACGAGTAGTCGTAGCTACGTAAACGCTAAAAAATTCATAAAGGTGCTATGAAATAGCTTGATGAATTGATGATTGCAAGAATCATCTTTGGATATCAATTGGTGCAGTATGATAATCCTTCTGAAAGTAAGAGAACCTTTCAGTTAACCCCCTACTATTATACTATGTTCAATTTGGATGGATGTTTGTTACTCAATCACGCCAGAACGGCTGAATGGATCTGAATGAAATTTGGCTCAGAAAAATGTTATAGTCTGAAATAGCATGGAGTCTACTTTTTATATTCGTAGGTGCAACGCGAGCAAAGCCGCGGGCGGAAGCTAGTATTATCTATTATTAAGGCTCGTATTCAGAGACACGACTCAAGCATAGTTTTAATCACAGATCAGCTGAAATCTATTTAAGTATTGAATCTCTTCTCAAACATAACTTTTATTCAAGAACGGTACTTAAACTACTCTCCGTTGAATCGAGTCTCAAATCTGTACTCAAATGTTCTCGTTTACATTTTGATTTATTTATAATTTTCGATCCGTTTTACGCAGAAATTCAAACAGCCAGGGTGGAAATTGAACAGAACTATAAAGTGAAGTATAAATATGCATCAAAGTACGTGTAACGGAACGAAAATGTCATTTGATTAATGTCTAATCAAATCTAAACTCAAGCACCGATTTCGTCTGATTGACGTTTCAGAATAAGCATTTACTCAGGTGAACTGTGATCATTGAAGCTATACATAAGTACTGTTCAAGAATTAGAATCTCGCCTTAAATCGAGATTTAAGTACAGATCAATGCTCGAGTCTTGTCTCTGAATACGAGCCTAAAACTGTGACACATAGTTTCCGTGTTTATTTAACTACCTAAAAGCTGCTAACTTCGTACTTACAATTCAGGTACTTACACAAACGATGCATGAACTAAATTCGGCTCGGAAAGTTCCCGAATAGTTGCTTTAATAAAGTTAAAACAGTCAGAACTGATCGCAAACTAACATTATTTATTTAGCGAGAGTGCGAGGTACAGTCGGCCGCGAAACATGGAGTCATTGTTTTAAATGATAATTAGACTGGCCTTTTATAGTGAGTCAGAAATATCAAATAATTTTATTGTGTTATTTATTAAATAAATAATAATCTACGTATACAAATAAATAATAATGAATAGGATCACTTTGAAACGTCTTGGTGAAGCTACGCCTGTTCCTCGCGACCAAGCCTACAAGAATCAGGCAACAAACACGGCGCGCGTGACGCACATTTTTTTCGATGATCCTTTTTCACAAAATGGAATTTAAAGCTTCAGTGTGGTGCCGATCGAACTAGGTGAGGCTCAAAAGACACTACTAACGCTAGTGAGCGCGACTGTACCTCCGGACACATTCTCAGCGTAAGGGTTCTTGTAATTCGTTCAGAACTCGAGGAACGGCGTAATTCCGTTTAATTTAATTCGTTACGATTAATGTATGTTCGTTTTGTTTTGGAATGACTAAAGCGTTTTTTGACCCGTTCCCTATCTCAGTGATAGTTCTTAGAACTAATATGTTGTAAGACCATTAAATAAATAACATGGACATAGACATTTATTTAATTGCCACCAAAACACACATTTGCACAACATTTTACAATAAACATTAGGTACTTATAATAAAAGAAACAAGAGAAAAGTAATGAAAGTAAAAATGGTGTGATGTGTGCTGCAGCAGCAAAATGGCTTCGGCTCAGCATTATGCCTACTGTTTTGCAGCAGACGCTGGTATTCTGCCGAAACCATTACCTACACATTCATTCAACCCTGTGTGAACTAACACACTAAACACAAAAAACACTGTAAAACTAGAAAAAATGGTCTGTGTTGTTGATAAAAAGCGTTTTTTAATGGAGTCAAAAACATCCAACATAACCTGAACTCTTCATTTACTCACCAAATTAAGTAAAATACATTTTAAGTACAATGGACTTAGCATATGTTTTCATAAATGAGCAACGCCAAAATGTGGTACGCTCGAAAATTCATCAATAATGGCTTCGATTGGCTGTCGTCAATGAGTTTGTAATGCATTGCTGTTTCACACTTCAGCCCTTCAAAAGTGTTCAATGTTTATGATTGAACACATTCAAACCAATAAATCACTCGAGTTTTTGAAACTGGATGGAACAATAAAAGCGGAGTAAATAAATAAATAAATATTCCGGACATATCACACACGTTCAGCTGATCCCAAACTAATCATAGCCTGTACTATGGGTCCCAGGGACTGATATACTTAATAGATAAATATTAACAACCCTCGGGGATCGAACCCGCGACCTCTAGCGCAGAAGGCAGAGTTACTACCAACTGAGCTATGACACACACATTCCAAATAAAAACAGTATTAACTTGCACTGGATCAAAACAATGCCCTAGGCAAAGAAATGAAAACGAAAAAAAAAGGATTGACTCCATTATTTCTATGTATTCTTGTTTTCTTCGCGTTCTCTTTTGACTAAGCGTATGTAAAGTAAAGTACATGACTGACCTCATAGCTCAGTTGGTAGTAACTCTGCCTTCTGCGCTAGAGGTAGCGGGTTCGATTCCCGCACTGGACAAACATTTGTGACTAACACAGATGTTTGTTCTGTGTCTGGGTGTTAAATATATATCTTTTATGTATGTCAGTCTCTGGTACCCATAGTACAGGCTATGCCTAGTTTGGGATCAGTTGACCGTGTGTGATATGTCAGGAATATTTAATTTAATTAAAAAAAAGAAAAAGTAATGTAAGTAGCCTCCGCTTGTGCCTATGACATGCCACACATCCCTCAATTCAATTCAATTCAGTTATAACATATAACATAGGCATGTCAGGTTTACAGTAATTACAGTTCTTTATAAGTAATGTTCATATATTTTACAAAGATTTTAGATCATGTTTTCCTTCACCGTTTGAGAGCTCGAGTAGGCGCACAAAATCTATTAGGTTACAAAACCCATGACTTTTTGATCGGTTGATATACATGTAACATAAATATAGATGCAGGTGAAAATCATTAAACTATTACGAAAATTATACAACCCAACCGCAAGTTACGCCTTCCCCCTAACTCCCAAGAGAGTAAGAACTTGCAGGCAAAGCCGCGGTCCGCAACTAGTACTCAATAAAATTCCCAACTTCGCGTAACTCGGTTATGTCCAGTTAGTAATTTTCTCCGCAGAGGCTCTTGCACACGACTGCGTGACACAATTTCCACCTCACGTTTATTAGAAGAAGAAAGAAAGAAAGAATATTTATTTATTTGACCCACAACGCAGTAAGTAGGTAGGTAGTAGGAAGACAATGAAAGAAAAGAAATACTTAAATCTAGTAATACAAAAAAAAAACAATAAGAAAAACAAAAACATGTAGGTAGGTGAGGCGGTAGATAGGTTGAGTAGGTATGCGTTGTGTGGAGCAAATGGGTCCCGTCTCAGCATAAAGCTGCACCAAACATAATAAGTACGGTGCGGCGCTGGTTTTCAGACGGGGCCTAGGCGACGTGACGTGACGAACATCAATAAACATAATATTTATAGTAGGTATGTATTAATAAATGGATGGTTATATTATATATTATAAGTAGGAACATAGTAGATATTATATGAAATAATAAGTATAATAATAAGTATTAAAGCAATTTAAACCAGATCAACTGCTTTATTTACCGACTACAGCGAAGTAAAAGGATGTATAATATGTTATTATGATAGTTTTGTTATTTCACTATCATCTTTTGATTCTAATAAGCTTTGAACTTTCCAAGCTTCTTACATAGATAGCGCTCTGCTCAAATATGCTGTTCTTAGTAAACTTCAATAAATCTTCTCGAGTCAATTTCAGTTTTAATTGATCAATTTTAATACACAATTTTGTTTATAAATCGTGTTTGAAATTTAATTTTACATCGACAGTAACTTACTGCAAACTAAATAATTAATTTTAAGAAATAATATGTAGTTATTTATTAGGCATAATCTTTAAGAAAAATGTTGCAATTAGATACACGTTCCGCGGCGTGCGTCTTGCCGCGTTACCTACAAGTTGTGTACCTCCAAACACTAAGTTCCGCAAACTTTTCCGTCACATAATTCCTTGTTGGCCGTAAAAAGGAGATTGTGAGAGATGGTCCTCGGCACCGGCGCGGCGGGGCGGGGCGGGGGCGGCGGGGGCGGCGGGGGCGAGCCGTTTATAAAACTATACATTAGCTGTATGTGCCCTACACACAAAGGTTATTTCTAAATTAGAAAATATTTAGTATTTTTCAATAAAATCACAAGCCTCACTTTGAAACATGCTCGTATTTTATTTGTCGTGAGAGTAATCATGAAAACTCATTTAAATACGTTTTATTTAGTTACGTTTTAAAAACTTATAAAAAACCGATTTCAATGAGACAACATAATTAAAACTCCTTGAGGCCTTCTTTTACAAGTCGATTCACAATCCTGCACAACAATTCCTGTCGGGATATCATACATTGATATCCCGACAGGGGCTTACTCTACACTGCTGCCCTTAGATCATTTGTTGAAGCTCACATTTGTCTTCATTTTTTCACATTTTTATAAGCTCTTATTTATTAAGGATTATAATAAGATTACTTTTCTCTTGAGCCTCACCTAGTTCGATCGGCACCACACTGAAGCTTTAAATTCCATTTTGTGAAAAAGGATCATCGAAAAAAATGATAGGCACCAAGCCGTGTTTGTTGTCTGATTCTTCTAGGCTTGGTCGCGAGGAACAGGCATAGCTTCACCTAGTTTCTAAGACGTTTCAAAGTGATCCTAGTGATTTTATTAAAAAAAATTAAAAAAAAAAAAGAAAAAAAAACCAATTAAGAACCTAGTTCTTTTTTGGAGTCGTTAAAAAATCAGGACAGCGATTTCAACAAAAAATGGCAAATCCTTCCAATTGATTGTTTGAGTGCCGTACAAGGTTGGTCGCACTCGAAATCTATGGGGTACGCCTGAGTGGGAATGATGACGATGATGATGATACAACACGTATAATGTGACAGTATCGATGAATGCGATGATATGTAGTTTAACCCGTAATGTGAACACATATTGGAACTAAACAAGTTTTGTGATATCAATATGTTGGCTTTGATTTCCGTGAAGATGTTTTTATTATTAGTTTTGGGCAAGTTGTTGTTGACATTGATTGTTTATCGAAGTTGCTAATTTCAACATAATAACATAGAATAATACGCTCTGCACGAGGTCATGTGAGGAAACCCGCGGCTTAGTAGTAGTCAGCTCCTCGCTTATTGACCCTGAGTTTCCTGTGGAGGCAGCCGGTTAGGCTGAGAGGATGGTGTAAGTGCTCAAGTCTACTCGATCTAAGCATGTCGCAGGCACTACAGCCTCCTTTGATTGAGTTCCACCTGACGCTGTATAAATTATCTAGAATGGATAAATAAATATTCCGGACCTATCACACGGTCAACTGATCCCAAACTAGGCATAGCCTGTACTATGGGTACCAGAGACTTATATACATAATAGATATATATTTAACACCCAGACCCAGAACAAACATCTGTATTCATCACACAAATGTTTGTCCAGTGCGGGAATCGAACTCACGACCTCTAGCGCAGAAGGCAGAGTTACTACCAACTGAGCTATGAGGCCAGTCAAATGATGATGATGGATGTAATAACGCCCTACTTACTACGATGGTTATTTATGCCTTTCGATACAACCAATATGGTAAGTGATTGTCTTTGCCAAGGGGGTAGACGCGCGGCTGATAAATGAGCAGATGCCCGCAACTGGACAACATAATAATTATAGCTTCATATTACGGGCAAGTAAGTGACCATATAAGGGTACGGCGGTACAAATACGCAATGTATTACATGTCAGTTATTACGTACGCAATGTACAATGTGTGTGGAGACATTGGTTTTGTACCAAATAAACGAAGGGCATTTTAATTAGTTTGTTCTGTTCTCTGGCTATAGCAGTTACCAAGCAATGAAGAGAGGATGATAGCCAAACTGATGAGGAGGCCTTTGGGCATTTTATTGCGATATCTTGACTGGCCTCATAGCTCAGTTGGTAGTAACTCTGCCTTCTGCGCTAGAGGTAGCGGGTTCGATTCCCGCACTGGACAAACATTTGTGACTAACACAGGTGTTTGTTCTGTGTCTGGGTGTTAAATATATATCTATTATGTATATCAGTCTCTGGTACCCATAGTACAGGCTATGCCTAGTTTGGGATCAGTTGACTGTGTGTCATATGTCCGGAATATTTATTTATCTAGTTGGATCAGTACATACCTTGTGGGATCATCGTCATCTCTGAGCCACCAGGCGCGAGCCGGCGGGTTGGCGTCCACGTCGCAGCGCAGCGCGGCCGCCACGCCCGCCGACAGCGACACGCCGAAGCCGGGCCAGCGGGAGATCACGAACGATGGCGGATCTGGACGAACAAGCAACACTGTTAGTCTTAGGCTAAGGACTCACGAAGCGGTTTTCACCCGCGCCCGCCGCGGTAGCGGAATGGAGTTTTATTTTCAAATCTCACGACCTGAGTTTTGTGCGGTTACGCAGCTGTCGCGGTTGCGATTATCGCTCGCAAACTTGGCGGTTGATTATCGCAAGTTTGCAAGTTCTAGACGGCCATGGACACACACCAGAAACGAGCTGTTGAAACCGCCAACCGATCGCAGAGCGCGCGGGTGCGGAACCGCGCCCCGCGCCCGACGGTACAAGATGACCGCCGGTGCAGTGGGACCAGACAGAAATGTGCTTTAATTTTTACATAAATATCTGTAATCTACAAAGGCTGCGGGGCCCGCAACCACGGCGGGTGCGGGTGAAAACCGCTTCGTGAGTCCTTAGCCTTAGAGGCTCCGACACCGTCAAGCGGCTTGAAGGCAAGAATGTATTTTGATCTGCTTGCTCAAGGCGCTTGATGCTCATGTCAAGTCGTCCCATCAAGCCAAGAGCTATAACGTACTCATTCATCAGGAAGTGATTGCAACTGCGCGTACAACCGCTGCGCTTGATCAAGCTCAACATTAATCTCGAATCCCCGAAGTAGCCACGTTTGCAACATATACAATTTCACTGAAAAATCTACGCGCAGCGAAAATATATCTATGGTGTTTTACAAGGACCTCCCCTAGGACCTGTTTTATATAACACATCAAACGCTGATCTACAGAAAAAGATAGAGTTATGTTTCACTTCGAAACTAACAATGTGTGAACGCTATTTTAAAACAAAAACAAATTACAGATATAAGAGGACACTCGAGTCGATGGTGAAGCTAACATCATTTGAACCTTAATTCAATGGAATAATGATCATTTCATGTTATAAAGAGAGTTGATATGGCACGGGAGGGCATGTTTGAGTAATCTCAACTCTAACATGATTTACATACATGTTCGCTATTTGATGGTAATTCGCAATAACTTTGTATTGACGTTAGAAAGTTTTAATTTCGTGTTTGAAGTCGGCGGTACGCAATCTGTTGATAATAATCAAATAGTAGTTATTTTAGTTTCAAAGCGTAATAATTTGTTGTTTTAGTTAGATATTCATGAGCTGTGGAGTAAGATCCAAGTTAAGGTTATCACGAAGCGCAGGTATTTGTCAGATGAAGTGGCAGTGAGCAGGACATCATAAGCGATGGTCTAACAACCGATGGAGCTATTTGTAAAATAAACTAGCAGAGAACTGTGACTTAAATGTGAAAACAGGGCAGACTGAAGACGCGATATTTCGACGATAGGTATAAAAAAAACAGAAGTGTATAAGACGCGAAACATAAAATTTTACAGACTATTGTTTCCGTGCACGGCGTTTTTAGCGTAAGTATGTACCTGGATTATAAGTTATTTCTCTTATTGTTACTTTAATTATTACTGGTAATCATTTTTGCCTTTTACGTCGTATGTTCTAAATTCAAATTCAAAATCTTTATTGCACTTATGTTGTTACAATGGAGTGTTGTGGATACATTAGGGCACAGCAACTTTTTGGACTTATCTGTAGCTTATGACCTAAACTGTAACATATATTCTGGCTAATAAACATGTCACTGACCTTGATGTAGTTTGACCCCGAAATTAAAATACAGGCAAGCCATAAGGGGGCCTAATGTATACTTACCGGATAAGAAGCCTGCAGAATGATGATGTATCGGGCAATCGGTGAGTATAATTGGTACTTACAAGTGACGTGGATCTCCAGTTTAGCAGCCAGCGCCAGCATGGAGGCGTCAGGCCGCCGCTGCCGGGCCTCGCACTGCAGCGATGCGTTATGTAGCTCCCTCGCAGCCGTCACCGCCGCGTGGGAGGACGACACGCCTTCTAAACAGAGCCGTAGGTTCACGACTGCAATGTGCACCGGACACAAGGCCAGTTCGCGGGTCAGTCCACTTGATAGCACTATCAAGCGAACTTATCCGGGTACTGGTCTTGCGAACGTCACCTTTTCTCAACCCAGCACTAAAAGTATTTCGGAATAAACATTAGCTTAGTAATAATATGATCTATGATGGATGGAGAAGGCTCAAGACCGTTCGTCGTGGCACTCTTTGGGGGAGGCCTATGTTCAGCAGTGGACTTCATCAGGCTGATGATGATGATGATGATGAATATGATCTTAGTGATAAGACCGTTCATTGTATTCCACTACTATCAGATAGTTTTTATTGTATTGGTTCAGTTATGGTGTGTTAAGTGGTATGGTCGGTTATACATACATAGATAACTCTTAATTGTATACAATAAAGAGTTATCTATCTATCACCGATGTTTTGAACTCTTATTTTGGAGCTGGGTTGAAAAAAGCTGACGTTTGCGATCGGAAATCTTTGTTTTTTTTAATCTTTTCGATAGAGCCCTGCTTGGGGCCTTTCACTGGCCCCGCGGACGTCGCGTATGAAGCAAAAACTCTAACTATCATTTTGTGTGTTTTTATATTATTTAAGCATAAAAACAACTTAAATTCGGAAACTATTTGGTGATTGGGGCTTTGAAAACCGAATTCTGCGAAAAAATACGAATGTCAACGACAAGCGAGAGTTATTTTAGCTGACTAAATAAGGGCTTAATCACTGTAACAAAGAGCTTACCCATGTCAACACGGGAACCCACAGCCTTTTCATAAATTGTTTATCAGTTGAAGGCAAGGTTTTAACGGAATAATTTTGTTGAAAATTATATTTTTTAAATCTCTTTTATTAAATCAGAAACACCAAGCTGATTAAAATGAGCTCACACGCGGTCAATTTAGATCACTACAAAGACGTGTTCATACGGCGTCCGATAATATATATATAATTTTTTTTATACTACTAAGGTGGCAAACAAGCATACGGCCCACCTGTTGGTAAGCGGTTACCGTAGCCTATGAGCGATTGCAATACCAGAGGCATCACAAACGCGTTGCCGACCCCGAACCCCCCCCCCACCCCTAAAGAGCTCTGGCAACCTTACTCACCGCAGGAACACAACACTGTTTGAAACAAATAATGTTATTTGGCTGCGATCTTCTGTAAGGCGGAGGTACTTTCCCAGGCGGGCTGCTCCAATTTAGAACGAGAAAATCTCGCTATGCCCTACCTCCTCCGAAAATATAATCATCTAAAATGTATTTCAAAATGATCCTTATATGGATAAAGTCAATTTTGAATTTGACATTTTAGGGCGTACGATATCGTAAGCATTTTCAAACTCAAAATTGATGTTCCCTAGAGACTTAGGTTGAGTGCAGCCTGACATTATGTTCATAGAAAATAGCGTCAAAGTTGTGGGGGGATTTGCCCATACTCACCACGCTGGGCATGCGGGTTGGCGAGCGCAGTTAGAGCTATCGTTGTTAAAATGAGGGACGCTGCTGCCCATCCCCTAGCTTTTTTCCCTTAGTCGCCTCTTACGACATCCGCGGATAGGTAGATATGGGGACACCACGGCTATTTTTTTTTTTTAATTTCTTAATTTTCCAATCAAGACGATACGAGCCTATATCTTACCGATGGAATAGTTGGTGGAATGTATCCTCAGGTACGGCCGGTGGTCCAGCGTCGGCTCCAGGGCCGACAGCCTCCACGTCAGCTCGGGGGGCGGGACTCCACCTGCACAAGACACAGCACATAATATACATAGTGAATATCTTAAAAGGGTTTCTGACACACCTGCACATTTCAGTGTCAGCATTCAAAACAATCTGACATCTTGGAGTCTTCTTTTTGCAGGAGGTAGGGCACAGCGAGATTATCTCGCTCTAAATTGGAGCAGGCCGCAGCCAAATTACATTATTAGTTTCAAATAGTGTTGTGTTCCTGCGGTGAGTAAGGTTGCCAGAGCCCTTTAGGGGGGGAGGCAACGCATTAGCAATGTGTTCTAGGTGTTGCTGATCTCGAAAGGCGACGGTAACCACTTACAATCAGGAGGGCCGTAAGCGTGTTTGCCTCCGTATAACATTAAAAAAAATCCAATCTAGCTGGAATTAAAATAAAATAAACTGGAAAGCGCGAGAAACAGGACCTATGCTGATTATCAAATGGGTTAGTTTATCTTATCGAAGTCAGTACTCCGCACTCGTTCCATGCAAACATCGTGCCGCGTCGCAGTTACTTTAGCGCGTAGTGGGTGCCGATAGCAGGCAAAGATGGCGATCCAGCTGGTTCGATTATTTTGGGTAGCATTTCAATGTAATGTAATTTACAACTCGGTGGCGCTCGATTACCGCTGCGGGACAAATGTTTGCATGATTTGCAAATATATGTTCCGGGTCTGGGTGCTGCGGTACCATGGTACTCGTAGTTTAGTGGTCGTCAGGACTGTCTATGTGACTGCTGGATGTTATTTATTTATGTAGTCAGCAGCTCTGAGTGTGTACCTTCAGCGACGCAGCGCACCTCCAGCTCCGTCTTGTCCCGCACGGGCACCCAGGTGTTGCCGGCGTCCAGCCGCCGGCCGTCCATCGCGAGGTATACCGATCTCACTGGCTCTGTGGACAATATATTGCATTGAATATACTATTTCAATCGTTTATATTTATTAGTTCCGTCGCGGCTACGCTCCTTTGGTAGGCGGATGAAATTTGTATTATTCTAGGTTACCAAACATCATTACAAACTAAACAAAAAGACAAAGGAATTAGATTATATGGAAACCAAGGCTTGTTCCCGTTCCCGTAAGCTGAAAATTTAAGGGTAACTAGGAGAAAGAGAAATAAGAGAATGTAATAAAGACGCAAAGTTAATAAATAAATAAATATTCCGGACATATCACACGCGGTCCCAAACTAGGCATAGCCTGTACTATGGGAACCAGAGACTAATATACATAATAGATAAATATTTAACATCCAGACACAGAACAAACATCTGTATTCATCACACAAATGTTTGTCTAATGCGGGAATCGAACCCGCAACCTCTAGCGCAGAAGGCAGAGTTACTACCAACTGAGCTATGAGGCCAACCAAAGTGAAAGTATAAGTAGTGAAAATCAGAGCAACGTGATAGTAAGGGAAAACTAAGGAAGAATATGGGAGAGGAACAGGACTATAGAGTAGAGTACCATAGATAAGCAGCTGCGTGGGTTGTCCAGACACGCCATTGGAGGAGCATCGCCAGGCGGCCGCGTCGCCGCGGGTGGCGCGCCCCACGACCGCCCACGAGCCCTGAGCGGACGCCTCGCGCCACACCCCGGATCCCGCTGGTGATGTAGGTAAGTTGAGGAGCTGCAACAAGAACAGACACTGTAGTTCTGATATAGACTTGGAATAAAATATGACGAGTCATAGCCTGTTCACCTAATTTAAGTTAACCATGCAATTTTTATTATGTGTTCACCTATGGCAATATAGATATTCTATTCTATTCTATTCTAAAAAGAGTCATTGGATCGACCTCTCTCTTGACCTCTGAATAAAAACAACGCAACACAGAGAATATACAGAACGAGTGTTAAAGTTGAGAAAGTGTAAACATTTGCTCAAAGTTATGTTAAAACCGATACTAAGAAACTTTAACTAAAACTTCAAAGCTTGCTCGTCGTGTAACTGATTCTTTCTTGGTCGTTCTGCATTAGGTCAGTGACCAGGTTGAGGTATGGTGGCCCTGAAAAGGGCCCACGACCTTCGGTGGAAGAATTAGTGTAGTGAAAGGGTTAAAGTGCGCCTCTTTGAGTCTCCTTACGTGCACGTGTCACATGTCTTCGAATTTTTAGGTTTTAGGACATGCCGGTTTCCTCACAATGCACTTTCTTCCTTTACCCGTTCGATAGCACTGGTATAGCGTACATAAATTTTCTAAATGGAAAATTCATTGGTGCACGACCGGGTTCGAACCCATGACCTGTGGATCGGAAGGCCACTAACTCTCAAGCGCGAGTAATGCAGCATCAAATATTTAACATGTAAGTTATATCGTGTATCGTACCAGCCCACCTGTTGCGCTCTACAAAATCATATTTATTTTCGTATGAAGCATTCGCCATTCCAGTGTCAATTTGCTTATTTTATTGGAAAGACATCTGCTGCACAATTTTTTCCGCTTTCAAAGTTGAGTGAGCAAGTTCTTCGGCAATTAGAACTTCATAATTATACGATTCCAATGAGAAATTCTCAACTAGAGCTCCGGGCTTGACGTTTTATTGAAAAAATAATTTATGGACTCTGAAAATATTAATTTAGAATGATGAATGAAATCAGCTGTCACGAGGCCGTCTCCATCAAGTGGCTGGATTTGAATATAAAGCGAAAATGATTTAAGAAAAACTTGACCTAATAGGTTTTCTCAAAACTTTCTGATAAATATCAAGATCATCATCATCATCCAACTCACTGTTGGATCCTAGGTTTTTTGTCTTTTCAGCCTGCTTACTCTATCCTTTTCTACTTTGGTCCAGGTCTTTTCTAGAACCAGAATTTCTTACTGAAATTTTATTTACAACTTTCAACAATGTAAGGTTTTAAAAATCACAAACTCAGCTTGAAACAACACAACCCACACAAAAAATTATAACTTTCAAACACAGTTTCTTGCAGGGATTGTTATGATGACTATAATGGTAGAGTTTTCTTGATGCGTATGTACGCAGCAAGGAACGCGAACTTTAATAGCGTAGGTAAAGTTAAAAATCGTGTACAATAATTCCTTTTCTTTTCTTTCTCTCTATTCTGGCCGTCTGTCACATGTTTCATTGTATTTTCGACCTAGGATTAACTGAAACTCACCTCGTTGTCCTTATACCACTGCACGTTGGTAGCGTTGACGAGGTCGCACGGGATGCGCGCTGTCGAGTGCGCCTCCACCAGCAGCTCGCGGTCGTGTTTGGGCACCTGTCAACATGCTACTTTTACAAAAACAACTCACATACAGACTTACAAGTGTTTGCTTGCGACAGAATTTAAGTTTTGTCGCAGTTGTGACACTTTAGGGCTCGCATTCAGAGACACGACTCAAGCATAGATTTAATCACAGATCAGCTGAAATCTACTTAAGTATTGAATCTCTTCTCAAACATAGCTTTTATTCAAGAACGGTATTTAAACTATTCTCAGCTGAATCGAGTCTCAAATCTGTACTCATAGAACAATAAAGTGAAGTTTAAATATGCATCAAAGTACGTGTAACGGAACGAAAATGTCATTTGATTAATGTCAAATCAAATCTAAACTCAAGCACCGATTTCGTCTGATTGGCGTTTTAGAATAAGCATTTACTCAGGTGAACTGTGATCATTAAAGCTATACATAAATACTGTTCAAGAATTAGAATCTCGCCTCAAATCGAGATTTAAGTAAAGATCAATGCTAGAGTCTTGTGTCTGAATACGAGCCTAGAAGTACTAAGACTACACTAAGATAATACATTCATACAAATATTTTATCCGAAATGTAATTATATTAACTCTGTCTTTGTCTCTGTCTGCTTGTTATCTTCCCACAACTTAACGGTTATTAAGATAAGGTTTTGTATTAATATTAAGCCCTCAGAAAGGACATAGGCTAGCGCGAGCGAGTCCGCAGGCAGTCGTTTGTTGAACTGATAGTAACCTGGTTGTTTGGTGGGTTCGTAGGCGGCGGAGGGTGGTTGGGCCGTCGATGTGGACGAATGACGAAGGTGTCCAGTCGGGAGGAGGCGCGGGGGCCGGGCGCGGCGCCCGCGTCGCCGATCGCGTCGCGCACGGCGCCGCGGATGTTCAGGATTGTGTCGCCCGTCTTCACGCGGCGGTTCGGTGTGCTTGCCTGTGCAAGAAGAAAGTGTTAAATTAATTATTCTGGGTATGGAAAAAATATATGTGCTTGTATTAATCCTGTATTAGGTCAGCGCACAGGTTGAGGTATGGTGGCCTTGATAAGGGCCTATGAGAGTCGGTGAAAGAATCAGTGTAGTGAAAGGATTAAAGTGCGCTTATAAGAGTCTCCTCTCGTGCACAAAAGATAGGTAAATATAATAATAATAATAATAATAAGTTCATTTATTTCAGACAGGTCCATACAGATATACAATTTTAAAGAGCCAAAAAACAATAGTTACCTAACCTAACGCACATTAAACATAGAGGATCTGGAAGCCATATGTACGGCATTCCATTTCCGCACGACGGGACAGTCAACCCTGTCCAGTATTCTGACGAGGAGGCTAAAAAAAATAAAAAAAAATAAAAAAAGTCAAAATAAAGTCATTTTGTGCTGATCAGAAATTTACGTGTGTAGGTACGTGGAATGCCCTGGTAGCGAGGCCCTGGTAGCCTGATGAAGCCTGCATATCATGGACTAATGACTGATAAGCCTATAACTTATGGTAGATTAGAGAGTCTGAACATAAGAGTTGCAAAAAAAGCCAAGAGATGGCGCTACTAAAATACTCACTTTAGGGGTTTTATCCCAATCTTGGCTACTCCGCTTACTCCTTTGTACGTTGTTTGCGTCTTCAGTCTCAGTGGTTTCCTGCTGCGTTGTCTGTTCGATATTGGTCTGTATTTCGTTGTGGTAAGGTTCGTCGTGCTTTAGCGGGGGGTAGAGGGGTGCGTCGCGGACCAGCTCGGCGGCAGCGAGGGGAGAGAAGGGGGGGGATCTCTCGGAGCTGCTCCATTCCGAGTGGGCAAGGGGGAGGCCTGCGGACAACAGAGAACAATATTAGAATGAAACATAGTAAGTACAGACACACACACACACACACAGCGGTCTAAGACTCCCCAAAACTCAAACCCAGGGATCATAGAGCTTGTTTCTCATCATTTAAAAATAAATTAAAATAATGGCTCGTTGAGATGGCGTTCTATTAAGTCGAAGACTTCATTTGCAAAATGCAATAACTAAATTTTATTAATTTCTTAATTTATGTCTTAATTTATGTCTTAATTTATTTTAATTAAAATATTATATTTTGGAGGAGGTAGGGCACAGCGAGATTTTCTCGTTCTGAATTGGATCAGCCCGCCTGGGGAGGTACCTCCGCCTTACAGAAGATCGCAGCCAAATAACATTATTTGTTTCAAATAGTGTTGTGTTCCTGCGATGAGTAAGGTTGCCAGAGCTCTTTGGGGGGGTTCGGGGTCGGCAACGCGTGCGTGATGCTCTCTGGTATTGCGAGCGCTCATGGGCTACGGTAACCGCTTGCCAAAAGGTGGGCCGCATGCTTGTTTGCCACTTCAGTTGTATAAAAAATATATATATTAATACCTACTTATTGTACTGACGTGTAAATACAAATTTTACCAATAAATTGATTATTCTGATTATTAAAGAATCTCGTAGAACAAATAAATCGAAGATAATGACATAATTATTATGACAATATTATGACCAATTTGAAACGACGTAACACTATCTCCCTCCGATTAAATGTTACAACTGTCGGGCTATGGAGAGAGCTATGCTCGGAGTTTCGCTGCGTGAAAAATTTCCGAAATGAGGAAATCCGTAGAAGGTAGAACCAAGGTTACCGACATAGCTTTCAGAATTAGCAGGTTGAAGTGGCAGTGGGCCGGCCATATAGCTCGCAGAACCGACAACCGTTGGGGAACAAAGGTTCTCGAGTGGCGACCACGAACCGGACGACGCAGCGTTGGAAGGCCCCCCGCCCGTTGGACCGACGACATTGTTAAGGTTGGGGGAAGTCGGTGGATGGAAAAGGCTCAAGACCGTTCGTCATGGAACTCTTTGGGGGAGGCCTATGTTCAGCAGTGGACTTCATCAGGCTGATGATAATGATGATGATGATGACTGTCATGTAAATAAATAAATAATTATTCCGGACATATTCACACGGTCAACTGATCCCAAACTAGGCATAGCCTGTACTATGGGTACCAGAGACTGATATACATAATAGATATATATTTAACACCCAGACACAGAACAAACATCTGTGTTAGTCACAAATGTTTGTCCAGTGCGGGAATCGAACCCGCCAACGCCAATCATGTGTCAACAAACAACCGAAACAACGCCAAATCTGTAACGAAGCTAACCGAATACCTATAAAACGTACTGAGTATATCTTATAACCTCGAATTTCCGAATCAACTTTTCCTTTCCTGAATGATAATGAATCTACAAATAAAATATTTAAAGTTACCGACTGCGACAATAACAATGTTTCTTGTAATTTGTTTCGATTAATAACAGCCATTAGTGAAGTCACTTTGTTTCTAAACATTTCCCCGTTTCCATAACTCGCCACAAACTTGTTATTTTACTTCCGAGCTCGTTAACTGCTGTAAATAACTGATAAATTGTTTTTTCCAATGTTTTGGTGCCGCCTTCAAGTTGGAAGGAAGTTGAGGAAAGTTTTGGGAGGGGACAGGTGTTAGTCACAATCATCATCATCATGGCCAACATGGCCTCCCCCACAGACAGAGCGAATTCCTTATCATGTGAGGGGATTGCCCATACTCACCACGCTGAGCATGCGGGTTGGTGAGCGGTAGTCATAATACTTTCTAAAAATAGGCTCATTCAATGATATTAGATTCAATTACCAATTCACCCAGACGGAACAAATATTTATAGATGCAAAAATTCCTTACAGCAGGAATGAAACCCGCACCTCTCGCATCGCAGTTGACTGCGTCAATGAGGTCTCTGACAAGGCGGAGAAAACCTTGTTTCTTGCTATGATTAAGACATAAAGCAGAGTGTCTTAATTATTACTATACCTACTATGCCCGTAAATAGAGGTCGGGGGGGGGGGGAAGTTGTGTGAGAGTCGACAATTATTGGGGTTTCAAAATAGTAAGTATACCAGTTCGAATTCAGGTATTTAACTTTTATTATGTTGTTTCGTGGCGGAGTTATTTCGCGATATTTGAGACTCGTGTTGGCGCTACCGACTCAATGGCTCACACCAGTGTACGCAAACAATTCCAGCTTCAAGTTTTGATTTATGATAGCAATTAGAAAAGCCTATAAAATGCAGAGTTTATTTTAGATAGCGTTAATAAAGTGGGAGTGGTCGTTTGTAGCGCTAGCGTTACTAATGTTACACATTAATCCTGTGCGTTTGTCCGTCACGATACGCAATTGAAGAGTGCTGGGATAAAGGATAAATTATAAACCTCAAGTATTAACATTCTGTAGCTTAGCAACAAGAAGCGCACATAACAGATTGTTAGAAAGAAAATGGTGGCGGATGGTTAGCGGTTTTCTTAACTCGCTCTCTATTTGCCTACAATCCTAATACTAATAAATACTAAATAATAAATAAATAAATATTCCGGTCAACCGATCCCAAACTAGGCATAGCCTGTACTATGGGTACCAGAGACTGATATATATATAATAGATAAATATTTAACACCCAGACACAGAACAAACATCTGTGTTTATCACACAAATGTTTGTCCAGTGCGGGGATCGAATCCGCGATCTCTAGCGCAGAAGGCAGAGTTACTACTAACTGAGCTATGAGGCCACTAAACATTAATAGTTAAAATACCGCCGAACCAAAACTCAACGAAACACGAGAAAAATAAAATAAAACGGCAGAGATAAGCTCCTTTCCAAAATGGCTAAAAATCCATATGAGTACACTTTTATCTTCTAATAGAAAACTGTCAAAAGATTATTGTTGTGATACGTGAACTCAACGAAGGTCTTATGGTGATCCGTCATCCCTTTATAAACTGTTTAGTTTAAGGGACGTTTTTCAGTATAAATACTATTTGTAAGATCTATCCTAAAAAAAAAAAAAATTTAGATTACAAAAAGTAAATGGGTCTTTTATGGGGAATTTGGTAAGATTTTATAATAAACTTCCGGTAAACGCGACGCAGCTTCCTATTAGAAGATAAAGTGTACATAAAGAATAATCTTATTAAGAAAGCGTACTATAAACTAAATGATTATATAAATGATAAAACCGCATGGCCTGAAGTCGCTCTGCCCCTCGACAGCTAAAATGCCATTTTGCAGTGTCTTTACAGTTTTTGCTTGCATCATATTTTAAGTATTATTAAATTTTATAGAAGCATTAGGTACATATTTCATCAAGTGTAGCGTGTGCTGCCCTTAGATCATATGTTGAAGCTCACATTTGTCTTCTATTTTTTTTCTCATTTTTATAAGCTCTTATTTATTAGGGATTATAATTAGATAACTTTTCTTTTGAGCCTCACCTAGTTCGATCGGCACCACACTGAAGCTTTAAATTCCATTTTGTGAAAAAGGATCATCGGAAAAAAATGCTAGGCACGCGCGCCGTGTTTGTTGCCTGATTCTTGTAGGCTTGGTCGCGAGGAACAGGCCTAGCTTCACCTAGTTTCTAAGACGTTTCAAAGTGTTCCTTGTGATTTTATTGAAATAAATGCCTTTTGACTTTGACTTGACTTTGACTTTGACTAAAGGGTTCATCTAAATCCGTTAGGCCATTTGGGTATGATGACATTATAGCGATCATTTACGTTTTTTATATGTACTCGCCAAGCTCTCTCACTACTAATTGATGAAATAAAATCTTTGAGAAAAGAGGTTTTTCGATGTACCTCCAATGAGCCATTTGTGTTAATTATTAAGTTACGTGGCCAGTTTCCACCCCATCGCGTCGAAACAAAATAAGGAAACGAAATTATTTTAACAATTTAAAATTCATTTCATGCCAAAACATTTATGTAGGCTATAATTTTTCATAATTCTGGTAGGCCCTTAACAAAGAAGTTAAGTTAAATCTGCAATTTTCCACTGTAGATAGATACAATTGTATTTATAGTATGTTGGTAACACTTTATGTATTAACTAGCTTCCGCCCGCGGCTTCGTTCGCGTGGTACCTACATAAAAAGTAGGCTATATGCTATTCCAGACTATAATCTATCTCTTTACCAAATTGCATCAAAATCTGTTCAGCCGTTTAGCCGTGATTGAACCACAAACATCCAAACATCCTCACAAACTTTCGCATTCATAATATTAGTAGGATTCATCATCATCATCATTTCAGCCATACGACGTCCACTGCGGAACATGGCCTCCCCCACAGACAGAGTGAATTACCTAATCATGTGGGGGGATTTGCCCATACTCACCACGCTGGGCATGCGGGTTGGTGAGCGCAGTTAGAGCTATCGTTGTTAAAATAGGAGACGCTGCTGCCCATCCCCTAGCTTTTTCCCCTTAGTCGCCTCTTACGACATCCGCGGATAGGTAGATATGGAGGGGCCTATTCTTCAGCCGGGGCCACCACGGCATTCTATTAGTAGGATTATCTGAAGGTTAACTAACCGTGACCAGAACAAGTCTGATTATTCTAGCCTTAAATCTTAAGAGCACTTGTTGAGAGTGGTCTGAAACCTAAGTCATATATATACTGAATATTGAAGCTTTTTATCCTATAAGAGTATGTAAATAACTCAAGAGCACATGGTATTTGTGAGATGTTATCGCCGTAACTACCACTCAAGATTCTACAAACGTCTCATCTGAGCCAATTTAGCTCAACCTTACTGCTAAGAGATATTCAACCTTATACTTTTGAACATAGAGATTTCGTCTTTGTTATTATCAGCCTTTTTTCTGCTTAGCGAATTTTATCCTTAACCCTTCAGTTCTAAGGGAGATATCAGTAGTTTCATAGATAATATATGAACCAAGTTCTAACAAGACAATTGCTATGCGATTTTCAACTTAAAATGTATAGCGTAGAGGATATTTTGGTAGTTTCATAGCTGTTTTCAGGAAAGTTTGAAGAACATATTGCTAAGCAAATTTTGGTAAGATGTTTAAGTATTTGTGATCGATAAACTGAAATCAAAAATCTCTTTACGGGTCGCAAGGCGCTGTTATTAGGATCTTTACGACGAAGGTTTTTATGGAATGTAATTTTACACGTTATTTTGCTACATATTGTTATTGTAAGTGTAAATAACACGTTAAACATTAAATTTATGTGAATATTACATATTTTATCCCCTATCCCTACTTTTCTTTCCCAAAGAGGCAGAAGGCCGAGAAAAATACAGAGAAAATTAAATTAAAATAGAATAGAGTACTTATGTTTCAGTAGGGTAGGTGGGAATTTTTTTTTTTTTTTTATACAACAGAGGTTGCAGACAAGCTTACGGCCCACCTGATGGTAAGCAGTTACCGTAGCCTATGAGCGCTTGCAATACCAGAGGCATCACGCACGCGTTGCCGACCCCTTCCCCCCTTCCCCCCTAAAGAGCTCTGGCAATCTTATCCACCGCAGGAATACGACACTGTTTGAAACAAATAATGTTATTTGGCTGCGATCTTCTGTAAGGCGGAGGTACCTCCCCAGGCAGGCTGCTCCAATTCAGAACGAGAAAATCTCGCTGTGCCGTACCTCCTCCTAAAAAAAAACGAAATAAAGCAGGTAATTTGAAGGGAGGATCTCTACCCTTGAAACTATCTACAAAATCTTAGGTTCATCAGAACTTAACCGGTCGTTTGGCCTAACCTATCCCAAATCTGAGAATATTATAGGGAGGCCTTCTTTTGTGTTGAAAACATGTTAGAATAATATTATTACAGCATTTGACCTCTAGCCCCGTGATTAAGGTTCCACGCACGACCTGCCCCGACCCCGTGCCCCCCGCGCCCCCCGCACACCCCGCACCCCGCGCCTCGTGCTAACCGGCCCGATGCATGTTAACGGAACAGAAGCCTTATTCTGAAATGTCAGTGAGTTCTCACTTAAAATATAGCTTACCGTTTTTGTATGGTGTCGTGAAAAGGGCGCCTCAAAAACCGAGTAATAAATATTCAGTTTTAATGGTCGTAAAGTGAAAAGTGAGACCTCACTGATACTGACTCACGAACATTATCTTGACTACAAAGAAGAAAGAAAGAAAATTTTATTTGACCCACAACGCAGTAAGTAGGTAGGTAAGTTTTTTTTTTTATATACAACTGAGCTGGCAAACAATCATACGGCCCACCTGTTGGTAAGCGGTTACCGTAGCCTATGAGCGCTTGCAATACCAGAGGCATCACGCACGTAAGTGACCTAAGTAAGTAGGAAGATACAAGGAAAAAAATACTAAAACCTAACTAATACAAAAACACACATAGGAAAACAAAAAGACTAAAGATAAAGGAGTTATTCTACAAAACAGAGGTATTACCTTTTAGCTACATAACTAAAGGTAGCTGATATAAAGCAGGGTGGCCAATAAAGAACTAGTAAAACAGATGTCAGTGAACTTAGCAGATCATTTGCCAGCAGAGCATAAAAAAAAGAGAGTTCTTGTCGCATGCAGCTGAGTTCTATAGTTCCTGATACTTTTTAAGAATAGTTCTAGCGAAATTTCCTGAAAAAAAGTCAACTGAAAAAATGATCTGCCAACTTCCCGTAGCAGATCATTTTCCTCCAAATCAAAAATAAAAAAGAGTTCCTGTCGCATGCAGCTGAGTTATACAGTTCCTGGTACTTTTAAAGAATAGTTCTAGCGAAATAACCTCAAAAAAAGTCAACTGAAAAAATTATATGCCAATTTCACGTAGCAGATCTTTCCAGCAAGAAAAGGGTTTTTTATCGCATGCAGCTGAGTTCTACGTTCCTGGTACTTTTTAGCGATAGTTCTAGCGAGTTAACATATAAAAAAATCGATACGTACCTACAACCTAAGATAAAAACGAATCCCAGAACTCACGCCAAAGAGCCAGCAGAGCATACTTGAAAGTTTAAAATTTGAAAAACAATGATTTTTATTATTTTCACAGGCTAGAACTCCTCGGTTTTTAATAGATCAGTAACGTACCTACAATTCAAGATAAAAACCAATTCCAGAACTCACGCCAAAATGCCAGCAGAGCATACTTGAAAGTTTAAAATTTGAAAAACTATGATTTTTATTATTTTCACAGGCTAGAACTCCTCGGTTTTTAATAGATCAGTATTGTACCTACAATCCAAGATAAAAACCAATTCCAGAACTCACGCCAAAGAGCCAGCAGAGCATACTTGAAAGTTTAAAATTTGAAAAACTATGATTTTTATTATTCTCAGAGGCTAGAACTCCTCGGTTTTTGATAGATCAGTAACGTACCTACAATTCAAGGTAAAAAACAATTCCAGAACTCACGCCAAAATGCCAGCAGAGCATACTTGAAAGTTTAAAATTTGAAAAACTATGATTTTTATTATTCTCACAGGCTAGAACTCCTCGGTTTTTAATAGATCAGTAACGTACCTACAATCCCAGATGAAAACCAATTCCAGAACTCACGCCTAAGAGCCAGCAGAGCATACTTGAAAGTTTAAAATTTGAAAAACTATGATTTTTATTATTCTCACAGGCTAGAACTCCTCGGTTTTTGATAGACCAGTAACGTACCTACAATCCAAAATAAAAACCAATTAAATTATTCAATATTTACATGAAGGCTTTGTCACTGCCACTTAAATTTGTTATGATTAGCGTTCTTGTCGGTAAGAATAATAAAAATCATACTTTTGGACATTTTAAACTTTCAAGTATGCTCTGCTGGCATTTTGGCGTGAGTTCTGGAATTGGTTTTTATTTTGGATGGTAGGTACGTTACTGATCTATCAAAAACCGAGAAGTTCTAGCCTGTGAGAATAATAAAAATCATAGTTTTTCAAATTTTAAACTTTCAGGTATGCTCTGCTGGCTCTTTGGCGTGAGTTCTGGAATTGGTTTTTATTTTGGATTGTAGGTACAATACTGATCTATTAAAAACCGAGGAGTTCTAGCCTGTGAGAATAATAAAAATCATAGTTTTTCAAATTTTAAACTTTCAAGTATGCTCTGCTGGCTCTTTGGCGTGAGTTCTGGAATTGGTTTTTATCTTGGATTTTAGGTACAATACTGATCTATTAAAAACCGAGGAGTTCTAGCATGTGAGAATAATAAAAATCAAAGTTTTTCAAATTTTAAACTTTCAGGTATGCTCTGCTGGCTCTTTGGCGTGAGTTCTGGAATTGGTTTTTATTTTGGATTGTAGGTACAATACTGATCTATTAAAAACCGAGGAGTTCTAGCCTGTGAGAATAATAAAAATCATAGTTTTTCAAATTTTAAACTTTCAAGTATGCTCTGCTGGCTCTTTGGCGTGAGTTCTGGAATTGGTTTTTATCTTGGATTTTAGGTACAATACTGATCTATTAAAAACCGAGGAGTTCTAGCATGTGAGAATAATAAAAATCAAAGTTTTTCAAATTTTAAACTTTCAGGTATGCTCTGCTGGCTCTTTGGCGTGAGTTCTGGAATTGGTTTTTATTTTGGATTGTAGGTACAATACTGATCTATTAAAAACCGAGGAGTTCTAGCCTGTGAGAATAATAAAAATCATAGTTTTTCAAATTTTAAACTTTCAAGTATGCTCTGCTGGCTCTTTGGCGTGAGTTCTGGAATTGGTTTTTATCTTGGATTTTAGGTACAATACTGATCTATTAAAAACCGAGGAGTTCTAGCATGTGAGAATAATAAAAATCATAGTTTTTCAAATTTTAAACTTTCAGGTATGTTCTGCTGGCTCTTTGGCGTGAGTTCTGGAATTGGTTTTTATTTTGGATTGTAGGTACGTTACTGATCTATCAAAAACCGAGGAGTTCTAGCCTGTGAGAATAATAAATATCATAGTTTTTCAAATTTTAAACTTTCAAGTATGCTCTGCTGGCTCTTTGGCGTGAGTTCTGGAATTGGTTTTTATCTTGGATTGTAGGTACAATACTGATCTATTAAAAACCGAGGAGTTCTATCCTGTGAGAATAATAAAAATCATAGTTTTTCAAATTTTAAACTTTCAAGTATGCTCTGCTGGCTCTTTGGCGTGAGTTCTGGAATTGGTTTTTATCTTGGATTGTAGGTACAATACTGATCTATTAAAAACCGAGGAGTTCTAGCCTGTGAGAATAATAAAAATCATAGTTTTTCAAATTTTAAACTTTCAGGTATGCTCTGCTGGCTCTTTGGCGTGAGTTCTGGAATTGGTTTTTATCTTGGATTGTAGGTACAATACTGATCTATTAAAAACCGAGGAGTTCTAGCCTGTGAAAATAATAAAAATCATAGTTTTTCAAATTTTAAACTTTCAAGTATGCTCTGCTGGAATTTTGGCGTGAGTTCTGGAATTGGTTTTTATTTTGGATTGTAGGTACGTTACTGGTCTATCAAAAACCGAGGAGTTCTAGCCTGTGAGAATAATAAAAATCATAGTTTTTCAAATTTTAAACTTTCAAGTATGCTCTGCTGGCTCTTTGGCGTGAGTTCTGGAATTGGTTTTTATCTGGGATTGTAGGTACGTTACTGATCTATTAAAAACCGAGGAGTTCTAGCCTGTGAGAATAATAAAAATCATAGTTTTTCAAATTTTAAACTTTCAAGTATGCTCTGCTGGCATTTTGGCGTGAGTTCTGGAATTGGTTTTTATCTTGAATTGTAGGTACGTTACTGATCTATCAAAAACCGAGGAGTTCTAGCCTGTGAGAATAATAAAAATCATAGTTTTTCAAATTTTAAACTTTCAAGTATGCTCTGCTGGCATTTTGGCGTGAGTTCTGGAATTGGTTTTTATCTTGAATTGTAGGTACGTTACTGATCTATCAAAAACCGAGGAGTTCTAGCCTGTGAGAATAATAAAAATCATAGTTTTTCAAATTTTAAACTTTCAAGTATGCTCTGCTGGCATTTTGGCGTGAGTTCTGGAATTGTTTTTTACCTTGAATTGTAGGTACGTTACTGATCTATCAAAAACCGAGGAGTTCTAGCCTCTGAGAATAATAAAAATCATAGTTTTTCAAATTTTAAACTTTCAAGTATGCTCTGCTGGCTCTTTGGCGTGAGTTCTGGAATTGGTTTTTATCTTGGATTGTAGGTACAATACTGATCTATTAAAAACCGAGGAGTTCTAGCCTGTGAAAATAATAAAAATCATAGTTTTTCAAATTTTAAACTTTCAAGTATGCTCTGCTGGCATTTTGGCGTGAGTTCTGGAATTGGTTTTTATCTTGAATTGTAGGTACGTTACTGATCTATTAAAAACCGAGGAGTTCTAGCCTGTGAAAATAATAAAAATCATTGTTTTTCAAATTTTAAACTTTCAAGTATGCTCTGCTGGCTCTTTGGCGTGAGTTCTGGGATTCGTTTTTATCTTAGGTTGTAGGTACGTATCGATTTTTTTATATGTTAACTCGCTAGAACTATCGCTAAAAAGTACCAGGAACGTAGAACTCAGCTGCATGCGATAAAAAACCCTTTTCTTGCTGGAAAGATCTGCTACGTGAAATTGGCATATAATTTTTTCAGTTGACTTTTTTTGAGGTTATTTCGCTAGAACTATTCTTAAAAAGTACCAGGAACTGTATAACTCAGTTGCATGCGACAGGAACTCTTTTTTATTTTTGATTTGGAGGAAAATGATCTGCTACGGGAAGTTGGCAGATCATTTTTTCAGTTGACTTTTTTTCAGAAAATTTCGCTAGAACTATTCTTAAAAAGTATCAGGAACTATAGAACTCAGCTGCATGCGACAAGAACTCCCTTTTTTTTATGCTCTGCTGGCAAATGATCTGCTAAGTTCACTGACATGTAAAACAGTGGGAGAACGTAAAAATATAGAGCTTTTAAATTATTAATATTTAGGAGGAGGTAGGGCACAGCGAGATTTTCTCGTTCTGAATTGGAGCAGCCCGCCTGGGGAGGTACCTCCGCCTTACAAAAGATCGCAGCCAAATAACATTATTTGTTTCAAATAGTGTTGTGTTCCTGCGATGAGTAAGGTTGCCAGAGCTCTTTATGGTGGAGGGGGTTCGGGGTCGGCAACGCGTGCGTGATGCCTCTGGTATTGCAAGCGCTCATAGGCTACGGTAACCGCTTACCAACACGTGGGCCGTATGCTTGTTTGCCACTTCAGTAGTATAAAATACTTCGCACATTTTATTCGGCATAAATTTTAAAAGAACACCAAGAATTTACGCGGAGCTAGTTTAAGCTCGGGTGATCTCAGTTCTTAAATAACTTTAGTTCTTTAATAACTTGTCTTGTGCTTTATATTTGAGTTATAAATATTAAAACTTCAAACCACTGGCACTGGTATATTGTGTAAAGCTTCGCCCAAACCGACGCATAAATGCGGCGGATCGTAAAACGCGCGATGGACGCCGTCCATGTTTGCAAATGAACACACCATCATCAATCATAAGGGTGTATCATTGACTAGAGTTCTTAAGCGGTAATAAGCTTGCGACCTGTCACTTATATAATGGTAACTAGGTATGTGTGCCTCTGACTAAGAATCAGCGCCGACACACGAAGTAGCGGCGACTTATTCGGTAAACAATAGAAATACAATCTTATTTACTTTCAGATACAGCTGAAACACAAAATCACAGTGAGGTTTACAGCGCCGCATAGCGTGGTTAAAAGGCTATTTTATGATTTCAGCCAGCAGGAGTTACAGGTTTATTCGCTTTGCCACCATGTGTCAGCGCTGACTCTTACCTATATGCTTCTAGACATCACCACGAATTGGAACACCTCCAGATCTAATCATGTGTTCATGTCGTCTACCAGCCTTGCGTGAGCCTATATATTCCCTATGGGCGTGTTAGGCGTGTAATACAAGCAAACATTTGATTTTGGTCAGTTGGTTGATCGCGTCTGTTTAAACTTAGCTTTATATTATATAATGGTACCATTATTTTACAGGCTAGAGTATTATCTTTGCTCTTTATTTAACTATCTTAGCGCCTGAAATGAAAACAACTTTTGAGGTATCGTAATTCTTGGGTATCGCATTTGGTCCTATTGTTCTTTTAATTTTGGTTATACACTTGTATGAAATCAAGGGAATTCAGTACATAATAATATGAACCTTAAAATGAATTGTTTTTTGTGGTCCCATGATTTTCTCCCAAATGTGAGATGACAAAGGAAACCAATTCCACGTCCAGGTAAAACAATATTTTATTGAATGGGCCGAGATCACAATCTTATTTGAATGCCAAAATAATTTATAATATTCCTGAAACTAATAAATCCAAACTGGCCTCTGGAGACTGGCCTCATAGCTCAGTTGGTAGTAACTCTGCCTTCTGCGCTAGAGGTCGCGGGTTCGATTGCCGCACTGGACAAACACTTGTGTGATAAACACTGATGTTTGTTCTGTGTCTGGGTGTTAAATATTTATCTATTATGTATATCAGTCTCTGGTACCCATAGTACAGGCTATGCCTACTTTGGGATCAGTTGACCGTGTGAATATGTCCGGAATATTTATTTATTTTATAAACTTATGCGTAGGTATCAGTTCCATGTGACACGATCCCTATCAGCGAGGTATTCATCGAACTATTGTAAGAATTTCCCGAAATAGGCGTAGGTACCGACCCGCAAGCATGCGGAACGATAACGTCCCAACAGTTAGCTAAAACAGCTAGCTCACTCTGAATGGGATTGCATCATACATAACACGTACATTTTGACTTCACATAGCTTAAATACATCAAAACCTAGAAATTGTGAAAATGGTGCTTCATTTTGAGTTCTTGGTACGAGCTCAGTCAAAAAATTAGGCCTGATTTATGACGGCATGGTCGCAAGGTACGAAATGAATTAGAAACATGCTCGCAACTGTTATCCCTGAGCATGGGAGAAGTATCTCAAAATCCTCGAAGATGCAGATGTAGTACATACATTTAGACGTTTCATAGTTATCCTTGTGATTTTATATGTTTTTTGTATGTTAGTTTTAAAGTATATATTGATATGGACCGTAGAATAAGACCTGTTACTTTACTATAGTCTGAAATAAATGAATTATTGTTTATAATTATTTATCCTTTCGACTTCAGAGTGACCTATCTGTTTCCTTATAATTTGTGGTTTGGATAATAATTGATTCTATCAATACCGCCCACGACACCGAAGGTCGCGCACTGTGCCCTATTCTGTGGCTTACCCTTTGTTATCCGCCGCCGCCGCCCGCCCGCCGGGCTCACAACTTGAACAATTAGGGCACGAGGCGCACATACCCCGGCTTACCTACCACAAAGTTTATTTTGCAATGTATGTGATAAATTATTTTTGATCACTTAATTGCTTGTCGTGTCACTGATTATTTCTTGGTCATCCTGCTTGGTCAGTGACCTGGTTGAGGTATGGTGGCCCTGAAAAGGGCATATGACCGTCAGTGAAAAAATGAGTGTGTTAAAGGATTAAAGTGCGCCTCTTATAGGCTGCTTTTAAGGTTTTTCAAAACTTAACAAGGATTTATTTTTAATACGAAATTTTACGCGGACGAAGTCGCAGGCGTCTGCTAGTTCCATTATAAAAATCTCAGCCCCTCTCAACGTTATTCGCTCCATTTGTGTTGGTCCGATTGAAAAATGAATAATGTATTAATTTAAATAAACACAGGCACAATGTCACAATTCCAACTGGATTGCTTGTTTAACCTCATTCGATGCGAAGTGGGATGGAACGATGATAAAGTACAATAAATTAAAATCAGTAATGCGGCAATGAATATTTGATGTCTGCCAAATTACTGGGAGAGTCGCAATTACGACGAAATATAAGTAAGATCGCGTCTCTATAGTCTCTACATGTAATATAGCAATATAGAAAACATTTATTCACAACTGTCACAACAACAAGAACAAGAACAAAAGTAAGAAATACAAAAAAACTATTATTTTTTTCAACAGTCACATACATAGTCCTGACCCCCCACTAGGATTCCCTGTGTCGTGGGTATCAGAAACTACGAGTACCATGGTACCAATACACCCAGACCCGGAACTAATATATTGTAGATCAAGCAAATATTCGACCCGCAGCAGGAATAGAACCCGCACCCCTTGCGTCTCAGTCAGGCTCTCGCCCGCTGCGCCACCGATGTTGTTGATGTTATACCTACACATACATTTCTGATTATTCTAGGCTTGGCCGCAAGAACAGGCGCAAATCCAGCAAATTCATAGCCTAATGGAGAGCCTCCACCTTTTTTGAATTAGGTTAATTACTCTTAAGAGTTTTGAGAGAGAATGAACGAAAGAAGATTGACGAAACAAGGTGTATAAGACGAGTGTGAATGGGACCGTTGGAAGGGGAAGACCTAGGCGTACGTTTAGTGACCAACTCGGTGACGTTTTGGACTAAGGCCAGGTCATGAGTATTCTAAACCGACGAGCATGTATGAGGAATGTGATGAGAGTGAATGAAGCAAAAGAGGTATGTCAGGATCGTAGCAAGTGGAAAACCGTGGTCTCTGCCTACTCCTCTGGGAAACAGGCGTGATTTTATGTATGTATGTTAATAAAAACATTTTTATTTTAAGCCTTTTTATTTTCCATATCAATTATAATTATTTATATTATTTATTATATAATGTTCATTTTATTTCACTAAATTTAATTCTGTATAATCGTCTATTATTATTATTATTATTTTCATTAGTAATATTCGAATTATTCAGTATGTTGAGTTAAGTTTATGGAGGGCGCCCATTTGCGGGCAAAGGCCTCCTCCAACCGTTGCCAGTTTTGTCTTTGCTGGGCTAGTCTAGTCCAAGTAGCACCCGCTATGGCCATGATGTCGTCGCGCCACCTTCGTCTTGGTTGGCCACGGGGGCGAATTGTATTTCGGGGGTACCAGTGGAGGATTCTTTCGCTCCATCTTCCATCTGCCGCTCTTGCCAGATGTCTGGCCCATCTCCCCTTGAGTTTATATGCAAGTTCCGCAGCATAAATTAGTTTAGTTTTCTTTCGGATTTCAGTTTTTCTTATCCTGTCTTTTAGTTTTAGTCCCAGCATACTCCTTTCAGCTGCTCTTTGAAAAACTTGTATCTTATGGATCACATCTTTAGTTAGTGCCCAGCTTTGGCATCCATACAGAAGTGTTGGGAGTATTTTTGTGTCCATCGCCTTCTTCTTGAGTTTTATTGGGATATTTGACTTAAATATTTCCTTAAGAGACCAATATCTGTTCCAAGCCTTCTTTATCCGACGCTCTACTTCTCTCTAATAAAAACATAGCAAATGATATTTCTAATAAAAGCAAATAATTGACAAAAGCTATGCTTACGATGAGGTTGTGTGTGTGCGACATCGCATCGCTAACTAGCGCCATGAATATTGCATCGCATCACCAAGTCAAATGCTCTTCCGGGACACTGATAAAAAGTCATAAAAACACAGTTCGCAGGTCGCTGCCACAGACCCCAGGGAATAGCTCGATCATTTCATTTCATTCATTCGTTTAGGCACAGGTGTTATACATAATACAATGTCATGTTGTATCATTGTAAAGTCAAGCACACTGACGCTTACTCTCTTTATCAAATCAATAAAATGTCATTTTTTTAACACAACTTAAGCTTAAGTTAGTGGCTACCGTAGCTTGTGAATACCAGAGTCATCAAGCACGCGTTGCCAAAAATGAGCTCAAGCAACCTTACTCACCGCAGGAACACACACGTTGTTATAAGCACCTCTAAATAAATGAATAAAAAAAACACTATTTGATACTAATAATGTTATTTGGCTGCGATCTTCAATAAGGCGGAGGTACATCCCAGGCGGGCTGCTTCAATTTAGAGCGAGAAAATCTCGCTGTGCCCTACCTGGCATAGAAAATAATAGAATAGGCAATGCGTACTTTTAAAAGTATTAAGGTCCTTGTAATTTTAAAAATAAAGTTGTTCAATGTTGCGACATTCAAAGTAAAACAATTACAGAAGCAAAACAAACATTAAACAAATGGTTAGCTACGTTGAACTATGATCAGACAGAAGAAATCCTTAACATTGAACGTTAGTTTTACTATATTTATAATTATAATTAGTTTTTATTGAATATATATATATATATATATATTATATATATATATATATATATATATATATATATATATATATATATATTCTACTTATATGTCAGGTATAGAATATTATGTTTATTAGAATTATTATTATTATTATTTTTTAGTTACACATATAGCTTATTAATTATTATGTTTTATAATTTTATATTAATAGTTATTTCATATGTCACCCGAGCGTTAATCTCTTGATTATTACCTATTCAGTTCAGTTATTACCTATCAAGTTTCCTCGATACAGGCTAAGCCTAGTGAGGAAACTGACAGATATTTCTGCTTGTTTACAATTGGTCTGTGAAATAAGTTGCTACCTACTGTATTTAGTTTGTAATTTTATACTTAATGTTCTGTAAAACCTTGTTTCACAGTAATAAACTATTTTTCATTTTCATTTTTTTTTCATTTTAAATTTCGGTGGATGGTAAAGGCTCAAGACCGTTCGTCGTGGAACTCTTTGGGGGAGGCATATGTCTAGTAGTGGACATCTACAGGCTGATGATGATGATTTTTAAAAACATAATTCCACTGACTTGGATTGTGAACCAGCTGTATGCTGTATAGAGTATATAACGAGAAGTCGCGACATTTATGTAAATCTGCCGGCCGCCGCCGTCGACTGCCCCGAGTGCTCATTATGTCGCCGTCGCAGGGACTACACGGCTTCTTTTTAATATATTAAACTAGCTGCAGCCCACGGCTTCGCTCGCGATGCTTTATTCCAAGAACCGGACGACGCAATGCAAAAAGGCACCCCACCAGATAGACCGATGACATTTAAAAGACGCTGGAAGTCTGTGGATGGAAAAGGCTCAAGACAACTCGTCGTGGCACTCTTTGGGGGAGGCCTGTGTGAACTTCCTCAGTTTGATGATTATCTGTTGTTTTACCTCCCCTAAAAGTGGAAATAACTGAATAAAAGTATCTTATGTACTATATATATATATCTTTAAATAAATGCATGAAAATATACAAGATAAACTCGTTTATTTGCTCGAATACATACATAATTTACATAATATGGTCTTAAAGCTATTTTTAAAGCAAACTAAATTTTACTTAGAATTCGTACACAGAAAACGAAAAATTCATACAACAAACATGACGTAAAAATCCGAGTTATTTCTTTGTTATTTCCCGTTCCGCGTATCTTATCTGCATAATCTGAGATAATCACTGCCATTACGCTGTGAGCCGTGTTTACAAACGTCTGTAATTGCCTCCGCCAGGCGGCGCTGGAGTCGCGGGTTGACTCAAGGATTACGTTGGTATACCTGCAGTAGCCATTTCTCTCGTGCACGAGGCCGAAGACCATGAGATGATGGTATAGACCACAGAACAGCTTAAGTAAGTTTTTTTTAGTTTTTACTGATAATGGTAAAGCGTTAGGTTACCTTAGGAGGAGGTAGGGCACAGCGAGATTTTCTCGTTCTGAATTGGAGCAGCCCACCTGGAGAGGTACCTCCGCCTTACAGAAGATCGCAGCCAAATAACATTATTTGTTTCAAATAGTGTTGTGTTCCTGCGATGAGTAAGGTTGCCAGAGCTCTTTAGGGGGGAGGGGGTTCGGGGTCGGCAACGCGTGCGTGATGCCTCTGGCATTGCAAGCGCTCATAGGCTACGGTAACCGCTTACCAACAGGTGGGCTGTATGCTTGTTTGCCACCTCAGTGGTATAAAAAAAAAAAAAAAAAAGCGTTTGGCCACCAACTCACTTTTGCAAGTGAGATGTGGCCTAAGATGGAGCACGCTTTCCCAAAGTGAACTTATTGACCCTAGATTTGAAGACTCCTAGATTGTACGTAGAAGTACTAGTTAGAAAGGCTAAGTGGGCGGGATAGATGCACCAACGATAATATGAGCAGGTGCCCGCAACTTGTTCCGGCGCTACAACGTCCCGTTTGGAGTACTAGCTTCTGCCCGCGGCTTCGCTCGCTTGGTAGGTTCCTACATAAAAAGTAGCGTATATGCTATTCCAGACTATAATCTATCTCTGTACCAAAAGAGACGTTTCATCAATATATGGAGCCTGGGCCTGCACTATGTACACTACTCTAAAATATGGCTAAGCAATAAAGTAAACGTGTTTAATTGGTTATTTTATTTAAATTGACTTCGTTCTAAGGTACATTATGATTTTCTTCCACAAAGAGAGCAACACACAGCGCTACAAAAATATGGCGGATGGACGTGCGTGCAATGTCATTTTGACAACCTACATTTATATGACAAAACAAAAACATCAAACAACATGACAGGAAAACAACATGACATGAAAAATATGTCAATGTCATGTCAAACGCCAATTATAAACCAGCATGGCGGTCTTCAAATAGTGTTCACATAGTAAACAACTTACCAGAAGAACTATTCTTGTACCATCGCATTTGTCTTCAAATTAATGAAATTGTATTTTTCTTGTAATCTCCTATTTTTTCCAAATTTTTCTATGTAGTGTACATGGACCAGGCCCAGAATGAAATGGCTCCTTTAATTCAAATCCGGATTGAACCACAAACATCTAAACATCCTCAAAAACATTCGCATTTATAATATTAGTAGGCAGTAGGATATATCAAATATGGATCTGACGTATAAATCGTGTAGAGTATTAGTTGATTGGTAGTCAGTCAGTAACGCAACAAATGGTGTCCAAGGCAGGCAAGGTAGCCAGAGGTGCGTCCAAACATTGATTTTGGCACATTTAATATTTGGACGCAATAGTGAGTATTCCATACGTGACGTGGGAGGCAATTGCCCAGACTCACGACCCTGGGCACGCGGGCTCGCGAGCGCAGTTAGAGCTATTGTTGTTAAGTCAAAGTCAAAAGGTCTTTGTTACAATAAAATCACTAGGATCACTTTGAAACGTCTTAGAAACTAGGTGAAGCTATGCCTGTTCCTCGCGACCAAGCCTACAAGAATCAGGCAACAAACACGGCTTGGTGCCTATCATTTTTTTCGATGTTATAATAGGGGACGCTGCTGCCCATCTCCTAACTTTTCTCCCTTAGTTCCCTTTTACGACATCCACTGGTAGGATATGAAGATGTCATATTCTTATCTTTATTTTTTTAATAAATAAATATTCCGGACATATTCACACGGTCAACTGATCCCAAACTAGGCATAGCCTGTACTATGGGTACCAGAGACTGATATACATATGTAGATAACTATTTAACACCCAGAACAAAAATTTATGTTCATCACACAATTGTTTGTTCAGTGCAGGAATTGAACTCAGGAGGCAGAATTACTACCAACTGACCTATGAGGTCTGTATTAATCACGAACGGCTGAGCCGATTTCGTTGAAACTTGGAATAGATAGAGTTCTTTACCTATATAGAGTGAACCCGCGGGCAGAAGCTAGTACTCTTATAGTCGTGCTTAAAACGATACAGAAAACGAACCTACGTACTAGGCTATATATCTTGGAAACGTTCAAGTCTCACCACGAGGCATTGTCCTCGGCTCGTAAATCCAAGCGGCGCGTTGTCTTGTAAACCACGTCGCGACATAAATCAGCAGATATCGACGCCCACAGACATGAGTTATAAGACCATCTAGAATGACGGTTAGAATTCTGATTAGCCACGAGTTTGTGGAAGAAATCGCGCCCCTTATTTTTTATTTAAAATTAATTAGCACGATTAAAAACCAGTTACACTTATTAAATTTAAGATTAAACATTTATTAGACAATTAGAAATAAAATTAACATATACATACATTTTCAACACGCAATAATAAAAATATAAATTGTATAAAAAATAATATAAATAAGATTAAAAATTAACTAAATTATATTAGTCTCAAGAAACATTGACCTAAATCGATGATTCTTTTTTGGCCATCCTGTATAAGGTCAATGACCAGGTTAAAATGTGGTGGCCTAAAAGGAACTAGGAAGGTGAGAGAATCAGTGAAAGAATTCAAGTGCGTAGAGGATACTTTCGTGCACATGTCACATGTCTTCGAATTCTACATGCCGGTTTCCTCACGATGTTTTCCTTCACCATTTGAGAGCACTAGAGCTCATAAATTTTCCAAATGGAAAGTCCATTGGTGCACGACCGGGATTCAAACACACGACCCGTGGATCGGAAGGCGAGGCATTTATTTATACTTTGACTGACCTCATAGCTCAATTGGTAGTAACTCTGCCTTCTGCGCTAGAGGTCGCGGGTTCGATTCCCGCACTGGACAAACATTTGTGACTAACACAGATGTTTGTTCTGTGTCTGGGTGTTAAATATTTACCTATTATGTATAAGTCTCTGGTGCCCATAGTACAGGCTATGCCTAGTTTGGGATCAGTTGACCGTGTGAATATGTCCGGAATATTTATTTATTTATTTTATACTTTCCCGTGTGTAAGTATTTTCAGACAATTGTTACGGAATGAGGCAATTTTGTGAGCAAAGCCACTTGAAACGGCTTGTATTGTATAGCAGCGTGAATGCGGTCAGCTCTGCTGAGGCTATCTATTTAAATGTATGTAAATGCAGCACAGTATGCAAACACAGCGATGCACTACGTTAATATAATATCCCAGAAACATTCCATAAATCAAATTTTATGTTTTGCATTTTTACTTCAATTAATTTGGCTTCAAGTTGGTATATTTCAAAGACAGACTTGAACTAGAACTGTTTATAAAACAGCCGAGCTGACGAACTGCTACGTGTCGTAGCAACCATTCTACGACGTAGCCCACTTGATCATTTCGTAGCACGTTTCGTAGCACTGCGTAGCGCGTAAAATATGTTTCAAACTGTTGACTCGGGTGGCACGGGGGTCAGCGCATTCCGTATTATTTATTTATTATTATAATTAATTCCGTATGAGGTAGGCCGTATGCTCGGAGTTTCACTAC
This sequence comes from Anticlea derivata, assembly GCA_947579855.1. Taxonomy (NCBI): domain Eukaryota; kingdom Metazoa; phylum Arthropoda; class Insecta; order Lepidoptera; family Geometridae; genus Anticlea; species Anticlea derivata. The sequence continues at coordinate 133,980 of OX388283.1, read as the reverse complement.
GTGATAAGATCCGAAATGAGGAAATCCGTAGAAGAACCAAGGTCACCGACATAGCTCTCAGAATTAGCAAGTGGCAGTGGGGAGGGCATATAGCTCGCAGAACCGATAGCCGTTGGGGCGTAAAGGTTCTTGAATGGCGACCACGAACCGGGCGACGCAGTGTTGGAAGGACATTGTAAAGGTTGCGGGAAGTCGGTGGATGGAAAGGGCTCAAGACCGTTCGTCGTGGAACTCTTTGGGGGAGGCCTATGTCCAGCAGTGGACTTCTATAGGTTGTTGGTGAGATAGGATTACCGCCTCAGTCGAAAATTTTGATTTTATTTTAATTTTAGCACGTAAATTGTCTGTCGCACGCCAACCTCCTGTTTCTACCCAATCAGGCTGGCTGGTAGATAATGCCTTGGCATTAAGAGGATACAAAAATCATAATAAATTGTCGAGTGGGCGGAGTGAAGAAAGTGACAGCGCTATGTACTGTAATTGAATGCGGAAAGAGATAGCAAGCGTTAGAAGGCGCTCGAAAGTAATCGACGTAAGTGAAATATAAGAAAATATCGATTATCTCAAAAACTATCTATTTTTTTTAAAGTGTCTTGGATTTAGGTACCCAATGCTATTGTCTAGCAAAATATTTAAAAAAAAAGTTATTTTTGTTAGATAGTCTCAGACTATTTTCAAAAAAACTGTTGCAGAGGACCCAACTTTAACAATAAATCTATCGAGAAAAGTTTTACCAATCGCGTTTCTGTCTTGGATTTACGTAAATAAAATGCTCAAGTTATCTTTGTTATAAAAACCAAAGCTGTGCGTTTTGCGGTTATTGAGAAAAAACAATTAAAAAATCATAAAATAATTAAACCCTCACCTTAAGCCTTTTGTACATTGTTGTTTGTGTGCAATAAAGATTAAATAAATAAATTATTGCTGATTTTGTTTATCATTTCAAAGTACAAGTGGACACTCAATCCAATTCTGTGAAACGGTATTCTGTGCTACTCGGGTAGTTCCTCTGTCTCCGAGTTTGTTTGTGCTATGCGTATACAAATAGCACAAACAAACTTGTAGGTATGTAGGCATCTCCGTAAAAGCCTCTTGCGGCTTCCTTTAAGCCTTTGCTTTGTTCATTTCTACGATATCCGATTGTTTGTGTAAGTTACATGTGTTTGTTTGTTTGTGAACGTGTTTGAACAATAAATACAAAGGTTCTATTGTTATTTACTTGAAAGACATTTTTCATAAAAATAATAAATAGCTGCCTTACCACTTTTTTAATCATATTACCTACTTTATTTCTTAACATTTTTTATACTGTACATTTTGAGTAATCCATAGTATCCATAGAGTTATTTTTTGCATCCAGGTAGGATTTTTGCATCCATTTATATTTGTGTGAACCACAAAAATAGATGGTTTTTTACAAGTTTAACCAAATGACCTACCTATGTGACCTATGTGCTACCTATGTGACCTGTAACTCTTTTGTTAATAAGAAAAAAAACTTTGAACTATGTACCTATTGTTACCATGTCCTCAGACCGATGTGGGTCATCACTAACTAATGGACCGATCACTAACCTATGATATCCTTCGAGTGATATCTCGTTATGATATCACGGTTTTGGAATCCCGTAGTCAGGATATTAAAAAAAATATATTCCGGACATATCACACACGGTCAACTGATCCCAAACTAGGCATAGCCTGTACTATGGGTACCAGAGACTGATATACATAATAGATATATATTTAACACCCAGACACAGAACAAACATCTGTGTTCATCATACAAATGTTTGTCCAGCGCGGGAATCGAACCCGCGACCTCTAGCGCAGAAGGCAGAGTTACTACCAACTGAGCTATGATGCCAGTCTTAGATCGGTAGCAACTATTTTATTATATTTTATTAAAAGTTACGAGATAAACCTTTTGATTTCCTTTTGATTTCAACAATCTACGTTTACTGAACGCGAAAGTTTGAAAAATACTATACTTTTACTCGTATAAAAATGGTTGCCAGAGCTCTTTAGGGGGAGAAGGGTTCGGCAGGCAACGCATTAGTAATGCTTCAGGTATTGCTGATGTCAATAGGCGACGGTAACCACTTACCATCAGGAGAATTGCCTCCGTAGAATATTTAAAAAAATTGTATAGAAACTTCTAGAGTACCGTTGAAAAGCATTAATGGTCGCGCGGCGCCGGATCGATAGCGCCGGAACGCAGCCACGCTGCATGTCTCCGTCAGCACCCGTTACTGGTGGTATCGAGTCGCTAGCGAGTCCAACGCATGAGGCTTTGTGATGCGAAAGACAATTCAAATGAACAAACATAATGTCAAATGTATGAAATGACACGTCACAAAACCAGAGTTTAGTTAATCCTAGTCCTAACCCAGTTTCATAATAACAGGGACAGAGTTTCAGACATTTGTATTCTCAGTTTTTTTTCCAAACTTTTAAAATCAGTTTTTGGTATTTTTATCAAACTTACGAGAAGTTCGACAACATGATTGCTACTTAAAAAATTTAATTTGAAAATTTAGTTTGAACCGATTTTACCTGAAAACTGCAGATTTTTAACAGTGTTTATCCAATTAACTATTGATTTATTGCCAATTTGGTGTAAAATAAGCCCATTTCGGCATAGTAGGTATACAAATAAATCAGCTTAAAGGTATTATATCGTTTTCACATAACAGTACATAAATAACTAGCTCTGCTAAGTATAACATTATGAAATTCAATGTAACATTATGGCTTGCATAGAGCAAAGAAATTACAGAGATATTATTGTAACGCTTCGCAACCGACGCGACGTGCCATTGTTAAGTCAAAAAACAGAGATTCGAGAACGTTTGGATCCAGTTCCCCGATTCTGGTTACTTAATACGGCTGCACTAGGAGGAACTACTTAAAAGTGCGGTTTAACATGATGAAAACGAGCTAAATAACTGGTTTATCGGTGAATCTTTTTATACAATTGACGATTTTTTTATCCGTTACTCTACTACTAATCTACTAGATTATAAGTACCGCTATTTAGGATAGCTACATACGAAACGAACGTTTTATTTTTACAGTAAGAAATTAAATTATTAAACTTTATTGATGACAAAGTTAGATATACTAATAACTAATATGTACTAATAACTGTTATAACATGTTATTGTCCTAAAATCGACAGTCTTTATTACAAATCAAGATTTATTCCACTGTTGACAATTGTTTACTAATCTAAAACTTAAACTTAACTATGTAAGGTATGCTTATCAAGGGCCTATGTTATTGACAACAAAGTAGAACGAGTTGGATATATTAAAGGCCGCTAGGTATATTTCAGATGTTATATTATTTTATATAGTAAATGTGGCGGTATCGAACTTTTCAAAACGAACTTAATAATCAATAATCAACTTGTCAGGGGCGTCAATATAATACCCAAAAATGTACAGAATGATCGGATTATTGTTTTCGTTCGGAAATATCCGAATGGGTTGGACTCGAATCGCCGTCTGCTTGATAGAGAGGCTGCAACTGGAGGCCGGCGCGCGAGCTGCATACTGATGTCCTCTACGTCTCAAATCGAGTTGAGCTGAAGCTGATGTCACTGAGAATGGAGCAAGTGCTGGTCAAGATAGAGGTGAGGCATTATTACATCTATTACAGATGATTTATACAGCACAGCCGTGGTGGCCCCGGCTGAAGAATAGGCCCCTCCATATCTACCTATCCGCGGATGTAGTAAGAGGCGACTAAGGGAAAAAAGCTAGGGGATGGGCAGCAGCGTCCCTCATTTTAACAACAATAGCTCTAACTGCGCTCGCCAATCCGCATACCCAGAGTGGTGAGTATGGTCAAATCCCCCCACATGATAAGGAATTTGCTCTGTCTGTGGGGGAGGCCATGTTTAGCAGTGAACGTCGAACAGCTGAAATGATGATGATGATACAGCGTCAGGTGGAACTTTTAACTCACTTACAGGACGCTGTAGTGCATGCGACAAGTTTAGATGGAGTAGGATTAGCCAGTATCTATGCCATGGTGAATCTTGATAGCTGATAGCTTTTCTTTTGAGCCTTACCTAGTTCGATCGGCACCACACTGAAGCTTTAAATTCAATTTTGTGAAAAAGGATCATCGAAAAATATTATAGGTACCAAGCCGTGTTTGTTGCCTGATTCTTGTAGGCTTGGTCGCGAGGAACAGGCGTAGCTTCAGCTAGTTTCTAAGACGTTTCAAAGTGATCCTAGTGATTTTATTGAAATAAACGCCTTTTGACTTTGACTTTGAGAGGATTCTCAGCCTAATCAGCCGCCTCCACAGGAAAGACCTGGTCAATACCTGCGGAGAAGACTAAGCCGCGGGTTTCCTCGCGATGGTATTCTTCACCGTTTTGAGCACGTGTTAATGCGCACATACATTTATCAAACAAACACAGACTCGCTCTAAAGCTCAAAGTAACAATGAAATAACCAGCGACAGAATGAATCATAGATACCTAGCAGAGTTCTCGAATTCCTCAGAACATCTGCAGTGCTAATTAATCCAGCTCAATCTAAATGTAGTGCGCTGTGCGTTCACCCTGTGTAGACTAAGCACTACATACATAGTTTTTGAATTGTCGAGTAAGCCAAGCTAAGAATAATAAGGCAAAAGTAAAATCATAATTAGCCCGACGGATTAGCATTGCCATCCAGCGTGGCAATTTCGCCAGCGTCTTGGAGACGCTTCCGACTGGTTCAATTGAGCTATCTATAGATCGTTTGTATCGATTTTTAGATAGTTCAATTTTTTTCGTCATTGGCCAAGTATTTGAAGCTCGAGGAGACTCACTAGTGACCAGATAACGTCAGAAGTTAGTGCTTAGTTAAATAGCATTCTACTCGCATTGCTGCGTTCATGCTCAGTCGTTTGTGTCTGTCGGGACTCGTAGCGGAGCTTTTATTTTTATAATAAAGCTGCGGTTTCTAACTTGTAACCGTTATTAGAGCACACTCTTATAGCGTCCGTCATGTTACAAGACTTAAATTTGAGATGAAACGGCTGCGATAGTCATCTATGTATAGTTTAAAATTATCCTTACGACATCTTTTTTTTTTTTTTTTTTTTATTTACTGCAAAAGTATACAGACTAACTTAATTCTACAGTTTTGAGGTACTTTGCAGACAACTATTTGGTTAAGGTAAAAATATCAAGTGGTTTCCTCACTAGGCTAAGCCTGTATCGAGGAAACCAAGCTACGATTAAATCAAAAGGAAGATGGCTCGGACAACAGGTGCGATCTGAGTAAAGTCTATTTTGATTTTGGCATTATCGTGTGTGAATAATCAGAATAATCAATTTATTGGTAAAATTAGTATTTACACGTCAGTACATTAAGTAGGTATTACACATAATATATAATATTTTAATTAAAATAAATTAAGACAAATTGAGAAAATAATAAAATTTAGTTATTGCATTTTGCAAAGGAAGTCTTTCTTCGTCTTTATAGAACGCCATCCGACGAGCCATAATTTTAATTTAATTTTAAATGATAGTGATCTGGATCAGTTGAGCTATCTATTATCGTTTGTAACGGTCTTTAGATGGCTCAACTGTTTTGTTGTGTATTTTGTAAATATTAACTTGTATTAGTTTTAAGTTTCTTTCTGTAAATAAAGTAAAGCAAAAAATTTAAATGATGTCAGACTAGGTGCCGATGTTATATGCTCCGGCAGGCGGTTATACACAGCAGGTACGTGTATGAGCCGTTCTCTACGAGCAATATGGCGCAGTCCTCAAAGTCAAACTCGATATAAGACAGCATGCAATTCGGTATCTTAAATGAAATACATTTAATGATCCTTATGTCCATTGGATAAAGTAAATTTTGAGTGTGCGGTATGTAACAGCTGAGTGGCATCTCGTTTTAACGCGTTTTGGAAATTATTTTAGTAATTTCAGTAAATGACAAACATTGCCTTTGACTTGATAATTAGCCCTCTTTAGAACTGAACCTGCATCTTTACGTGTAGTACTGACATTTGTGTCATGTGCGCTGTTCAGACGACGGCCGTCAACACGGGACCCGCATCTAAACACATTTGTCCGTTTTCTGGGTTAACTGGTTTCTTGACTTCTAGTTTATTTTGTTAACATTGTACACTTGAGCTGTTTACTTTATTTTTTGAAGAATGTATCTTTATACTATTTATAATGTACTTCTATGTTTCGTAGGTAGAGCTGTATTCATAAAGTAAAACCGCGTCTGATTTTCCAAATCGACTAACAGACAATTATTTTTTTTTAACACCCTACAATCACATACATAGACCTGACTCCACACTAGGATTCCCTGTATCGTGGGTATCAGAAACTACACGTACCGTGGTGGGGACGTGGTAACACTGGCGGTTACCACGTCACCACCACTTCGCGGCAAACTAAAGCTCTTTAATAAGTTTAGAATTCGATTATTACCTACTTAGAATGTTGTTTCATTTGTTTTTTTTTTTTTTTTGTTATACAACTGAGATGGCAAACAAGCATACGGCCCACCTGTTGGTAAGCGGTTACCGTAGCCTATGAGCGCTTGCAATACCAGAGGCATCACGCACGCGTTGCCGACCCCGAACCCCTCCCCCCCTAAAGAGCTCTGGCAACTTTACTCATCGGAGGAACACAACACTATTTGAAACAAATAATGTTATTTGGCTGCGATCTTCTGTAAGGTGGAGGTACCTCTCCAGGCGGGCTGCTCCAATTCAGAACGAGAAATCTCGCTGTGCCCTACCTCCTCCTAAAGTTTATTAAGTAAGGTAATTTATGAAATTAATTCTGAATCTAGCAAAAGGTTCCAATTAATTACAATCCTAACTACCAGTTACAAACATTTGCACCTAACATAAAGTAACCGACCACCAATAATCTCCATGGCTGGGCTCGCACCGCGAAAGCCAATAACGTCGGTAGCCGCCCTGCAATGTGTGCCGCGCACTGCGATAGCGCCGGATAGTGGACGGTTTGTTATTTATGTGTATGTATATTTGGTTGGAAAGTGGTGGGCTTAGTTTCTTCTTTTGTTAGAAAAGTTTTAGGGTTTCGAAGCTTAAAAGTGAGAATGGAACCCCAACCGAAAATCTAAATTTATCAATCCAAAAAATTCATATTTTTTTTTTTTTTGTAAGACTAGATCTTTCGAGGTCTTTTTCTCTCTATCTAGAGTGTTTAATTATATTTTATAATTAAACACTCGCTAAAAATAAATTATCGGGGCAAAAAAATATAGGAACTTTTATATAATTAATTAAGTACCCAATAATGTGGTCACTATGTTTTATTACAGATAATGTACCCACCTGACTTGAAACTTGGCGTTATTAATAAAGAATTGTATTATATTATATTTTATGTGAACTACGGTTTGCGTCTTTGCTAGGAACAATAAACTTTAGAAGAATGACACAGCACATACGTGGCCAGTAATGTATGCATACTTTTGATACCGCACGAAGAATTTGCTTTGTGATAATGTTCCACAAAAACCGCGATGCCTCACACACCGCGGTGTAAGCGCACTGAGAGACGTCGCTCGCTCCTTTGTAGATGGTGAGTACCTTCTGAATGCCATTTAACAACAGTAGCGCTCTCACAATGACGCTATTTCCATTTTACTGCTCATCGCTGCCAAAGTTATGCTACCCTCTGCCTGGTCCGAATAAAACGCGCAACGGATCTCACACACTGCATTTCCTGACCAAGATTTTAGTTTGTGAACGCAAAGTGTGCAACTTGCAAGTGTGCAAGTTTATCTGGAAGCGACGTTTTTACAATGTTAGAGCGCAGTTTGTACTCCGAGCGGTTGCTCTTGTATTGTAGAGTCAGCTTAACGTCGTTACAATGTTATGTAGTTTATAGAGATAAATTGAGCTTGTTGAAAAAATTTAAGGAAACGAGAGTGGATTGGTTTATGAACAGTTAAACTTTTATTAATACAGGGTAATTTTTGAAATGCGCAAGCCCTGAAAGATTTTGTTATGAATTGAAAGAAGAAGCGAGGTTTTTCCATCCAGAGGTGCCACATTTTTATTAAAAAAAAGTACAATTGAAAGGATTGCATCGTAATTTTGAAAACTGAGCGTTATATTTTCTTTCGCGGCTGAAATCGTCAGTTTACTTGATATGTCTTTTAGGAATTAACGAAAATAATGGTTATTGTTTTATATTAATTTATCGCACTTCAAATCAGGTGGAGTGTCCGAGGTTTTGTACAAATAACCATGCATCCGTATCTAAGCATACGTACTTTGCCTTTTCAGAGTTTAGGGTATGTCGCGCAACGGGACAACATCGGGAGAAGTGCTGCCTTACTAGTTGTGAAGTTCATAATAACATCTGTACCTTCTTTTACTAGGTTGATTACGTAGGAAAATGTCTACGACGGCTCCGTAGACATCTAGCTACGCTACCGTAGACACTTCGCTACGCCTTTGTAGACACCTTGTTACGCCGCCGCTGTCAACTCGCTACGCCTTCTTAAACAACTCGCTACGCCTTCGTAGACACATAGCTACGCTACCGTAGACAACTCGCTACGCCTTCGTAGACACATAGCTACGCTACCGTAGACACTTCGCTACGCCTTTGTAGACACCTTGCTACGCCGCCGCTGTCAACTCGCTACGCCTTCTTAAACAACTCGCTACGCCTTCGTAGACACATAGCTACGCTACCGTAGACATCTCGCTACGCCTTCGTAGACAGTGCGCTACGCAACTGCCGTTTAGCTAAACTTAGGTTTATGACATCCCTAGGTAAAGCGAGTTGATATTTTACTATACCTAAGAATAACCTGCACCACAATAAAACCGCATTAAAATAAGTTATGCTTATCTCGATTCATTACACAAAATGTTCATAAGAAGACAAAGTCCATTATAAATGGGAGTGTAAATCCGTATATTTACAGCGGGTATGTGATGTGTTATCATTACAAGTGGTAAGTTTGTCACCCCTTGTGTCGTAAAGGTGCTTTTAAACGGTGAGCGTTACTCTAGCGCACATTGAAATATATCGCAAAGGTTAAGCAAAGATTTTATTACTTCTGGGACCTATGACTTAGCAAGTAGAAGTGGCAGTAGGCAGGCCATATAGCTCGCAGAACCGACAACCGTTGGGAAATAAAGGTTCTCAAATGCCGATCATGAATGCAACGACGCAGTATATGAGTATAACCCATTCGATGGACCGATTATATTTTGAAGGTTGCACGAGTACTCAAGAGCGTTTTTCGTGTCACTCTTTAATTATTGGAATACATATTTTATAAAATACTAGTAAATAAAAAAGAAAGCCAAGGGGAGAGCTTTTGTCCAACAGATACTTCTCCTGCTGATGATGATGTTAACTCGATGTTAACCGTTTTTGAACCTTACATCTTGGTAACTGTTAACATTGTTATGTTGCATATTAATGAATATTTTACCTAATAAATGGCTTCAAATTTTCGGCATGCAGAAACGTGTAGCGAAATATTAGACCGTTTGAAGGCAGCTTAATTCAGCCGTAAAGTACATCGCTGTAAATCAGCTCCGTCGTCGGAACATAATGCAACTTTTATTACTATTTTATTGGTTGTTTTCGTAAAGTTACGAAATAAAGGCAATTTGTACGCGCGCTGATTTGTTCCGAAAGTATTTCATGAAATATACTGCGAATTATTCAACCAAGTTTTTAAGTGGTTTTATTCAAGTTTTATACGATTTGGGGAAAAAATTTAGACCTTTATAATACTTGTAGGTACACACGCATAAAGTTTCCATTGATTATTCAACCATAATTACTACTAAGTGAACTCTGTACGCTTAAAGAGATTTTCTCCAAATAGGCCTTACGTGTAATTCTGTACTTTAAGTCCATCCCCAAGGAGAACTCAACTCACTGAGGGAAATTTTGCATACTTTGTATTTAAGGCAGCAATCCTTACCATTTCTTCTTTTTAGGATAAAAAACAACAGTCAACTCAGAATCTAGTCCAGTATTACCAACTCCGTTTTTATAAAAAGGATGGACTATAATCTCAAGTTTTAACAACTACAAGGTGGAAAACACGAAAACGGCCCACCTGTTGGTAAGTGGTTACCGTAGCCTCGCTAATCTCGCTGTGCGCTACCTCGCATGACGATCTACAATCTTTTAATATACACAACACATGAACTAAATGATTGAAATGATAGGATCGAAAAAAATTATAGGCCCCAAGCCGTGTTTGTTGCCTGATTCTTGTAGGCTTGGTCGCGAGGAACAGGCATAGCTTCACCTAGTTTCTAAGACGTTTCAAACTGATCCTAGTGATTTTATTGAAATAAAAACCTTTTGAGTTTGAGTTTGAGTCATGAATGGAGGAATAGATGAGGCATATCTAAAAATAGGTAAGTGTCCAGTCCCACCCACAGCCACAGTAGCTATAGTGCGAGTGCCTAAAGGCTATTAAGCACTGCCGATATTGGCACTCCAGTAGCCGCGGGCGTTATTGCCACGCGCCGACCGGCGGTGTTGTGGGCCGAGTGCCGATATTTATCGCCTTGTCAGATGCTGAAGCCGCCAGCTCTCAATAGACATACCGGTTATTGCTGTTGGTCGATACACGGACAATGTCACGATATGGTCGACAAAACTCTGACCAAATTTTCTAGTAGAATTCTAACAAAGTGAAAAGATATGATAGAAGTAGATTATGATTATGATTATGACTTTGGGCTTATTTACGTTTGTACGCTCACTTTTCCAGTAAAATAAGTACACCTACCTAATCATCTATGAATAAAATTATGGTCAGTTTTGCATTTTTGTCGACAATGTGTTGCCTAATTAGGGTCCACTCTTTTTTGTAACACATCCCAAATCAAACGTTTTCAATCCCAACATACCGAATCAAAATGTCTCTTTTAAGTAAATTCCTGAAAGGCTCTCTAAAAGGCTTTAAATTTGAGTAATTCCTCCGTTCGTTCCGCGAAATGCAATTATTCTGGGCCTGCGTGCCTCTCGATATATCTACCCGAGAGACGAGAATATATGTACAGCTAGTAGGTATGGGAATGTATGAACCAGCAGTACGCGTACGAACGAAGAGTTTATGTGGTTCGCACTTACACAAAGAAGGCATAGCGTATCTAAGCTGCTGAATAAATAACACCCAACAGTCACATACCTACATATAAATAAATAAATAAAAAAATAATAAATATTCCGGACATATCACACACAGTCAACTGATCCTAAACTAGGCATAGCCAGTACTATGGGTACCAGAGACTGATATACATAATAGGTAAATATTTAACACCCAGACACAGAACAAACATCTGTGTTAATAACACAAATATTTGTCCAGTGCGGGAATCGAACCCGCGACCTCTAGCGCAGAAGGCAAAGTTACTACCAACTGAGCTATGCGGCCAGTCACACAAACATACATAGTACTGAGCCCACACCAGGATTCCCTGTGTCGTGGGTATAAGAAACTACGAGTACCGTGGTACCACAACACCCAGACCCGGAACAAATACTTGCAGATCATGCAAACATTAGTCCCGCAGCGGGAATCGAACCCGCACCCCTTGCGTCTCAGACGATCACTCGCCCACTATAAGCGAAAAATACGATTAAGCATTATTTTTAAGTCAATAATATTCCGCCTAAAATGGAGTTTAGTTTCGATTTACAGTTTGCTAGTTATAGCTCTCTCGTCCCCGGGGAGACCTCGGAAGCATCCAATTACGAATTACCCTTCTTTAAGGGCTTAAAAGGAATCCTCGGCGTCATGGCCGCCGGCGACGGTCGTCGGCTTTCCGTCGCTACTTCCTACTCAATCGCTACTGGTAGTTTCAATAATACAATATTGTAGGAACGAGATGATTATTATGACACCCGATGGACCGACGACATTGTGAAGGTTGAAGGAAACCACAAATATGCATATTTACTTAATCACACTCACTACATCTACTCACGTATGCGCTTCTGCGATACTGGGCTTTTAAGAGACCGATACTAGGAGAGCTCACAACACACCTTACCTCTCACACACACACACACACACACACACACATTACTATTTAATAATTACAAACCTACACAAACATACATCCATATTTAACTTCCTGCCTATACCTACAAAACTTATCTACTTTACACTACAACACGTCCTAAATCTAAATTTATATAATTATAGGTACATAGTCTAGCACAGTTAAGACATAATGTTAGTTATATTACACTGTTTGGTACCTAAGTTGACCAGCGGCATGGGGCCCGGTGTCCTGTAGCACAGGTTTTTTAAACCTATTTCAGGCACCGGTCTCTCACCAAACAGGTTAACTTAACTACCTACAATACTTATATTCTGCTGTATCCCATCCATTACTGTTAACCTTTGTTGAGAGAAATAAATATATACATATTCTTCTATTCTATTCTATATATTCATATTCTAAGGAAGTCGGCGGATGGAGAAGGCTCAAGACCGTTCGGCGCGGTAATTTTCAAGGTATTTTTTCGGTTTTGAGCAAGCTAATTTTACTTTATTTAGTTTTACTTGATGCATCTATGACAAAACACGATTGCCAAGAGCCAAGCGCTTTGTCGCTACTTGTCATTTCAAGGTCATGCTATACCCGCTCCGCATTCGATTTGCTTACAATATGACGAGCTTCGAACGGATCAATGACATCGCGGGCGTACACTGAAGGTGAGTGAGTAGGTGGCTCAATCAATTTCACCGTCACTAATGCCATTGACGCAAATCCTTTTTGTCATCTCGCTGTTATTGACCCTAGTTGACCATCATCATCATTCATCATTTCAGCCGTTCGACGTCCACTGCTGAACATGGCCTCCCCCACAGACAGAGCAAATTCCTTATCATGTGGGGGGGTTTTGCCCATACTCATCACGCTGGGCATGCGGGTCGGCGAGCGCAGTTAGAGCTATCGTTGTTAAAATGAGGGACGCTGCTGCCCATCCCCTAGCTTTTTTCCCTTCCCTAGTTGACCATTGAGTACATATTTTCTCATTTTTGTTTTGTTTTAATAATTTTCGTAGGGTTATGAAACTCTTTCATCATTCTCCATTTCATAGGAGCTATTACTTTCGCTAAACGAGGTGAGTAGGTACTCTGGGGCGCGCGTGTGAGTGGCGCGCGGCACGCGAGCGCCCTCCTATTAAGCGGTACAGCCGGCGAGAGAAGAGATCTGAACCAGTTATTTAATGTATTAATATCATTCACACTAGGGAAATACTAAAACTCTTACAATATCCTAATTTTCGACTTAGGAGGCAAGCGAGCCCACGACTCTCCTCTGGATACGAGGACGCGCGCCGCCGAGTCAACCCCTCATCGGAAGTTCAACTCTCCATTGGGTCGGTGGCGCAGTACTTGGATCTAATTCCGATTAAAAATCTTTACTCGAGAGCCCGCCCACTTTTGGCACTATCAATAAATAAATATAAATTTTATTTCAGGTAACTTAAGAATAGTACAGATGGTAAAAAACTAATTCTAAGACCCATAGAAATATATACCTTAACCTAAAATATATAAAATACCTATTAATTATTTAATTATTGCACACGTATAGGCAACGACGTATGACGTTTCTGCCCGGTGGCGGCGCCTCCGGTGTCTCGTGTCAGGCGTCCGACAACAAACCTCCTGAATTTGACATCTTTAGGTCACATCTCCCCACTCATGAACATCGACAAGCAATCAGTAGGTATTCTCACCATAAAGGAATTAAAATTCACATTATAGCGAGACTCCAACTCCTCGACCCTCATGGTGAGGCCGGTCTTCTGGTAGAGACGCCACCAAGATTTCGGCAAGAAGGCTTCTTCTTCCTTCGCTCTACCTTGGTAAAACCCTCCTTGTCACATCGGTCCTGTGAAAGTGTGATTCATCCCCTTTTGCAATCAATGCATTATTTAATTTCCCCTCCTATTTTTAGAATAGAATAGATATAATTTCTACCCGGGTACGCGCGCTACTTAATAAAAAGCGTGGATTGTACTAGACTGTACGTTGTAGTTTTATAATTTACCGTTGTAGGTACCGTGAAGGGCGCGTTTATCGTGATTAAGGGTATTATTCGTGTTTGCCTTGTCGTCGTGTTGAAACTGTTACTTCACTGTGTATACAATAAATTGGTATTATTGGAGAATCCATTTATTTCATTATTGAAACTAAAGTCAAAGTATAATTTATTGCTTGAAATACATGTCATAAAGATGTCAATTACTATATACTTTTGAATCAATGTATTCTATCTATATCTAGGCATGCAATATTTAATTTACAATCTTAATAAAATTTAATTAATAAAAAAAATAACAAATAATAATAAAAAATAGAAGAAAATGAATGTCATTATGAACTAATTAAAATATTAAAAACAGTTAGAGACTAGATACACAACAACTAAATATTATATAACTATCATGGCTATGAACAATATTTTCACTAAAACGGAATATTTACCATAATTTGTGAGTTTATTTGGATACCCGTTTTTAGCGAAAATTATATCCTTTTATTAGTTATACCCTATTAGCGATTAGTTAATGAACTGTCGCGAAACCATGACTTTATACTAGCCTATAAAATATAACACAGGTATTCCAAGTCGTTACTCACATGTTCCGCAATTCATTCTGACATCAAACTGGCGTTATTCATGGAATTTCAATGAAATGCTGATAAACTTTGAATGAGCTTGAAATTGGATTTGAATGTGAGCTGAAGTTGCGCTAGCTAAAGAGCAAATTCTATAAAAGCACGAGTGATTCATCATCATCATTTCAGCCGTACGACGTCCACTGCTGAAAATGGCCTCCCCCACAGACAGAGCGAATTCCTTATCATGTGGGGGGATTTGCCCATACTCACCACGCTGGGCATGCGGGTTCGCGAGCGCAGTTAGAGCTATAGTTGTTAAAATGCCCTCATTTTAACAACGATAGCTCTAACTGCGCTCGCCTGCTGCTGCTGCCTATTCCCTAGCATTTTTCCCTTAGTCGCCTCTTACGACATACGATCTATACACAATACACTATACAAACTTTATTTCAGAATAGATAATTAGAATAGAACAAAAAACAGATGGATATGGAGGGACCTATTCTTCAGCCGGGTTAGAGTGATTCATCATCTCCCTGCCCTTATCCCACTTCATGTGGGGTCGGCACAACATGTTTTTCTCTTCCACTCCCCTCTATCAGCCGTCATATCAGTATTCACTCCTTTCTTACTCATGTCATCTTTCACACAGTCTATCCATCTTTTCTTTGGTCTAGCCGGGTTAGAGTGATTAGTTGGCATTTATAGGTAAAAAACTATAGGAAGTTATTTCCAAAAAGTATTTCAACAATAAATCGTCCGACATTCCGCCGCGAGGGGCGCCGCGAGCGCGACGCCGGCTCGTGAATAGCACTCGTTAAGGTCGACTCTGAATGGGAAGTTGTTCGCGCAGCGCGAACTTGGACGTACAAGTTATTGGACACAGTGGAGCGAGGCCGGTGGCTGAAGTTTTGCGAAACTCAATTTGAACTGTAGGTACCTACTGCTCTGTTACTTGTTGGATGGATTCTGAGTTAAGGGTGAATTGCATGTGGAACACATTGTAAACACCATTTTCGCTGACGACGACGAAAAGATGTTTATTTTGGTTGTATTGCAAAATGACATGATCGCCAAAAGTCTTGTTCTAGCCACCGTTTGATACAAAATATTGCCTAAATATCATGGAGACCGTAGAAAAATTCTAAACAATAACTCTTACTATTATAAGTCAACTAAAATATAGTAAATAAGTTCGCATGTGTGGGCTAGTTCCATAATCCATGCCTCTGGCTAAGTTCTGGTCATTCTAATCATTTCTTGAAATCAAACTTCAACAGGTTTTGCCTTACTGCTACTGTCAGCTGTGGCTGCCGTTCGGTAGCCGCTGAATAACCATGATTTTGTATAATATTGTAATCAACAAATTGTTGTTCTCGCCGGTTTAATATTGATGAGATATCTTAGCCCCCCCCCCCCCGCTCCCGCCTTCCTACCCCCAGGAGGGTAAAAAGCGGGGAGTTTTTAACCTCGACCTATGAATACATTAGCTGGTACAACGTTTTAAAAATAATGCCTCCATTCTGAAGGATTTTTACAAAACGCAGCTTTAAGAGATTTTGTTGGCCTTTTTATTGCGCGATCTGAGGCTTCGTAAATTATTCACTGTTGTATTTTGTATGACTTATTTATAGGTTCTTGTGGTCTTAAACGGTTTCATAATCTTGGTTTTTTCGCGAAATTTATTACTAACATTAAACATCCTTCACTTGAGTGGGATTAAATGTACTACAAAATATTTTATGAGTGTAACCAGAGCAATTAATAAATGGAGGGTTGGAGTGAAATGGAGGAGGCCTTTACTCGTTGAGAGGTCCTTAAAATTAATATTTAATATGAATGCATGAATTATTGATTTGATGATATAAATGATTTAATAACTAATAGTGCATGTTTTAATTACATTTCGTTGATTTAATATGTACCTAGTTAATTTTACCATTTATTCATTGCTTGTTTTTTTATTATGGGAATAAAAGGCTATTATAATTATTAACCTCGAAGGTAAACTCTGAAGAAAATTATCTTAAATAAACAGATTTATCCGAGAGCTTATAACACATGTGAGAAAGATCTAAAGATGGTAGGTACTTTGGATTATTTGAAGATCAGTGAAGTCGTGGCCCCGGCTACAGAATAGGCCCCTCCATATCTCTATCCGCGGATGTCGTAAGAGGCGACTAAGGGAAAAAAGCTAGGGGATGGGCAGCAGCATCCCTCATTTTAAAAACGATAGCTCTAACTGCGCTCGCCAACCCGCATGCCCAGCGTGGTGAGTATGGGCAAAACCCCCCCACATGATAAGGAATTTGCTCTGTCTGTGGGGGAGGCCATGTTCAGCAGTGAACGTCATACGGCTGATATGATGATGAGTGAAGTCGTGAGTAGCTGTTTGTTTATGTAAAAGTTATGTGGTATTGTGATGGCGTCTCAAACAAGACGAGAGGGAATCCTTATGTTTTCTTTATTCTTTCTTTCTTTGTGTAATGTTACGATCCGACTCTTGCCGCTAAGGGATTACTTAAGAGAGCCATAACACGAACAAACAACATTGAAAACACGTACTTTTCTTAACTTCTTGGCATCTTCTGAGGCAATCAATGGACGCTCAACTTTCCTACGCTGAAAGGGTTTCTTTGGGCTGACTGTACATTAATTAACTCCATCATTCACAGCGAATATCGGCGAAAAGAGTTTATAAAAAGTTCCAGCAAAGCCTCTAACAAATAATGTTTAATGTAGTATTATGACTATTTATTTTACAACGTTCCTACAAGTTATAAAGTCACGGACTCTAATAGTTGGTATTTTCAAGTTGATACCTTTAGCCGTTTCTGAGAATAAGAGTCTTGAAAGATAGACAGGCAGACAGACGACCAACAAAGTGATAGACATAGACATAGACATAGACAAACATTTATTCACAAACTTGGCGCACAATACACGTCACAATAAAAGCAAGACACAGAGAGCGAAAATATGAAACAAAGACAGAGAGGTAACACACAAAAACTTATTAAAAAGAACACGTGAAATGTTATTGTGCGCCACAGCAGCAAAAAGGTCTCGGCTCAGCATAAATGCCTTACCACTGAGGAGTAGTTAGGCGCTGGTATTCTGCCGAAACCGTTATTTATAGTCACTTGACCTTGTGAGACTACTTCAAATTTGTGGAGTGTTATAAATAAATAGTTGTGGATAATATATATTATATAAGAATAATATAAGATGTTTATTTAAAACTTATACAGGCTGTTTGGTACATAGTCTGTTATTATTTCTAGAAGATACAAAAGATTCAAGACATTATAATGTACCTTGGCTGAGCTCTGTCCCTCGCACTAGGTCTCTTAAGAGCCTGTATAGCGAGGTTACAGCGATCCGCTTCCGGCTCACTAAGTCGTATCTATTAATGTAGAAATTACCCGTAACACTATGTTACACTTAGTAGTGAGTAAATAAAATAATATTAAAAGGAGGAGTAATCTGTGGAGTATATATATAGTAGGGTATATAGGTAGAATGTATAAAAGTATGTGTGATTCCACTTTTGATTGCATGTGTTTGTGTGTGCGTTTGTTTGAGCGTGTTTATGTGTGTGTGTGCGTTTGTTTCAGCGTGTGTATATGTGTGCATGTGTGTGTATGGGTGTTTGTATGCGCAATATACCTAGTTTATTCAATAATGGCCAGTAAATTCTCAGTTTCTTTATATGATAACTGCATTAAGTAATCTGATACTGATTTGTTTAGTTTATTATAGTTTAATTTAATCAATGATGTTTTCCCATTCAGTTTGTTGTACAATCGAGGACCTAGTATTTTGAGTGATTTTGTTCCAAACTTGGTGCGAGACTTTGGTACTATAAAAACGATATCTTTCCTGCGTTTGGTTTTCAATGAGTCAATTATATTTTCGGTCACGTTTGAGTGTTGCCTAGCTACGACTGTCTTGATGAAGAGCTGCCTTATGGTTAATACCGAGCACTCCTCATACAAGGCTTTCGTGGAGTACCACCGGGGTTTGAACCGCATAACCTTTAGTAGCGCTCGCTGTGACCTTTCCAACACCAGGAGATGGGTCATTGCAGCACCGCCCCATGCTTTGATACAATAGGTTAATATTGACTGTGCAAGACTAAGGTAAATCTTGGTCAAGGAAACATAACTAAGCACATGACGAAGTCTTTTAAAGATATATATAAGTTTCCTGGTACGCCCTGACAGGCTATATATGTGCTCAGTCCAGGTCATGTTTTTATCTATAATTATCCCTAAGTATTTGATATGTGGAACGGATTGGAGAAAGGGGCACACGCAATTTTCTGATTGTTTGCATGTACCTGAATGAATTTTTAATTGAAGGGGCTTAGTCGGTTCAGTGCTCTTGTTTAGTGTAAAATGTATATATTTTGTCTTCGATAAATTTATGTTTAAGAGATTGTCTTTGAGCCATTGTGAGACCCCATCCAAACCTATGTTGGCAAACTTTTCAACTTCATTCCACTTTTTTCCACGGAAAAGGATGACAGTATCATCTGCATAGGTAACAACTTTTCCGTGAGACATATTTAGATTACAAAGATCATTTATGTATATTAGGAATAATGTTGGCCCAAGAATACTTCCTTGGGGCACGCCGAATTGTATATTACACTCATGACTAAAATGTTCACCTATGCGAGTCCTTTGCTTCCTATTCGTTAAGTAGCTTTCAAACCATCGTAGTGGTATGCCTCTGACTCCAAAGGACTCTAGTTTTGACAACAGTATTGGCACAGAAACCGTATCAAAAGCTTTTGCTAAATCAAGAAACACACCAAGTATTCTTTGACCAGCATCCAAGCTATTTGTAATTAACTCTGTAACTTCCAGTACTGCATCTTCTGTGCTGCGTCCAGATCTAAAACCGTATTGATTCTGCGATAGGAGATTTTTGTGTTCAATGTAATTTATGAGTCGTTTATTCATTAGTTTTTCTAATATTTTTGAAATTACTGACAGTAGAGAAATGGGCCTGTAGTTGCTTACAGTATCCATGTCACCACCTTTATGAATAGGGCTGATGATCGATTTCTTTAGAGCGCTTGGAAATATACCAGAGTCGAAGCTTTCTTGACAGATGCGGGTAATGGGATATAATAGGCATGGTAGTGAAGTTTTGAGTAATTTCGTGGTAATTTTATCCCAGCCTGGGGCGCTATTATTCCTAAGTGAATTAACTATACAATATATTTCCTGAGTATCCGTATTAATAAGCCCAAATGATGTTAGCTCTGAGTTTAGGAAGTGACTTTGTTTATATGCGAGGCTATTTTCTGTCTCATTTTGGGATACCAGAATATCTTTGGCAAGATTTATTCCAACATTTTGAAAGTATTCATTTACGTGATTTAACGATTCCGTTGGTGCATGATGCGGTTTTATTAGATTCTCACACGGGTTAGGTTTAACGGGAAAGTTACAGATTTTCTTTACGATTTTCCAAGTCTCTTTGCTATTCTTATTATGTTTTTGTAATTGTTCTCTTTCGTGGTTTCTTTTTAGCTTTTTTAGTAATTTATTGCAAGTGTTTCTGTAATTTAGGTACTTTGTTTTGACATCATTGTTTTCAGCGTCTTTTTTAAATTTCATATGTAGTTTGTCTCTACGTTTCAAGCACCTGATGATACCTGGAGTTATCCAGGGTTTGATATTAGATTTTCTTCTAGATACTGTTTTAGTTGTAGTATGTTTATTGATTGTTGTCGCAATTGTATTAAGGAAGTTTTCTGTCGCATTGTCTAAGTCTGTAAAGTCTAATAGGGTTTCCCATACAATTTTGGATAGTTCTACATGGATTGCATTATAATCGATTCTAAAAGATGTGACTTGTTTTTTTGTATGTTTATTTTGTTGAGTCAAAAGTTGTAGTAACACCGGGGAATGATCGGTGATTGTAGCGGGAAGCACAATAGTCGTGGCTGTATTTCTTGTCCTTATCATGTAGTGATCAAGGCAGGCCTCCTTCCTTGTTGGTAGTACATGTCCTGGTAGGATACCATCTTATAATATTGTTATGTATTATAAAATGATGATCCTAACAGTGTTCTTTTTTTTCAAATGAGGTACGGAACCCTAAAAATACATCACAATTCATGGAGTTCCCATAGTTATTTAAATCTTTCACACGCTATTTCTAATTATTTAGAATTTATTCAATTCTGAAATAAATTAATAGCGTACATCCATAATACGTATTTATTACGAAAATAATTATCTTTTCCACCAAGAAAACTTTTTCATTCTCTAAATTAATTGACTGAGTCAGAATATTGTGTTACAGATGTTTACGCATAATTCTTAATTAAGAGATATCCTGTAACGACTTTACTTTTTCATAAGATAAACAATTTATTTTCTTCATTATAATTCCCAGATAATTTTATTAAAAATCCCAGATATTCTTGTTAGTCTAAAACCTCCAAAACAATTGTATTGTTCAGTATCTCCAGTAGAACAATGCACGATGTTCGAATCACGTCCCGGACACAGATACACGGTAGTTGCTATGGTGCTACAGAATACTAAATAGACACTGTGTCACTTTGTATTGCTCTATGAAAGTTTGTGGAAATTATTAGATACTAGTTTGCGCTCCCGGCTTCACTCCCGTGGTACTGTTATAATAAGAAGCCTATATGCTATTCTAGGTAAAAAAAACTCTTTTCAAGCTTCATTGATATCGGTTGAGCCGTTACGGCGTGATTGAACTTCTTAACATCCTCACAAACTTGCGCATTTGTAATATTAGTAGGATAATAGGATTTAGTAATATAGTTTGGCACAAAGATTTCTTATATTATCCAGGTAGGTCCTAAGTAAACGAAGTCACGGGCCCTCCCTAGGCCCACCTATTTAATATTACTCTATTTGTCTGGCTTTCTGCTTCTATCAAACTTGTAGCGTTGAGCTTGCAGTTAAGTTTCTGTATATTTATATACTATGTGCTATATGGCACGACAATAACACAGTATAAACAATAGCGACAGTAGCACAATCCTTTGTTTGTTATCAGCGTGTTTGCAAACAACATTATAGTGGGGTGAGGGGGGCAGTTAGGGCTGCGAGAAAATATTTCGTTATAGGGAGGATAAGTGTCTTATTTGTTAGTGATAAGTTTTTAGGCTATCGTAACTCAAGAAATCCAATTTCATTATTATGAAAGTGGCGCATAGTTTTATTACTAATATAAGTTTTGTCATCGTTTGAGCAAGGAGTGAAATAATAATAAAATCAACGAACTTTTATTTCTATTCAATTCATTCACGACGTCATAGGCCCTTTTCAGGGCCACCACACCTGAACTTGCTAATGCAGGATGACCAAGAAAAATCAGTGACACGATAAGAAGAAGGCTTCTACTCGATGTTTAGGAATAGATCTAAAATTATATTTACTTTTAAAAACCAGGTTTAAGCTTTCGATAAACTCGAGTTTAAACTTTAGCCTTTAATTATTATGAAACGTGGTTTAGCAAACCCGGATCTAGAGCTGGTTTAACTATGGTTTAACTAAATCACAAATGTCAACTCAGGTCACTAAGGCGGTGCTGTACCATGTATTTAGTGATTAATTTGCTTTATGAGTGTGACTTTTATGAGCAAATGAAGTAATGACATCATAAAACCAGAGTTTTAGTTAATCCTCGGAAAAACCCAGTTTCTTAATGAAGTCTGATTTTAGAATGTTTTATGGGAAGGTTATGTAGTAGACCCAGAGTACAAAGATCGAGGGTTAGACTCAGCTTAAGCCTCCTTTCATAGCTAGGCCTTTCCTGTCACTTTACAAACCTTGTTTTAGAGGCTCTTTAATTTTCAGTAGCTTGAAACACATTGTAATCTTAAGTAGGTAGGTAGCGGTCAATGTCATACAATGACTACATGAGCGACCGCAAACATAAGTTTGTCAATTCCTACACTTAGATTTTTTATTAATTTTTATAAATCCATTGGTGCACGACCGGGATTCGAACCCACGACCAATGGTACGGAAGCCTTAGGGCGCGTGTTCTCGCACTTGACCGTCTTTATTGATTATAAATATATGCAATAAAGAACAACATTTGGTATAATTTCAAAATCTCCTACTGAATTATCTCTAGGGTCGATTTGTTAGAAAGTATTTAGAAGAACTTTTAGTTAGAAGTTTGAGCAGCAACCCTTACGCGGTAACCTCTAAATGATGAGTGTTTGTGAAACTTTCTGAACATTCGTTAGACGACTCCCTCCCCCCCCCTCTCTCCCCTCTATACTCGTAACTTGGAACAAATTATAGAGACGTTAGCGTCAACCTGCTAGTTTAGCACGTACTCGCATATGTACTGTGTTCTAAATATTATACTATGGCAATTATTAAGACGCTAGTGAATTCCATCGACACTGAATTCATTATTTCAGTAGACTAAGATCAATCATGAAATGAAACCAAGTATGAATTTTTAAATAAAAATGAATATATCTAAGTGATTAGATTATTGAGGTTTGAGCACACGCACACACACACAAACACACCCTAGTCCGCTACGTTTATCAGAAAGTCTAAAGCTACGGAACCCTAGCTCAAAGCAGTGTCTATTCGACACAATTAGGGGTCGTTTAAAAAGAAAGCCCGTCAATCGCCGTGCGCCAGATGGATTCACTTCGGAGTGGCTCGGTAGTGCATAGTACAGCTGCTACCAGTAAGGCAAAGGCGGCAAGTTCTCTAAATAAACTATTTTCATGATTTTTAAGTATGAGTAATCAATGCACAGCCTTGACCGGGACTATAGGAGTTAAAATTGACATATTTTGGGGATAAATGCCGCTCTCTAGGAAACTATTAGGTAGTGGTGATTCTAAATGAACAAAATCGCGCGCGCTCTTCTTTCAGTTACTTATTCGTTTTTTTATATTATTTGCGTTTCTTGTTCCAACACACACACCCATTTCAATACTAGATTTTCCCGCGGCATCGCTCGCGAGGCACCAGACAAAAAGTATGCCATCAAAATCGGTTAAGCTGTTACAGAGCAGTTTTAATAAAAAATACACACACACACCCTCTAACTTTTTCAGTCTCACTTTGAATACTACAAGGCTTGAAGTATCAAGTAAAGGTTTAGGTAGGTGATTGTACACACGAACAGCCATACATAGCACACTCTTGTTCAACAAGTAGTTTGATTTTGTTGTTATTCCGACAGCTTCTTAAGTTTTCAAAAAGGTCCATATTACACTTTACAAAAACAGGGAAATTAATTCGCATTTATAGTATTAGTAGGATAAGCTAGGAGATTTTTCAAGGAAAGTTAGTAAAGTTGTAGTTATTATTTTCGTTACCAAGTACAGTCTGAAGCCCGTATTAAAAGATCACTCTTAAAACTGAGAGCCATTTTGAGATCGAGAAAAAATACATTTTTTTATATGAGAAATTGGAAATTAGAACGCTCTCAAGATCGCTTACTAGTTTTAGCGCGCCTTAAAGTCTCTGCCTACCCCTGGAGGGAGTTAAAGTCTCAGTACAGCTTACATTGGATGACGAAGGGGCAGAGGGGAAAGGGGGGGGGGAGAGGGGCTGTCGCTTCAACGAACTCATAGCTTTATTTATGTTTATTTTTATTCTGAATTGCTTTTAATGGCGGATGGTGAATGGCTTTTTCGTTGCAGTTTCATTTTAAAGGGGTTACTATTGGGCTATACCATTTTGTAACTGGCTTCCGCGTCTGAGTTTTATGGTGGCTAAATATAGGAATTTTAGATCGCGATCGCCATATCTCCATAGTAACTATTAAGCGTTAGATAAGCGTTATAGTTTACTGGGGGATCCATCAAAAAGGGCCATATGGGGAAGTCTGAAACTACATACGAATTTGTCTACGAATTTGTTCAATGGATCATCAATTGAAGTGAAGGTAGAGAAAAACTGCATTCATATATTTTCAGAAAACGTCTACGCAACTATCGCGAAGGGATTGGAAATTGGTAATAACATAAAAAATATGTTATATTTGACTCTTTTTGATGAATCACCCTGTAGTGTGCTGCTAGTGCGTCTGAAAAGACTGTACGACTCGACTCCAAAAGTTACTAAACCCCTTGAAAACAGATCAGTCAAGTAATATTGACTGATCTGTTTGGTTCGGGGTCGGTTCTTTAGGGGGGAAGGGGGTTCGGGGTCGGCAACGCGTGCGTGATGCCTCTGGTATTGCAAGCGCTCATAGGCTACGGTAACCGCTTACCATCGGGTGGGCCGTAAGCTTGTTTGCCATCTATGTTGTAAATAAAAAAAAATATATATTACAATCTAAAGTGTTGAAAAACAATTGTGTTTTACAAAAATCCAGTTATTCTGATGGTATTATACCTAGTGTCCACAAACATAGTTTGAAACTTTAATGTACTGTTTGAAATAATAAATAGAGGTTGTAGGTATATATATAACATCATGCTCCAAGCGTCCACAAGGCTGGGAGTCGGTTTTCCAAAACGCAAATGTTCCTGAACCGATCTAATAGCAAATACGATTGTCTGCGTTGTATCTCTGCATCGAATAATGTCTCCGAGCCAACCTCTACCTTTAGGGAGGGGACGAGCCGATCATCGATATGCAAATACTATCGATATTATAGGTAATGTTTATCTTCTGATATTCGGCGACTGTTTCATTTGATAGTTTATCTTAAATCTTTAGCAAAGGCATCCAGAATAAGATTGCTGATTTGAATAGCTACAGATAAACTTATCCAGAAATTGAGGAGCATAGGTGGCTAAAGAAGAGATGGATGGATTCAATAACGTATATATTTATAATCTGTAGTATTATATAGTCTTTGCGTCTACTTAGTACTTTTTTCTATAGTCGATTTTCACAAAATAGTCCCAGCCTTGTAAAACTGCTTGGTATCCATTTTGAGAGTCGACCATTTCAAATCGATTTTCATCGACTCTCTCCCTCTCTAATCAGATCTGGGACCGGAGGGATCTAAATTCTGTTGATCGTGCGGATTAGCCCTGAGCGGTAGCGCGACACACGAATCTCAACCGAACGCTGTAGTGGATAAGAATTAGATTTATACGGCGATAAGACAAGACAATCAAAAGCTCCGCTATTTGTAGAGTATTTTGGAATTCCGATAATAAAGTGGAGGAGTGTGGATATCTGGCGGCGGCGGCGGCGTGGCGGCGCGGCGGCGGCGTGCGTGTGCGTGTAGCGTGGGTTTATTATGCAAAGCCATTTCAATAATGCGTAGCAGTTTAAAACTAGATAGCGCTACTTCAAACATAATGGGCCACACCTGTACAACAAACTTAATCGAAAATTAGGCATCTACACCATGAATTATACAAATTGTAAAAAAACCCTAAACACTGCCCTAAGAAATTTCTCTTATGACCAAACCGAGGAATTATTGAATAAGGTAATATAATTAAAGCAAATTATTTATGTCCTAGTCTAATACTTGCCCATGTATTTAAGTTAGCCCTAAATAGCATTTAAATTTAGCTTATAGGCTACAGATATTAAGTTAATTACTTTGAATATTCATAAGTACCAACTTTAGTTATTAATTTTAGCCTTTTACCGCCTGAGACACAGGTTTTCCTAGTTCAGGCATCGTTTAATTTTTTTACCCTTAAGTAGATATTAATTTTCAATGTTATTCGTAGCACTAAGGTAATGAATAATGATTTATTTATTTATTTTTTTATTATTTATAACGTGGTAAGAAGTATTACCTAAATCTGGTCACTAACCAAACGCATAGTGACATAAAAAGAACCAATGACACGACAAACCAGTAAACATATATGGACAATGAATGCTATGCTAATATTATAGTAACTCGGACTCAACGCGGTGACGCGCGGCGGCGGTTAGAACCGCTGAAGAAAGCTAGTTATTTTACATTATATATATATATATATAGATAGATGGTCGACACAAAGAGCGTAACCGGATGCATTTTACAAGCGTTCGGTTGCAATTCCATTTGGAATTGGAATTTATTCCGATTGGTTGGAATCCATCGCTTTGCGGGCGACATCGCTTAAGGAACTTTGTCATGCAAACTGAAAATACATTCAGAGCACTGTTATACATTTTCCGATACTAGGTATCTCTTAGATTATATTATAAAACTGCGCATAATGCAATGCAATGGCCTGTGCAGAGTGCACACGGACAGAGTCACGGACAGCCTCACAGGCGCACTGAGTCCGTTCATTGCTGGTGCTTCTAGTTCCCATTGTCTTCATAAACCAACCAGCCTAGGCACAGCGTCACTCAACAAGCGAGCAAGCACGGCCTAGATCCCACCGATAAATATAAATATTTTAATTAACAAATATATATATAGAGTGTTAAATATGAATGTGGAAGGATATAAGGGAAGAGGTAGACCGAAGAAAAGATGGATAGACTGTGTGAAAGACGACATGAGTAAGAAAGGAGTGAATACTGATATGACGGCTGATAGAGGGGAGTGGAAGAGAAAAACATGCTGTGCCCCCACGTGAAGTGGGATAAGGGCAGGCAGATGATGATATAATTTTAATTATCATGTAACATACGACTAAAACAATGACACATTAAACTTTCAAAAGAAAAAGTGTAGAAATTATTCCTTGATCTATTTGGAAGAAAAATGGAAGAAGTTAATCACTTTTATAATTGTATTTAGATGAAATACCTACATTACTACGGAGCTGCCATTTGAATCAGGAGCCTGCTAATGTAAAAGCAGCGTTTCCGAATGTTGTCGGCTCGCGTTGGCAATCAATCAACACAGATAAAAGATAAAGCGTCGTTCAAACCGTTCATTCATTCGTTCATTCGTTCCTCGCGATACATTTGGGTATTTAAAGGGAAAATTGTGTGGAAATATATCGTGAAGTGGAGTGTGTATTGAACAAATTGTAGCAAATAAAACGTAAATCAAAGCGACGGCGGCGACGGCCGGTAAGGTCCCTTACATTTTCAGACTTAATATTTGCAAGTGGCTTTTTTTTAGATGTACATAGTTAGTGATTCATAACATGTATGCCATCCTGAAAGGGTATATTTATATTAAATTATATCGCCATTTTAAGAAAAAAAACAAGTAGATAGGTACATAGTTGAACAAAATAAGTTGAAATAATCGTTTTGTCATCTTCAAATCAAATCAAATCAAATCAAAGTAATTTATTGCGTAATATAGGTTAGGTACAGTTGTTACATAATACAATACAAATTAGGAGCAGCCATATTCAGCGTTGTACGCATGCAATATACATATTTTCAAAATTAAGTAGGTATGTCAGAGCTTTAAATTACAATAAAATAGTGCTATTACAAAAAATGTCATTAAAATAATCATGGGTTGAATAATAAGCCCTTTCCAATAGTAACTTTTTCAGTCTCACTTTGAATACTACAAGGCTTGAAGTATCAAGTAAAGGTTTAGGTAGGTGATTGTACACACGAACAGCCATACATAGCACACTCTTGTTCAACAACGCAGTTTTATTTCGGGGTAGTTTTATTTTGTGGTTATTCCGACAGCTTCTTAAGTTTTCAAAAAGGTCCATATTACACTTTACAAAAACTGATATTTCATAAATATAGAGACAGGGCAATGTTAAGATTCTCAGTTGAGTGAAGTAAGGTTTGCAGCTGTCAGTCTTTTGTAGTTTGCATATGGCTCTGACACATTTCTTTTGACTTATAAATATTTGCTCTTTCAAAGTGGAATTACCCCAAAATATAATACCATATCGTAAAGCAGACTCAACAAAACCATGGTAAGCTGTTATGACAGCAGCCTCATTGACCACCTTACGAAGCATGTACATAGCGTAAGAGAATTGGTTTAATTTCTTACACAAATTACCAACGTGTATTTTCCAATTCAAATTTTTGTCTAAATTAAATCCTAAAAATTTTGTTACGTCAACCTTACTAATACTGATTCCTGAATACTGTAATACTGATTTCTTCATCACTCTGTAGGTTCTCAGAGATTTATGAATTAATTTTCAACAATATTGTCAATTCACATCTTGTTCAAAGTCATGTAAGATTTTCTCGACGACTTTTCTCCAGTTTAATGCAGTTCCAGCATTTTTCCAGTGCTGAAGGGTAGCTCAGTATTGTAATGCACTGCATGAAATTTTATTTGTGCACAAATAAACTCGATAGCATAGTCAATGTATTCAACTTGTCGACCCGAACAAAAAATCTAATGAAATATTTCAATTTTTTGGGTAACATCCTTAGTGACACAACTTTACACGAGTATACTGACGTAAACTTGTAACGAAGTTCGGTTTATTTAGAATTTTTCTTTTTAAAATTTTAAAAAAGGTTTATTAATTCAAATATAAATTAAAGGTTATTCTATCAACAAAAATAAAGAATAATAGCAAGAAAAATATCATTAAAAAAATCCCACACTTTCTCAAATTATTTGTTTTTGGTATTTTTAACATCTTTAGAACAAATAACAAAACTTACGAGAAGTTCCGCATCAAGATTGCGACCTAAATAATTCATTGAGTTTGAACTGATGTGTCACCAAAACAGCAGATTTTTGCACATATTTTTTCTAATGAAATGTCGAATCAACGAAAGTCGTAGAGCAAACTTCAGTGGCAATCGGGTGTAGAGTAAGCCACTTTCGGAATAGTATATATCGGCGCAAGTGCGTCATCACAGGCTTCGGAATGTCTCGCCATTGCGAAGTCACACGTTCTAATTAAATTAATACTCAGATAATCAAGTTACTAAAATCATTTGAGGGTTTTAGTCACTGGTTTAATCACTTGCGGGTAGTTTTTGCTTTGTCGCAAACAAAGCCTGCGTTCGTCTGAGTTTTGCATAAATACGGGCGACGGCCGAAGCACTGGTCATTCCCGGTCGAGCCGTCGCACCGTCTGGACCTACTCAAGAACCAATGTATAACGATTGCGCCGGAAAGGTTAAGGAAGAGGAACATCAACCGAGTTCTTCTTCAGACACCGACGGGCGATCGTCATCATCACCATGATGATGATGATGACGATGATGACGATGATGATGACGATGATGACGATGACGATGATGATGATGATGATGATGATGATGATGATGGTGGTAACGGCAGCTAAGCTGACGTTACCCTTTTTAAAAACAAAATCTGGAGCTGGTCCTCCGTTATCAGAAGTGGGATGGGATCGCGCGTTCTAGACCGATTTCCATCCATAATAATTGTTTAGGTAGGTGTTTTATTTTTTACTGACGTTTGTCCTGATTAAGGAAGCATGTACGTGAGTGTGATCATACTCTTTGTATGAGTCACGATCAACGTCATAGTATTTCTAACAGCCGCAATACGCCTGTTAAACACCGTCGCCGCCGCCACAGTCGTTCGACTGACTGCTGCTGCAATCGTGATAGGCGTGCCGATTCACGTGGCGCACGCAGTAGCTGCGGTCACTGGTCTAAGTCTGGAGAGGTGTCTGGCTTTTAATCAAGTTTTGAAGTCGTTGAGGGTAGGTTGCAAATAGTTGCAATCAAATTGGAGTCCACCGCGTTCAACCAACTAAAGCCATGCGTTATCGTCACTGCCTCCGGTTGTGCCAAACCCCATTATTGAGCAGGGTTCTGGCATGACTGAAACAGCGACCTTTGCGAATATTTCGCGTTCCTGTCACTCCGAAACTGACGTCAAGCTATAAAAAATTCAGTTACCAGCCTATCACTTGATGCGCAGTATAGTGAAAAGAAGGAAGTCAAGAGGTTTAATCAACCTCGTACGTCGTTGCTAACATTGAGTTTCCAGAGCAGTCTTTGGAAATCCACTTGCATGTCGTTTCATCCGATTGCATCAATGCACCGATTTTGATCAGTACTGATTTCCTAAACAGAAAAGGCTTGACATTTTCATACGGACTAATACTTTACCGTTTTTCCGTGCAGCAGGACAGGTGTCTGCTGTGGATAATGATAACTACCCCTAATTTTCCAGAATTATTTATCTCTCCTCCACAGTAAACACGGGTAGCGAGTAAATACTGACTAGAAAGACTTACTCCAACGACTCGACGAGTTTTATTCACTGAAATTGAGTATTTAGGCGACTGATATTTAGGTTATGGTCAGGTACGGCCGAGATCGGGAAAAGCTCTGCTCGCAGCGTACAGTAGAGCGCACACCGTGTGCCACAACGCGCTCATTGCGTGTCACAGCATGTCTGCCGTTTGCCTGTACAACTTACGGTAACTAATCCAATCGTGGTTGCGATCTTGCCAATTCATACAGCGCAGCGGTAAGACCAAACCAGTATTTTTATACTTCTAGTTTTTACCTAGACTCACTCGACATTGATAATTGAAGTTCCTGAACAAATGGAGTCTTGTCTTTCTTGAATAGAGAACTGCTTGAATAGTGACGCTCTCGTATGTTTTTATTTCTATTTTCTTTGTGGCTGTGGTGTCACTACGGCCACAACTGGTTTATTGTGATCGCCACTGGTTACTTTGGTCAGCCACTGTTAAGAATTGAAGGATTCTCTTTGAGGCGATTTCATTTAGCTCCATCGGGCCGAGGATGTGCTTGCCCAGATGAATGCTACGTTTGAGCAAAAATGCTCACCTAGCAGGTGGAGAGGCGTTTCTTTCACCTCCTTACATAGCCTGCAGGTTTGTGTATCGCCTAGTCTTAGCTTAAACATGTGCTTATTAAGACAACCGTGTACCATTTGCCCCTCGTATGACTTAACGAATGGGTCCTGGATCCTAACCTGGATCTATAAAAAGCGCGAGTTGAAGTCTTTGTTTTAAGCCTTTAGGTCCAAAAATGTACGCGCGTCGCTCACTGCAGATGATTATGTGAAATGGTCGACGATAGCCACGAACTTACGCCGTCGGAGACTTTGTTTTTGTTATCAGATCGCTGCACGCTTGCTGATTAATTCTAAATTTTACTAGTTCGAAGAATAAGACCTGCACTGACGTTCCGTGTTGGCGTGTAATAAGCATCGTCCCACTGCTGACCTCGTCCCAGCTAGCCCAACTCCTTAAAGTAATGGAGAAGGAACCTGGGTTGGTGGCAACATTGTAAGAGAATCTACGAGTTTCCTTTCCTTTTTAGTGCCTCTATGTTTTACACAGCATCACCCTAGTCATACTTCCCAAGAACCCCTGTGTACCACGGCGAACAAGACCGCCCAGAGCACAGCATCACTCTCTCCCTATTCCACGAGAATCCACGAGTACCATATCTACGAGAATCCACGAGTACCATATCTCCGAGAATCTACGAAAAGTTTCCTTTCCTTTTTAGTGCCTCTGTTTTACACAGCATCACCCTAGTCATAATTCCCAAGTACCCCTGTGTACCACGGCGAACAAGACCGCCCAGAGCACAGCATCACTCTCTCCCCATTCCACGAGAA
The DNA here is from genome assembly GCA_947579855.1 of Anticlea derivata. Taxonomy (NCBI): domain Eukaryota; kingdom Metazoa; phylum Arthropoda; class Insecta; order Lepidoptera; family Geometridae; genus Anticlea; species Anticlea derivata. The sequence goes on along the minus strand of OX388283.1, from coordinate 101,896 downwards.
TCCACGAGTACCATATCTACGAGAATCCACGAGTACCATATCTACGAGAATCCACGAGTACCATATCTACGAGAATCCACGAGTACAATATCTCCGAGAATCTACGAAAAGTTTCCTTTCCTTTTTAGTGCCTCTGTGTTTTACACAGCATCACCCTAGTCATATTTTCCAAAAACCCCTGTGTACCACGGCGAACAAGACCGCCCAGAGCACAGCATCACTCTTTCCCCATGCCATGAGTCTACGAGAATCCACGAGATTATCCACGAGTACCATATCCACGAGTAACTTATCCGCGAGTACATTATCCGCGAGTACATTATCTACGAGTACATTATCTACGAGTACATTATCCACGAGTACATTATCCACGAGTTCCATATCTACGAGTACCACATCCACGAGTACCACATACACGAGTACCTTTTCCACGAGTAACTTTTCCACGAGTACCTTTTCCACGAGAACCTTTTCCACGAGAAGCTTTACCACAAGTAGCTTATCCACGAGTAGCTTATCCACGAGTAGCTTATCCACGAGTAGCTTATCCACGAGTAGCTTATCCACGAGTAGCTTATCCACGAGTAGCTTATCCACGAGTAGCTTATCCACGAGTAGCTCATCCACGAGTAGCTCATCCACGAGTAGCTCATCCACGAGTAGCTCATCCACGAGTAGCTTATCCACGAGTAGCTTATCCACGAGTAGCTTATCCACGAGTAGCTTATCCACGAGTAGCTTATCCACGAGTAGCTTATCCACGAGTAGCTCATCCACGAGTAGCTTATCCCACGAGTAGCTTATCCTCGAGTGCCTTATCCACGAGTGCATTATCCACGAGTGCATTATCCACAAGTGCCTTTTCCACGAATGCCTTTTCCATGAGTATCTTATCTACGAGTATCTACGAGTGCAAGTACCACAGAGTACAGGTTCCACGAGTATCTACAAGTGTAAGTACCACAGAGTACAAGTTCCACGAGTATCCACGAGTACACAACACCTACAACCCACAACGAAGTCTAGTCAAGGAAAGGAAGGCAGGTGCAGAGCACGCACCGCCTGTCAGAATGGCCGTATCGGCGCAAGTGCGTCATCACAGGCTTCGGAATGTCTCGCCATTGCGAAGTCACACGTTCTAATTAAATTAATACTCAGATAATCAAGTTACTAAAATCATTTGAGGGTTTTAGTCACTGGTTTAATCACTTGCGGGTAGTTTTTGCTTTGTCGCAAACAAAGCCTGCGTTCGTCTGAGTTTTGCATAAATACGGGCGACGGCCGAAGCACTGGTCATTCCCGGTCGAGCCGTCGCACCGTCTGGACCTACTCAAGAACCAATGTATAACGATTGCGCCGGAAAGGTTAAGGAAGAGGAACATCAACCGAGTTCTTCTTCAGACACCGACGGGCGATCGTCATCACCATGATGATGATGATGATGACGATGATGACGATGATGATGACGATGATGACGATGACGATGATGATGATGATGATGATGATGATGATGATGATGATGATGATGATGATGGTGGTAACGGCAGCTAAGCTGACGTTACCCTTTTTAAAAACAAAATCTGGAGCTGGTCCTCCGTTATATACATTTATGAATCACCTAGTATAACCATAGAAATAAAACTTATCGTTGCAGAAAAGATGTGATGAATCTGTCCATGAATCAGTAGAACTGCTCCATGACAGTAAAAGGAACCTTACTTACCGTAGTTCTTGTTTGTTCTAACAGTAGCATGTAACAGTAATCGTTGCTAATCTCACGCATCAATCACCGCGCTCGCCGTAAAACAGTTCACCATTCATTCCTATCTCGTGTCACAGAATGAATAGTAGTGTCAACTTTCAGATGCTTCACTCATTTACTATCGAATTTGATACCCTTTACGTGTCCCGTGATTTGGTTGTAATATTAGTGAAAAGCAAGAAATAATTATAATATTAGTGCTGGAACAAGTAGCGTAGTAGGCACTCCTGGCTGCGGAATTGTTTTTAGTTTCTTGACGACCTCGGTGGCGTAGTGGGCGAGGGCCCGTCTGAGACGCAAGGGGTGCGGGTTTGATTCCCGCTGCGGGACGAATGTTTGCATGATGGAAATATTAGTTTCGGGTGCGGGTGTTTTGGTACCATGGTTCTCTTGTTTCTGAAACCCACGACACAGGCAATCCTTGTGTGGGTTCAGGACTGTGTATGTAACTGTGAGTCAGATGTTCACTAATAACACTTGTAACGTGTGCACATCGAATTTTTTCTTTATACACGAATCATACTAAATCTTAATTGAACTAAACCTGATAAAGCTCAATTTGCTTCAAAATCTGATTTACAGTAACTCGAGCCCAATTGTCAGTAGCTCGCGACATCGCTAGGGGAAGACAATCGACGCGTGGCTCAGACAACCGGTGATTTATTCGAACCACTTAACGACAACGAGCGGGGGGGGGGACGAGCGGGGCCAGGGGGGGGGGAGGGTGGAGCAGGAACGTAGCCAAGGCTTTAGTAGGGACGGGTGCAGTAATTTCAAGTACTTTGGGGAATTAAAAGTTTAAGTTCCAACTGTGCTTTTTCCTAATACTTAAGTTCAAGTATCAACTGTTAGGAAAACGTACTTTTTTTTCACTAATGTAAGCTTTGAGTTGTTTCTGTGTATCCGCGGAATCGGGATTGTGGACCCGTAACCAAACTTCTTTAATTGGATTATTTATCTATTATATATATATTGGATTATTTTTATAGCTAATTATTTGCAAATACTATGCAAAAGAGGCGTTTCATCAATATATGGAGCCTGGGCCTGCACTGTGTACACTATTCTAAAATGTTGCTAAGCAATAAAGTAAACGTATTTAATTGGTTATTTTATTTAAATTAACTTCGTTCTAAGGTGTATTATGATTTTCTTTTGACAAAACAAAAACATCAAATCAAACAACACGACATGAAAAATATGTCAATGTCATGTCTAACGCCAATTATAAACCAACATGGCGGCCTGCAAATAGTGTTCACATAGTAAAAAACTTACCAGAAGAACTATTCTTGTACCATCGCATTTGTCTTCAAATTAATGAAATTATATTTTTCTTGTAATCTCCTATTTTTTCCTAATTTTTCTATGTAGTGTACATAGACCAGGCCCAGAATGAAATGGCTCCTTTCAAATTTCAAAAAACTCGTATTGAATTGATGTGGAATAAGCCCTTTTCGGGATGGTATACTTATATAGATCACCTTGTATATCGTATACCTAATTGAACGACGAGACGGTGATCGTCGAAGGGTACCTTACATAATTCAATTCTTACATCAATGTTTGTCATTATAAATAATCGTTTTCATTTTGCATGCGATCTTGTCACGCAGTGTAGTGAGAGGGTCGGTCACAACTACCCCAACCCTGACTCTGGCCCTGTGAGGGGTAAGGGGGACTAATTCAGGATAATTCTCGTCGGATTTAGAGATAATGCACTTGAGAATGTTGATTTGAGTGGCGACGCGGATGGCGGCCGGAATTGCCCCTTTATGCGCGGCATCACTTCAAATGGCGACTACGGCTGTACTCACTGCAAGTGGCCACTGGTACCGGTTTATTACATTTAAGCGGGGTTCCATTGAATACATAGCTATTTACAAAACCGTTAAAAATATCTATAATTAAAAAAGATGACAAAATCGATGACGTTTTGGAAAAAGGCCGGGTCAAGAGTACCTACTCTAAACCGACGAGCAAATTGTATGAGGAATGTGATGAGCGAATGAAGCAAAATAGGAATATGGTTGGTGGAGATTCTACAGGAGGATTCTAAAGAGAGAGTGCAGAGTGTTATTTACAGCAGTATAATATTTACAATAGGTACATGTATAATTACAGTAAATAGAAGATTTTAGTAAACACGATAAAGCACACGACCAGAGTAAAAGTAAAAGTCTTGTATGAATCTCCACCAACCATAACTGGTGACCCCGACGTGATCTCGACTGGATGAGAACCTTTGACTTTTGGGCCAGATAGTAAGGAGTTCAATGGCGCTTGAAGACTGCAAAACATCCCTCTCTGAAGCTACCCTACTCGTTCACCCAGACGTGGAAGCAGAACTATCCATAGTAACAGATGCTTCTGATATAACACTCGGTGCTGTTCTCCACCAACCATAGGAATGTCAAGATCGTAGCAATTGGAAAGCCGTGGTCTCTTCCTACCCCTCTGGGAAACAGGCTTGATTTTATGTATGTATGTGTAAAACCAATAATTCTGTAATTAGAGGTGGAGGATTAATAGAAGAACAAAGGCCGCCGCCGCCATAGCTCTCAGGATTAGCAAGTTGAAGCGGCAGGGGGCAGGCCATACTTAGGTACATAAAGCTTGCATAATTCTCAATTGTGAATTATGCAAGCTGGATTAAGTTCCTTTATACGTTTAAAGAGACTGGTGCATCAGGAAATCCCCCACGCACTCACTTACACACACACACGCACACACATACACACACGCACTCACAAATGTACACACTCATACACAACTCTCACACACACACACACACATTGTTTGAGCTACTTTCACTGAAACAACACAAATATTTAAGTGCACTTAAGTTTAACTAAAAATTTTATAAGTATCCTTTTTAACGTCACTTTACTTACTTAATGTTTAATATGTATTTGATAATATTTCATAAATGGTTTTTACTTTAAGCTCTACCTACCTATAAAAGATACGAAAATGGCTATTGAAGAGCGGCATCTCCTAATACAAGCAAACATTTGCTTAAAAGGAGACTCCAAACCCCCAGATTGTATCAATTTATAAGATACAAATGAAATGAAATAAACATTTTTTTTTTTAATACGTTCTCTTGAATAAAGGCGATCACGAACCCGACGACGCGACGCGGTGTAGGCCGGCCCCCCACCCGGTCTGCTGGGAAACACCGATGTTATTGTGAAGGAAGGTTTGTGAAGTCGGTGGATGGAGATGGCTCAAGACCATTCGTCGAGGAACTCTTTGTGTTAGGCCTACCTGTGTCTAGCAGTGGGCTTCTACAGGTTGATGATGATGATGAACAAAAACAAACGATTCGACAAATGAAAGAAGACTGATAACGTGGAACGGCGTTTCATGAAAGGCTCGACTTCGACTATTATTTGATTTTTTATGAAATTATAAAAAGGTACTTATAGGCTTTCGGCATTCACGAGCCATTTATTCAATAAAATCACAAGAATCATTCTCACAAAATGAATTCACACCAAATAAAACCGCGCAGATTTCATTTGAAAGTGAGGTTTCTATTCAGTATTACGTGGTACAAAGAAACTTTAGTATAAACATGTTGCTTTTGAACAAGAAATACTTTATTTCTTCGCTTCCAAGAATCAACTCAAAAGGTCATTATTATCATACAAGGACTTTTTTGGAAAAATCAGTTATTCATATTATGTTAAGTATGTAATACTTTTGTACTTACCATCTTTCTTAGACTTATTTATTTATTTATTCATACAATACATCTATCATTACAGGATAAACCTAATGCAATAGAGTAGTTTATAGTCAACATGTACAAAAAATAAAATAAAAATGTACAATCAAATCACAATTATCTAATTGTGATTTGATTGTACATTTTTATTTTAAAAAAAAACTCACCCTGTATATTTTATGTACTTGTAGATACAAGTACATAAAATATACAGGGTGAGTTTTTTTTTCAGGGCCACTTAGGCGAAATCGGAAACCGTGAGACTAATCGAAAAGTGATGTTAGGAGTACGGCTCGATTTTGAAAAAATAAGATCGACAAAAAAAATTGTTAGTTAATTTTTCACAATTTTTTTTTGATTTTTTTTTTGTTTTTCCCTGAAAAAAAACTCACCCTGTATGGTGTAGCCCTCACGAACTCACTCTGTGAACAGTGGAAAATGTCGATGTTCTCCGCCACCAGATAGAGTCAAGTCTTGTAATCGTCTCAATGTGAGTGGAGTGAAAAATATAACGACTAAAAATACCAGGTCAGACTTGTTTTTTACATTTATTTTGTGCTTTTTTTTGTTTCACGTAAGTATGTGTGATTGTGAGCACACTGGTTCTTTCAGCAACAGTTGTTGACCTTATAATTTTTCTATCATGGTTATGAACATAAATTTCACTAAAAACTCGCAAATCGTGGTAATTATCCTGTTTTTAGTGAAACTTATTTGCCTTTTCGAGAACCAATACGTGTTATAGACCTAATGCAGGCCAAGACCAAGAAAGAAACAGTATATCGATAAAAACAGTTGAGAGACAGATGTAGGACTTTCCATGTCCTAATTATTTGGATTTATCCGAAGACACCATTATAAATTTATTATTTGTGCCTTTTGTAGATCGCACTCATTATTTTGAATAATTTAATTTAACAACGTCTGGTCCTTTCCTAAATGTTACAAAATCAAATTCTTGTAAGACTGCGCAGAATATTACAGAGGTATAGAAAATACAACCTTATCTCTGAGTAGTAAGATTGTAAACAGATCTCGGCCTTAATATAAATGTACAGTGAGAGTAGTAAAAGCAATTACGCGTGTTTACGCAACGAACATCGCGACACAAACACAGCTTCCTTCAGAACAGCCGGTGAACTGACGAAGGACTAAAACTAATGACATTTTTCTTATTAAAAACGTTGATTTTTTGCAATCTTATAATGAAACAGGCTTAAGCTCAGCCTAAGCCTAGATCTTTCTAGTCTGGGTCTGCTTACGTAACGTTGCCTTAAATGTGTTTTTCTGAATATTTACTAAACTTTGGTTATGTGGTGTCATTTATTCATTCGCTCATAAGCGTCACACTTATAAAACCGATGCAATGCCCACGAAAAATACACCGATAGTCGATTCCCCTCAGATGCATAAGCACCGGCCATCTTTTCGCCCACAGACAGACAAACAGTAAAGCAAATTCACGTCAAGTTAACCAGACGGTACAACCAATTATTTTTAAGGTTGAGTTTTTATCGGTACAACTCCACCGAATCACTAGAGTTGACATTGTAGTTTTGACCTATGATCAGAGCTAAAGTCGAGAGCCAGTTTTGTTAAACAATGTTTCATAATAAGATAAAGCTAAGTGTTGGTTGAAGCACGAGTTTATCGAAAGTCTCGGGGCTTTAGGTTTTGTAATAAGGTTGTTCGGTTCGTTGGACTTATCTAATGGGATTCTGTTGTTGTTGTGTTGTCTCGTACTGTACAGTAATGGAGACTGGTCTGGTGTAAACAAATGCAGAACTCTAAAAAGGCAGCTTCTCAGAATACGGCCGATTAAAGTTGCTTCCATGAGGGCATAATGTACGACATTTTGAAGTCAACAAAGCTCATAAATTGGAGATAATGGAGCAATTTTCATCGCCCGTGAAAGAAAACTTTTATAGCACCAGAATTAAGTATCTTTAATCAACGTCGTATAGTGACTAGCGCTTTTTTCAATAGTGGAAAATAATTAAATAATAATAATTTCCGCGTTGCTGCTATAATACGGTTGCCAATATGCTGTCATCATACTCGTAGCATCTCAATACTAAGACTCATAGGTAATGACGACTTAGTTGAGTCTAAGCTTCTGAGCCTCGATCATCGTCGCCGAGCCAGCATATCGGTCTTTTAAAGGATACATTTCGGAGAGTGTGCGATTGAACTCTTTGATTTAGTTCCCCCATCCCCATTCCATCATCGGACAATCAGACGCACGGACACGCGACATCCGTTCATGGTTAATATACCAGCTTGCCGCACCAAGCGCTTTGTGTCTACCTTTATAATGCGGACAGCCAAAGAGTGGAACTCGTTGCCGGCGTCTGTGTTTCCGAATACCTATAATTTGGGTGTCTTCAAGAGCAGAGTGAATAGGTTTCTTCTAGGCAAACGTGCTACACCGTAGACCACATCATTACTTAACATCAGGTGAGATTGTGGTCAAAAGTTAGCCAATTTCGTATTAAAAAAAAAACTCATACTAAACCATCAAGTACTTGTTAGCTGGGTGTGAGCTAGCTGCCTCGTCGTGAGCTGTGCCTGGGAATAGCGCTCCCAATGTAATAGCTCTCCTAATGAGCGGTTACGAACAAATCGTCGCCAACTTGATTAGTGTACACCGCCGCTGCACTATTAGGTATTACTTGAGTGGTACTCACTCACTCACTCACTCACTCATTCACTCACTCTGTAACAGTTACAGTAACTGATTCAGGATAGATATCAACTAAAACAGGAGGCCACCCACAATAAAGCGCCTAAGTAAATGATAGAGCTGTTTATACAGCTATAGCGATTATATTTTTTAATTACAGATTATTTTTAAAATACAACGGTACCGGTCAACAACAGTATCCTCGATCATATTTCCTAATATTATTTTAGGACTTAAAGTAATACTTTCTCACTCCTCTCTAAAACCTCGATGAAAAGGTACTATTCGTTATTCTATGGTAAAACCACGGACTGAGTTAGCGCGCAGTTATCACAGATTAGAAAATAGTGATCATAGTGATTTTATTGAAATAAAAGCCTTTTGACTTGACTTGGCTTGAAGTATTTAGGACCAATGGCAAGCTGTGTCTTTTCAACTGACTTGATTTACAAATATTGAGCTTATTTGAGACAGGAATAGTGAAGCTTCAGTGAACGAATTTTTAGAATCGGTTCAGTTGTTCCAGGAATACCCCCTACATACAAACATAGAAGTGTTTCTTTATAATATTAGCGTAGATTATAGTGTACATAAACTGTAATAAGCTTATCTACTGGGCCTGAAATTTATTTATCTATTATTTTATTGATCTTGTGTACTAATGAACCTTCTACATACACCATATAATTTAACGCATGTACTTAGAGCTTAACCAGAGCTTTGCTTGAAGCAATCAATGCGTTAATGGGTTTGCGGGAACTCTTGTGGAAACTGTTTTAGGGAGGCATCACATAAGTCCTAGACTAAGAGGGGTCAAGTCAAGTCAAGTCAAGTCAAAAGGCATTTATTTCAATAAAATCACTAGGATCACTTTGAACTTTAGATACCTTTAGATATTTATCCACTGTTAAAGTGTTCCTTTTTTTATACAACTGAGGTGGCAAACAAGCTTACCTGTTGGTAAGTGGTTACCGTAGCCTATGAGCGCTTGCAATAGCCAGAGGCATCACGCGTTGCCGACCCCGAACCCCCTCCCCCTAAAGAGCTCTGGCAACCTCATTCACCGCTGGAACACAACATTATTTGAAACAAATAATGTTATTTGGCTGCGATCTTCTGTATGGCAGAGGTACCTCACCAGGCGCAATGCCCTACCTTCTCCTCCTCCTAGTTCCTAAACGTCTAAACTAAGCTATTATGCTACGGTAACCGCTTACCAACAGAAGGGTCGTGTGCGTGTTTGCCACCTCAATTGTATTTTTAAAAAAAACTAAGTCTGATGTCAGAGTATTACAGGAATATTTCAATATTTTGCCTCGAACTAGTTGAGCTGAATATCATAATTGTACCTCGGACAGATTCCACATTCACAGAACTAGTCTAATGTTGTAACAAAACTTTCTACCTCCAAGACATGACGTGACAGTGATATCAGATGACAGTCAGCGGGACAGACCTTTGAATTGAAGTTATTTCATGAAATGTTTAACGGGAAGTGTCGGGTGATGTCGTCGGGAGGCCTACCACGGCTCTCCTCAGAGCGAAGCAGTACCTACGCCACGCGAGCAGAGCTGCGAGCGTTAGCTAGTCCAACATAAAGAAATTAAATACAATTATTCAACTGGAAAGAACTAAAAAGAAAAAGAGCTTTAGCAATGAATTTGGATCTGAAAACTTCAATAAAAATATATTGGAGTAAGTCGTCTCGGCATTATTGGAGCGTGAACATGAAATTCAATCATCTTTATCTGAACAAGCTGTACCTAGGAGATAAGATTATATCTATCTATTTATCTATACATATTGTATACGTTCATCATCATCATCATCAGCCTGTAGAAGTCCACTGCTGGACATAGGCCTCCCTAAAAGAGTTCCACGACGAACGGTCTTGAGCCCTCTCCATCCACCGACTTCCCGCAACCTTCACAATGTCATCGGTCCATCGGGTGGGGGGCCTTCCAACACTGCGTCGCCCGGTTCGTGGTCGCCATTTGAGAACCTTTACTCCCCAACGGTTATCGGTTCTGCGAGCTATATGGCCTGCCCACTGCCACTTCAACTTGCTAATTCTGAGAGCTATGTCGGTGACCTTGGTTCTTCTACGAATTTCCTCATTTCGGATCTTATCACGTAGTGAAACTCCTAGCATAGCTCTCTCCATAGCCCGTTGCGCGACTTTGAGCTTGTATATGAGGCCAATAGTTAACGACCAAGTCTCAGTGCCATATGTCATCACTGGCAACATGCACTGATTGTAGACTTTCGTCTTGTCTTGATTGTATACGTTAATGTCTTTTATTTATCTATAGGTACCTACAGAAAGTTGAAGCGATCGAAATCTGAACAAAATAACTGCAGATTATTTTATCATTTAGCCCAAACCGACTGATAATGCGACTCGCCAACCGCAATAAAATAAATGCATTGAAATAATGTCTTTCAAATATAAATCAGAATTAAGAGATCACAAAAATCCTCAACGGTTCCATAAACGTTAATTTTTACGGCCTATTCGGAGGCGAGCCAATCAAACGGCTCCCGGCCCAGGCCGTAACCCGGCCACAGAATACCAGCACTGTCACGTACATGCTTCACTTTCACGATACTGACACAATGCGTACAAGCAATATTGGCCCGAAAACCGCCCCGTGACGGCTCATATTCCATTTACCGAAAGTAGACGATAAACGCTAGAAGAACCGAGCTATCAGCTTGTGGGACTTCACGCGTACGAGTTATATTGAATCTAAACGCAACGACATAGAGTGTGTTGTACATTAAAAGACTGTGTGGAGTGATGCAGGCTTCGTAGAGTTGGGCCTTATAATCAAAGCCGAGCACTGAACGTAATTCCTGAGTGTCCCATCTCATTCGGATTCCAGTCTGTGCAGGATGTAGGCTTCAGGTTATACGGCGCGAGGCGGCTACGGCCGTCAGCGGGATTATCTGAATCGACGGCTTGAGCCGGGAGCGAAACGAGGGCGGCACCATCCGTTACACATTCAAGCTTCAAGCGACGTCAGCTTATAACTGGAAGAGTACTGAAACAGCAGAGGTCATCGGCGCATTTGAGGGACACTTTGGTATTAGCAGATCTCTCATAGTCTGTCATTTTTGACTGGCCTCACAGCTCAGTTGGTAGTAACTCTGCCTTCTGCGCTAGAGGTCGCGGGTTCGATTCCCGCACTGGACAAACATTTGTGTGATGAACACAGATGTTTTTTCTGTGTCTGGGTGTTAAATATTTACCTATTATGTATATCAGTCTCTGATACCCATAGTACAGGCAATGCCTAGTTTGGGATCAGTTGACTATGTGTGATATGTCCGGAATATATTTATTTATATTTATATTTTAATATTTGATGAATGAAAGAAGGTACATTCTACGCTTACTTGTATCACTGATTCTTTCTTGGTTGTACAGGTTGGTATTAGGTCAATGATCAGGTTGAGGTATGGTGGCCCTGAAAAGGGCCTATGGCCTATGACCAATGAAAGAATCAGTGTAGTGAAAGGATTAAAGTGCGCCTCTTAGAGTGTCCTTTCGTGCGCAAAAGAGATGGTAACATTTTAATTTTATGTAGGTAATCGACGTACGTGCCCCAATATAGTAATAATGAGAATTTCATTATTCAGTAGGTATGAAATACAATCTTCTTCACACTCTGCCAGTACTACTTATAGGAGGTACGGTATATACGAGTAGGTACTTGCATTGGCTCGTTTAATGTTCGCGCGCGTTTAACGGCCATTCTCCAGATCGTCACAGAGATGGCGTCAGGGCTTGAGGAGCCTGCTCGTACGTCAGGGACGTATCTTGAAGTTAAAAATGGTACCTTAAGAACCGTCCCCCACCGAAGTGGAGCGGAGTGGAGATGTGTCCAATCTAGGTCTGGTTGGCTTCCACGACACACGCGTGCCGGTGACTAGGGCTGCTTGGGCACCGCCTTTTTGCGACTGAACTTAATATTTACATCAGGCAAGACGACAAGGAGCTAATAAATAAGCGAAAAGCGAAAAGCAAGGAGCGAAAAAAATTATAGGCACGCGCGCCGTGTTTGTTGCCTGATTCTTGTAGGCTTGGTCGCGAGGAACAGGCGTAGCTTCACCTAGTTTCTAAGACGTTTCAAAGTGATCCTAGTGATTTTATTGAAATAAATGCCTTTTGACTTTGACTTTGACTTTGAATAACATATAACATAATTATACATTTTCATTTTACATTATAAGTTATTACTTTTAGTTCAGAATGAGCTTCACTTTTAATATTTATTCACATAAAAAATTAACAAGTAGGTTTTTTTCTGACTTACTACTACTTAAATGGCTTGATAATAAATGATTCGCATATTATTATACAAGTTTTGTATCATATGCTAAGAGAAAGAAAAGAGAAGTGGACGAAATAACAGAATGGCATCCAAGGGACAGTAAAAGAAGACAGTAAAAGACAGACTAAGCGTTGGGAGGACGATATTAAAAAAGTAGCCGGTCCGGAATGGACTCGGACTGCAAAGGACAGGACAAAATGGAATTAGGAGGAGGTAGGGCATAGCGAGATTTTCTCGTTCTAAATTGGAGCAGCCCGCCTGGGAGGTACCTCCGCCTTACAGAAGATCGCAGCCAAATAACATTATTTGTTTCAAATAGTGTTGTGTTCCTGCGGTGAGTAAAGTTGCCAGAGCTCTTTAGGGGGAGGGGGGTTCGGGGTCGGCAACGCGTGCGTGATGCCTTTGGTAATGCAAGCGCTCATAGGCTACGGTAACCGCTTACCAACAGGTGGGCCGTATGCTTGTTTGCCACCTCAGTAGTATAAAATAAAAAAAATAAAAAAATCTTTAAAGGAGGCCTTTGTCGAAGGACTAGCTGTTAACAGACAACTAAACAAACAATTTCAAATTAAATATGTAACTAGATTAGTTATCTTCTACAATAATTTTAGTAAAAATAAACAGAAATAAGGCTTATTTTATTTATACAAGTTTTGACTAGAACGCTAGCAGTGCCTCTGAATGTGCTAGGCACTCTCTAGCTAGTAGGTAGGTAGGTATCTCCGGAGTCAGTGGCGTCTCGGAACTCTTTGTTCGCTTCTTTGTTGTTCATCCGACGCGTCTCCCCGGCCGCCCCGGCCGCCCCGCCCGCCCCGGCGGCGCCGCGTCGCGTCCCGCCGAGGACTCCGCCACACATATTACTAGACTAGATGGAAGAATGCCCGTGTCTGCTCTATAAACTCTTACACGTACCATCAAGGAAGAAGATTCAACTCATTGTTCATAGATTTAATTTTGAAATAGTAGTAACAAAATCTTAATACTGTGTCCTATGTTATACTTATGAGTTACAGCTTTTTTAAGAAAAGTTCTGTTTCATCAGAAAATTGATTAAATCTTGTATTTATTTAAAGAGTTATTTTTATTGTTTAGACAAGGCGGTTTGGTGTAAAATATTTTTCTTGTAAGTAAAATATGGTATTGTCTGATACGTAAAATGGTAACTGGGTCATACCTTAGTTTATGCGTCTATTTATGAATAATTTTACTAATTGTGTTGTATTAACTTGACATAATGAAGCTCGTATTTTTGCGTGTAACGGCAATAAACCGGTTACAAGACGCGCGGCGCTCCGTGAGCCTGTAATTAATTCTCCTCAATTAGCTTTTTGTATAATTAACTCCGTGACTGAACCCCTCTTTACTACCCCCCCCCCCCTTCCCTGTATTCCGGACAGCATCGAAACAAAATAAGTATTTGGAACGGTTTGTATGCGTTCCATGTCTACGTGGTTTTTCATTCTGTGTCATTTATTAAATAATAAATTACTTAACTACTGTGGGTTGTGGACATGTGACGGTCAGTCATCTCATAGTTTTTCTGATAATCTAAGTAACATTATAACTGTAAACTTTAATGGAAGAGAAGAATAACAGAAGAGCACTCAATCAACAGCAGCTTCAAAAAATTTAAGTAAGTACTTACATCCATAACCCGTGTTTCAGTACCGAGCGCCTGCCGTCTCCTGAACACTGATAAATTGGAGCCTTCACTTGTTACCATAAAACTGGAGGCTATTTTTCCTGCCCCCCCCCCCCCGTTTTCCACCACCCCTCCTTAAAACAAGTCCTCTCTCATCGCTCGCGGCGAATTCAATGAAACTGATGGATAATTTAAAGTCGACCTCTCGAGGCTTTGAGGGTCAAGACGATTGACGGATGAGGCTTTTCAGCAGGTGAGGATTTTACAATGACCCTTGTTATTCATACAATAAAGTGCTATTTACTTTGACTTTGGCTCGAGGCGTTTCAATTGTAGAAAAGGACGAAGTGGGAATTGTGTTCACCTTTGTCGTTTCCGAGTATAAATAAACCGAAATAGGAAGGGATTTCAGCTATGTCTTTTTGATTGGTAATAATTGTCTGATGAATGGATTTGGCCAAAAGACTAATACGCAAAGTGACATTAATGGTGACCGCGAAAAGGGCCAAGCTAAATCTGTAATAACCAGGGTGGCGGAAGTATGTGGTTCGTGTCGAGGCTCTTGTCGGGAAGATGATTAGATTATATTTAAGCCCGGGTGTGTTGACGGAGCGCACAATCTCTTAAGAGGACCGTAGTCTTAAATAAATTAAAAAAAAATTTAACGTCACTCACACCTTCATACACACTCACTTACATATTACACTCACGCTTCACACACCACACACACACACACACACACACTCACACAAACACAATCACACATAAACAAACCCACAATCACACCCACATCCTCAGACGCACACACACATACACACGCGCTACTTATTTTGTTTTTAGTCCGTAAGTCTTTGTATTTTTATTCCTTTTTTTTTTTTTTATATTCTTAGATTAACTTAAAACACCAACTGGAACTCTGTTATTCTGTTACTAGAGGAGGGCGTTGCTATCTGCGACACAGTTTTATTACTAATGCAGGTAACATCGTTTTTCATTTTTACTGTACCTCGTGTTCTGTTCCAAAAATAAATAAATGTGTAAATGTGTAAATATAACTTCAGCAAAATTCCGAAAATAGCAACACCCTTCATTTTGTAGATTCTGAAGATCCCGCGTATTTACTTAACTTACCACGTAGCTACCTGTGCACCGGGGGCGCGTCGCGGTATTACCTTTAATCTGTACGCGGCAGAAGCGGCCTCACATTACCTAGTAATGTTATCCGTAATCCTATAGATATGAAACCACCATTATCATAAAGTCCTTTGCTGCTTTAGAGAGTTAAGGCAACGAGTTTGGTTGATTAAGCTAAAAGCGTAACGTGAAATGTAATGTGAACCATGGTGGACCATTTTGAGAGGAGGAAGGGCACAGTGAGATTTTCTCGTTCTGAATTGGAGCAGCCCGCCTGGGGAGGTACCTCCGCCTTACAGAAGATAGCAGCCAAATAACATTATTTGTTTTCAAATAGTGTTGTGTTCCTGCGATGAGTAAGGTTGCCAGAGCTCTTTAGGGGGAGGGGGGTTCGGGGTCGGCAACGCGTGCGTGATGCGTCTGGTATTGCAAGCGCTCATAGGCTACGGTAACCGCTTACCAACAGGTGGGCCGTAGGCCTGTTGGCCACGTAAGTAGTATAAAAAAAAAAAAAAAAAAAAATGGTTATGTGAAGTAAGTATCCTAGACGCAGGCCTTCTTTCAAGATAAGCTACGGTGCCGTCTACGACAAGATGGAAATTTATACAGTTACGGCACGGAGAACTGAAACGGGAGTTTAGTATCTAGGTGCGGGTTCGGTGCCGGGTGCTCGAGGCCCGAATCCTTCTAATCCGGTGTAATTAAATCAACGCTCCAATTTGGCGCGCGCCCCGGTGCGACGCCGTGACACTCTGACATTGTGACACTGCGGGAGTTATACGATCTCGTTAGGTTATTGTCACATCGTGACTTCATTTTCATAGCACGGAGTTCTGATATAAGATATTTTTCATTAATATTTTCCTCGACAACACGGACATAGTGAGAAGACTCAAAAGAACAAAACCGTTCGAACTAGTATAGTGTTAAATAATAGTGTAATGTAGTGAAAGTGCAAACGAGTGCTACCTATCAAGAACAAAAGAACAAAGTGTCTTCCCCTTAAATAGAGACAGTAAGAAAAGTGTTAGTGGACACATTCTTAGTTGTAGTTATTGTAAAAAATTATGCTAATGTTAAATTACTTATTAGCCTACAGCATGGCTAGATTGTAATATTATTAGAGCACATTATTATGTGTAAACTAATTATAAAAAAAAAATTAAAAAAAAACTATAAACTCTGAAGATAACCACCTAAATTATGTTAATAGAAAGTAGATTATTTCTGTTGCTTGCTCAATTGTTTCATTTTGGAGTGTAGAACAAGGCCTACGAACAGTTTTACCCTTATAAAGTTACGTAGTATTATAATCAGCCATTGCTGCAATGTATTCAAACGAAAGTGTTAACAATAAACCGAAATGTAAAGGCAAACAATGCGAGCCGAGGGGCGCCCGCTGCCGCCGCCGGCCACATCCGCGTCGTGACCACGTGACACAGCGACGTCGCGATACGGAACCCTCTGTATTAAGTATTTAATTTCTTTATTATCCATCTGTGCGGGGCAGCCGATCGGCGGGCAGCTATGCTTCGTGGTTCTGTTTCGAGTTAAGTGCTTCAATCGGGGAGATTTAGATATCGCAACAACAAATTGGTAAGTTCACGCGCGGAATCGGCATGTACACCGTACTAGCTGATTAATAAGAGTTTGTACACGCTTGAGTAGATATAATACATCTTTTACTTTTAATAATCATCATGCGAACAAATTACCTAGAGACCATACACAGGTCCTTATTCGGTTCCACGATGTACCTTTTATAGAAATTTCACGAAATGTTTCTTAAAAAGTAGAAATGTACGAAAGTGATCGCGGAGCCACGAAGAAAAAGAACCTATATCATTTGAACAAAACGAAGTAGGTACTCGTAGATGGAACTGTTTTTATAAAATTCATAAACGAAGTTCAATTAATTCGGTTCGCGGCGATGCGATCTCATAAAATGGTGGAGTTATTGCGCGCTGAGACACCGAGCGGCGTCTTGTGACGAATGGACGGAAACCAAACTCAAATTATATTCATTTCCCAATATTCCAATATCAGAAAACGATGGAATCAAAATTCATTGTTTTATTACTATTCATCAAGATTTTGATGGTTTTTGCGAAATGGTTTTTTGTTGTCGACGGCAATACGAATCATTGTGAACAGATCGATTTTTAGACTTTTTCGGGCTTTTTCAAATACTTACAAATAATTATAGAAAGAAGAAAGAAAGAAAATCTGTTTATTTGACCCACAACGCAGTAAGTAAGTAGGTAGGTAGTACAAAGAAGAAATCTCATGCCACATTCTGATGTTCTAATATAGTGTGATCGATAACTGTAAAGAACAGATTACAATAAATATTCTTTACCATAATAAACTTCTATATCTTATGCTGGTTTTTTACTATGATTAATAAAGCCTCCCTTAACTCTCTCAGCGTACCGAGAGAGCCTGTTACAGCTGCGAGCGGGCGCTCGCTGCCGACCCCTGATGCCCGGACGTGGCCTCCAGCTCGGGACTCGGGACTCGGGGCGAGGCGGCGACTCACGAAGATAAATATCAGGGTTTTACAAAACTCTAGCACAGTGCGCTCGAGACAGCTGCGCTATACCACGCTGATATTTTCACCACAATTGCTCGACCTTTTTTTTTCCCCTCAAAATTACCCTTCAACACGAGTCTAAGACCTCAACTTCATATATTTTAAGATGGGAATTAAAAACTGCCAGCATCTATCAATGATTATATACCTATAAAACTTTTGCGTTACTGATTAACTGATAATCAATGCACAGCCTAAACCAGAAGTCCTAGGCGTATGAAATCTTTGTATTATTGTATAGAGATCCATTAAGAAAATTAATCTCAAATCACAACCCCTAAGCGGTTGCCGCGGGGTGTTGAAATTTGTATAAAAATAACATCACGCGAAAGAATTAGCGGAGATTGGAATTTTGTTGGATTTTTCCACGAAGTGATCCAGTTGACTGAGGGTGCGCTGTGTGTGCTGAAAGGCCGGGGTGAACGACCTCGTCAGCCGGACGCATAAATTCGCGGAAATGCTTCCCGTGACGTCATCCAGCTACTACATATTCCGCGAGCACCAGCGAGAGGGAACTCTATTTGTCAGTAGAGATGTCCATCCGATTTTTGTTGGGTGGTTTATCTGTTTTATATGATTTACTAGCTTACGCCCGTGGCTTCGCTCGCGCGTCACACAGACCATCATCGGGGGCCTTCCAATACTGCGTCGCCCGGTTCGTGGTCGCCGTTCCAGAACCTTTATTCGCCAACGGCTGTCGATTCTGTGAGTTATATGGCCGGCCCACTGCCACTTCAACCTGCTAATTCTGAAAGCTATATCGGTGACCTTGGTTTTTCTACGTATTTTATCACGCATTGAAACTCCGAGCATAGCTCTCTCCATAGCCCGTTTCCTGACATGGAGACTTGACATTATTGTCTGTGTAATTTTATGCATAAATTTGAATGTATGAAATTCAATGAATTCGCGGAAATGCATATTAACCGCAGACATAGCACGCAGTGCGCACGTTCCATCGGGGAGTTCAAATTGCGAGTAATTTCGGTAGTTTTGGTTACCCCCGTTATTGTTGTACTCCGGTAATAAGCAACTCGGAAATTGCTGATTTGTTGTTCAAGGTTTTGAACAATACATTTTTGATAAGTCATCATCATCATCATCATCAGCCTGATGAAGTCCACTGCTGAACATAGGCCTCCCCCAAAGAGTGCCACGACGAACGGTCTTGAGCCTTCTCCATCCACCGACTTCCCGCAACCCTCACAATGTCGTCGGTCCATCGGGTGGGGGGCCTTCCAACACTGCGTCGTCCGGTTCGTGGTCGCCACTCGAGAACCTTTGTTCCCCAACGGTTGTCGGTTCTGCGAGCTATATGGCCGGCCCACTGCCACTTCAACCTGCTAATTCTGAAAGCTATATCGGTGACCTTGGTTCTTTTACGGATTTCCTCATTTCGGATTCTATCACGCAATATAATAAGCAATAATGCAATTTTGATAAGTACAAAGTCAAACTTGTAGTCTAGGAATACTTTAAACTGCAGATACAAGGAATCAAGCTATGGACCCTCTGACTGTTTGTTTAACTCTATGTAAAGAAGTATGATAACTTAAGAATTCGCCGCTTATTATAACAAGCGGCGAATTCTTAAGTTATCTGTAATCTGTAGTCGTCTGTAATCTGATCGTACCTACCTATAGGTAGGTACGATCAGATTACAGCGACACGTCCAAGTATACCTACGCAAAGCGGTTCCTTGTCAGTACAAAAACCTTATAGCATCATTAGATTGTAGTTTGTTAAGAAACGCTAATGTATTGAGTTATTCGTCGCCCGGTGGGCTCCCGCCGGCGCCGCGCGGCCCCCCATCCATCGAACTCTCGTCAAGAACCTTTATTATTTCTGCATCAGAACTCGAGTTCGGCGAGTCCCGGCAAGTGCCTCTGCCAGGGCCCCGACACACGAGCCTCGTAGATAGATAGATAGAAAATTCTTTATTGCACATAAAAATAGTACAAAGGCGAACTTAATGCTAAAAAGCATTATCTTCCAGATAACCTTTGTGTTTGTGGACAGAAGATGTGAAGGTAGTGCACAGGAGAGGGAACAATTGAGATCATAAAAACGAAAATAAAAGGAGTTATGATGCTAATTACTTACTAAAACTTTGAGAGAAATAGGATTTTAATACACTAAGTTACTTGGTCCGCTTTATACAAGGGCTCTGCAGTGCCCCGGGTCCTGATAAGATAGGCTAGTTTAGTGCTTCGCCATATTCACGCTGCTTTTGGTGTAGATACTTTATTTAATTTAATTTATTTATTGCGGTTGTTCACCGGTTGGGTTGGTTGGTTGTTCATAATTGTTAGTACATTTATCTACCTATAAACTATGTTAGTAACCATAAAAACAGATTTCAAATTATTCATGTCACATATTATCAGAATACATTCAACAAATTATTATTGCAAAAATAAATTAAATTTACTTAATATTGAAAATTCTAACTAGATTAATATACGCATGTAAATGTCAATATAATATTCAAGAATTCTAATTGTTTAAGTAAAGTCCAGAAATATATAAATAGTAACCTACAGTTACAGTAGTATAATTATTGTTGTATTATTGTACTTTTAGACTTGTCTAAGCACATGTAACATGACAAAGGATTAATAAAATGAATTGAATTGAATTGAACTGATTGATAATTTAATTGTTATTAAGAATTATGAATTAAATAAATCATAATTTAAAAACGCAAAGTGCTTAGTGTTACAGAGAATCATAAAAATAAATATAAAATACGGTTATTTCTGTAATCGGAGTAATCGGTGGCTTCTTTGCATTCACATACGGTTTATTTTGCAAATGGATAGATTAGAGTCTTGTAGACATAGATTTAGGGAATTAAATATCATGACATTTACTGGTGAATACATTTTTCAAAATCTAAATTATGCTAAATTACATATGGAAAATTTTAAATTAAAAAGGGACATCCACAATTTTAATACACGCAAAAAAACAATATAGTTGTTCCAACACATAGACTAGCTAACGTGAACAAGAACTTCTTATGCATGAGCATAATATTTTTCAATAAGTTATCTTTGGACATCAGAAATCTAGATTTAAAGGAATTTAGCGCTAGAATAAGAAAGTTTTTATTGTTAAAATCTTATTATGATATTGACGAAGCTCTGGCTGATGATTTTAGTACTGCTGTATTTTTTTTTTATTTCTATGTTACTTGTTTTTTTTTTTTTAATAATGTATAATATGACTCTCCTAGTGTACAGACTGTATCAAAACGGAATAAATCTTTTGAATTTGAATTTGAACAGGTAGGCAAGGTATGTTTTGATTGTTTCAATAAGAGAAGTGCCATTTATTAACAACCATACATAAAACACTATACATAGAAACTAAGGAGTGCAACTAACAACCTGAACAAAGATAGTTACAGTAAAATGTCACCATGTCGGCATAGAAGCTAGCCTCGTGTGATTCGGACACCAGGATATGTCGGAAACTATAAGGGAGGGGGGGTGTTGTATAGTGGGGGGTGGGGGGTGTTGGCTGCGTCAGACTTGGTCCCGCCCGCGCGTGCACTTCTTGTCATTTGTAGTTCCGCTAGTAACAGGACAGTACTAATTACTTTTTGACTGTTGCAATAAGAAGTACCTAATGGGAGAAGAGGGATGTCAAAGTCTTCTTCTTCTTGTCGTGTCACTGATTCTTTCTTGGTCATCCTGTATTGGGTCAGTGAGCAGGTTGAGGTATGGTGGCCCAGAAAAGGGCCTATGACCGTCGATGAAAGAATCAGTGTAGTGAAAGGATTAAAGTGCGCCTCTTAGAGGCTCCTTTCGTGCGCAATCTTACGCAATCTAATTCAAGTCTTATTCAATACCATCTTCTTTTTGGAAATTGGTTAATAAATTCACAAGGCTTCTTATAAACTAAATGATGTTACCACCCTTGGAAAACATCGTGAGGAAACCGGAATATCCTAGAACCTAAAAATTCGAAGACATGTGACATTTGCATGAAATGAGCTTCTCAACAACGGTCATAGGCACTTTTCAGGGCCACGGTCAACCTTGTCACTGACTTTGACTTAGTACGACAAAGTAAAAAGAAAGAGTAAAAAAAGTAGACGACAAACAAACAAGCAAGCAGACACAATTGAAGAACAAAGTGTCAAAAACGTCCTTGTAACAGTCGTCGCTGTGCAAACCAGAGCTAATATGAGTAATTATAAAGTGCGCCAATTGCAATTAGGAGGAGGTAGGCACAGCGAGATTTTCTCGTTCCGAATTGGAGCAGCCCACCTGGGGAGGTACCTCCGCCTTACAGAAGATCGCTGCCAAATAACATTATTTGTTTCAAATAGTGTTGTGTTCCTGCGATGAGTAAGGTTGCCAGAGCTCTTTAGGGGGAGGGGGTTCGGGGTCGGCAACGCGTGCGTGATGCCTCTGGTATTGCAAGCGCTCATAGGCTACGGTAACCGCTTTCCAACAGGTGGGCTATATGCTTGTTTGCCTTATATATATGCTTATATATATTGCTGAGAGCCATCGTCTCTCGACGACCGCTCCCGAAGCGAGCGCGCAATCTTCACGCCCTATTTGCCTCCTAAAGCCGAAACTTTTATTTTCAAGTTAAACCGCTTTGCATACCGTCAACGTATTTCAGTCACGAGCGTTCTAATGAGATTCGTTACCATTGCGCGTCCTTTTTAGCGGCTTACAGCCAGTTGTGTTGTAAACCGGCAACGTGCCGCGGACAGCGGGCCGAGTCGCAAACAAGCGGAGACAGCGAACTTCGCCGACTCATTACCGCTTATTTAATTACTGTGGGGACGCTGCAGAATACGCAACAGCTACTATGCGGACACAGATAATGCAACAGTCATTGTGCACCACAGTTCATCCCGGAATGTCTTGATGACATGGCTGAACGTTCGGGCACAGTAAAATACTCTAGCTAGCAGTAAACATACTACAATTTAGGTAGGTAACTTTCCAGTATTAGAACTGGTTATAAATCTAAACTATGGATTAAGATTGTGTGGCATCGAAATTGCAGTAGTTTCGTATTATTTTTTACTCTTTTCTAACGACTTTTCTAACATCTAAGCATACGGATAATCGTAAATACCTACCCATTATCGTAAGTAAAACAGCATGGGCTAGACTATAATAACGCGATCTAAAGTTATAAACTCACCGATAAGAAAGAAGAAGAAGAGTAGATGCGGGAGAAGGGTGCGCTGCGACGGCAGCCAATGAGCGCGCGGCAAGCTGCCGGCGGACCAATGGGCGCGCAGCATGGTGCCGGCGGACCAATGGGCGCGGTGCGCAGGCGTCACAGCGCGGGGGGGCTCGCGGGGACCGGGGGGGTGCTCATCTCCACGGACGGAGCATCTGCAGACAACAACACTTTATTAATTTGGAACACATATTTTTAAGTGAGGCCTGAAATTAAACAAATATGGTACTTTAGTAGTGTTTTCGCTTTTTGACAAAGTTTGCATGTCTATCGTTTTCTACGGGCACCACTGCGCGCGTCGTTCTGAAACACACTTTCAAGCAACTCGTAGCACTTAAAGGCGTAGCTAGATTATTAAAGGAGTTATTTATAAAAAGGAGTTATTCATCTCCCCGGAAAGCTAATTTATTTCCACAGACACGGTACGAGAAAACCGATATTTCCTATGAAAAACGTCCATCAAATATAGCAATAACCATTCTTGGTGTATCACAGATCGAAACTGATCGCGTCGCTCCGTACGTGTCGCCGTCCATATTGTATTAGTTTACGAACAGACGACACAAACACACGGCCTGTATCGTCACACACGCAGCTCACGCAATACGCTATTCAACCAACAAAACGCTTTATAAAAGTAGAGTTAGCCAAGTTTTCCCGAACTAGGCATAGCCTGTACTATGGGTACCGGAGACTGATATACATAATAGATAAATACCCCAGATACAGACACCCAGACACAGAACAAACATCTGTGTTTATCATACTAATGTTTGTCCAGTGCGGGGATCGAACCCGCGATCTCTAGCGCAGAAGGCAGAGTTACTACCAACTGAGCTATCAGAGCCAGTTTTGTAGGCACGAGTATAGTTTTGTTCCGCCGCGTCGCCTTCTCGCCAGCTCAGGTCACCTTCACTCACAGCTCACTTAGCACTTCGAAGCTACGTCAACGATTGTGTTGGATTCTGTCTGTTTGTCTGACACACTAAGATGCATTGCATTGGACTCCAGATCAGAGATCCACTCTATCACTCGCCGACAAATTTTGAGCTTGGACTTAAGAATGTTTGTGAAGGCCCCATAATGTAAGAGCAGGCCCCCAATTGATATCATAGATGATAATCGCATGATAATGCACCATTATCATTCAGTTACGGTTTTCTCCACTTACGTTTCTTTGATTTCATTGGTCCATTGGTTTCACAACGACTGCCATTGATATTCGACTGTGTTAGCCGAATACCAAAAGTTGCAAAAGTGGCCATTTTGCCATTGAATCATTGTCATTTTGAAGACATTGATTTATTAAAATTGGGGCCAAGGAATGATGCATATACCCATAAGCTTTTTTTTTAGCGGTACGGGCAGTTCTCCCTTCATCATATATCCGATGGACCAGTAGCTCCTCTGGGCTTTATATGTCCTGGAAGGAGACTTTTTGGTCCAGGCTGCTGTATAACAGACTGATGTCGTTGGCGTTGCGAAGGTTTGTCAGACTCACTCTGCACCGACAACTCTCCTTTCTTCCCAGCTAGCCGTCGCCCTAAATATCTACAAGGGCACTAGTAAATAGATTTAGAGAGAGCGGTAAAGCCTTAGTTACATATAATTAAACTTAATAAAGAAGACAAATGTTTAGGAAAACTTTATCATCCCCATATATAGGGTGTATACTACCAAAATTATAATACAGGGTAAGTTGAAAAATGTGAAGGACAAACAAACAAAACGGAGGCGTAGCCTGACACAAGTCACTTTCATAAACTCGTATAGTAGATATTCCAGTAAGAACTTGAATAAGTTAGGGGGAAATATTTATTCTAGTTCTGAAACACGTTGTAAAACAACGTTTAATGTCACGCAACTGGGAACGTGTAAGCTTGGCACCACCCTGCTTACCTTGAGACATCTACGAAGCTCGAGCAATAATCTTCAATATTTTCTATATTTTGGATCGCAATCCGAGGTGCCGCCGCAACATGGCGCCCGGCGATGACGAGGGTCGCGCAGTGTCGGGACACATTCATACCGACTCTCCGAATACAAATAGTTTTGATACTTTAGGGCGCAGGGTCAAGCGATATTACAACTAGGCGATTAGCAAACATACCTACCGTGAAACATATTTGCAGGAAAAGTACCCTATGTAATGACATTAAAAATAGGTACACTTACAACTATAGATAGTTGATAATGAACTGAATACAGGATAGAGGAGAGAAAAATGGTGACGTGACAAAATGTTGTAGAACTGACTGTAGAAAAAAAACAATACGATGTGTTGTTTACTTAGATACTTGGTAGAGTTGGTAGTAAGTAGTAATAGAATGTATCCTACACACAGGGATATAGTTTAGCTGACAATATCTAATCAATATCTAATTTATGTTGAATTGCAAAATCTTTCCTTTGTTCCGGAGTCATCCCTTCAAATTTAGAACAGTAGTAAATCAGGTGACCTTCACCGCTGCAAATACAAGAATGTGAATTTGACTTTGTATCCGAGTTGACCACATTGATAGATTTAGGTGCAACCTGTAATGTTGAACCGGCAACATTTTCTAAAATGCGAAGGCGGTTTTCTAGAAACATAGTTAATTGTTTGAAGGTTGGTATTCCATGAGGGTCAATGGTGGCCTCAAACATGGTGCGAAGGTCAATACTAAGTTTTCTGAGAATTATGTGAAGCAATAAAAAACTCCACGAGTTGATAATAGCAGTAATGTAGTTTAAGTTAGCTTGTTTGTGAGTAAACAGGTGTGAGTGAGTTATACTAACTACTCGTCAAATGATATAACAGGTTGTTTACAATTTGTTCTCGACCCCGAAGCGATGTCTATTTGTATCGAAGGGTCCGGCGGTGCCCGTCGCCCGGCGCCCGGCACCCGGCGCCCGGCGCCCGGCGACCGACAGGTGTGTCGGACGGACAAGGGTCCCTCCATGTTTACACTAAATACGGTGGAACCGGAGTTGTCGCATTTGTGTAGCAACTTTGAGCTGATAGAGTCATATGATTTTCTTAATATTCGCGAATGTTTTCAGTTGTAAAATCTCGAATGATTCGACATAGTAAAGGCTCACGACGGTAACCCCCAGGCTGCCAGGCTCCCCCATCATCATTAGTACTAATTAGTCGAACATCTTGGCCTCTCGCGACACAGGCTAGTCCTAGATCTCTAGTAACTTGTTTTATTCATATTCATTTATTTCACCCTTAGCGTTACATTGCATAACATAGGTATGTCCAATTACAGTTATTTTCATAAATTATCATGCAGATTATTAATTAAGTATTATTATTATTATTACAGATTATTAATGGATTAATAGATACTGTCCTACATATTACTTGTATGCATATCATTTTGCTTTATGGTTAACTTTTTGTT
Source organism: Anticlea derivata (assembly GCA_947579855.1). Taxonomy (NCBI): domain Eukaryota; kingdom Metazoa; phylum Arthropoda; class Insecta; order Lepidoptera; family Geometridae; genus Anticlea; species Anticlea derivata. The sequence continues at coordinate 75,406 of OX388283.1, read as the reverse complement.
AAATACATTTTTTTTGTATCTGTATCTCGTAGGCAATTTCAGGTTCCGATATCGGTCGGCGCGGTGGGTCGTCAGAAGTTAACAAATTAAAAATTAAAACGTCGATGCTAGTCAGCCTAGAACTATGTTATGTTATTTCTTCGGTTACTTTGGTCGCGTTATAAGAGTTTCAAAGTTATCCTTGTGAGTTTACTGAAGTAACCAACGTTTGCCTTTGACTTGGTACCTATAGAACTTTCTCATGGGCAAAATGATGTTGGTAAAAATGCTAAATTATTCAGAATCGGTATTTATAGAGTTCACAAAGAAAAGACGCGCTTATTTAACAATTAACAAAGGATCGGTTCGTCCAGACAAAACATCATAACAGTCGCCTGTAGGTACGAGTACTGCTCCGTTCAATTTGTCTACGATAACTGAAACGAAACGAGTTTACTTTACAGAGCGTGAAAATAATTGACTTCACAATTGGATATTAATCATTAACCATTATTGGCTAATGATTAATATCCAATTGTGGAGACAACTACTACACTACTATCTATCTATCTACAGACTATATGCAGGCAGCAACATAAAAAAACGTTTTTTTTTGGCTAAAATATGTAAAGAATTCAGGAGGATATATTCAAGTGTATTCATTTTCCAGTAGTTTAAGCCATTAGAAAGAAACCCAAAATTATTATATTAAGATCATAATCTACTGGTGCCAGAAAAGTACTATTTATAAAAACTTCCTCGTTTCCGTTGAGGGGGATATCCAACCAAAGTCAAAGTCAAAAGGTGTTTATTTCAATAAAATCACTAGATCACTTTGAAACGTCTTATAAACTAGGTGAAGCTATGCCTGTTCCTCGCGACCAAGCCTGTAAGAATCAGGCAACAAACACGGCGCGCGAGCCTGGTATATTTTTCGATGATCCTTTTTCAAAAAATGGATCCAGTACTGAACGACTTGATTATGATAGCTCTGGTTTAAGACATTTATTCTCATAAGAATTCACAATTCACTTAAATGAGAACTTATAGATTAACCAAAACTAACAATTATATAAACGTATCCGAGCGTGCTACTTAAATATGAGTAGAAAAATTAAATAGGTACATGGGCAAAAAAATGGTGTTAAATTGTTTAGTTGATGTGGGTAGATTTGAAAAATGTACAAAATTGTGAACAGGACGAGTATGATTACACAGATCGGCGACAACTAGAGGTGACAAAGTGCTTCAATTTCCGAGGTAAAAACACGATGAAGTATGTATCGTTTTATTTGTTTATGGTCTGGAGAAGTAAAAAAATAATAATAAATAAATAAATATTCCGAACATATTCACACGGTCAACTGATCCCAAACTAGGCATAGCCTGTACCATGGGTACCAGAGACTAATATACATAATAGATATATATTTCACACCCAGACACAGAACAAACATCTGTGTTAGTCACAAATGTTTGTCCAGTGCGGGAATCGAACCCGCGACCTCTAGCGCAGAAGGCAGAGTTACAACCAACTGAGCTATGAGTATGAGGAGAAGTGGGTTTTCAATTATTTTTTTTAATTTATGCATAACTTTAGTTTCTTTTATGACATCAGGTAGTTCGTCGTAAATTTTCTTTCAAAGGTAATATTATTTTTGCCACAGTTTGTCCTTGGTGGTCGTTATATTAATTTATTTGAGTTTCTTAGTCGCCTCTTTTGGGGATGTTCATGTTTTCATTTGAAAGTAATGTTTGTATGTATTTCTTTATTTAGTATTTTTTTATCAATAGAAATGTATAGTTTATGTAATGTAATTTATACTTGTATCGCTGGCTGTATCTGAGAACTCTTTTTTATTACGACTCGATATAAGTTAAGTGTAATTTTTGAAGACGCTCAAGTATTATTTTCTCTCGACGCGATATGAAATGAATGATCCTATGGGTTCGCCCACTAACCCACATCCCATTGACGTTTGTTGTTCCCTCTGTGGGAATGTTACTGTGTCAGTGTGTGCGTGTGTGTCTGTGTGCATCGCTGTCCTCGACTGAAGTACTCACTAACGACCGACCTATACAGAGGCATAGTGTACAACGAAACAGTATATCATCTGCATCCTCTTCAGCTAGCTCTAATTCTAGCAGTATTTTGAAATCGATTAAAGAAAGATTGCATAAAATAAGAAGTCAGATTATTTTTACTTTCTCGACACACGTATTGAGTAGGTATCATCTCTACTATCAAAGATAAAGGTCGTAACACGACGTACAAGTTTCTTGAGTGCCGATCTAGATAGGTTTAGAGGAGATAATCGTCAATGAATAGGTACAATAACCTACAAGAACACTTTACCAGTGTATCGCCGCGGCGGGGCGCGGGGCGAGGGGCCGCGCTTGGTGGGAGAGGGAGAAAGGGGTGGTGATCGTATTTCGCGCGGATCGAGTGGAAGGAAGCGTTTAGCGAGCTTCCGCGGGAACCCTGATGCCGCAGAATAAGTAATAGCAGTGCCGCAACGGGTTCCGTGAGTTCCTTGGTAATGGAGATTTGGGCACAGTATAGAGAGACTGCACAATGCACATACGGTAGGGCAACAGCTTTTCTCATTTTTATAATTATTTTTTTTTACGGCAAATGCATTTCTACAAAAAATAAATACTTGTGACCACAGTAAAGAGTTATTAAAATTTGTTTTACGTACACATACGTTTGGTAAGAGTCTTACTCCCGTATTATTAAAAACAGATGATGAGTACTTTGTTGACGGACGCGTCGTACGCGTCTCCACAGTATTTCTGGTCCGAGCCTTCTGCGTGTGTTGCGGTGTCTGTGCCGGGGCGGTGGTAGGGCTCCGCAGAGGTAATGGTAACTCGGTCGCGGTGATTGTTATTAGTATCGAATTGAGCGAGTTCGCGGTTAGTTTAGTTATTCACGAGTGGTGATGGAGCGAGCTTCCTCTCGGCCGACGAGAGGTACCTATTAAAGATTTGTTAGTAGAGTATTGTTAGCATTCATCCCATAAACATTTAAATAAGGTAGGCAGGTATTTAAGCAAGGTCCTTGTGTAGTGTGTATTAATTTAAAAATAAATGCTCAACTACATCCATAATTTTTGGCTAGAGTTTGAGTTTGCATACTGAGTCCTATTTATTACAATTATAATAATGTGAATTTAAAGTTGGACAATTTTTTTTTTTATACAACAGAGGTGGCAAACAAGCATACGGCCCACCTGTTGGTAAGCGGTTACCGTAGCCTATGAGCGCTTGCAATACCAGAGGCATCACGCACGCGTTGCCGACCCCGAACCCCCTTCCCCCCTAAAGAGCTCAAGTAACCTTAATCACCGCAGGAACACAACACTATTTGAAACAAATAATGTTATTTGGCTGCGATCTTCTGTAAGGCGGAGGTACCTCTCCAGGCGGGCTGCTCCAATTCAGAACGAGAAAATCTCGCTGTGCCCTACCTCCTCTTAAATTCATTTCACTATGTATCATTTAGGACAGAATAGAACAAAATGGTTTGGACAAAAATGTTATTTTGCAATTCTGAGCAGAATACAAGGGTTTCAATGGAGGCCTCGACTTCAGACGCTTAAAGTATTCTCTAACATAACTCCCAAGAGAGCAGACGTTAAGAAAATTTCAATTTATATTTGTAAGCAAAATCTCGAGAAAATATTCCACAAAATCTAAAAAGAAAAGTCGTACGTTACAAATGCAATTTCTTTAAGAGTTGTAGCCTGATAAGGGCAGTAAGAAATATAGCCAACTACAGTAGGTACTTATCACTTCACTATTCTACACTACCCTGCTCTAAGCAACAGTTGTACCCTGGTGGGGCCCACTGGTGTGTGGCTCACTTTACTTCAAGTCCTAGGAAATCACTACTCAAATCTAAAATGACTATGCAAAATAGTCTACTACTGTATTTGCAGATTATTTTCAGATTTAACAAAATCTAACGGTAATTTAGTGTTATTTATTTATTTATTTTTTGGAGAACCAACAGCTTTGTTACATTTGATTGAACATTTGTTTAGCTTTAGAGAGCCAATTACAGGTTCTCACGAATAGTGATATATTACTTAAGTATTACAAACAGTGGGGTAAACAACTAAATTAGCGGTATACAAAATTACGGTTATGTCTTATTCGTATGTACACTAAATTATTTGTGTATGAATGTGAAAATAGCAATGATCACTTTGAAACGTCTTAGGTAGGTACCTACTATTTGAAGTTAAGCCTGTTCCTCGTGACCAAGCCTAAAAGAATCAGGCAACAAACAAGGTGCGCGAAACGACTATTTTCCGATATTTAGGTAACAATTAAAGTCATTAATAGATCCTACATAAACAAGAACTTTATAAGAATGTAATAATATGTTCAAAGTAAGTCTTTATTGGAATCTGTGCAAAGTACCGCCCTGTTTCATTGTGAAAGAAGCCGGGCATTAAATAACGAACGTCGTAAATGCTGCACCAGTATCCGCACGTAGCACGCACACACGCGCATATCTTCCGAGGCGTTCGATAAGAGCGCACGCACACATGCACAGTATAACTACACAGCATTGCCATAGTACATGTAGTGTAGTAAGTTTGTATGTATGTAGAGGACGTGGATTAAAGTGAGCGTCCGCAAGTGGCTGCTGGCTACATGTTGTACAGGCAGAGTCACGCGTTCATGACTTTTTCGGAATTTTGAAGTTGTTGATGAAATAAATGTACTTTTAATAAATAAAATAAAAAATAAATATTCCGGACATATTCACACGGTCAACTGATCCCAAACTAGGCATAGCCTGTACTATGGGTACCAGAGACTGATATATACATAATAGATATATATTTAACACCCAGACACAGAACAAACATCTGTGTTAGTCACAAATGTTTGTCCAGTGCGGGAATCGAACCCGCGACCACTAGTGCACAAGGCAGAGTTACTACCAACTGAGCTATGAGGCCAGTCAAAAGTCAAGATTTTATTAGCCAGTAAAAGTAATTTTTTTACCAGCCGGTCAGCACGTCCATATGACAAAATGTCAAGAAACTATATTATCTTGAACTGTCATTGAGATTATTTCTAATTCGAAAGACAAAGCGGACCAGCATTTATTAAAAAAAACTAGTGTTCGTTTTCATTCATAAAACAGTGAAACTCTGGTCAGTCATCATCTGCTTTTGGAGTTGACTGTACGTCGGCGGTTGGTGCGAGAGGGTAGAATAAAACCGATTGCGTCGATACAATACACACAATGATTGTGATAAAGTTCAAACAATACAATATACAATTAAACTGATTTTTTCGCAATATTCTTACTTTATTGGAGTATATACGAGTAGTTAGAATATGTAATGGATGGAGCACGGAATAGCCACACCTGATATATCTATTAACCTATTATTAATATCCTGTGGATGTCTATAACACCAAAAAAAGAAAATAAAAATGTTTCTAATCGTAATTAAGGTAAGTTTTAATTCATGAATCAAACAAGTTTTCAACTAAACGATCAAATCAGCGCCTATATTTACTGACAACTGAAGTATGGTGTTCGAGACCCCAATTTAAATTGTGTTGATAAACACAAATCTCTTTCTGTCGTGATGAAAGTTTTCTCATTACCGATGTGAAATGCGTTGTATCGACGCGTCCCCCCTCGCGTCGCGCCGCGCGGCGGGGGGGGGGGCGCGGGGGGGAGCTAATCCGGACCTCTTCATTATCTCGTGTTTGTGTGCTCACCACAGTGCAGGCAGAGCACTCATTCAACTAACAGGGGTTTTGATTGCTCAATAAAACTATTGATGGGCCCTTTGCTCGTTCTCAGCACTACGGTGAATCACAAACAGACCGGGTATTAATTGGGGTCATCTTTCACTTTGAACAACTTTAATATTTGATCAGCGCGTATACCATAATGTTAAACAAAAGTAAACTACTGATCATTCCTATAAAAATATCGAACACTGGCTGCATGCCCACTTTGAATGAGTAATGAAATTCTTAATGCAATGAATGAGCACCATCATAAATTAGTAGTATTCTGTTTTTTCTGATAAAATACCATTATCAATTGGTTTCCAAGAACCTAAGCATAGCTCTCAAAAAAGTATAACAAGTAATAGTACAGGCGTTGCGCTACCGGTCCGGCCTGTACTAAGTCCGCTCGGCAGTCCGGCCGCGTGGCGGAGGCGCGTGCCGCACATTAATGTCGCCTTATCTCTGTTTACACACGTTAATATAAGATATCTCTGTTTACACGTGAACATAAAGAAAGTATGAATACCTTCGGAAGCGTATTTACTGAGATCTCGATAGACAGGGACCCTCCGAACTACCGCGGGGGATGAGCTTTTATTTATTGTGCATCAAGATAAATAAGGCAATTTCGCTTTAGTACGTACCCTCCTACAGGCGTTCAATGAATTAGGAAAGCTGAAGGCCCGTTGTAGAGTTGATTACCAACTTACTTGGTCTTAGAGAACACAAAAATGTTGTAGCAAGTAGCAAGAACAGGATAAATACCCTCATCATCTCATTCAGTTTTCAACTTTTATTTTAGGAATTTCTAAAGAAGTTATTAAGTTCCTCGTTTATAATTCTGAATAATGAATACTTTAATTAGCGAAAGTAGATTTATATTTTTAGTAACAAAGCCAAACTCCATTTAAAGTGAGTAAAATCTCTTAGAATCGCAGAAGAGCTCCTGTTGAATCGCGATCACTTCAACTTACAAGAACACTCATTTAAATAATTAAAGGCCAACTCACGCTTCAATGTTTCAGAGTAAAGAGTTGTGTTGAGCGGCTGAGTGTACCAACAAGTTGGACAATTGGACGCCGAGAGCAGGAAATCTGCGCGCAAGTGTCCCGAGGGAGGCGGCGCCACAGCACCGACAAACCAGAAGCGCATTAATAACCGGCAACATTTCATAGCGTCATCCGTCACTCACTACGTTAATGATCCTCACGATTTCAATGAATAAAGAAATATTGATTGATTTATTTTTTGTCAACCGTATCTTTTATTTGTATATTTTCCTTTTCCTTGTATTGCACGAATAAATAAAATAAATAAATATTCCGGACCTATCACACGGTCAGCTGATCCCAAACTAGGCATAGCCTGTACTATGGGTACCAGAGACTGATATACATTATAGATATATATTTAACACCCAGACACAGAACAAACATCTGTATTCATCACATAAATGTTTGTCCAGTGCGAGAATCGAACCCACGACCTCTAGCGCAGAAGGCAGAGTTACTACCAACTGAGCTATGAGGCAAGTACCCACTACTTTTATCAGTTCTCTCTAGCCTCAAAGGTTTGCTGGAAGAAAACTCTTTGTAGGGTTAAGCTCGCCTTTGTACATGCCTGTATATTATGTTTTATTTCTGTATGTTTCTGTGTACAATAAAGAATTAAAGAATTGACGTTTGCTACTCTAGAATATATTTTTTTAATAAACTTTAAGATGGAAATATTTCTAGCGAAACAAATTGGAAATGAATAGCATTTGAATAGTAAGTTCCCCGTGAACTAAAGCGAGTGCAAACTAGTCATGAGTGATCTTTGTTTAACTATTGCTTTACTTCATCTTCATTTGTCTCACTTATGCAAGAAATAACGTTCCATGGTTTGAACTGTTGTACTGTTTACTAGAGTACAGTGGCGTAGCGGCTGTCAGTTGCGATTACCCTCAAGGTGCCCAAAAGACGCTCAGTGGGACGCCTGTCTTGACGATCTATGGGGCATGGACACATACCTATGTGGTACCTACCGGCGACAAATTCATTGATTTATAGTGCCAAAGAAATATTTGAGTCTCTCGCGTAGATTGACGAATAAGGAACTTCTGTATTGTTTAGATTTATTACTGCGTTTGGGTTCTCTATTATGTAATTATTGCAAGTCAATTGACCAACCTCTGCATTAATTTTTAATAAGTCGTTGAGGTTGTTTATGCTTAATAATTAATAGCTTTAAATTATAAAGGCCTTAATAATGGATGTAAATACTGTTTCTAGTTTTGTGTACTGTCATTCAAGATACAGCGATCTGTCACCAGAGTTGCAGTCGTGAATTTTGATATAGGAACCTTTAATAATGCTGTGCTACAAACGATCATATTGCAATACGGTCGAAATCTCCAAATCAATAGTAGTGGTACCTAACAATCATTTATAGTAATAGGATGCTGCTGTAACGACTCTTCCTTTGCCAATAAAGTTGGACAACAATTTATGGTGAAACTTTACCCTAAAGCTAGCGATAAAATCTAATCGAATGCGTTGTCCCGCATCAATGCAGCCGCAACATGTGGCGCTGCGGCCCGCGCAGTCAGGCCTGCACTGGGACCCCAAAGGCCCGAGGCTGCCAGACTGACTGACAAACTGCTTTGATATATTATGTTAACTCCTACAACTTGCACAGATAGTGATAGAAACGAAATGTTTTGATTAGTACCTATCTAATTGTACCTATTTATTATAATGTACCTACTAATAAAATATGGTATCGCCTTAGGGATAAAAAACCTGTTATGATGTTATACTGTATTCTAAATAAATAAATAAATGTTGAGCTCAAAACGGAAATAATTTCATCTATGACCCAGCACGGCTAGCATTCTAATTTCAGATAAAAACCCTAAAAATAATGAAAGTATGGATTTCAAAACATTTGTTTAGTGGTACTAACTATGGTCTCTCGTATTCACATACCGGTGATGGAGAAAGATGGTTAAAAAACAAAAAAAAATCGAGTAAAAAATATTTTTTTTTTTTAGACAGTAGGTATTCTTTAATTTTGATAAAAAATGAATCCCTTTCGGTATGGTATACTAGTTACGAACGTTACACGTTGTATTGAAAAGACTCGAAATGCATACAAATGACAGTAGGGTTGATTAAAGTCAGTAGTATGCAACCCCTCTTAGTGTGGTAGTAGTCGCATGTGAAGGGGTGCAAATAATCGAGTGTGACGTCATTAACGGCGCCCGTCGGTCACCCACCGCGGAGAAGAGCCCTGATTTACGATTAGTTCTACCGGCACCGATGACCCAGCCCCGGTACCGGGGCCGATGGGAATACAAGTTTAATTGGTCCCGGGAATTTGTTCACTATGACGGATGAAAATTTTGAAAAAAAAATCTTCACGTTTTTTTCTCGAACAGCTATTTTTGTCTGTTTTTTATTATCTTTAGAACTAATTATTAAACGTACGAGAAGTTAGACATCATGATCGCTACCTAAAACAGCTGAATATTAGGACTGATTTGACGCCAAAACAGCTGATACCTATTTGCTTAGTGTTATTTCTATGAAAATTGTCTAATATCCAAAAGTCGTGGAACGAACTTATTTGCATACGTGACATAATATACAAACATGTGAATAAATAAATGTAAATAGAGCCTCGGGGTACTGGGGACGAGTGCCTGGCCGAGATGCAAGAGGGGGGGGTTTGTCTCTCCATCACACAGGGAATGCGTATGGATCCCTTGTCTCGTATAGTCCCCACGACTATATGATTGTCGGGTATTTATTGCGACAGCTCGCAACCTGTTTATGGCTCATGTTGATATTGTTAATCTATTCAAGATTGAGGTCCTCAGGTGAAGATGGACAGATACGATTCAAATTAAACTGCCTTACGACTCAATAAACGAGCAAACATCCCCAATATCAGTCGCACCGTCCCAGCAGTAACTGCTGTGGGCTCACGGGGGTGTGTACGGCGTGTTTACGGGCCTCGTAAACAAGTCGCCGTAAACGCGAGTGCCCATTAGCCATAAACCCGCCGCTTCTGCCGATAGTTCCCGCGGGACGCGCCGCGCCGCCGCAGCGCGCGCCCACCAGTGGGTTAGGTACACTACGGCAGCACAATAGGGGTAGATAAATGAATATTAATAACATACAACAGTCACATACATAGTCCTCACCCCGCACACTAGTATTCCCTGTGTCGCGGGTATCAGAAACTACGAGAACCATGATACCGCAACACCCAGGCCCGGAGCAAATACTTGCAGATCATGCGAAGATTTGTCCCTCAGCGGGAACTGAACTGACTGCACCGAGATATCATTGCTTGGCCGTTCATAACAGATCTATTAAGTTAAGCAAAGTTTAGCGTGGCCTCAAAATGGATGTGTGACCGTGAGTGGCTTTAGTGGCTCTCATTACTCATTTCGTAGCAATATCGCCTACCCTGTAGGGCGACACCTACGTATAACAAACCCCAAAGTAATGAAGTGGTAGTGAGGGAGGAGGCAGTGCAGTTGGCTCACTGGCGCGGCCGCGCTGTGGCTCGCTCGCAGATAGCGGATCGCGCGCTCCTCTTATTTTGTGATCCTTCCGTTCCTATCTGACTCTTCATATTTATCTTCCGGATCGCATTAGATTCAAGAAAATTGGAGTTTAGTATTAGTACTTACCTCCTATCTATACAATCTCGTTTATCCGAGATGTTCATACAATTGTTTACGTTGCTGGCTTTAAGTTGTAGAACGTCCATTTTTTACAATATTAACCGGAGCGGACAAAATATGTTTTCAAATTCTACAAATATGAGTCCCAGGTCTGAGTTTAGTGGTAATTACCATGTGGGTACTTGTAGTTTTGGTATTTGTATCGACGACACTGTAATACCCTTGTCTTGTTATAACGGGGAGGTTACAACCACTGCAATAGTATTGATGTGAATACATAAAAGTTACGTTGTTTATCATCTGCCTGAGATAGTAAGGTTGCATTTTGTTCTTATTCGGTTGTTTTGTGTTGTGTGTGTGCATGTGTGTTTGTGTGTGTGTTTGTGTGCGGTGCGACGTTGAGCAGTAATATCTCAGCGCTGTCTCGCGCCTGACATATGGAGAGCACGCGCGCCCGCGATGATCACAATAACATACAGACTACATTGCGAAATCGACGTAGCTTACCATCGTTCAAGCTTTAACATTCAGCTTTCCATGGATGGGTGACCGTTTTTGATATAAATGAGCACTGCCGTGCACGCTAAGGCACCCGCATTGTCTAACTGCATGGGTAATCGTAAACGCATTCATCAGTCAAAACCCATTGACAATGTTAAACCACAAAGTGAATTCTACAAAAGAAGCTGATTACGAGGAAGTTTAGTCTTTTAAAGGACTCAGTTAAGACTATTATGTAACCTTCCAAGCTAACACCATGACTGACAGCTTCGGTAAACTCCATCAGCGGTGGATGACCGGCGCCGTCGGCGCGCCAGAGAGAGTGGGGAGCGGAGTCAGGGTCGGTGCCGCTGCGCACGTCTCTACTTATTTCCAATAGAACTTGACTTGTTTTCGCAAAGTTATAATTTGAAAAAGATTTTCACAATACCTGTTTATGCTGAAAAGGTATTTCCGAAGCAAACTGAACTCCGTTTATCCGGTTCGGTGGCTCGACTCGCCGCGCGGGGCGGGGCCGGGGGGAGCAGGGGAGGAGGAATAAACATGTTTTTCTCATTCACGGAAAAAGCAGGAAGAATATTGTTCCTCTTTTCCTTCCTGATTCGTTCGCGGTCCGACGTGGAAACTTATACCGATATAAAGATACTCAGAAACTACTCCCAACTTTTTTGATGTAATAATAGCTCCAAACCTCTATTCAGCATGTCTTCAAGAACTTCTCGTCTGATCTAGAGCTTGTATCGAAACAACTAGGAGGAGGTAGGGCACAGCGAGATTTTCTCGTTCTGAATTGGAGCAGCCCGCCTGGGCAGGTACCTCCGCCTTACTGAAGATCGCAGCCAAATAACATTATTTGTTTCAAATTGTGCTGTGTTCCTGCGGTGAGTAAGGTTGCCAGAGCTCTTTAGGGGGGGAGGGGGTTCGGGGTCGGCAACGCGTGCGTGATGCCTCTGGTATTGCAAGCGCTCATAGGCTACGGTAACCGCTTACCATCAGGTGGGCCGTAAGCTTGTATGCCACCTCTGTTGTATAAAAAAAAAAAAAAAAAAACTAAACCATATTTAGTTGCTAATTCATCATACATTATGTTCGCGATTATCAAACAGATTCAGCCAATTTTAATCACTCGTTTAAAGCTCATATTTACTACTACTCTGGATTAAGTAAGGAGAAACGTTCATCAGTCATCACTTCGCAACGTCATTTCCAATGTTTATTATCTCCTACATTTATTATCCCCTTCCGACCCCTTCCCGTCGCAGGTGTCTTCGAGATCGAAAAAGTAACTTGCCGAAGCGAGTTTCCTCACACATGTACCTATGCATTCATGTATTTATATATATACATAAGACGGGGTCGCCTGCTTACGTTTACGTCCCGTAGGTGGTGCCGATGCCGGGCGTTTACGGCGCATTTCTTTCGCTACGTTAATCCGGTATTGCGAACGTATATTCTAACCGAATGAAAGGTCACCCCCGCCACAGAACATACTCGGCAACAGTAACCGCGCACAGAAGGTTCACGTCACTGGAGGAACATCAACCGCATAAACCTTGAGTGAAGGTGCTTGAGCGCAGGCTAACTATTGTCCAACTATTGATAATTACAAGCAAAATTGTAAATGTGATCCTTCAGTAGCGCGGTCTTTTATGATCGTGACGTTATAATAAATAAATAAAATAAATATTCCGGACATATCACACAATGTCAACTGATCCCAAACTAGGCATAGCCTGTACTATGGGTACCAGAGACTGATATACATAATAGATATATATTTAACACCCAGACACAGAACAAACATCTGTGTTAGTCACAAATGTTTGTCCAGGGCGGGAATCGAACCCGCGACCTCTAGCGCAGAAGGCAGAGTTACTACCAACTAAGCTATGAGGCCAGCTAATGCACGGATTCGCTTTGAATCGAGCAACTCGATAACCCGTAAGTAAAGTATTTTATGTTTTCAACAGGCAACACAGCAAAGTGAATGAACGCAATATAGAAGTCAGCAAGAAGTGAGCCAGCGGTGCCGCCCCCGCGGCGCGGTGCCGCCGTCTGCGTCGCACGGCCGGGACGCGACCAGCTCTGAACCGAGAGCTCTTGCTCTAGATCGCTTTCATAATACAATACGTACTGCGGGGAGCGGACAACTCGCCCTTCTAATGCAAATGCTCATTTGAAAGCTCCGAACGTATCGGATTCCGGCTCGACGATAGAATAGAATAGAATAGAATATGATTTTATTTGCAACAACTTAAATTATAACAGGTATATATATTATTTAAAAGAATACTAAAAGACAAAAGACAAAAACAATAAAAAAATAATAATTACATAAACATTAAACAATCACAGATACATGTTGCTGCAAAATGGTCCCTAACTCAGCATGAAGCGGGTTGATAACAACCCGCGCTGGTCTTCCGTTAGGGCCGATTTTGAATTGCGGACGTGTATAAAAGCGCAAAAAAAAAAAAAAAAACGATAATGATGTTACGTTTGTACCTACAGGTGCTCTACGAACGGACGGGTCTGTTGCACAAATTATGTATCCAAAAGTCAGCAGATCTTTGATACGTGATCCGTAAAATCAGATCATTGATCAAAGGATATTCAGTCAAGGGAACTGCCATGCGCCCTATATGAACGGGAACTCATCCCTATTTTGGGGTGTCCTTGTACAACTACAACTTCTTGGAGTCGCGTACATTTAAGTTTGAAGCAATCAAATAATGACGTTTTTTCATACAAACGTTCCATTATTTAGAATTTCTTGGAAGTGATTGTCCGTCTGATTGTTGCGGCAGCCTCTCGTATCCGGCCATTAGTCAGGAAGTGGGTCAACAGCGCCGGCCGGAGGACGCCGGTGCCGGCGCCGGATGCCTTAAGCGTGCCGGCCGCCGGGTGCCGGCTGCCGACGACACTACTGCACGTCACTGCCTCTCCACACATCATGTGGCATCAGCAGAGCTAGCACAAGATTGAAACAGCGCGGTAGGATCCACTGCTAAGTGATTATTGTTTACTCGCTCGGCATCGCACTTCACGTGAGTACTACTTACTTATAAGAGCAATAAAATTAATTTAATGATTAGCGGTTCTTACTTCGCTAATGAAATATTTCCTTAAGTTAGAATTTACCTACCTAATTATATTTATTAAGCTTCGCTAAGTGGTAACGTGACGCTACTTAATGGTAATGATCCCGTTACAAGATAGTTTTAGTGCGGGAGCTCACCGCATTTAATTACTGCGCACATAATAACGTCATTACATTACCCTCGTTCTCCCGCACTAGAGGACGTATGCGAGAGGCCCACGCCCACCGCTGGGATGGAGTTATTTATAAATGAATAAAGTAATGTAACTGTTTAATGTATGTACAATAATGAATACTGCAGAGAAATTAAACTGCGAATGTTGATAGAATTACGTAGGGGAGAATAGGGGAATGGCGGTCAGTTAAGCAATTTTTGGAATAAAACTCAAAATATAAATCAGCTTTATTATGAACATAATATACCAATTCTACATTAAAGGACTATTAAAATTTGAGATCAAAATAATCACATTTGGAGTATCCATCTAATAGGTAAAAAAAAAAATGGCTTTGACCACCATTGTACGCACGTAAGGGCAATGGTAGTCATGATGTTGACAATGATGTTCAAACACTTCCAACACATGTCACATACGTATCCTGTAGCGGAATCCCAACAAGTGCAAGCAGAGTGAACCCTTTTCGCCGTAGGTTTTCAAACCATTTCTTCTCGTTTCGAATTTGCAGCGTGGAAAATGGAATTCCAGTTTGATTGGCGGCTTTTTTCATAGATGTTCTATTAGCCATAAGCCTCAGAGCCTTGTCCAACGTCGCCGAACACCATTCAGCTTTCTGCTTTCTTCTGGATCTTTTTTTGGCATCTAATTCAAATTTAAAAAAATTAGTTACCATACGACACTCATAATAATATTGCGGGCAATGGTGGTCAGCCGACCACGATAACGATTTGAAAAACTGAGAACAGATGTAGCTAAAATTGACAAAATCATCTTTAAAAATGCGATCTTCCTGGCCATTTAGCATACACAATAGCCTGGCTGTTCAGTGTTTTTCCAACTACGAGTAACAGTCACGTGACTACTGAACTGAACATTTTTTTATTCGCAAATGCAAATTTTTTCAACAAGGCAGTTATTGACATAGGCGAGACATAAGCCGATTTAATTAGGACGGAGGTGTGACGGCGGTTTATTTTATGTATGTTAGACTAAGGTATATATTTTATATGGGCCGTAGATTTAAAGTATTTAACATCCTGTACTAAATTAAATTATACAAAGTCATAAATATGAACAGTGTCATCTCAGCAGTGCAAATGTCGCATAAGCCGCTCTATAAACTACTAAGGATAACTAGTTCGCCGGTGACCCTCCGCCTCGAGTGGATTACTGCCGGCAAGGGGTAGGCTGGGGGCTTACCGGCGCCGCGTATAATAACCCGTGACCTTGGGAACTGAATTAATGCCTCGCGAGTAATGGCCCGGTGCCCGGATTGCGAAGGTGCCCTTAATAGCGTTTATGTGATCCCGCTAGTGAGATGTTCCGCGGGGCCTTTAGTAGTTGCGGGGCCTGATGTCGGCTCTTATCTTATGACAAAGGAACAAATTGTTAGTGACCGAGAGAGTCCCGATTGAGTTTTACTATGAAAAGATAAATATTTGACACTCATTCGAGTCCGTCCGGGGAAGCTGCATTGCTTGCACTGCTGTATTCCGCAATATCAAATATATTTTAGTCTTTACAATATTTTCCTACAGTTGTCCTCATGATTGTATCAAAGTCAAAGTCAAAGTCAAAAGGCATTTATTTCAATAAAATCACTAGGATCACTTTGAAACGTCTTAGAAACTAGGTGAAGCTATGCCTGTTCCTCGCGACCAAGCCTAGAAGAATCAGGCAACAAACACGGCGCGAGTGCCTATCATTTTTTACGATGATCCTCTTTCACAAAATTGAATTTAAAGCTTCAGTGTGGTGCCGATCAAACTAGGTGAGGCTCAAAAGAAAAGTTATCTAATTATAATCCCTAATAAATAAGAGCTTATAAAAATGTGAAAAAAAGAAGACAAATGTGAGCTTCAACAAATGACCTAAGGGCAGCACACGCTACACTTGATGATTCATGTTATCTTCATATTTCACGTGCCATTACTGATGACAACGGGACTTGTGAAAAATGATTAAATAACCAAACGTAATTTTCATCCTGAATGCCCTCAAAAATCGCAAGTTTTGCCTGAGGGGCCATAAAAGGGACTAAAGATACAGCTCTGGAATTTCTGAAATATGATCAATCAACCTCATGAATGCAGAGGAATTACACAACTATCTATAGAGAAATCAATATTTTTGATATCCGGTGGCGGACTGGTGGTGGCCCTCCGCCGCCATAATGCGTTAGTAATCCGGGGCGACAGGCGTGAGCCGACCGCGGCCTTACAACCGCCTCGCCTCACTGATACCTACACATGACATGTCACATGGAACTGTAACTCGTTACTCATCAGTCGTGCAGCACGTACTTATTTGCTACCTAGGAAACAAGTGTAGGTGGTGATATCAAACCAGAAGTCTAGCGATAGGAAATCCTATTCTTAACTCCATTTAATTCGGTTCAGAAACAAACACTTTAATGAAAGGTCAGTTTTCAGAATAGTCACTTTTGAGGCACTATGATTATATTATAGTTCGCGTAGGATTCATTTAGGCAATTCATCTGTTTGTCATTTTTTGTATGCTAATTGACGGAAGGCAATGCCTATTTGGTGAGCCGTTTTGCGAATCCATTAAGAAAACTGCGTTTATAAATGCTGCTATTGCTGAATATGAATTTTACATTATTGTTATGTTCTGAATACGCAAAAATCATCGTTTTAAAGAACCTCGTAAAAAAAACTTGATAAGTCATCTTAATTTGCCAATACACACAATACGTGGAGTTTCACATCTGCACGCGGGTGGCGTTCGACGCGACGGGGCCGGTGTAGGGTCGGCCGGGGTGCGGGGCGGGGCGCGGGGAGCGGAGCGACTGATATTCAAATGTGCGATATTGCCGACGACACAGATTACACGGTAGTTACTACAACAACGGGGAGACCAGGCAGTGAACCTACTATCCGGCGGTTATTGAGATTTCCTGAGTCGATTCACTAACTAAATAAATTACGTACGTGGATCACACATAGTAAGGTAACTTACACATTAACCTAAGTATTTCTGAAATGCTCCTTGGGTTAACATATTTGTAAGAAGGTTGAAGAGAAGACCAGTGTAGTAGAAGCATTTGTATAAAGCACATTATCCAAAAACATATCACTTACAAAATACCCGTACCTGTATGAGTAGCTAGTTCTAATTCAAAATTAAGAGTTCTGCTCAGTATGTGCCAACTTCCGCTTTCAGAGCACACATATATATTTATCTTTTTAATCGAATATTCCCCGATCGAATCATTTCTTATCAGAAACTGAGTTCGTCGTAAAACTGCCAATTGCAGACTTTCCGCAAGTTTGCAATAAAACCGCGCGGATCCCCGATTTATGGGAAAAGAAGACAAGTCTGCTTTCACTCCGGGAGGGGGGGGGGGGGGGGGGGGGCACGCCGGACGCGTGACGCACAGAATACACAACACTGTGTATGGGAATTATCGTCGTGGTACGGCTCTAAGGCACTCGCAACTGTAGGTACCCACGCACGCTCTGCTCTATGGCTATACTCAGCTAGTGCTGGACCACCTACCACTGCCTCTTACAGCGGACTTATTGTCACAGTTTGACGTGACCAACACGGCGCAAGCCAGCCTATGAGACCTTTTTTAACTGTTGACTACACGACACTTTTGAGTTTGACAAACTTCGCTTTATATATTTCTGTACCTTAATAACAGTAACTCAGAGTCGGAAAGAACCAGACGAAACATTTTATTATAACATGTCTGTCTGTATGTGCCGTGCGCGGTGCAGACGGCGCGGCGCCGGCGGCACGCGGCACGCGGCGGGCGGCGGCCGCACGTACTGACCACTGATTTGATTTTCGTAAGATTACAACGTGCGCCGAATAATTTATGTTCATAAGCGAACGCCGGCGGCGGCGCCGGCATCGCGGTGCCGGAGCGGGCAGGAGGGGGCCAAATATCGACTGCAAGTACGTCTGCGATCTAGGGCGCAAGGAACTGGCCTAGTTTCTAAGACTATTCATAGTGATCCTTGTGATTTTATCAAAAAGTACCTTTCACTTGGACTTTAACTTGTGACGGGAAAATCTTTACAGTTTTCTCCGTACTCCGTACGATATCCAAAGGGGTACTCGAGTGCAGATTTTATCATTGAAAATATTTGTCATTTTGTCACTTCTGCGCACCCGTTAGTAGTCTACTCCATTCGTGACAGGTGGCAGTCTCGTTACTGCTTATATCGGTGTGTTCCTGTAGTCCACCATTAACATTACTGAACAAGCGAATCGAATTGTTTGTTGGTTAAATGAAAATAAACAATACAACTACACGTATAATAACACTAATTTATTAAGGAAAGTTGAAGAGTTGTTTGT
Source organism: Anticlea derivata (assembly GCA_947579855.1). Taxonomy (NCBI): domain Eukaryota; kingdom Metazoa; phylum Arthropoda; class Insecta; order Lepidoptera; family Geometridae; genus Anticlea; species Anticlea derivata. The sequence continues at coordinate 56,868 of OX388283.1, read as the reverse complement.
GGAGTGAGCGGCCGCTCGATGCGCCTCTGATACGATTAATGATGGCGGAGAGACTGAACGAGAATGTTAATGAATTTAGAATTGCCAACAGATTTCAACGCAAGATTCATTAATTAAATGAACTCAAATTAGATTCGCATTATCTAAGCTTACGCAAAGTTTGGTAGAGTTAGTAGAGGCTCTACGAGTTCATAGTTTAACAAAAAGCAGTTATTTCCGGCCACGGGTGGCACTCGGGGCAGCATTACGCACCGTTATAGTGTGTAGCTGCCTAGTTCCTAAGCTATTTGTTTATAACACTAAGACCTTCCCGCATCTACTGAATTATGTGAAATTGCATCAAAGTCCTGCTAGAAGTACTTTTGTGAGTAAGCCGGAACAAAAGCCCTTCCCAGGAACGCTCTTAATGTAGTTTGTCGATGTTGACAAAGTTGTAAAATGCTCTGATGACAATACATACAATTTTTGTTCGTGGATAAATACTAAAAGCTTTTACTTTCATAAAGCCTCGCTTCACAGCAATTGTGAAAAAAAGAGGGAAGCGGAAGGAGCTGACGACGCGATCGAAGGCACTCCGCAAATCATACGAGTTCATGGAAGCATTAAACGTCTTCCCGAAATCTTATCTCGGCAACCATACATACATGTAGCTATGTACCTGCACACGTGTGGTACGTACGTATGTATAGCCACGATGAACGCGGACTTGCTACGAACACGCCTCTAATTTAGACAGACGAGACTTCCCGCGCATAATGAGCGAGACATCAAGATAAATCGAATCGTGTGCTGAATTGGAAATCTGGCGTGTTTCATACATTTGAGGATCTGATATGATGTTCAATTTGCTGTGATTCTTGTCACCTCTCCCGCGGCCTCTCAAGGTGAGGCCTTTGAAGGCCATTCATTCAACTTACTCTAAATAAATATTATGTTAAAGAAATTGACTACAGAATCCGTAGCACTCGTAGAGGTTGTCGTCGACGAAGACAAACATGCTACGCGGTGGATAGAGTCTCGTAGCATCGTGTAGCACTCGTAGAGGCTGCTACGAATCCAACATTCATGATCGTACATCGTATGTATTTGTCAAAGACAAATATTTTGGGGATGTAATAACGGGACTTCTGAAAGACAAATTGTCTTTCAGAAGTCGTGCGGAAGAATTACCGCGCAAAAAATATACGTGCGTAGCTCGGCGTAGCGCCCGTAGCCACAATTTACTACTTCTAATAACATATGGCATCGCCTTAGGGATAAAAAAAACCTGTTATACTGTAATCTAAATAAATAAATAAATTTGCCGAAAATAATTCTACGCTAAAAACAGAGTCTACGCATTCGTAGAAACTATATTAACTTTTTATATTTTTGATCGAGCGAGCGAAGCGAGCGTAGATATTTCAAACAACTTGGACGAATCGGCGTTGTATGCTTGTATGTTAGAGGCTCTAACATACAAGCTTGAGAGATCTATTAGAGCATAATTGTCGCTATGTCGTCCCGATCAGCCGGAATTTACTCGGTCAATAGGTTGTATTCTCTAAGTGGTTGCTAAGATATAGTCTAACCCAGTTTTTTTAAAACTAAATACATGAAGTTGGGTTTCATGAAAAAGCTTTGTTCATAATACATACCTATTCCAAAACGATATTTATTTTTATTCTAGGTTTACAATGAAAATAGTAATATTTGTACGAACATGAAAACCAATATAACGTAAACTTGTGGTGAGATCGGTTATTTATTAGTTAGAACATTAAGGATTTTCAAAGTTGATCTTAATTGCGCTCAACGATAATCGAAGTAACAACTTTACCGGTCAGTTTCGGTTCGAGCCGAACCACCGGTTTAACCGCTTCGAGTAAACAGAACACAAAGTGGGATCAGACCTCTGGGTGGTGCGCTCTCGCTTCCATCTGAAATGTCTCAACTTATCTTTAGCAGTTGCCTGATCCCCGAGGACGGTCTCCTTAAAGTCTACAAAAGGTTTTTACTATTTTCGGTCAGATTTCATAAATACAATATATCTTCCAAAGTTCGGGTTCTGTTGTCCGGGGGATGAATTGTTCTAAGCCTGTGAATAGGGGCGATATCTGCTCCGTGATTGATTATTCAACATTTTTCAATTGAATCATTTCTGTCGGAGCCTTGATTGATGAATCTCTCGCATTCCCTTCATCGAGTGCGTTCGCGAAACTCCAACATTTCAGTGAATTTGAGTTGCCTACATAGATATTAATATCTAAAGTATGTAATGCCCTATGCCCTAAACACTATGTTTTTCATCTTTATATGTAATCACTTTTGATAACAATCATCTATTCAGTTAATTTTATATTATAAGATAAAGATTCAGCTTAGAAGCGTTTATCTGATCCCGAGAGAGAGTTTCTTCTATTATTTACAAACGAGCGGGATGAAGATAAAGTCTTCATTAAGCTCCAATAAACAACCGACGCTGCGGAAAACAAACAAGCGGAGCACACACGACTCATCACCGGAGCAAGAGGATACAGAGTCAGCGCCGAGTGTCACTCACCGAAGTGTCGCGCCGCGCTCTCCGCACTCTCACTCACTCCCGACACGTCCGCGCGCGCCCCGAGCCGCGTCTAAACTGCCTCCTCACTCCTCCGTGATCCGTCCGCCACCGCTCCACTCCCCCCCGCCCCCACACCCGCTCCTCCCCCGGGGATGCTACTACGGGGAGCATTCACAAACTCTTGCCGAATTCGATTTGTGAATCTGGCGGCACGCCGCAGTCGCCGCCGAGTGACACCGCTATCGAATATTCGCTTGCGAGTCGATCAGCTGGAATGCGAGCCGCAGCCCGCGCGCCGCCTGCCACGGGGCGCCGGCGTCTGTGGGGTGCGTGCTGAGTGGCCGCCTACTGTAGTAAGATGCGCTTTTTGCAGTGGAACGTTTTCAAAGTACAGTCTCTGGTAACGGGTTTGATTTCCGTCGCATCGAGCTATAAGTAATTTATTTTTTATTTTTCGTACCACAGCCTAAATCATGTGTCTGAAAAGTAATAAAAGTTATACATCCAAAAATTTGTAGTTCTAGTAATGTTAGAAAGTCCGATAATCTCCGATGATACGACTTTAACTGGCGACTTCGGAATAATGAATGACTACAGCACTTATTTGAAACGCTCCACGGAATTATGTAAAGTGTGAACACGGGCGCCGGCCACAGCGGTCAAGGTGCTCATCACAATGACTCTACCGTACAACTGTACAATGCTACAATTTTCAATGCATATTTCTCGCATCAACACCATTAGCATAGCACCGAGATAATGTCAGAAGGCATTATCTTGTGGTGCTGTAGGTATGCTGGTCGCAGTGCATTGTGTGTGTTGTTGCGGGCGAGGCCGCCGCGGTCGCGTTTCGTGCCGTAATCAGTATTAGCAAGTCATCCTCAGATTGGTCGCGGACCCAAGCGAGGCCAACTATTGTTGCACTCTCGACACTGCTCTTTATTACAAATACAACGGTTTCTCTACGGATTTACTCGTTTTGTCGTATTTTAATTAGTGCATATTAATCTGTTTAAATGAGACTAATTGAAAATGTAAGTACAGGCAATGCACGTCGTGACTTCCTCGTGGATATGAACAAAAAGAGACGTTTCATCAATATATGGAGTCTGGGCCTGCACTGCATACACTACTCTAAAATATGGCTAAGCAATAAAGTAAACGTATTTAATTGATTATTTTATATAAATTGACTTCGTTCTAAGGTACATTAAGATTTTCATCGACAAAGAGAGCAACACACAGTGCTACAAAAATATGGCGGATGGACGTGCGTGAAATGTCATTTTGACAACCTACATTTATCTGACAAAACAAAAACATCAAATCAAACAATATGACATGAAAAATATGTCAATGTCATGTCAAACGCCAATTATAAACCAAAATGGCGGCCTTCAAATAGTGTTCACATAGTAAAAAACTTACCAGAAGAACTATTCTTGTACCATCGCATTTGTCTTCAAATTAATGAAATTGTATTTTTCTTGTAATCTCCTATTTTTTCCTAATTTTTCTATGTAGTGTACATAGACCAGGCCCAGAATGAAATGGCTCCTTTGCTACAACATTGGTACCCACTTAGCTTTCAAGTTAATTAAAGTAGAACCTTAAGTTATCAGACCCCTTTTAAATTTACGATTATTTAGCCACCGCGGCTACAGGTGATGAATTCATTAGTTACTATATTTCGATTTGTGTATGTTAATTAAAGCGTTTACTAACAAACATACAAACTTCCAAGGTATTGTAATAATACATGGTATTGTTGTTGTAAGATATGTACATATCTGATATATAAATGTGTGCTGTGCCGCCGCTCTGCGCAGTCTGCAGGCGACTCCTCGCTGTACTGGTCCTCACGAGCTCACCATGTCTTGCCGAGGAGGCGCTGTCCCCGTCATATCCGTCATCTTATCGCTACTTGTTCTTATGGTAAGACCTGTTCTTCCTTCAGTCTCATTTTGCGACACGGCATCCTCAGTTATCTTGATCGTGGCGATTTGCGAGAAGGTCTAATATGCACGGTGGTTCTAGTCCTGAATGGCTCTATGAATTACATTAAATATGAATGCTAATCATCAGCATCAATATCAATATGAGTTTTTTTTTTCAGGACCACTTAGGTGAGAGTAATCTAAAAGTGATCTAAGGAGTCAAGGGCTCGAAACTCTTTTTTTGAAAAAAAAAAATTCTGCATTAAAAAAAGTTGAAATTTATATTTAGTTTTTTCAGTAAAAATACTTTTTTGGTTTTTTTTTTTTGCTTTTCTGTGTTCTATGTTTGGCAATAAATAAATAAATGTATGATAACAATGTGTATAAAGTTGTTGGAACACCTTCAAAACTGCAAATTTATAAATTAAACAATATTTATTTCTGTCAGACTATGTGCAAGTAAAGCAAATTATTTATTAACAAACAAAGAACACAAAAACTGTAAATAAATTTCAACTTTTTTTAGTGCTGTTGTTATTTTTTTGAAAATCGAACCCGTAACTCCTAACATCACTTTTCTATTACTGTCACGGTTTCCGATTTCGCCAAAGTGGCCCTGAAAAAAACCTCACCCTGTATAGAGTTTTTATTGTTATTATTATTATTTACTTTCTTATTTTACATGTTTTAACTTTAAATGAGCTTTCGCGAGCTGAGGATTTTGTTAAATAAATAAAAACGACTGTGTATCATCATAATCATTTCAGCCGTACGACGTCCACTGCTGAACATGGCCTCCCACAGACAGAGCGAATTCCTATCATGTGTGGGGATTTGCCCATACTCAGCACGCTGGGCATGCGGGTTGGCGAGCGCAGTTAGAGCTATCGTTGTTAAAATGTGGGACGCTGCTGCCCATCCCCTAGCTTTTTTCCCTTAGTCACCTCTTACGACATCCGCGGATAGGTAGATATGGAGGGGCCTATTCTTCAGTCGGGGCCGCCACGGCCAGACTGTGCATAATCATGTTTAAATTCAGAGAATGATTTATAAGGCAATGTTTCAGAGTGGTCGCGGCGGGTGCGAGGCGGCGCCGCTGTTCGGCGCGGCGCTGCTCGGCGGGCTCGACGCGGGGTGAGTTACCTACCTATTACTACTACCTATTACTACTACCTATTACTACTACCTATTACTACTACCTATTACAACTCCTTTGTGGTGAGGGTACCGACCGAACATCTTTCGACCTACCTAAAAGAAGATCTCTGGCTGAAGGGTGTTGTGTTCCGTCGCTTCCGCGGGCGGATACCTACTGCCAATGACAATTCGCGTCCCACGTCGCAGTTTCTACGTGGCAATTAATTGTGTTTTTATATGAATATGTATGTTAGTCTTTAAGGTATATATCTATATGGGCCGTAGTATAAGAAAAATTCCATCTGTTTTTTATTCTATTGTTGCCTGAAATAAAGTTATTGTATTGTATTGTATTGTATTCATACTTTGCCCATACATAATGATCACTGATGTTTCGTATTGCAACTTTTTTACTAACAATACTAGCTATAGTAGAACTTAAAATGAGAACTAAGAACTTAAAATGTGAACTTAAAATATGTGTGATTATGAATTAATAATGTTATTTAATTTTAGTTTTGACTTGACATTGATTTTAATTGTATAATTTGAATTTTTTTAAAGTTAATATTGTTTTGTCATAGTTTTAATTATGTATGTATTAATTACATAACTCATGCTACATATTGACCTGTTACTCGTATATTTATTTATTTATTTATACTTTCACACTTAAACTTAGTGTAAGGAGGACTTAATGCTAAAGCATTTTCTACCAGTCATCCTGGGCGTGCAAAAAAGATGGTGAGGCGTGACAATTAAACTAAACTTAGAAATAACTTACCTACTTAAATAGTTTACATTGTTATACAGATATATATACCTACGTACGCACAAGTACCCACGTAGGTATCTAAAAGTATATGTATATGTTATTAATAAAAAACTATGAACTATGTAGCAGCACTTCTAGCTCTTAACGTCTTTGACATAACGTGTTATTGCACATAGGACGAATAACATTGCTTTTTTATTTTTTTTGCACAGAAATCTATGTTTTGTAAAAAGTTGCTTTTATTTTATAGGTAGACCCTATTCTGCGTTTAAATAAAATGTTCTCTCCGTATATCTATGAACGTTGTCGCAGAAACGGCACGTCGGCGCTGGGCCTGCTGGCGCTGTCGCACCTGCAGCACAAGCTCGACGCGCTCGGCCAGCTCGCCGACCTGCTCGCGCTCTCGGGGAACGTCTCTCAATCATGTAACTTCACCCAACCTGCCATCTACCTACACTAGGATAGTTCGTTCAACTGCTTATTGACGCCTAACATGACGCTTCATGTTGGCCTAACGTCTAAATTTCTTAAAACTGAACGAAACAGTTGAATGGGAACGTTTAATTATGAACAACAAGATCATGACAATACTTTTTTACAGATTTAACTTATGGTTCCAATATTTTTTCTAATTTCTTTGTTAAATATTTGTGAAGGTAATGAAAATCTAAAAATGTAAATATTGTAGCAAAATATAAGTACCTACATATTATTTTAATTGAGTAAGTACCGCACGATACCAAAATCAAGTGGGCAGTAGGTGAGGGTGGGTGACGACATAAACCAACGCTAGTAGTTGCAAAAGTACAAAAATCATAACAATTATTTTGTTTCAGTTTTCGTGTAGTTACTGTACCTGGAACTAAAAGGAGAATGCTGCTCACACCCGAGCAGTGCCGCCGCAGACCTGGAGCAGCCGTACGACCGACGAACCATTTCATAACAATAATATTACAGAAAACGTTCCCACTGATCGTGTCATCATCATCATAATCATCAACCTGTAGAAGTCCACTGCTGGACATAGGCCTCCCCCAAAGAGTTCCACGACGAACGGTCTTTAGCCCTTTCCATCCACCGACTTCCCGCAACCTTTACAATGTCATCGGTCCATCAGGTGCATGTCACTGCGTCGACCGGTTCGTGGTCGCCATTCGAGAACCTTTACTCCCCAACGGTTATCGGTTCTGCGTGCTATATGGCCTGCCCACTGCCACTTCAACTTGCTATTTCTGAGAGCTATGTCGGTGACCTTGGTTCTTCTACGGATTTCCTCATATCGGATCTTATCACGTAGTGAAACTCCGAGCATAGCTCTCTCAATAGCCCGTTGCGCGACTTTGAGCCTATAGTTAACGACCAAGTTTCAGTGCCATAATTATGTCATCACTGGCAACACGCACTGATTGTAGACTTTCGTCTTGAGGCTCTGCGGTATCTGCGACGAGAAAATATGATGAAGTTTCCCAAATGCTGCCCATCCGAGTTGGATTCGTCGGTTGACATATTTGTCGAAGTTGGACCTACGTAGTTGAATCCTCTGACCCAAATAGACATAGTGGTCTACAACTTGAATGGTATCGTTCCCAACATATACCGGCATGGGTGCAACGTGAGCATTGGACATGATATTAGTCTTGCCCGTGTTCATTTTAAGACCCACCTGTTGAGAGACTGAGGTCTCTGAGCATAGCGCCAAGGTCCTCCAGCGATTCTGCCATTATGACTATATCATCCGCGAATCGAAGGTGAGTGGTGATGTATTCGCCATTGATGTTGATGCCTTGTCCTTCCCAGTGCAGAAGCTTAAAAACATCCTCCAATACAGTTTCGGAGAAATTACGTCTCCCTGTCTCACCCCTTTTTGCAATTGGATAGGATTTGTGCTCTGGTCCTGGAGTCGGATAGACATAGTGGCCTTCGTCGCATATATATAATTATATTACTTCGATCGACCTTAAACAAATAATATAGTCAGATTAAGGTCGAATATCCGATGTGGCCCACCCACCCTAAGGGTAACTTGCACCGCCGATACGATTAAATCTCGAATAAACCAAGTTTAACCTACATTGAGATATATAACACGCTAGCGAGGTAGTCTTACTACACATGTGTATGCCAATCATAAACTAGTCTTAGGATTGTAATTTAAATAAAATATTATGTAATAAAACTGATTTTTCTTGGCTATGACCTCGGTATACCTAAACATTCATCTTCATCTTCATCTTCACCTTCATCTTCACCTTCAGCTTCTAAGTAGCTAGCTAAGTATTTCTTTATTAATTTTCTAATGTTTGTTTTAGTAGGTAGTCCGATCTTATCTTCTTCTCAATTCTTGTAACTGGTCCCCACGACACAGGCTATGCCTAGTGTGAAGGCCGCTAATAGATTGTACCTTGATTGTTTTTTGACAAATAAATATTTTTTCATTTTTCAGCTTCACCTTCACCTTCACCTTAACCCTAACCTTCACGTTCACCTACACCTTCAACTTCACCTTCAACTTCAGCTTCACCTTCACCTTCACCTTCACCTTCACCTTCACCTTCACCTTCACCTTCACCTTCACCTTCACCTTCACCTTCACCTTCACCTTCACCTCAACCTCAATTTATTATTTTATTTTTATTTATTCAGGACAACAAACAATTACACTTAAAAATTACAAAACAAATCTTATAGAATAGGTGGTTCTTAATGTATAATCAGCCCCGTTGTCCACAAATTAGGGTATACTTAAAAAGAGCGTTGTATAAGAGTGTGAAATATTTGTAGGTAGGTATTTAAAAGAATGCAATGTTTGAAGATAGGCTAACAAAAATGTAGTGAGTGATGTGAACACATCATACATTATTTTAAGTTTAGGCTTAAGTTGAAATAACAATATACCAAGAGTACACTTGGTATATTGCTACCTCAACCCAAACTCAAAAAAACCAGACATGATAATCTGGTTAATGGCTTTCCTATACGAGGTGGGTGAGCTTGCAAAAAATTCAACTTCCATGAAATGGTTATTGAATAACTTAGTTATTCTATGTAGTGGTGCTCGCTCGCCCGCGTTCGTTTTGCAATAGGAGTAGGTGCGAATAGATAGCGTTTGCGGGTCTCTCGAGCGACGTGTGAACGACATTTTCGTGCAGTCAAATTTATTATGACTTATATAACATTAATTGATCAAGGAGCAATCCTCTCATTGTAAGTGTATTTAAAGAAAATTTACTAAGAAGTCAACTTCAACTTAAACTTAAACTTAAACTTAAACTTAAACTTAAACTTAAACTTCAACTTCAACTTCAACTTCAACTTCAACTTCAACTTCAACTTCAACTTCAACTTCAACTTCAACTTCAACTTCAACTTCAACTTCAACTTCAACTTCAACTTCAACTTCAACTTCAACTTCAACTTCAACTTCAACTTCAACTTCAACTTCAACTTCAACTTCAACTTCAACTTCAACTTCAACTTCAACTTCAACTTCAACTTCAACTTCAACTTCAACTTCAACTTCAACTTCAACTTCAACTTCAACTTCAACTTCAACTTCAACTTCAACTTCAACTTCAACTTCAACTTCAACTTCAACTTCAACTTCAACTTCAACTTCAACTTCAACTTCAACTTCAACTTCAACTTCAACTTCAACTTCAACTTCAACTTCAACTTCAACTTCAACTTCAACTTCAACTTTTTTTTTTTTGTTGTAGTTTGTGGTTAGATAAGGTTAGGTTAGGTTAGGTTAGGTTAGGTTAGGTTAGGTTCCACGGACCTGGGGTGCTAGGTCGGATAACCTCCACGTGGTGCACCCTGGTAACATCATGAAACAGTTCTGCTGAGTTTGGCAGAAATGTTTCATGATGGCCAATAATCCGACACGGTGGGCCTCTCCGCGCGCTATGATTTGCATAGGGCGCAGGATGAGGTGGAGTTAGGCGCATGGGCGCCCGAGGTGGTCTGGAGTCCACAAGTGGACTGAGGACGGACTGGCGAGAGCCAGTGGTTGGCGGACTGGGCGGTACTAACACCATCGTTCAGTTGCGTCGAGAGGAGTCTAGCTAACTTCTCTGCCGGTCTGTATTACTTGCTTCAGAGACCCCCGTTGTAGCGTAAGGGGGTATGTCGCAGTAATACGGGCCGAAGGGCGGTTGCCTTAATTGGCCGTCGCTAGAGGTAGGATCCTTGATACAAAAAACCGGTGAAGGAAAACACGTTAAAACCCTGGGAGAACCGGGCGCAACTCTTTAGTATATAGCCTTACCCGGGTACAGGGGGCACTGCTCGGGTGGACTTTTTATTTCCCCCATACTCGTGGGATTATTATGGAATCTTTTAATAATAAAAAAATCGAAGAGGGCCGCAAGGCCGTAGTTATGTTGGAGCGCGTGGAAGCGGTAGCTTTGCGCGAGGAGGATGAACTGCGTAAGCAGGTTCTCGAGAGTGGTGCTTCTAGTGCGTGTGATAGTGAGGAGAGGCCTCGATCTCGGCTGAGACAGAGGGTGTCGGAGTCGGAGTGCTCTTACGTCAGCATTCGGGACCGCTCGGACTCCGACGTCAGTGTGAGGTCGGCGTCGCCGAGCTCTTCGAAAGGATTGTGGCGGAAACGTCCCAGCAGCATGGAGGCAGACATGGAGGGTGTGTCAGCATCCAAAGTAGCTCCAAGGGGACGTCGTGGACGTGGTGGGCGTGGTCGACCTGTTACGACCGGGGACTACGCTGGGCTGGCTGAGGCTCAGGCTGCTCTCAATGCGGCCAAAGCCGAAGACATTCGGCTTCAGGCGGAGCAGGAGCTGGCTGAGGACAACAGGCGGAAGATGGCGGCGGTACGGAACACTTTCCGCAAGTTCCCTACCGTCCCGGTTATGAGTGAAGAACTGGCTGCAGACCTTGAGAGGCACGTGTCGGATTCTTTGGCGACCATCCAGAAAGTCGCCAAGGGATCCGGAAATCTTAAGGGGACCTTTGTTAAGGGTCTCAACGACGCGGCGGAGACCATAAGGGTCTCTTTTACGGAGCTCAGGTCCAGATCAGCGTCCGAGGAGGTGCTGCGGCTGGAGGCGACTAACAGGAGGCTCTCGGCTGAGCTGCAGGACCTCCGAAGGGAGGTGGCAGAGCTGAGGGCTTCAGTCCCGGCACCGGCCCCGGCCCCGTCTACGGCCCCGGCCCCGGAGCTTGAGGTGGTTTTGAGGGAGATCATGGTGCACGTGGGTACCATGATTAACGCCCGTTTTGAAGGCCTGGAGTCGAGGCTCCTGCCGGAGGAGCGCATCCGACCGACGCTTGCTGCCGACAGACGCAACGCAGAGAAGACAGCGAAGGGCGCCAGGGTGGAGGCTGCTCCTCCCGTGGCTGCCCCTAGCAAAGCTCCAAAGGGTCCCAAGGGCCCTGCCGCCCCAGTGGCTGGTCCAGCTGCACCACCACCACCACCTCCTCCTTCGCAGGAGGCGTGGAATACGGTGACCAGGCGGGGGAAGAAGAAGGCGCGAGAGGCCCCCCCAGCACGGGAGGCCCCACCAGCGAGACCCACCGCGTCAAAGGCAGGCCCTAAGCCTGCGCCGGGGCCGAAAAGTGGGTCTACTAAATTACGACCCCCCCGCACAGCAGCCGTGGTAATCACGCTATTGCCGGGAGCGGAGGACAAGGGCTTGTCCTACGCCAAGGTCTTGGCGGAGGCAAAGAGCCGCATTAGCCTTGGGGCTCTAGGGGTGCCACCCCTTAGGATGAGGACTGCGGCCACCGGGGCTCGCATATTAGAGATCTCCGGGGCCGAAAAGGATGCGAAGGCTGACTCTCTAGCGGCAAAGCTGAGTGAGGTCTTTGAGGTGGCGGCAGAGTCTGTCCGAATATCGAGGCCGAGTATGACCTGCGATCTGCGGGTGAGCGGCCTCGACGACTCCGTCACCACCTCGGAGTTGGTGGAAGAGCTCGCCAAGGCTGGAGGATGCAATTCGTCGGACATAAAGTCCGGCGAAATTCGTAAGGGTGCGGCGGGAATGGGCACGGTGTTTGTGCGGTGCCCACTAACGGCAGCCAAAAAGGTGGTGGCAAGTGGTGGTCGGTTGCTGGTGGGATGGGTGGCAGCGCAGGTCCAACTATTGGATGCGCGCCCCCGCCGCTGTTTCCGCTGCCTTGCGCTGGGTCATGTTCGGGCCCAGTGTAAGTCGGAAGTGGATCGCAGCGATGAATGCCATCGCTGCGGAAATAAAGGCCACAAGGCCAACGTCTGTTCAGGCGCCCCGCACTGCACTCTCTGTGCGGCAGCGGGAAAAGCGGCTGACCACCTCTCCGGGGGCAAGGCATGTGCCAAGCCCCCGACCAAGACAGGGGCGAGAAGGAGAAAGACTGGGACTGAGGCGAAGGCCAAGTCCAAGCCAACTCGCCCCGCGAAGGAGTCGGCGATGAACATGGAGGAAAGTTAGTATGTCCCTAACTTTCCTCCAGGCGAACATTAACCGCTCCGCCAGGGCCCAGGATCTTTTACTCCAGACCCTGGCGGAGCGGTTGATAAATGTCGCAGTGGTTGGCGAACCTTATCGGGTCCCGTCCAGGATCGACTGGGTTGGAGATCTGGACGGCTTAGTGGCGATTACTACGCAGTCGCCTGCCCATTCTCCTCCATTCGAAGGAGTAGTTAAGGGGAGAGGACTGGTCGCTGCGCAGGTTGGTGAGGTGGTGGTCGTGGGGGTTTACTTTTCTCCAAACCGCGTCCTCGCCGAGTTCGAGACGTTTCTCGACGAGGTGGGGGCCCTGGTCGGACAGAGTCGACCCCGGCCAGTGCTTGTTGTCGGAGATCTCAACGCCAAATCACTGGCGTGGGGATCTTCAAGGACGGATGCAAGGGGTGAAGCCGTTGGAGAGTGGCTGGTGGGGGCGGGCCTGTGCATTATTAACAGGGGGTCAACGGACACGTGTGTGCGACGGAGTGGCGGATCAGTAATCGATGTCACATTCGCCACTCCTGAGATCGCGCCGCGTGTTCGGGACTGGGAGGTTCTGGTGGACGAGGAGACGCTGTCTGACCACAGATATATTCGGTTTAGCCTCTCCTCGTCCTCGACGGTCACACGGGCCCCCCCGCCTTTGGCGAATGGTCCACGGTGGGTGCTCGGCAGGCTCGAGCGAGAAGTGCTGAGGGAGGCGGCCATAGTCCAGTCGTGGAATTCCCCTTCCTCGGAGCCGGTGGACCTGGACGTGGATGCTGATGACCTGTGCAGGGCCATGGCACACGTCTGTGATGCCGCCATGCCCCGTGCTGGGGCGCCGCATCTCCGCCGCCAGGTCTACTGGTGGTCGGAGCAAATTGCTGAGCTGCGACGCCGCTGTGTAGCCAAGCGTAGGCGCTACCAGCGGTACAGAAGGAGGAGGCGCCAGGAGGAGGCCGAAGCGGACGCCCTCTATGTCTTGTATAGAGAGGCGTCCAAGGCCCTCCGCATAGCAATAACAGAGGCGAAGGCGGGGGCCTGGCTGTTGCTGCTGGAGTCTCTGGAGCGGGATCCATGGGGTAGGCCATACAGGCTGGCGAGGCAGAAACTTCGCCCCTGGGCCCCCCCCATCACAAGTACATTACAGCCTCCGGTCCTCCGGAGGGTGATCGAGGGACTGTTCCCGGGTAGCCCGGGAACCGATTTCGTCCCTCCCGTCATGGTGGTGCCTGAAGGGGCTTTGGAGGAGGATGAGGTGCCCGAGACCTCTGAAGCAGAGTTGGGTGCCGCGGTCCTGCGGATGAGGGCCAAGAACACAGCGCCGGGACCCGATGGAATACCCGGTCGCGCGTGGGCACTGGCCCAGGACGCCCTTGCGCCCCGCATTCGGGACCTCTTCGACCGCTGTATGCGGGAGGGGAGGTTCCCGGTGCGATGGAAGGCCGGCCGGCTCGTCCTGCTCCGGAAGGAGGGACGCCCGGTCGATGAGCCCGGGGGCTATCGCCCAATTGTGCTGCTTGATGAGGCGGGCAAGCTCCTCGAAAGAGTGGTAGCTGCCCGCCTTGTCAAACACCTGGAGCAGGTGGGACCTGACTTGGCCGATGCCCAGTTTGGATTCCGGAGAGGTCGCTCGACGGTGGATGCAATTTCCTACGTCCGCGACCTCTCCGAGGAGGCGTGCTCCAGTGGCGGGGTGTTGCTGGCGGTGTCACTCGACATCGCCAATGCATTCAACACCCTGCCGTGGAGCACGATTTTAGGGGCGCTGAGGTACCACAGGGTGCCCCAGTACCTCCAACGTCTCATCGGGGACTACCTCTCAAATAGGGAGGTTGTCTACCCAACGGAGGAAGGAGAGGGCCGGAGCCCGGTTGCACGTGGTGTTCCGCAGGGGTCAGTAATGGGCCCCCTGCTATGGAACATAGGGTATGACTGGGTGCTTAGGGCTGCTAACCTCGATGGCGTCAACGTAGTTTGTTACGCTGACGACACCTTGGTTACCGCCCGGGGTATGAATTATAGAGAGGCGTCCCTGCTGGCCACTGCTGGGGTGGCTGCGGTGGTGGCTAGGATCCGGCGGCTGGGTCTGGAGGTCGCGCTTAGCAAATCCGAGGCCATCTGCTTTTATGGTCCTCGGAGGGCGCCACCTGCAGGCTCCATCATTATGGTGGGGGGAGTCTCCATAGCTGTGCGATCGACGCTAAAATATCTTGGCGTCTTACTGCACAGCAAGTGGAGATTCGGGCCCCACCTTGAAGAGTTAGCTCCGAGACTCGTAAGGACGGCCGCCTCATTAGGCCGCCTCCTTCCGAACCTCGGAGGAGGAGGTGCGAGCTGCCGCCGCCTTTATATGGCGGTGGTACGTTCAATGGCCCTATATGGTGCTCCTGTGTGGGCGGGCACTCTTAATAAGAGGGAGACCGCCGTCTTAAATAGGGCTCAGAGGGTTATGGCGGTGAGAGTAAGTCGGGGTTACCGCACTCTTTCGCACGAGGTGGCCTGCGTTCTTGCAGGCTCACTTCCGTGGGAATTGGAGGCCGAGGTTCTGTCCTCGGTCTATTGGCGCAGAAGGCGGGCCTTCGAGGAGGACCTTCGGCCTGTGGCGCGGGAGGTCCTGCAGTGGCGGATGGATGCCAGGGAAGAGGCCCTGACGTCCTGGAGCAGGCGGCTGGCCCTCGCCAACCCTCGTCGGGGTGCTGGGGCCAGCCGGCTGATAGAAGCGGTTCAGCCCATTTTGGTGGAGTGGGTGAATCGGGAGCACGGGGCGCTTACCTTCCGGCTGACGCAGGTCCTCACGGGGCATGGATGCTTCGGGAGGTACCTGTGCAACGTTGCCCGAAGGGAAGCTTCCCCGGTATGCCACCAGTGCGGCTGCTTGGAGGAGACGGCGCAGCACGTTCTGGAGGCATGCTCCGGGGCGGAGGGACCGCGGCAAACTCTAGTCGCGGTCGTGGGGGCGGACCTCTCGTTGCCGACCATCTTACTTAATATGGTCCAAGACGAGGGGTCCTGGGAGGCGGTGGTCTCCTTCTGCGAGGAAGTGATGTTGCAGAGGGAGGCGGAAGAGCGTGAAAGGGAGAGAGATTCTCTTGCTCTCCCGCTCCGGAGGGCGCGGACACGGAGGCGAGCTAGTCGAGCTCGTACTCCGTCTCCGCTTGGAGGGCCTGGGGCGATGGATGTGGGGCCATCCGTCGCTCCCTAGAGTAAAGGTCCTCCGTGAGTGGGGTGACGCGCTGGATGTCCCGGTGCGTCGCCGGAGCCGAATGGGGGGTCCTCCCCTCCCGAGGCGGGTCCGCCCTGTTGTTGTTAGGGCGGACGTCGGTGGATGGGGCTGCGTGGAGTGTGAAAACGGACCCGCGGCCTCATCTACAATCGTGGAAGAGGGACATCGTGCGGTTTTAGTCGGTAGTGCCGTTTTTTTAGGCGAGCCCGACATACCCCGTCTGCTTCCCCAGTGGGCGGGGATGCGTAAATGCATTTCCTCACGTTAAAAAAAAAAAAAAAAAAAAGGTTCCACGGACCTGCTGGGTTGTCTCAGTGGGCGGAGAGGTGAACTCCGACGTGGCGCGTCCCCGGGTGGCGGATAGGGGGTTCCGGTGTGCCGACAACCTCCAAGCGGGGGTTGTCGGCACACTGGCGCGGACCAAACACTGGGGGGGTTTTAGGGTTTTTAGGGGGGGTTAGCTTCTCCGCGCGTCCCTTTGACTCAGCAAAGGGCGCAGTGGATGAAGCAGGGGTGGGTGGTCATTTATGACTGCCCGCCCCACGGGGATTGACGTGGGGGTAGGCGACCTAGTGGTCCTGCCCTGACAGGTGGGTGTCGGGTTTCCGTTGGCCCGCACCGCCTGCCCCTTTTCAGGGGCGGTGAGAGGAAAACAACCTCATTAAAAAAATCATGGACGGCGTGAGCGACGGGGTGAGCTTTCTTGGGGGCCCCTAACCCCAACGATCGAAGCCCTGGAGCTCCCTGGACGTCAGGGGGGGTCGGAGTGCCACGCCGATGCCGCCCCGGGTCTGCCTCTGAGTAGGGGTGCCCAGAGGAGAACAACCTCTTTAAAAAATTATAAGGCGGGAAAGCGATGGGGTGAGAGTTCTTGGGGGCTACTGACCCCCTATGAAAGAAGCCCCATTGCTTCCTGGCCGTTTTTAGGGGGGATCGGAGCGAGGCCGATCCCGCCCAGGATGGTGACAGCGTAGGACTGCCGTTGCCAGCAACCCTCGTTGGTAACGGCAGCCTTGCGCCGTCTGCCCCGTGAGGGGGGCGAGCGGTAGCCCCTGCCGAGTGACAGGGGACTTTTCGGGTCCGTGGGTGGTCGGAGCGGGGTTCCGGCTGCTCGTAAGCGGATCCGGGATGGCGGCGGCACTCCGGGCAAGTGCCGCCGTGAGCTTCTGGTCGTGGCTATGGGTGCCATTCCCGGGATTGTGCTCCACAAACAGGCAAAATGCGAGAGGGGCACCGGTGCGTTCCATTGGAGATCCCGGAGCCCCTTGACATGCATGGAGGCTGGCCAACGTGGTGGTTTTAGTCGGTAAGAGTCCGACATACCCTTCTTTTGCCCCCGCAAAAGGAGGGATCCATGAGGATTTCCCCACGTTAAAAAAAAAAAAAAAAAAAAAAAAAGGTTAGGTTAGGTTAGGTTAGGTTTTTTTTTTTTTTTTTTTTTTTTTTTTTTTTTTTTTTTTTTTCCGGAACTCTTATAACTGTTGCTATTATTGTGCAACAACATTTATTGCTTAAAATAACTTAAATATTTAGTAGGAGCTACAAAATACTCCCTTAGCCTGAACTTAAATTACTTATTTATGCTCTCCAAATTTTAAATATCCTGTTTTAAATTATCAACTTTACTTATTATTTTATTTCATATTATTCTTTTTTTAAACAAAAATAAGAAAAAAAAAATAAATAAATAAAGAAACAACAACATGGTCTTCAAGTTTACAATAATCATAAACCTGAAGACCAATAAATAATTCAGTATATATAATTGCAATTAGATAAAATCAACCCTACAACACATTAAAGACAAAAAAAAAACAAACATTAGACGCAATTGAATTCAACAATACAAAGAATAAAATAAAAACAATTATTCAAAATAATTAAAATAATTTCATAACATTGCAAAAACATAATAAAAATACCTACATTATTAATAGGATAAGAAACTAAAACATTAATAACAAACCGTTAATAAGTCTAGTCACTCTAACTAAATTAAAAAATTTTGAAGACAATTTTATTTCATCAAAACAACTAGACAAAAATAGCAATAATTGCTATTTAAGTCCAATCGCGCTTAATAATCATTGCAGATACAACTCAATAACTATACAAACAAAAATTAATAGAATTATTTCAACTTGATCCAATAAACAAATACAATATCAATTAGGTATAACAACAATGATTACCACCGAAACACTAATGATTACTTGCCCCATAAACAAACAAATAAACAACCAGAGCCATGGCAAAACTAAATCGTCTCATTGTAATGAACACATCTGCATTTTAAATTTCATCTCTAAAACTTTAATCAAAATATTAATTCAACTTGATCCACTAACAAAAGATTATAAATAACACCACAAAATTTTGCATACGAAATAATAATAACTAGGTAATATCTATAACTAGGTATAACCAAAGAGATTACTACAAAATAAAACATTAACCATTAAAAATTCTTTACCCCATTAACAATCAAAGCCATAGCAAAAACTAGCCCAATGTAATCAACATGCCCATACCAATAACTTACCCAATAAAACATAGACAAATAAAACTAAACATACTATCCCTAACTATCCCGGTGTGAGGCGATCCCAACCTACTCGTCTATTCTAGCCTTATATTATGAGCGTTCAAACTGTCAAAGTCATAACCGTCAGCTGTCAAACTGTCATGCGTAAAACCGACGCCACAAAATAAGTAAACAAAACAAATTACTTTTATACTTTAGATTATGTGCGTATCTAGGTACTTATTTTGATTTATTCCTCTTTGTTGAGGGTTATTAACTATACAGTATAAAACTTGAATTGTTCGCAAAAGTTTCAAAGTATGAAATGAACACAAAAAGGGATCCTTGAACAACTACTCAGAAAATTTAACTATCAACCTACATAGTAATGCTCACTGTGTATTGTCCAGTTCCAGAGCAAGCAAGCAGAGCGGCCCGCACCAATCACCTCACCCCAGGAGTACCCGACCATGAACCACCGAGTAAACAATGGCTTCAAGTAAGACATAACCTAAGTCTATTGAAAATACTATCCTAGTGACAATTAATTAAATAAACCAATCCAAAAACTAATCAACAAAGGAGCCGTTCTCCCTTCCAATCTTGTGAAATATTAACCTCACAAAACTGAGAAAAAGAACCCTGCTATTGCTGTCAACCAACAAAGTAGACAAACTATTCTCACTAATAGTAGCCTCCATTCTGCACTCGTAGTCATATCTGAGCCTTCCAAATTTAGAGCATTCAACCAAAATATGAAGCACAGTCTGAGCCTCTCCACTGCCACAAGTGCACAAAGGAGATTCCATCAACTTAAATCTATGTAGGTAATGTCTGAATCCCCCGTGCCCAGTGAATATTTGAGCCAAGTGACTATCAATGGAAATCTTTCTTAAAATTTTGTAAGCAATACCAACTTCTTTGAAAAACAACTTAGTGGTCCCCCCGGATGATGCGGTCTGATAAATTTTCTGCCATTCCTCAATAGTATTTGCTCTTGTAATGTACTTTGCAAAGGACAACGGGAACCTATCATAGCCAGGTAACTGCTTGTTATGTAAGGCTGCATGTTTTGCCAATTCATCAACCCGCTCATTCCCAACTATTCCAATGTGAGCCTTAACCCAGTATAAATTCAAAGTAACCCCTTCTTCATTCAACTGAGAGATGCAGTCTCTAATGTCACACGCAATAGGATGAACAGAATTAGCATCACAAATTAACTCTAGCCCAGACCTGGAATCGCTAAGCAAATAAAAATCCTTTTCTTTTCTTCCCTTTATCCAGTTGATGGCCCGAAGAATCGCCGAGAGCTCAGCCTGGAAGACGCTACAGAAATCCTCAAGCCGAAAACCAAAATGCTTGACTTCCTCGCCGTCCTTCCAACAGGATACCGCAGCACCGACTTTCCCCTCCAACTTACTACCATCAGTGTACAGAACTGGCGAGCCCGCTCCCAACAAAGCCACGTCCTCCGCAGAGGTAACCAGACCAAATCCCATACGCTTCCTTTTTGCTGGATGAGGAAGTACATAAGTGCTTCTTCTAAGCTCCAAACTTCGCCCCGGAAGACAATTCACCGCCTCGCCTCTTTTGATTTTATATATTGTTGCATGTTCCTTTACCCTTAAATGTAATGGAAGTATCTGAGCCAGCAACAGACTCGAAACAAAGGAGACGGTTCTATGTGATTTGCTGATTTTAATAGCAAAAGCTCTAGTCAATTTATTCAGTTCCGTTACCACATACACTCGTTCCGCCACGTCCACCCAACAGCTTCCTGCATATAACATAGTAGGTTCCACGACGGCTCCATAAATTAATCTTAATATTTCTGAGTTAAGGCCCCACTGGGCCCTCGCCGCTCTCGAAACAATTTTATAAAAGACAATAGCTTTTTTAGCAGTCATTTCCAGATGCTGGCGGAAGTTGAGACCCGGATCAATAGTCAATCCTAATATTTTTAAACTTGTCCCATAATTCAACTCCACTCCCGCCATGACAAGTTTTGGCGTAATATCGAAGCCTCTTCGTTATTAATAATGCCTGAGTCTTATGGGGTGCAAAACGAAGTCTTAGCTTACTTCCCCATTCCAAGATCGTGACAAGAGCTCTATTGATCTTCTCCTCAAGCTCTTGCCCGTTCGCTGAAGCTGCTATCATTACAATATCGTCTGCAAATGCCTGAACCAAAACGCCCCCATATTGATTCTGCTCAAGCGCAGGATCCAGTTGGACATTCCACAGTATTGGACCACAAGTAGAACCCTGAATACAGCCCTTATTAGTGTTCTTTATGACCGTCTCACCTGCATAACGCAATCTCACTTTTCTTTCAGACAGATAGCCTGCAACGAGTCTGACAATCCCCTGGTCAACACCTTTGACGTGCAATTGTCCCATAATCGCCGGCCACCAAGCATTATCAAATGCTCCCTCGATATCAAGGTTAGGTTAGGTTAGGTTAGGTTAGGTTAGGTTGCTGGCCTAGCGCATCGTGTTCAAGAATGGAGGGTGGTGGAGGACGTGGAGACTCTGTCGGACCACAGGTACATTAGGTTTGATGTCTCCGCGTTTCCTGCCACTTCAGCAAGAGTGACTCGTTCTCCTGTTGAGAGTGGCCCGCGCTGGATATTGGGACGACTCGACAGGAATTCTGCCAAGGAAGCGGCTATAGTGGAGGCTTGGACTACCAATTCTGATCCGGATGAGGCGGTTAACAATGAAGCGGAACTGCTTGGGGTCGCCCTTACCCGTGTGTGCGATGCAGCAATGCCAAGAGCAAAACCATTCCCACCTCGACGACAAGTATATTGGTGGCGCGCTGAGCTCCATGAACTGCGAAAAGCCTGCGTGGTCGCACGTCGTCAATACGCTCGATACAGGAGGAGGAGAGTCCGCGATCAGAGCTTTGAGGACGACCTGTACGAGGCCTATAGGTCTACCTGCAAAACTCTGCAGGTGGCCATTGCACAAGCCAAAGAGGAGGCATGGGGGGAATGGTTAGAGACGCTCAATCGAGATCCATGGGGGAGGCCGTATCGTGTTGTGCGACAAAAACTACGTCCCTGGGCCCCCCCGCTGACGAGCACCCTCCAGCCGCATCTGCTGGAACAGGTGGTGGGCACTCTTTTCCCCGAACGGGATGAATTTGTGCCACCACTTATGGCCGCCACGGGACCATTGCAGGAAATGGAGGATGATGCTCCTTCAGTGACTGAGGTAGAATTTGGGGTAGCTGTTTTAAAACTTCGATCCAAAAAAACCGCCCCAGGACTGGATGGAGTGCCGGGGCGCGTCTTGGGTCTTGCCTTGCGGGAGCTGGGAGAAAGAGTGATGACGCTTTTCACTGCATGCCTTCGCCAGGGTCGATTCCCGCAGGCATGGAAGACGGGAAAGCTAGTTCTCCTTCGAAAGGAGGGGCGTCCGGCTGAGCTGCCGTCGGCCTATCGCCCCATTGTGCTGCTAAGTGAGGTGAGCAAGCTTTTCGAGCGTGTAATCGCCACTCGCCTCAATGAATGCATGGAGTCGGGGTTGCACGACGCCCAGTTTGGCTTCCGACGGGGCCGATCAACTATGGGCGCCATTGCACGGGTTAGGGGCCTCGCTGACGGGGTGGTCTCCCAGGGCGGAGTGATGTGGGCAGTGTCGCTGGACATTTCAAATGCATTCAACACTTTGCCTTGGGAAACAGTGAAGGCTGCGCTGCAATACCACGGTGTGCCACGGTATCTGCAGATGGTCGTGGCAGATTATTTCGCCGGTAGAGAAGTTGCGTTCCCGACGAAAGATGGCTGGGGGAGAAGAGCGATGTCGTGCGGTGTTCCACAGGGTTCGGTCTTGGGGCCACTCCTGTGGAACATTGGCTACGACTGGGTGTTGCGCGGTGAAACTATGCCGGGAGTAGGCATAACATGCTACGCGGACGACACTCTCGTGACAGCTTGCGGCGATACGCATAGAGAGGCGGCCCGCCTTGCAACAGCGAGTGTTGCCCAAATAGTCCACAGGATCAGGGCTTTGGGGCTTGAGGTGGCTTTACATAAATCCGAGGCTCTCGTTTTTCATGGGTCTCGGAATGCACCACCGCCGGGGGCGACAATAATAGTGGGTGGAACTTCAATTGCCGTCGGGTTGACGATGAAGTATTTAGGAGTCGTCCTTGACGGCAGATGGAAATTCGATGAACATTTCCGGCGCTTGGCCCCAAAGTTGATGGCTGCAGCCGGAGCGCTCGGTAGAGTCCTACCGAATGTGGGTGGTCCGGGAGGAGCATGCCGGCGTCTATACGCTGGTGTTGTGCGCTCAATGGCGCTTTATGGAGCGCCAATATGGGCGGACGCTTTAAATACCAGAAACGTCCCCCTGCTGCGGCGTCCGCAGCGGGCTATAGCGCTTAGGGCGGCTCGAGCGTACCGCACAACGTCCTTCGTCGGTGCGTGCCTACTTGCTGCTAGCCCGCCGTGGGACCTGGAAGCGGAGGTTCACGCATCAGTATACTGGCGAGAGCAAGAAGCGCTAACAGCGGGTGACCATCCTCATCCGCGGGAAATCCAGAAATGGAGAGATGAAGCACGTGACGAACTTTTCCGGAAGTGGACGGTCTGGTTAGAGGTTCCAGGACCTAGCCAGGAACTTGTTGGGGCAATACGACCAATTCTTAGGCCGTGGGTTGAGCGGGAACATGGGGTGCTCACTTATCACTTGGCGCAGATGTTGACCGGACACGGGTGCTTCGGTGAGTACTTATGGCGAGTGGTAGGTAGAGAGCCAACATCGAGGTGCCACCACTGTAGTAGAGGTGTAGCGGACACGGCACAACATACGCGCGAAGAGTGCCCAGCATGGGAAGAGCCTCGTGCTGCCTTGTCTGCAGTTGTTGGACAGGATCTGTCGCTGTCGGCTATGGTCAACGCCATGGTTGATAGTGAAGAAGCCTGGAGTGCGGTTGTGGCCTTCTGCGATTGCATTTTATCGCAGAAGGAAGCGGCAGAGCGAGAGCGGGAACAAGACCCAAATTCGCTCCCAATTCGCCGCAGAAGGCATGGCCGGCGGCGTACAGCCTATATGGCTCGCATGCCGACCTAAATAGGTCCTGTGGGCGTTGGATCGGGGGGTCCGTCGCCCACACTTTGAGGTCCTGAGCGTGAAGGCGCCTTAAGTGTTCAGGGTGCCTTCAGTAGAGAGGAATGGAGAGGCATGTGAGCCCTCCTTGTAAAGATGTGCCCGAAAGTGCAAACGTTGGCGGGGTTGCGGAAGTAAGCAATAGCGTTTCCCGTGACCCTGTCCCAGACGTAGAGAGGAACACCCCAGAGGTTTTAGTCGGTATCAGGAGTCCGACATAACCACTTGGTCCCCCCGGGCCAGGTGGTATCCATAAAGGATTTCCTCTGGGTCAAAAAAAAAAAAAAAAAAAAAAAAAAAAAGGTTAGGTTAGGTTAGGTTAGGTTAGGTTAGGTTAGGTTTTTTTTTTTTTTTTTTTTTTTTTTTTATTCCTCGTCCCTCTGACTTAATCAGAGACCGTTTTTGCTTTTTGTCTTGTTTGCTCTTTATTTAAGTATAATTATGTAGATTGGAAGGTTAGTGTGGGTTTTTTCTTCCGTTTCTAAATTCTTTTGTTTGTACCTCGTACTTTCTCCTTATATCTACTATTTTTATTAATTTTTATCTTTTATTTCTCCTTATATTTTAATTTTGTTTGCATATCATTTGGTTATTAATTTAAAGCTTGTATTTTTCGTGGTTATATTTATATATTTTTCTAATATTTTACTATGTTCTAACATTAATTGATTTTCATTTTATTATTTAACACTTTTTTGTCCATTTTCTTTGATATCTATGCTGGTTTATATATACTCAGATATATATTCAACATATAATTGTGTATCTTATTTTTTGCATTTATTTTTATTTAATTGAAATTTTATCTTATTATCTGATTCGTTGCAGGTACAAATTGGTTTTATTGTGTCTTATTTTAACTATTCTTGTTCAAGTTATTTTGTCATGTCTGATGTCCTAATATTTATATTTAATTAATTGTTTTATTGCTGGTTGCAATTGGGCCATTTTACTTATGAAAATGGTCCCAATATGCTTATTTACTATTGCTGACTCTAATTTGACTATGTGTGCGTTTAGATTTTGTACCTGCTCGAAGAATCTAAGAACCACTAACAATACGCAATTGTAGCTCGAGCCAGTGCATCCCATTTCCTTCGGATCGGACAGTCCTGACTGAAGGCATTGTGGTCAGTCCTGTCGCCCTTGGCTTTCGTGCAATTACAGCACGATGGGGATGCACCGGCGAGCAAGTCTGCACACTCAGACCCCATGTGGGGTCCCCCGCAGTGGCAACATTTTTCGGTGGTTTCGGTGCAGAAACGCCTTCCGTGTCCATACCCCAAGCAAAGTGAGCACTGGACCAGTGGCGATTGGTCCGCCACTCTCACCCGCTGGAGGTCAATAAGGACCGTTCCTGCCTCGACCAATTGCTGCCAAATTCCGGGGGAAACCCTCATGACAATGTGTTGTGTGTGGGGGTTTCTGGCGCGCTTTTTGAAAGCGATTTCCATGTTGTGGCCAGTTAATTCGCTAAGGACCCCCTTGTTCTGGTTCCTCAGAGCGTCCAGGACGTCTTCATCAGTGTTATACTTGAAGACGTCTCTCAGAATCACCAGGGGGTCCTTATTTTTCATTTCTTCTACCTTCAGTTCTTTGTCTCCCTTCAGCTTTTCTTTAACCTTTTGTCTTTCTTCTTTTGTTTTGCACCCCACTATTACCTTCTGGTCTTTCGCTTTCCTAATTCTCTCCACTGCTATACCACTCTCCTTGGCGTTCATCACCTTCCTTATCCTTTCCAACACCTCCTCTCCGGTTTCTGTCTCGTCTACAGCAGTGACTACGACGGAGTGAAGCGCGGTCTGCTCCGGCCTCCTAGGGAGTGCCGCTGCCACACTCGCGTACGACAGTCTCTGCTGTTTCTCTTCCTGTCTTTGTAGGCTTTCCTGTAATTTCTCCATCTTCTTATTGTTTTCCAGTAGGAGTGTCGCGTGTTCTTCGAGCTTTATGTGAAGCTCACTATCCTCCTTCTTTTTTGCTGGTTCTTTCTCCTGTAAAGGCTTTCCTTCCTTTTCAGTTTCTCTTTGGTCTTCGGTTATTTTCTGCTTTCCTTTAACGCTTTCTGCTTCCTTGACCAACTGGTACAGTCTTTCAATTGCTAGTGTCACCTCCATCTTGATCTCCGTTTTGATGTTCCTGGAGTTGCCGAGATGTAGTTTGGCTTTGGTGACACAAGCTCTTGCCTCTGCCAGTCGGTCTGAATATTTAGATTTTGGTGGTTGTGTTGGTGGACTCCCCGCCGCCTCCGTTGAGATTCTACGAACTCCTGTTCTGCTCTCCTGTGACAGGGTCTTCTTAGGTTTAACAGGCTTCGGGGGTTCCACCACCACAGCTTTCTTGGGGGGGGTCAGCAGCTTAGTCTTCGAGTCTGATTTTCCAGACTCCCACTCTCCTATGCTCTTTCGCACGTTTGAGATTTTGGCCTTTCCGCCTTCCTGCAAAGGGGAGCCCAGTTCCACCGGTTTCTGCCCAGGTGATGTTGGGCTATGGGAGTTTGGCCCCTTTGCAGGTGTGCGGAAACCAAACATCTTTGGAGAGGTGGTCAGAGGGACACGTCAATATAAAATTAAAATAGTAAAATGTAAGTTTGTAAAAGTTGTAAATAGTAGTAATTTAAAAATAAGTTGTATTTATTTATTTATTTATTAATATATATGATATTTATTTATTTAATGTACACTAATCCTAACCTATGTATTTCAATGTATTTTATAGCCGTCAGGTAAATTAACTTTGGTCTATAACCCTAGTCCTCGTCGTCAAATCAAAATTTTGCTCTACTTTATGTAGGTTTTTTTTTTTTTTTTTTTGCAAGCGATAAGCCTGTACTCGTATGAGTGTGCTCCTGAAAACCCCGTCTCTAAAGAAGCCTTAGTTTAGGAGTTTTTGATGGTGCCCACTGTAGATATCGACTATCTTTACCTTAGTAAGTACAATAAGGGAGGGTGGGCGGGCGAATTTTTTCAATTTCTTGCTATAATTGGTGTTTTTTCTGTTGCAGGTACGTGCGGGGACGTCGGGCAAAGGTGAACCAGCCACGGGATGTGCAGAAACAAGCCAGGTGTTGGAGGAAATTTGAAAAAACGCGCAAAATCACCCTAAAACGGTCAAAATTTTCGGAAAATTGAAGTTTTTGAAGGATTTTTCTATGACACGTAAATAAATGCAGTCGCTCAGTAGATAGAGCGCCGCGAGCCGCTAATTATGATGTATCACACGGCTATATTCACTTGAAGAAAAAGTCAAGAAAAATCTTTTTTGGTTTTTTCCTAAGACAAAAGTACGTTTTCTAGCGTAAAACAATTAAATAATAATTTTCTACTACCGAAAACGATACAATGCGATAGGGGGCGCAACCAGCGCGGTAAAACACTACTTAAACAGCAGTCAGAAACTAATAATTTGGAAAAAGAAGTGTTTTAAAGCCAAATAATTATAAAAATTTTACAAGTCTTTAAGAAAATGCGAAAAAGGTCGAAAAATCACGTTTTTTATATAAAACGTGTGTCTTATTAAGGTATTATCGCACAGTAGGCACCGAGACGCTTAATTTGATATATCGCATGCGACTGTAAGTCAACAAATAAAAGTCGGTATTTGTATGGTTAGGTTAGGTTAGGTTAGGTTAGGTTAGGTTAGGTTCCACGGACCTGCTGGGTTGTCCCAGTGGGCGGAGAGGTGAACTCCGACGTGGCGCGTCCCCGGGTGGCGGATAGGGGGTTCCGGTGTGCCAACAACCTCCAAGCGGGGGTTGTCGGCACACTGGCGCGGACCAAACACTGGGGGGGTTTTAGGGTTTTTAGGGGGGTTAGCTTCTCCGCGCGTCCCTTTGACTCAGCAAAGGGCGCAGTGGATGAAGCAGGGGTTGGTGGTCATTTATGACTGCCCGCCCCACGGGGATTGACGTGGGGGTAGGCGACCTAGTGGTCCTGCCCTGGCAGGTGGGTGTCGGGTTTCCGTTGGCCCGCACCGCCTGCCCCTTTTCAGGGGCGGTGAGAGGAAAACAACCTCAGTAAAAAATTCATGGACGGCGTGAGCGACGGGGTGAGCTTTCTTGGGGACCCATAACCCCAACGATCGAAGCCCTGGAGCTCCCTGGACGTCAGGGGGGGTCGGAGTGCCACGCCGATGCCGCCCCGGGTCTGCCTCTGAGTAGGGGTGCCCAGAGGAGAACAACCTCTTTAAAAAATTATAAGGCGGGAAAGCGATGGGGTGAGAGTTCTTGGGGGCTACTGACCCCCTATGAAAGAAGCCCCATAGCTTCCTGGCCGTTTTTAGGGGGGATCGGAGCGAGGCCGATCCCGCCCGGGATGGTGACAGCGTAGGACTGCCGTTGCCAGAAACCCTCTTTGGTAACGGCAGCCTTGCGCCGTCTGCCCCGTGAGGGGGGCGAGCGGTAGCCCCTGCCGAGTGACAGGGGACTTTTCGGGTCCGTGGGTGGTCGGAGCGGGGTTCCGGCTGCTCGTAAGCGGATCCGGGATGGCGGCGGCACTCCGGGCAAGTGCCGCCGTGAGCTCCGCGCACATCGTGCGCGGGTTCTGGGCGTGGCTATGGGTGCCATTCCCGGGATTGTGCTCCACAAACAGGCAAAATGCGAGAGGGGCACCGGTGCGTTCCATTGGAGATCCCGGAGCCCCTTGACATGCATGGAGGCTGGCCAACGTGGTGGTTTTAGTCGGTAAGAGTCCGACATATCCTTCTTTTGCCCCCGCAAAAGGAGGGATCCATGAGGATTTCCCCACGTTAAAAAAAAAAAAAAAAAAAAGGTTAGGTTAGGTTAGGTTGGGGTGCTAGGTCGGATAACCTCCTCGTGGTGCACCCTGGTAACATCATGAAACAGTTCTGCTGAGTTTGGCAGAAATGTTTCATGATGGCCAATAATCCGACACGGTGGGCCTCTCCGCGCGCTATGATTTGCATAGGGCGCAGGAGGAGGTGGAGTTAGGCGCATGGGCGCCCGAGGTGGTCTGGAGTCCACAAGTGGACTGAGGACGGACTGGCGAGAGCCAGTGGTTGGCGGACTGGGCGGTACTAACACCATCGTTCAGTTGCGTCGAGAGGAGTCTAGCTAACTTCTCTGCCGGTCTGTATTACTTGCTTCAGAGACCCCCGTTGTAGCGTAAGGGGGTATGTCGCAGTAATACGGGCCGAAGGGCGGTTGCCTTAATTGGCCGTCGCTAGAGGTAGGATCCTTGATACAAAAAACCGGTGAAGGAAAACACGTTAACACCCTGGGAGAACCGGGCGCAACTCTTTAGTATATAGCCTTACCCGGGTACAGGGGGCACTGCTCGGGTGGACTTTTTATTTCCCCCATACTCGTGGGATTATTATGGAATCTTTTAATAATAAAAAAATCGAAGAGGGCCGCAAGGCCGTAGTTATGTTGGAGCGCGTGGAAGCGGTAGCTTTGCGCGAGGAGGATGAACTGCGTAAGCAAGTTCTCGAGAGTGGCGCTTCTAGTGCGTGTGACAGTGAGGAGAGGCCTCGATCTCGGCTGAGACAGAGGGTGTCGGAGTCGGAGTGCTCTTACGTCAGCATTCGGGACCGCTCGGACTCCGACGTCAGTGTGAGGTCGGCGTCGCCGAGCTCTTCGAAAGGATTGTGGCGGAAACGTCCCAGCAGCACGGAGGCAGACATGGAGGGTGTGCCAGCATCCAAAGTAGCTCCAAGGGGACGTCGTGGACGTGGTGGGCGTGGTCGCCCTGTTACGACCGGGGACTACGCTGGGCTGGCTGAGGCTCAGACTGCTCTCAATGCGGCCAAAGCCGAAGACATTCGGCTTCAGGCGGAGCAGGAGCTGGCCGAGGATAACAGGCGGAAGATGGAGGCGGTACGGAACACTTTCCGCAAGTTCCCTACCGTCCCAGTGATGAGCGAAGAGGGAACGCTGGCTGCAGATATTGAGAGGCACGTGTCGGAGTCTTTGGCGACCATCCACAAAGTCGCCAAGGCATCCGGCAACCTTAAGGGGACCTTTGTAAAAGGCCTCAATGACGCGGCGGAGACCATAAAGGTCTCGTTCGCGCAGCTGAGGGGCCGATCAGCATCTGATGAGGTGTTACGGCTGGAGGCTGCCAACAGGAGGCTTTCGGCTGAGCTGCAGGACCTCCGAAGGGAGGTGGCAGAACTGAGGGCTTCGGTCCCGGCTCCGGCCCCGGCCCCGTCTACGGTCCCGGCACCAGCTACGGCCCCGGCCCCGGCCCCGGAGCTTGAAGTGGTTCTGAGGGAGATCATGGTGCACGTGGGTACCATGATCAACGCCCGTTTTGAGGGCCTGGAGTCGAGGCTGCTTCCAGAGGAGCGCCTCCGACCGACGCTTGCTGCCGACAGGCGCAACGCAGAGAAGACAGCGAAGGGCGCCAGGGTGGAGGCTGCTCCTCCCGTGGCTGCCTCTAGCAAAGCCCCAAAGGGTCCCAAGGGCCCTGCCGCCCCAGCGGCTGGTCCAGCTGCACCACCACCACCACCTCCTCCTTCGCAGGAGGCGTGGAATACGGTGACCAGGCGGGGGAAGAAGAAGGCGCGAGAGGCCCCCCCAGCACGGGAGGCCCCACCAGCGAGACTCGCCGCGTCAAAGGCAGCCCCTAAGCCTGCGCCGGGGCCGAAAAGTGGGGCTACTAAATTACGACCCCCCCGTACAGCAGCCGTGGTAATCACGCTACTGCCGGGAGCGGAGGAGAAGGGCTTGTCCTACGCCAAGGTCTTGGCGGAGGCAAAGAGCCGCATTAGCCTTGGGGCTCTAGGGGTGCCACCCCTTAGGATGAGGACTGCGGCCACCGGGGCTCGCATATTAGAGATCTCCGGGGCCGAAAAGGATGCGAAGGCTGACTCTCTAGCAGCAAAGCTGAGTGAGGTCTTTGAGGTGGCGGCAGAGTCCGTCCGAATATCGAGGCCTAGTATGACCTGCGATCTGCGGGTGAGCGGCCTCGACGACTCCGTCACCACCTCGGAGTTGGTGGAAGAGCTCGCTAAGGCTGGAGGATGCAGTTCGTCGGACATAAGGTCCGGCGAAATTCGTAAGGGTGCGGCGGGAATGGGCACGGTGTTTGTGCGGTGCCCATTAACGGCCGCCAAAAAGGTGGTGGCAAGTGGTGGTCGATTATTGGTGGGATGGGTGGCAGCGCAGGTCCAACTATTGGATGCGCGCCCCCGCCGTTGTTTCCGCTGCCTTGCGCTGGGTCATGTTCGGGCCCAGTGTAAGTCGGAGGTGGATCGCAGCGATGAATGCCATCGCTGCGGAAATAAAGGCCACAAGGCCAACGTCTGTTCAGGCGCTCCGCACTGCACTCTCTGTGCGGCAGCGGGAAAAGCGGCTGACCACCTCTCCGGGGGCAAGGCATGTGCCAAGCCCCCGACCAAGACAGGGGCGAGAAGGAGAAAGACTGGGACTGAGGCGAAGGCCAAGTCCAAGCCAACTCGCCCCGCGAAGGAGTCGGCGATGAACATGGAGGAAAGTTAGTATGTCCCTAACTTTCCTCCAGGCGAACATTAACCACTCCGCCAGGGCCCAGGATCTTTTACTCCAGACCCTGGCGGAGCGGTTGATAAATGTCGCAGTGGTTGGCGAACCTTATCGGGTCCCGTCCAGGATCGACTGGGTTGGAGATCTGGACGGCTTAGTGGCGATTACTACGCAGTCGCCTGCCCATTCTCCTCCATTCGAAGGAGTAGTTAGGGGGAGAGGACTGGTCGCTGCGCAGGTTGGTGAGGTGGTGGTCGTGGGGGTTTACTTTTCTCCAAACCGCGTCCTCGCCGAGTTCGAGACGTTTCTCGACGAGGTGGGGGCCCTGGTCGGACAGAGTCGACCCCGGCCAGTGCTTGTTGTCGGAGATCTCAACGCCAAATCACTGGCGTGGGGATCTTCGAGGACGGATGCAAGGGGTGAAGCCGTTGGAGAGTGGCTGGTGGGGGCGGGCCTGTGCATTATTAACAGGGGGTCAACGGACACGTGTGTGCGACGGAGTGGTGGATCAGTAATCGATGTCACATTCGCCACTCCCGAGATCGCGCCGCGTGTTCGGGACTGGGAGGTTCTGGTGGACGAGGAGACGCTGTCTGACCACAGATATATTCGGTTTAGCCTCTCCTCGTCCTCGACGGTCACACGGGCCCCCCCGCCTTTGGCGAATGGTCCACGGTGGGTGCTCGGCAGGCTCGAGCGAGAAGTGCTGAGGGAGGCGGCCATAGTCCAGTCGTGGAATTCCCCTTCCTCGGAGCCGGTGGACCTGGACGTGGATGCCGATGACCTGTGCAGGGCCATGGCACACGTCTGTGATGCCGCCATGCCCCGTGCTGGGGCACCGCATCTCCGCCGCCAGGTCTACTGGTGGTCGGAGCAGATTGCTGAGCTGCGACGCCGCTGTGTAGCTAAGCGTAGGAGCTACCAGCGGTACAGAAGGAGGAGGCGCCAGGAGGAGGCCGAAGCGAACGCCCTCTATGTCCTGTATAGAGAGGCGTCCAAGGCCCTCCGCATAGCAATAACAGAGGCAAAGGCGGGGGCCTGGCTGCTGATGCTGGAGTCTCTGGAGCGGGATCCATGGGGTAGGCCATACAGGCTGGCGAGACAGAAACTTCGCCCCTGGGCCCCCCCCATCACAAGTACATTACAGCCTCCGGTCCTCCGGAGGGTGATCGAGGGACTGTTCCCGGGTAGCCCGGGAACCGATTTCGTCCCTCCCGCCATGGTAGCGCCTCAAGGGGCTTTGGAGGAGGATGAGGTGCCCGAGACCTCTGAAGCAGAGTTGGGTGCCGCGGTCCTGCGGATGAGGGCAAAGAACACAGCGCCGGGACCCGATGGAATTCCCGGTCGCGCGTGGGCACTGGCCCAGGACGCCCTTGCGCCCCGCATCCGGGACCTCTTCGACCGCTGTATGCGGGAGGGGAGGTTCCCGGTGCGATGGAAGGCCGGCCGGCTCGTCCTGCTCCGGAAGGAGGGACGCCCGGTTGACGAGCCCGGGGGCTATCGCCCAATTGGGCTGCTTGATGAGGCGGGCAAGCTCCTCGAAAGAGTGGTAGCTGCCCGCCTTGTCAAACACCTGGAGCAGGTGGGACCTGACCTGGCTGACGCCCAGTTTGGATTCCGGAGAGGTCGCTCGACAGTGGATGCTATTTCCTACGTCCGCGACCTCTCCGAGGAGGCGTGCTCCAGTGGCGGGGTGTTGCTGGCGGTGTCACTCGACATCGCCAATGCATTCAACACCCTGCCGTGGAGCACGATTTTAGCGGCGCTGAGGTACCACAGGGTGCCCCAGTACCTCCAACGTCTCATCGGGGACTACCTCTCAAATAGGGAGGTTGTCTACCCTACGGAGGAAGGAGAGGGCCGGAGCCCGGTTTCACGTGGGGTTCCGCAGGGGTCAGTAATGGGCCCCCTGCTATGGAACATAGGGTATGACTGGGTGCTTAGGGCTGCTAACCTCGATGGCGTCAACGTAGTTTGCTACGCTGACGACACCTTGGTTACCGCCCGGGGGATGACTTATAGAGAGGCGTCCCTGCTGGCCACCGCTGCGGTGGCTGCGGTCGTGGCTAGGATCCGGCGGCTGGGCCTGGAGGTCGCGCTTAGCAAATCCGAGGCCATCTGCTTTTATGGTCCTCGGAGGGCGCCACCTGCAGGCTCCATCATTGTGGTAGGGGGAGTCTCCATAGCTGTGCGAACGACGCTAAAATATCTTGGCGTCTTACTGCACAGCAAGTGGAGATTCGGGCCCCACCTTGAAGAGTTAGCTCCGAGGCTCGTAAGGACAGCCGCCTCATTAGGCCGCCTCCTTCCGAACCTCGGAGGTGGAGGTGCGAGCTGCCGCCGCCTTTATATGGCGGTGGTACGCTCAATGGCCCTATATGGTGCTCCTGTGTGGGCGGGCACTCTTAATAAGAGGGAGACCGCCGTCTTAAATAGGGCTCAGAGGGTTATGGCGGTGAGAGTGTGTCGGGGATACCGCACTCTCTCGCATGAGGTGGCCTGCGTCCTTGCAGGCTCACTTCCCTGGGAATTGGAGGCCGAGGTTCTGTCCTCGGTCTATTGGCGCAGAAGGCGGGCCTTCGAGGAGGACCTTCGGCCTGTGGCGCGGGAGGTCCTGCAGTGGCGGATGGATGCCAGGGAAGAGGCCCTGTCGTCATGGAGCAGGCGGCTGGCCCTCGCCAACCCTCGTCGGGGTGCTGGGGCCAGCCGGCTGATAGAGGCGGTTGAGCCCATTTTGTTAGAGTGGGTGAACCGGGAGCACGGGGCGCTTACTTTCCGGCTGACGCAGGTCCTCACGGGGCATGGATGCTTCGGGAGGTACCTGTGCAACGGTATGCCACCAGTGCGGCTGCTTGGAGGAGACGGCGCAGCACGTACTGGAGGCATGCTCCGGGACGGACGGACCGCGGCAAACTCTAGTCGCGGTCGTGGGGGCGGACCTCTCGTTGCCGACCATCTTACTTAATATGGTCCAAGACGAGGGGTCCTGGGAGGCGGTGGTCTCCTTCAGCGAGGAAGTGATGTTGCAGAGGGAGGCGGAAGAGCGCGAAAGGGAGAGAGATTCTCTCGCTCTCCCGCTCCGGAGGGCGCGGACACGGAGGCGAGCTAGTCGAACTCGCACTCCGTCTCCGCTTGGAGGGCCTGGGGCGATGGATGTGGGGCCATCCGTCGCTCCCTAGAGTAAAGGTCCTCCGTGAGTGGGGTGACGCGCTGGATGTCCCGGTGCGTCGCCGGAGCCGAATGGGGGGTCCTCCCCTCCCGAGGCGGGTCCGCCCTGTTGTTGTTAGGGTGGACGTCGGTGGATGGGGCTGCGCGGAGTGTGAAAACGGACCCGCGGCCTCATCTACAATCGTGGAAGAGGGACATCGTGCGGTTTTAGTCGGTAGTGCCGTTTTTTTAGGCGAGCCCGACATACCCCGCCCGCTTCCCCAGCCGGCGGGGATGCGTAAATGCATTTCCTCACGTTTAAAAAAAAAAAAAAAAAAAAAAAAAAAAAAGGTTAGGTTAGGTTAGGTTAGGTTAGGTTAGGTTAGGTTAGGTTAGGTTAGGTTAGGTTAGGTTAGGTTAGGTTAGGTTAGGTTAGGTTAGGTTAGGTTAGGTTAGGTTAGGTTAGGTTAGGTTAGGTTAGGTTAGGTTAGGTTAGGTTAGGTTAGGTTAGGTTAGGTTAGGTTAGGTTAGGTTAGGTTAGGTTAGGTTAGGTTAGGTTAGGTTAGGTTAGGTTAGGTTAGGTTAGGTTAGGTTAGGTTAGGTTAGGTTAGGTTAGGTTAGGTTAGGTTAGGTTAGGTTAGGTTAGGTTAGGTTAGGTTAGGTTAGGTTAGGTTAGGTTAGGTTTTTTTTTTTTTTTTTTTTTTTTTTTTTTTTTTTTTTTTAAATTGTTCCTCTGACATAATCAGAGACTGTTTTTGCTATTTTTAATTTCTACTATATATTTTATGGTTATGGGTTAGGTTTAAGAATATTTTTATTTATTTATTTACTTGTTTGTTTGCTTAGTTTATTTGTCTGTGTTCTATGTAATGTTTTCTTGATTTGTTTGCATTGTTGCATTGTATTGTTATTCATAGATTTTATCTGGGCCTATTACATCTATGTTGATTGTATATATGCTTAAATATATATTCAACATATCTTGTTTATCATATTGTTTTTTCCTACTTCTGTTCGTTGTTGGTTTGACTGGTTTCCCTGCGGGTTAATTTTTTATAAAATTAAAATATTTTCTAAATTCTGTTTTTGTTCTATTTCTCTTTTGTTTCCATTTTTTGTTGCGTGCAATTGGGCCTGTTTCTTATGAAGCCGGTTCCAATGTGCTGATAAAGTAAATATCCTCTGTGTACCCGCAGGGTAACCACTTTGCGTTTGCTCACTGGGGAATTATCATAGCGTACTGCTAAGATCATCTTAGCAGTACGCTATGGTTGCCCGAGCCAGTGCATCCCACTTCCTTCGGATCGAGCAGTCCTGACTGAAAGCGTTGTGGTCAGTCCTGTCGATCCTTGCGTGCGTGCAGTTGCTGCACGAAGGGGCTGCACCGGCGAGCCAATCTGCGCATTCGGATCTCATGTGGGGTCCCCCACAGTGGCAGCATTTCTCGGTGGTTTCGGTGCAGAAACGCCTTCCATGTCCATACCCCAAGCAGAGTGAGCATTGGACAAGTGGCGATTGGTCCGCCACCCTCACCCGCTGGAGGTCAATAAGGACCGTTCCTGCATCGACCAGTTGCTGCCAAATTCTGGGGGACACCCTCATGACTATGTGTTGGGTGTGGGGGTTCCGCGTGCGCTTTTTAAAAGCGATTTCAATGTTTTGACCCTTCAGTTCTCCGAGAACACCCTGGTTTTGGTTCCTTAGGGCATCGAGGACGTCTTCATCGGTGTTATATTTGAAGACGTCCCTCAGGATCACCAAAGGGTCTTTGTTTTTCATCTCTTCTACTTTAAGTTCTGTATCTCCCTTCAACTTTTCTTTGACCTTCTCCCTTTCTTCAGCGGTCCTGCACCCCACTATTACCTTTTGGTCTTTCGCTTTCCTAATCCTTTCAATTGCTATTCCACTCACTTTAGCGTTTACCACCTTTCTGATCCTGTCTAGGACCTCCTCCCCAGTTTCTGTTTCATCAACAGCAGTCACCACGACGGAGTGTAGCGCGGTCTGTTCTGGCCTACTAGCCAGTCTACTGGCGGGCGCCGCTGCCACACTCGCGTACGATAGTTTCTGCTGTATGATTTCTTGCTTTTCTAGGCTTTCCTTTAGTTTTTCCATTCTTTCATTGTTTTCTTGTATAAGCTTCGCGTGTTCGTCCATTTTCTTTATAAGTGCTGTTTCCTCTTTTCTCTTTTCCTTCTCTAGTTCTTTCTCATTTCCGGGTGCTTTTTCTTCCACTGGTACGATTTTCCGCTTATTTCCCTGTCCTTTAATGTTTTCCGCTTCCTTGACCAGTTGGTATAGCCTTTCTATGGCGAGTGTCACCTCTGTCTTGATCTCTGTTTTGATGTTTCTAGAGTTGCCGAGATGTAATTTGGCTTTGGTGACACAAGCTCTAGCTTCTGCCAACCGGTCAATGTACTTGGACTTTTGTTGCATGGGTGGGCTCCCCGTCGTCTCCACGGATAGTCTTCGAGCTTCTGCTCGGCTCTCCGGTGGAAGGACCTTTTTTGGTTTTGCTAGCTTTGGGGGTTCCATTGTCGAGGGTTTCTTTGGGGTGGTTAAAGTCTTCGTGTTGGGGTCTGCGTTTCCAGACTCCCACTCACCTATACTCCTACGAACATGAGAGGTTTGGATCCGCTTGCCCTCCTGCAAGGTCGAGCCAGAGTCCTTCGTTGCAAGTCCTGGTGATATGGAGCTTCGACAGTCTTCATTGCTGGCTCTTGAACCCTTTGCAGGCGTGCGAAATCCAAACATCTTGTAGGAGTAGTCAGAGGAACTCGTCAAAATTAAAAGTAAATTTGTAAAAGTTGTATATAAAAATAAATTTTGTCGATAATCCTAACTAAAAATATTACTAAAGATATTACGGTAGGCAATAAGCCTATCCTCGTAAAATTGAGGTCGTAAAAACCCCGCGTCAAAATAAGCCTTAGTTTAAAAGTTATTGATGGTACCCACTGTGGATATTGACGATCTTTACCTTAGTAAGTACAATAAGGGAGGGTGGGCGGGCGAATTTTTTCAATTTCTTGCTATAATTGGTGTTTTTTCTGTTGCAGGTACGTGCGGGGACGTCGGGCAAAGGTGAACCAGCCACGGGATGTGCAGAAACAAGCCAGGTGTTGTTGAAAATTGAAGTTTTTGAAGGATTTTTCTATGACACGTAAATAAATGCAGTCGCTCAGTAGATAGAGCGCCGCGAGCCGCTAATTATGATGTATCACACGGCTATATTCACTTGAAGAAAAAGTCAAGAAAAATCTTTTTTGGTTTTTTCCTAAGACAAAAGTACGTTTTCTAGCGTAAAACAATTAAATAATAATTTTCTACTACCGAAAACGATACAATGCGATAGGGGGCGCAACCAGCGCGGTAAAACACTACTTAAACAGCAGTCAGAAACTAATAATTTGGAAAAAGAAGTGTTTTAAAGCCAAATAATTATAAAAATTTTACAAGTCTTTAAGAAAATGCGAAAAAGGTCGAAAAATCACGTTTTCTATATAAAACGTGTGTCTTATTAAGGTATTATCGCACAATAGGCACCGAGACGCTTAATTTGATATATCGCATGCGACTGTAAGTCAACAAATAAAAGT
The DNA here is from genome assembly GCA_947579855.1 of Anticlea derivata. Lineage (NCBI taxonomy): Eukaryota > Metazoa > Arthropoda > Insecta > Lepidoptera > Geometridae > Anticlea > Anticlea derivata. Next base: position 18,970 of record OX388283.1, on the reverse strand, counting down.
CGGTATTTGTATGAAGTATGTAAATTTGTCAGGGCTTAGGTGGATTTTGGGTCGACGGTTTCAGAGTGGTCGGGCAGTTTTTTCAATTTCTTGCTATAATTGGTGTTTTTTCTGTTGCAGGTACGTGCGGGGACGTCGGGCAAAGGTGAACCAGCCACGGGATGTGCAGAAACAAGCCAGGTGTTGGAGGAAATTTGAAAAAACGCGCAAAATCACCCTAAAACGGTCAAAATTTTCGGAAAATTGAAGTTTTTGAAGGATTTTTCTATGACACGTAAATAAATGCAGTCGCTCAGTAGATAGAGCGCCGCGAGCCGCTAATTATGATGTATCACACGGCTATATTCACTTGAAGAAAAAGTCAAGAAAAATCTTTTTTGGTTTTTTCCTAAGACAAAAGTACGCTTTCTAGCGTAAAACAATTAAATAATAATTTTCTACTACCGAAAACGATACAATGCGATAGGGGGCGCAACCAGCGCGGTAAAACACTACTTAAACAGCAGTCAGAAACTAATAATTTGGAAAAAGAAGTGTTTTAAAGCCAAATAATTATAAAAATTTTACAAGTCTTTAAGAAAATGCGAAAAAGGTCGAAAAATCACGTTTTCTATATAAAACGTGTGTCTTATTAAGGTATTATCGCACAATAGGCACCGAGACGCTTAATTTGATATATCGCATGCGACTGTAAGTCAACAAATAAAAGTCGGTATTTGTATGAAGTATGTAAATTTGTCAGGGCTTAGGTGGATTTTGGGTCGACGGTTTCAGAGTGGTCGGGCAGTTTTTTCAATTTCTTGCTATAATTGGTGTTTTTTCTGTTGCAGGTACGTGCGGGGACGTCGGGCAAAGGTGAACCAGCCACGGGATGTGCAGAAACAAGCCAGGTGTTGGAGGAAATTTGAAAAAACGCGCAAAATCACCCTAAAACGGTCAAAATTTTCGGAAAATTGGTTAGGTTAGGTTAGGTTAGGTTAGGTTAGGTTAGGTTAGGTTAGGTTAGGTTAGGTTAGGTTAGGTTAGGTTAGGTTAGGTTAGGTTAGGTTAGGTTAGGTTAGGTTAGGTTAGGTTAGGTTAGGTTAGGTTAGGTTAGGTTAGGTTAGGTTAGGTTAGGTTAGGTTAGGTTAGGTTAGGTTAGGTTAGGTTAGGTTAGGTTAGGTTAGGTTAGGTTAGGTTAGGTTAGGTTAGGTTAGGTTAGGTTAGGTTAGGTTAGGTTAGGTTAGGTTAGGTTAGGTTAGGTTAGGTTAGGTTAGGTTAGGTTAGGTTAGGTTAGGTTAGGTTAGGTTAGGTTAGGTTAGGTTAGGTTAGGTTAGGTTAGGTTAGGTTAGGTTAGGTTAGGTTAGGTTAGGTTAGGTTAGGTTAGGTTAGGTTAGGTTAGGTTAGGTTAGGTTAGGTTAGGTTAGGTTAGGTTAGGTTAGGTTAGGTTAGGTTAGGTTAGGTTAGGTTAGGTTAGGTTAGGTTAGGTTAGGTTAGGTTAGGTTAGGTTAGGTTAGGTTAGGTTAGGTTAGGTTAGGTTAGGTTAGGTTAGGTTAGGTTAGGTTAGGTTAGGTTAGGTTAGGTTAGGTTAGGTTAGGTTAGGTTAGGTTAGGTTAGGTTAGGTTAGGTTAGGTTAGGTTAGGTTAGGTTAGGTTAGGTTAGGTTAGGTTAGGTTAGGTTAGGTTAGGTTAGGTTAGGTTAGGTTAGGTTAGGTTAGGTTAGGTTAGGTTAGGTTAGGTTAGGTTAGGTTAGGTTAGGTTAGGTTAGGTTAGGTTAGGTTAGGTTAGGTTAGGTTAGGTTAGGTTAGGTTAGGTTAGGTTAGGTTAGGTTAGGTTAGGTTAGGTTAGGTTAGGTTAGGTTAGGTTAGGTTAGGTTAGGTTAGGTTAGGTTAGGTTAGGTTAGGTTAGGTTAGGTTAGGTTAGGTTAGGTTAGGTTAGGTTAGGTTAGGTTAGGTTAGGTTAGGTTAGGTTAGGTTAGGTTAGGTTAGGTTAGGTTTTTTTTTTTTTTTTTTTTTTTTTTTTTTTTTTTTGTTCTCGTCCCTCTGACTTAATCAGAGACTGTTTTCGCAATTTAATTCTTTACTATTATTTATGTGTGTGTTAGATGGGTGGGAAGGTGAGTATCTTCGAACTCTGTATACCCATTTATTATCTGCCTTTATTAATTATTTATTGACTGGTATTTTTCTTCTGTCCTAAAACTTCCATATTTTAATCCTTTTATTTATTTTATTTCCAAATATAAGTATCTTTTAATTTTTTAATCTCTTAGTTGTTAATCTAATTTATAATATCTATGCTGGTTTATATATGTTCAAATATATAATCAACATAATGTTTATTTATCTTTTGTATATTATTATTATTACTATCCGTGTTTTTTTTTTCCTTTCATACTATATTTTGAGCTTTTTCTTTTATAACATTATCCATAAATTTTTCTTTACTTGTTGCTGGTACTCATGGGGTTTTATTGTTTAGGTATTTGTGTAGTGTATTCTAGTTTTTTTTTTTTTTTTATAAGTGTGCAAAAATTTATCTATCTTTTACTAATATTTTTTTTTTTTTTTTCTAATTATATTGTTAACTGGTTGCAATTGGGCCACTTTTCCAATGAAACTTGTTCCAATATGCTTATTTGCTATGTTTGAATATACGGTGAGTTTTAAAATGTAATTTATTGAGTACCTGCTCGGAGAGGTTAGGGACCACTTTAGCAGTAAGCTATAGTTGCTCGAGCCAGTGCATCCCATTTCCTTCGGATCGGACAGTCCTGACTGAAGGCATTGTGTTCAGTCCTGTCGCCCTTGGCTTTCGTGCAATTACAGCACGACGGGGATGCACCGGCGAGCAAGTCTGCACACTCAGACCTCATGTGGGGTCCCCCGCAATGGCAGCATTTCTCGGTGGTTTCGGTGCAGAAACGCCTTCCATGTCCATACCCCAAGCAAAGTGAGCACTGGACTAGTGGCGACTGGTCCGCCACTCTCACCCGCTGGAGGTCAATAAGGACCGTTCCTGCATCGACCAATTGCTGCCAAATTCCGGGGGAAACCCTCATGACAATGTGTTGTGTGTGGGGGTTTCTCGCGCGCTTTTTGAAGGCGACTTCCATGATCTGTCCCTTCAATTCTCCAAGGACCCCCTTGTTCTGGTTCCTCAGAGCATCCAGGACGTCTTCATCCGTGTTGTACTTGAAGACGTCTCTCAGAATCACCAGGGGGTCCTTATTTTTCATTTCTTCTACTTTCAGTTCTTTGTCTCCCTTAAGCTTTTCCTTAACCTTCTGTCTCTCTTCATTGGTTCTGCACCCCACTATTACTTTCTGGTCTTTCGCTTTCCTAATCCTCTCCACTGTTATTCCACTCTCCTTGGCATTCATTACCTTCCTTATCCTATCCAATACCTCCTCCCCGGTTTCCGTTTCGTCTACAGCAGTGACTACGACGGAGTGTAGCGCGGTCTGCTCCGGCCTTCTTGGGAGCGCCGCTGCCACACTCGCGTACGACAGTCTCTGCTGTATGTCTTCTTGTTTATCTAAACTTTCTTTGAGCCTTTCCATTTTTTCGTTACTTTCTTGTATGAGCTTTGCGTGATCTTCCATTCTCTTTATGAGTGCGTTTTCCTCTTTCCTTGTTTCCTTTTCTGGTTCTTTCTCCTTTTCAGGTTCTTTTTCCTTTTCTGGTTTGCTATCATTCTTTACTTGTCTTTTCACGCTCTCTGACTCCTTGACCAGTTGGTAGAGTCTTTCAATGGCCAGTGTCACTTCTGTCTTGATTTCCGTTTTTATATTTCTGGAGTTTCCAAGGTGCAGTTTTGCTTTGGTGACACAGGCTCTTGCTTCCACCAACCGGTCAGTAAATTTTGATTTTGCTAAGGTGGGTGGACTCCCCGCCGCTTCCGTAGATGTTCTACGGGATCCTGTCGTGGTGTCCTGTGAAGAAAACTTCTTTGTCTTTAACAGCTTTGGGGGTTCCACCGTCGCAATTTTC